>JAVGWX010000006.1:75876543-76526543 GCA_036924085.1 Ariolimax columbianus
CCTGAGAGAACGGCATGGGCGACAATCAACAACAAAGTTAGTAAATGACACCACCTGATAGAAACTGAATGGAGGTCCATGAACGCCTACCAGCATGGCACCTGATGATGATGATGAAAAAGATAATTACTGAAAGATAGCAAAACCACTTGCCCTGATAGTATCTCGGCAGGAGCGATTAAAGTAAAAATCAATACTTCAACAGAGATATTATACAAATTACATAGGAAAGTTTGAGGAAACAAGAAATACCAGTAAGCTAGAGTGAAATCTTTGAAGTCAAATTGCCAATTGTAATCCTGGATTACGTTGAAACAGTGCAGACTGGCTAAGTAGAAGGGATCGAAGAGAGAAGGCTAACCTGTACAGAAAAATTCCTGCTGAAGTCGAATATGTCCGACCGAAATGGGCAAATATCGCAGACAAGTTGTAAACTACAAAAGAAACAAATTCCGTTCTCCGAACAACATCCTGCTACTTGCAAAGCCCCATTTACTGCTTGGCAGCGGGAGATTGAGAACGAAGAAGAAGAAGAAATCTATAAGAAGAAATATAACACGAACACACACAAAAATAATCAACAAAAAATACAAAGAAGTAGGAGCACTAGATGGCAACAAAAAGACGAAAAAGAAGTTTACCTTATAAGTGGAAGTATACCCTCTGTATTCCGCATTATTTGGGTTGCATTGGCCGGCGTGGTTGTTCAAGTCAGCTTTATCACCAGTTCCTTTGTACGGACCCCCACCTTGGTTGCTTGGATTTTTAGAACTCATACTGAAGAAAAAATATAAATAAATTATCCATATCGCCGGCTCCCTTGGCGAGATCATGTGACCATTTTCAGGTTACGTACTGGACACTTAATAAATAAGATTAACATGGCGCACTACCAACTGGCACCGTTACTGAAACACCCAAGTGTCATTATATCCACTAAGCAGACGCTAATAAACAGGATGGCTATCCCTACTTTATATCAGTGTCAGACCTGGGCCCTATTAGATACGTGCAAAAGTGAAATGGGGATTGAGTGGTCTCGAGGTAAGACGTCGACCTCTGGTGCTGGAGTCGCGGGTTCAAGTCACGGCGGAGACCTACATTTTTTTTTCACGTGGACTTTTACCCGGATCTCTGGGTAGTAGAGATCGGACGTCAGTGTACAGTCTCGTCCACGTTGAAAATCCCTCTGTAGTTGAAAATCGGAAAGCGTAGGCTTAAAGGCCTCTGCCCAAGCTAACTTCAAAATGATGTTAAAAATCTGCCCAATCTATTACGGGATCATCGCCGGTGCTGCGGAGTTCGGGCTGGGATTCTCAACAAAAATAAATGGAGAAGAACAGAACACTTATGGGTTAAACCGTGTGCGATGACGTTGGCTCTTCGATTATACTAAAAACTAAACTAAAAACTAAACTAAAAACTAAACTAAAAACTAAACTAAAAACTAAACTAAAAACTATACTAAAAACTATATTAAAATAAAAACTAAACTAAACTAAAAACTAAACTAAAAAATAAATTAAAATAAAAACTAAACTAAAAACTAAACTAAAAACTAAACTAAAAACTAAATTAAAATAAAAACTTAACTAAAAATTAAACTACAAACTAAACTAAAAACTATACTAAAAACTAAATTAAAATAAAAACTAAACTAAAAACCAAACTAAAAACTAAACTAAAATACAAACTAAATTACAATTAAAAATAAACTAAAAACTAAACTAAAAACTAAACTAAAAAGTCAGATGGAGACCTGTGAGATGCGCTGTGCACGAAGCGCAGCAGGAAAGACAATTTGCAACGACACGTTGAGGACAATGGTGGGACTACATCGGTTAATGTCTGTATTGTAGCAAAGAAAATAAACTGGTTTGGACATTTGGCAAGGATGCTGTACGACCTGAAACGAAGTCATACTACATATAGGTTTCAAGGCCACAAGCAAGATGTCGACCCCGGCGACAATGGGTAGATTCATAGGCGTCTCCGTTTTTGCAGACCATGCGCGTGGCACCCTGTGAGTAGCCTCTCAGGGCGCAAGCCTTGGCGTTGAATATGGAGACCCTGGGCTGCCCCAACTGCAGGATCCCCCTCTCGGCCTCTCTAGTGAAATCCAAAGGAATGCAAAGCAGGACAATTTAGCACCAGCTCAGCTGCAGGAGGTGCCGGAATGAGTTCGCAATTTTGTAACCATCCTCCTTAGGTGCTACCACTCCGGACTTTCTGTCTGGGTTTACTCCCATAGCCCTACCCTCTCCCAAGGTTTCCGCAAGGCAGTAAAGTCGTTGCACGCAGATGCTAGTTACTCGAGACATCCGATGATACTCTCATAGTACCAAGACTAGCCAGCACTGTCTGGGACTTGTGGGTTTAAAATCAGAGTTCCTCCTCTCCTAGGCGAACTGTCTGAATAGGCTAACAAGCTTCGTCTACCCGGGTTTAGAGTCAGAGTTTACCGTCTCTTAGATTGGCTGCCAACCAAAGCTAATGAGCCCAATCTGCCCGCTCAGTTATACCGCCGGGTACTCGGTCGCGCCCCACAGCAGGCTCTGTAAGAAACACAAGGCCCCTCACGAAGGTGCTGCTGGGGACACAATACTCTAGGAGAGGCCATTGTAATGGAAACTCCTGAACGGCAAGCCGAACAGTGCATCCAGCAGCGATCTCTACACCTGGAAAGGAGAGGCTAAATCAAACGCTTCACTTTCCTTTAACGAGCGGGACGTCCAGCCCAGACCTTGCTACCACCCAATGGATAGATAGGATCAAAGAAACACTCCAGTAGCTCAAGTCTCCCACCCATCACTAACCAGAAGTCTATGCATGCCTCCTCTCAGGCACACCGCAAGGCAAGAGCAGTAGGTCAAAAGATGAAGACGAAGCACTGGTCACAACAGATTGGGGTCTCATTTTTATAGAAAATGTGTGGTTCTTCTTCTTTCTTCTTTTCGCGTGTGTCTTGCTTGTGCATTTCAGCGTCAGGTTCTGAAGAGGTTTCTTGGCCGAGACCTAGTATGTGATTCGTAAGCAAGGAGCGTTACTGCTTCTATTAATGTGTGATTGGCTTGATGTATCTGTGCACCTGAGTTACCAGTCACTAAAAAGTTAACCACTTGTTGCAAGTCTGCTAATACTCATTGGAGATAATTGCGATTACAACCGGTATCACTGTACGAGAAACTGTACAGTAATTACAAGAGCCTTGAGTTGACTGCTGCTTTTGTTAGAGTTGTCGGTGTTGGTGTCTGTTGGAGAACGAGTAGGAGAAAGAAGAAGAATTTAAAGAAAGATAGAGCTTGTTTATTTGCATTTGCGTTATTAGTGAGTAGAGTTTTAAAAAACTGTCAAATGTTAGAGTACCTACACTTGGAATCCGGATATGTTAGAGTACCTACACTTGGAATCCGGACATGTTTGAGTACCTACACTTGGAATCCGGACATGTTAGAGTACCTACACTTGGAATCCGGACATGTTAGAGTACCTACACTTGGAATCCGGACATGTTAAATTACTTTCACTTGGAATCCGGACATGTTAGAGTACCTACACTTGGAATTCGGATATTTTGCTTTTTCTTCGTTCGTTCTCAATCTCCCGCTATCAAGCCTTGAAAAGGGCTTTGCAAGTAGCATGATGTTTGTTCGGTGAACGGAATGCGTTGTGTCGTAGTTTACAGCTTGACTGCGATATTTGCACTTTTTGATCCGACTTCAGCAGGCAATTTTGAGTAACGAGTTAATCTTTCTTCTTCGAACCCCCTTCCTTAGCCACTCTGCTCTGTTGCAGCCTACTATTCAGGATCACCGCGTGGAGGGGAAGAAGGGTCTTGGCAGCTCTGAATCCGGATATTCAAATAGACAGGTTTATGCCTGCAGCCAGGTAAGCAGAAGTCTATTCTCAGAAATGTTTTGTTTGTTGCTATTTTACTTTCTGCGGGGGGACGGCGTGGGCTAGTGGTTAAGTGACACGGCTCACAACCAGAACGTGCTGAGTTCGATCCCCATCACTGCACCGGCCGTTACCACGGGGAAGCAAACACTTAGAAAATGCAGGAGGAAGCAGGCCCTTACATAAAATGCATGCTGAAGTCGCATGCACTGGGCCCAAAGGCGCAAAATAAAATCCACAGTGCAACGCACACCGCCTTGGCGATTAGAGAAATAAGGCGAACGCAATACAAAAAATTTTAAAAAACACTTCCTGCGGGAAGGTATATGATGTAATGGACAGGAATTTAATTTTTATCGAATGTGTTTATTCTGACAGCTCTTACAGACTACTCATTTTTTTTTAATTGTCAGCTGCCACTGGTTCTTTTAGGTGCACATCAAGAACTTTGACTGTCTCTGAAAGCATTAATCGTTCAATCTCACCTCTCTTGATTGAGGCCAAAGTCGATTGAAACTTGTGAGATTTGAACACATACCTTTTCGTGCTTTCATTCGTATATTGAAATGTCAGCACCGTACTGCTTAGCTCGGCTATGAGGAGGAAGACTGGCTTCTTATCCGGCAAGACATACTGGTCAAACATGTTAGTCAGGGTCAGGCAAAACATACTGATCAGACACGTTAGTTAGATTCAGGCAAAACATACTAATCAGACATGTTAGTCAGTCAGGCAAAACATACTGGTCAGACATATTAGTCAGAGTCAGGCAAAACATACTGATCAGAGATGTTAGTCAGGGTCAGGCAAAACATACTGATCAGAGATGTTAGTCAGAGTCAGGCAAAACATACTGGTCAGACATGTTAGTCAGAGTCAGGCAAAACATACTGATCAGACATGTTAGTTAGAGTCAGGCAAAACATACTGATCAAAGATGTTAGTCAGAGTCAGGCAAAACATACTGATCAGACATGTTAGTTAGAGTCAGGCAAAACATTCTGATCAGAGATGTTAGTCATAGTCAGGCAAAACATACTGGTCAAGACTCTCGGCTCAGCTTCCCGAAGTCCTTTCTAGAAATGGGATGTTTTAACGGCAGCCTGTCTGAGAAAGTGAGGAATTGACGTGATCCCCGTAATAGTGAGCGACACGCAGTTGAAGCCAAGCATAGCACAACGTCATTTAGGACCCCGGCCTACCTTCATCGCCACGCTCGTGATATGTGGAAAGCTACTATAAACCATCACTGCGCATCCTTTTCTGGGCGTACAAAAGGGAAAATATACCTATTGTGAGTATTCCTTCAGCATCAGTATAGACACACAACGGCAACTGAAAACACAATTTTCTTACTAAAAGAAAAGCAAAAGGCAAAGGCCGTCGTCTTTCGCAGACGATGATGGCATAATTTATTTTGCTAGCGCTATTTTTAGTAAGGAATGACTGCGCTACTTTTTATCCTCACTCTCTCGTCTCGTGCCGCCCGACCCCAGTGGCAAGTCAAGGACAAGACGACTAGGGGCGACTACGAGATGCAGAGAACTCCGCATCAATCACCCGTGAAAAAGACGGCGGAGTCCGGAGTCGAACCCACACCACCTGATCACGAGGCCGACGGCTTAACCACTTCGCCACGGATTCCTCATTCCACGGAATTTCTTCTTCTTCTTCTTCTTCGTACGCAGTCAGACAGAAACCATTATTTTTTCGAAAAAAGCGGTGGTCATCCTGAGGCTCTCGCCACTGCCATAGAGATTGTCTTGCAGTTCCACTGGTAATGGCCACATCTGCTCTCTCTGATCCTCGTATGTCGGGCAGTTCTGCAGCAGATGTTCAGCGGTCATTTTACCAGTACCGCACGGGCATTCGTCGGTACACCCTATCTTCAATTTGTTGAATAGGTGGTACCTCAGTCTGTTGTGGCCAGTGCGAAGTCTGAAGACAACGACCTGCTCTCTTCGGTTCAACTGGTAATAGGCATCGTTTTTGGTGTAACCAGTATGTTCGGTTTCCCATTTGGTCATGTATCTGGCTTTGATAAGCCGTTTTGACTCTTCGTACGTCATACTGGTATCTGTTTGTGGTAGTCTTGCACCTTCTTTTGCCAGTCTGTCTGCCTCCTCGTTGCCTTGGATGTTGCAGTGTGACGGAACCCACTGTACCACTACCCTTTTTGGTGCGGACTGCTGGCACAGTTTGCAGAGTGCTGCTCTTAAGTCATTAAGCTGAGTGTTTTTCTGGCTTTTTAGCGCTGTGACTACGGCGAGAGCATCTGTCAGCAGGACTATGTGGCTCTCATTTTCACTGTGTGTCACCATTTCTTCCACTGCCGCCCTCAGTGCCTCTGCCTCCGCTCTGAAATTTCTTGTATACTTACCAGTAGCGAGTGACAGTGTTATTTGTCTGCCATTTGGTAGGTTCAGGAATGCTCCTGCCCCTCCGTTCTGTGTAGTGTTTGTTACAGAACCGTCGGTGTATGCATGGGTCCAGTCCATGCTTGGGTAGCTTTTCGTTATGAAGCTTAGGGTAGTATCTCTCTTTTCTTTTTCAGTCTGGCAGTTTTTGTTTGCAATACCTGGTATATTTTCTACCACCTCTGGAAATATATCCTCCCTCCAGGTAGGTTTTCGTACAGTAGTGATGGGTTTTGGTGTTGTTAGTGCGTTTATGGGATCTTCGTGCATCTTTGCTTTGGCTGTTTCTGCAAAGTTTCTCCGCTTTAGTTTCCCATTTCCCAAATTGTTTAGTCTCTGGTGCATTGGATGGTCAGTCAGTCTTCGGAGTTTCTCTGACTGCAGCTGGGCTCTGCAGTCTCTTCTATCGGTCATAGATTGCAGTTTTGTAATCTTTTCAAGTTCTACAATTGGCGTTGACTTCATGCCACCTGTTATAACTCTCATGGCTTGGTTTTGAAGTTTGTTAACTTTATCGAAGTTCGCCTTCGCTGCTGTTGTCCATGCCGCAATGCCATACTCGAGAACTGGTCTCACTCTTCCAGTGTACAGTTTCTTTAGTATGCCTTCGTCTGCTCCCCAGCTTGTGCCAGCAAGTTTCCTCATGATTGCCATTCTTTCTCTGGCTTTCATTCGGTTTCTCTCAATCTGACTTTTCCATGTCATGCGCCGATCAAATGTGACTCCCAGATAGGTTGGGTTGTCGTTTGGCTGCAGGATTTTGCCATTTAGACTTAATTTGGTACTTTGGGGTTTTAATGAAAGCGAGAATATTGTGCATGTGGTTTTTTCCTCGTTTATTTTGACCAGCCATGAGTTCGCCCACTCTTCCAGCGATGTTAGGTCCGTCTGCATCCGATTTCTTGCTATGGTGAGATTCTTTTCAGAGGTCCACATAGCCAGATCGTCTGCAAACATTGAGCTATGGACTCTTCTTGGTATATTCTCTGTAATATCGTTTATATATACCAGGAAGAGTGTGGGTGACAATACTCCCCCTTGGGGTACTCCCTGCTCGAGTGTCACCTTTTTTGCTCATCTGCCCTTGTACTTGGACTCTGGCCGTTCTTTGTTTGAGGTAGTGGTTGATCCACTTGTACATCTTCCCACAGACATCACTTCTTCTTAGCTTGACTCTAAGTCCATCCTTCCAGACTTTGTCAAATGCCTTTTCCAGATCCACCCAAACAGCTACTGTGTGTTTCTGTGCCTGGTAGGCATCTTCTATCTCCTGGGCTATGAGGATGACCTGGTCCTCAGTGGATCTGTGCTGTCTGAAGCCGGCTTGCTGTGGAATTAGTATTCGTTTTTCTTCCAGATGCCACATCAGTCTGGTGTTTATCATCCGTTCCATCAGCTTGCCGACACAGCTCAGTAGGCTTATGGGCCTGTATCCATTTGGATCTGTTTTATCCTTTCCTGTTTTTGGTACTGGTACCAGTATTGCGTCTTTCCATGCCTGGGGTACAATACCCCTTTTCCAGCTTTGGTTCAGGACTGATAGTAATTTCCTCTTCGCTGTTTGGCCCAGCCCCATCAGCATTTCGTTTGTTATCCCGTCTTTTCCGGGAGATTTCCTTTTCTTTAGTGTTCTCAAAGCCTCTTCCATTTCGCACATTGTTAGTTTGGCCATCATGTGCTCTTCAGGAGCCGTATTTATGTTTTCGTGTCCCTTTAGCTCTTCGCTAATGTCTGTATGCTTATCTGCAGGGACCTCGATGTGGTCTGCTCTGGCATAGTGATCGACAAAGGCGTTAGCGGCTTTCTTACCTGTGATCAAGTTCTCGCCCTGCTTGATAGTAATTTGTTTATTTGACGGGGTTTCGTCGTTCATGGCTCTGACTAGCTTCCATAGCTTGTTCCCGTCTTTGTCCAGGTTTAGACTTTCCGTTTTATTTTTCCAGCTTTCTCTTGCTGTTTGCCTGAGAGTGTGTTTGTACTTCACCGCGGCGGCTTTGAGGGCGATGTTTGCCTCCATGGATTTTTCTCGCTCTGCCATGTTCCTAGCATTTGTTACTGCATCTTCCACTTTCTGCAACTCATCATTCCAGTAGGGCTTATAGTTTTTCCTAGCTCCTCTTGGGATGGTTTCAGTGGCGGCTTGCATTATTGCCTTGCTTAGGCTCTCTACCATGGGCTTCATTTTTGAGTGTCGTGTGTTGATGGTTTCACACAGCCCATCTGTCAGGATTGCAAATCTGTCCCAGTCGGCTCGTTTGTAATTCCAACGTGGGAGCGGTTTTGTTTCCTGTTGGCCTACTTCCATGTCAATGGTTAGTCTGATCGGCCTGTGGTCGCTACCTGCCAGTTGGTTTAGCACCTGGCGGTCTATTTTATGGTGTATGTCCTGTGTGGAGAAGGCCAAATCTGGAGTCGAGGTGGTATTCCATGTTCTTGAATAGAAGCTAGGGCTATCCTCCGGCCTATTGATTAGGGAGAGATTTGCATCTATCTCCCAATCTTCCACTTCGTCACCTCTGCTGTCTGTGTAAGAGTATCCCCATCTCTCCGAGTGGCTGTTGAAATCTCCAACTACTATGCAGTTAGAGTCTCTGACCTCCATACTCGAGAGCGATAGGTCTCTATTTGGTGGTCCGTACAGATTGAAAATGCGGAGCTTCGTCTCTTGGGCCATTATGTCAACTCCTACAATTTCTGCTTGTCCGGTGTGATTGACAGATACCGCGCTACTCGGTATGCAGTTTCTGGTCAGTATCAGGACCCCCTCCTTTGTGGCCTTCTCTATCTAGACGGAAGGTCTGGTATCCTCTGATTGAGAATTTATGGTTATTGTTGAGGTGCGTTTCCTGGATACATGCCACGTCAATCTTACCTTCATGCAGGTGGTGTGTTAGGGAAAGTTTTTTGTTAATGACTCCCTCCGCATTCCACTGTAGTATTTTGAGGGTCTTGAGGTTTTGGCCAATAGAAGTTGCCCCATAGCCATGTGCCTTGACTCCACGACACATGGGTGGGTGACCACCAGTAGTCAAGGGTGGGCCCCTTCGAGGCGTGAGGCCCGGCACTATCGCTGCCTGGCGGGACTCCGCAGGATCAGCGCCATGCGTTTTTCTGATAGGTTGTACTGCCATCATACTGCGATTTACGTTGCACTGTTTTGTTAGGCTTGCGGCCCCGTGCATCCGATTTCAACAGGCGTTTCTGTAGGGATGCCCTCCTTAGCCTTTGGCTGTCCCCAGCTTATATGCAAGGCAGCAGTTGTTTATGATCAGAGTTGTCTCTCTTATAGAAGTTGTCTTACTAGACTGTCGAGTCTTCGCTACTCGTGTCTATAGGGTGCAATGATGATATGTGAGATGATATATGAGATGGACTGGTTTACCCGAAAGAGAGGCAGTCCAGTGTGTCTGTATCCCAGGATCGTCACGTCCTGCCAGAAACGTAGCATTTGCATGTGAGTGGGGTATCTCTTTTTCCTTTTATTCTCTTGGCTTCTATGCAGGGATGGTACGCCTAGCATTCCCCGCCACCTGGGGTGTTGACACAGTGGGGCAGGTGTGCAATGTCCGCTGGTCTGCATCTCTTCTGCGTCCAGCATGATAGTTATATGACTGATAACGTACAGAGGTAGATATCGTAGCCGGAGTGCATTTAGCCAGAGGACAAGCCTGGTAATGTCACAGAGATGTTGTTCGCCTGGTGTGCGGACAACTCTCATGGTCAGTGGTTGAGTCTTGACAGTTCACAGTGAGGTGGCTGCTCTACTGTTTTCGACACCCCGACCAGGTACTAAGTCTTTGGTTGGTGGTTTCGCACCCCATCGTCGTATAAGGTGAGTATCAAGCAGTTGTCCGCCCGCTTTGATTGGCGGACGGCAAGGACCTCTTTCTGTGGCTCTACCTGATAGGGCTGGGGCGCAAGCCCCAGGTCCCGAGCATGTAGGAGCCTCCCATTGCAGTGGTGCTGAGATTTTGGGCGGGATTGCGGCTTACAAGGGTTCGGCCGTAATCCCCCACATGGTAGCCTCGCGCCCTTGGCTTATCAGCCTGGTACGTGAACCAAAGTGTCTGCGGCTCCTCTCGATTTGAGCTGGTTTTCCGTAGCAACGCCCTGTCATTTGTAGGGCAAAACTGACCTGTCTTCAGATGATCTATTTCCAGCACCCGTTCACTATTTGGTCAGACGAATTTATTGAGGGCTTTTGTTTGTCAATGACCAGGTATTTGAAATCTGCGGTTTCTGCGGAGTTAAACACGATTTCCGTAGCGTTCTTTCGTTTGAGTGTTGTAGAGCTGACTTGTCCTCCGTGAGTCTAATACCAGCGTACGTTCATTATTAGACCCAAACGGCAGTGCTCTCGATTTGTCAGTTGTTCTACAGTATTGGCGTGTTCAGTCAAATTAAGCCGCAGGTTCCACACCTGGTGGTGCCCTTCCGTCAATTCCCTTAGCGAGACAATCTAGTTTCTTAGGGGGTAGCCCCAGATTTTCGAGGGTCTAATTCCAGCACATGTTCTCTATTAGACCCCACGAAGGTGTACTTTTGATAGTCATTCTGCAGTATTGGCGTGTTAAGTTAATTTAAGCCTCAGGCTCCACTCCTGATAGTGCTCTTCCGTCAATTCCTTTTTCAGAACACTGGGTGCAGACCAGACCGTGCCACAGGGGGCATAACCCCAGATTTCTGAGGGTCTAAATCCAGCACCAGTTCCATATTAGACCCCAGAAGAGTGGTCTCGGCATGTCAATCATTTCAGTGTTGGCCGTGTTGAGTCAAATTAAGCCGCAGGCTCCACTCCTGGTGGTGCCCTTCCGTCAATTCCTTTAAGTTTCAGCTTTGCAACCATACTTCCCCCGGAACACAAAAACCCTTTGGTTTCCCGGAAGCTGCCCGAAGAGTCATCGAAGCAACTCCTGCGGATCGCTAGTCGGCATCCTTTATGGTCAGAACTACGACGGTATCTGATCGTCTTCGCGCCTCTGACTTTCGTTCTTGATTAATGAAAACATTCTTGACAAATGCTTTCGCAGTAGCTCGTCTTGCGGCGATCCAAGAATTTCACCTCTAACGCCGCAATACGAATGCCCCCGTTTGTCCCTGTTAATCATTACCTCCAGTTCCGAAAACCAACAAAATAGAACCGAGGTCCTATTCCATTATTCCATGCACCATTATTCAGGCAGCCGAGGCCTGCTTTGAACACTCTAATTTTTTCAAAGTAAACGCGCCGGCCACCCAGGACGCTCAGCGAAGAGCACCCGTGGGAGAGAGCCGGCAGACGGTAGGGCAGGAGACAACGGGCAGTGAACCGGCGCGAGCCGGACCGCCCGCCTGCGCCTGAGATCCAACTACGAGCTTTTTAACTGCAACAACTTTAATATACGCTATTGGAGCTGGAATTACCGCGGCTGCTGGCAGCAGACTTGCCCTCCAATAGATCCTCGTTAAAGGGTTTAAAGTGTACTCATTCCAATTACGGGGCCTCGAAAGAGTCCCGTATTGTTATTTTTCGCCACTACCTCCCCGTTCCGGGAGTGGGTAAGTTGCGCGCCTGCTGCCTTCCTTGGATGTGGTAGCCGTTTCTCATGCTCCCTCTCCGGAATCGAACCCTGATTCCCCGTTACCCGTTACAAACATGGTAGGCATGTCACGTACCATCGACATTTGATAGGGCAGACATTTGAAAGATGCGTCGCCGGCACATGAGGCCATGCGATCAGCACAAAGTTATCCAGAGTCACCAGTGGGGACGCCGCAACCCCGCGAGGGGAAACGACGATTGGTTTTGAACTAATAAAAGCGCTCTTTCCGCGAGGGTCGGAGCTTGGTAAGCATGTATTAGCTCTAGAATTGCCACAGTTATCCAAGTAGGATCGTGTCATCTAAGGAACCTCGACTGATTTAATGAGCCATTCGCGGTTTCACCGTGAGACAGTGTGAACTTAGACATGCATGGCTTAATCTTTGAGACAAGCATATGACTACTGGCAGGATCAACCAGATATCTGTCGGAGACGTACGTACAGCACACACCGGTCGGCGGAGGAAGGGTGTGTAAAAAGCCTCGCTGGGACGACGGCCGCAGGGACCGACTGACGGGACGGACGGACGGTTTGTTCCACCCGTCCCTCACTCCGTCGACCTAGGACCGCCTGACAGGGGCCTCCCACACGCACCAGACGACCGACCGACCGGGCTCGCTCGAGGAGGGATGGCAGCGCTCTGTGCAGAACGGATCCCAACGACCTCGGCGATGAATTTCACTGGGACTAGAGACAATTTGGCCTGTCGGCCTGCCCTTCTCCGTAGGAGAACGCAGGGCCTCGAGGCAACGATTCCTGCTTTCCATTTGCCGGTCACAAGCTCTTTGCGAGAGTCGGACCACCAGCGAGACGTACTGTCGAGCTCTGCTATAAGCCTTAGATAAATCACCACGGACGGACCACGTTTTCTGATACGGACCAGACTAGCGCACCTCGGTGGAGGAGCCACTACAACAAACCGCACTCAATTCGCTCTACGGGGAAAGGCAGGCGAGCGTTTTCCGCAAGCCCGCGCTATCGCTCCGCCTGGCGGGACTGAGATCGCTTTACGAACACTGGTTGAAATTGAGTCGCTGCGGCGAGACAACTACCCCAGATCCACGGAATTTAACTTACTAACTCTGTGCTGCCAGTGTCAAACCTGGCCTCTGTCCATGCCACAGAAAAATTAAATAATTTGCACCATGTGAAATGAGAAGGTTGCGAAAAGTCATATACGTAGCCAAATGAGACAGAATGGAAAATACAGGCATCAGAAAAAATTGTGGAAACAACATCCTGCCAAGAATACATGCATTGACAGAAAGTTAAGTGGTTTGGTCATGTCATGAGAATTAAACCAGATCGGCTGTCATTAAAATCATACAACAATAAGAGATCGGGGTTTCGACCCAAGTCCGCGAGACAAATGGATAGACAGAATCAAAGACATCCTATGACAGTAGGGACTCACAACAACCATGGCAACACATCTGGCCCAAAAGAGCTGTTTCTGAAAGAATACCCACAATGGGTAGATATGCCATTTTGTGAGCCATGAAAATAACGTTCAGTGCCGGTCTGTTGTAGCTTTCTTCACATCCCGAGCGTGCTGATGAAGGTGGTACGGGATCCTACACGAGGTTGTGCTATGCTTCGCTTCATCTGCGTGTCACTCACTACTACGGGGATCACGTCGATCCCTCAACTTGTTTGTCATTCGGCCATGAAAACATCCCGTTTCCAGGATGGAATGTCGGGACGTCAATGTGAGGGTCTTGGCCAGTATATTTCACCTGACCCTGACTAATATGTCCGATCAGTATGTTTAGCCTGACCAGACGTTAGTCTTCCTTCCCATGGCTCAAGAGAGTGAGAGAGACCTGCAGCTCCCCACTATATTTCACAACAGTAGTGAAAGCATAAAGTAAAGTGAGTAAATGCTTGTTTATATAGACAAATTATTTCAACAATTTTTACAATTAATTTGAAACATTAAATTTTTCTGGTGACAATACATATCAACGTTTTCAGACATTTAACAAAATGTATTCTTGTCATGTGAAACCTCGTAATTAATTGTGAAATTTTGTTATATTTTTGTACAAGAAAAAAACACTTTTAACTATAAGTGGCTGTTTCACGTGACTAAGGTTGTCAATTATCGCCTTGTGACTGACATTTGCCTGTAGTTTTGAGTAATATTTGTTTATCTTATATATATGTCTGATAATGTTTCACTTATATTTTATTCTATCTCACTCGCGCAGTTTCTGCCCAATAACAATTTTAAATATTATACATTTAAAAAAAAAATTAAAGCGATTTTATATTGATTAATATTGATCATTATCGCGATGATCACATATTCCAAAACTGGATTTAACATTTTCACACAAGAAAGTAGATTTTTAAAAAATACAAATACAAACAATGTTTTTTTAACTTTGAGCAATTAGAGATTGGTATGTTACAAATGTTTCTGAGCCTCCTTGTTCTTAACTGTTCTCTTTTTTGGGGCTTCCTCATTCCCTTTGCAATCTCGGTCCATTCGATTCCCTTTTCTTCTATTTGTTTAATCAACGGTTTGAATTACTCATCATTTCTTCCTCCCGTATTATAATGATGTTTATTTGTTTGAGCGTTTGAAACAGCTTTGCTTTCTTTCTCCATCGTGTGGTATGTCTTTTGCAGAACATATATATGGTGTTTGGGCAAACTGTTAGCTATGTCTTGTGTACAACACGACTACCACAACCAGATCCTAGTGTGAGCTACGAAGAGTCCAAAAGGTTTATTAGGGCCAGATACATGGCCAAATGGGAAACAGAACATACTGGCTACACAACAAATGATGCCTATTAGCAGTTGAACAGAAGAGAGCAGGTCGTGGTCTTTAGACTCCGCACAGGCCACAACAGACTATCAATAAACTGAAGATAGGTGACACTGACGAATGCACTTGGGGTACCGGGAAAATGACCGCTGAACATCTGCTGCAAAATTGCCAGACATACGAGGACCAGAGAATGCACATGTGGCATCATCAGTGGCAACACTAGACAAGCTCTATGGCAGTGTCGACAGCCTCAGGATGACAGCTGCTTTCTTCGAACAAATTCAAGTTGACGTCTGACAGCGTACGAAGAAGAAGAAGAAGAAGAAGAAGAAGAAGAAGAAGAAGAAGAAGAAGAAAAAGAAGAAGAAGAAGGAGAAGGAGAAGAAGAAGAAGAAGAAGAAGAAGAAGAAGAAGAAAAAGAAGAAGAAGAAGAAGAAGAAGAATAAGAAGAAGAAGAAGAAGAAGAAGAAGAAGAAGAAGAAGAAGAAGAAGAAGAAGAAGAAGAAGAAGTGTACAGCATTGTCTGACATCGGTCATGATTGTTAAACTTGTCAGTTATATTATTGTTGAATAAGTTCTACCTTACCTACCTGATGCAGTTTTGAAGGCTCAGATAAACTTGTAAAGCGTCTGTTGTAACTAACACACCCGCTTCTGTTTTTATACTTTTTTGATACCAAAACCAAAAATTCGTATTTCTTATGCATTACCAAATATGAAAGCCGCCTTTCGGGGTACGGTACTAGTTTCTAGAAACAAAAGCGATTCTTCGAGAGAAAAAAAGGCCCAGTCATTGCTGATGGCAACTATCGAATCAAATATAGGTAGGTTTCATTTTCGTTTTATGAAATATGTGTCTTATAGAAACAGTAGCGATTCTTCTAAAAAAGTTAGGATCACTTCCTAAACGAAAAAAACAAAAACAATTTCTAAGTGGTTATTTTGCCAAGCTTTAGGATCCGCCAGAGGTCCCTCGAGGTTCCAATTTGAATTATAGGTTAAATTAATTTTTTTCTACCAGTTTTGAGTCCAAGTCGACGCTGACGCCTAGAGCGGCGGGTAGTCTGATATGTCAGTGTGTAACATTTCGCCTCCAAATTGTTATCCGCAGTGAAACTAGTTATTGGTTCTTGTGCGATGTAGCTTCTTCTTCGTTTGTCCTGTCAAAGACGTTTTGTTACGTTGTGCTGTAGTTTATAGCGAGGCTGCGATAAATGCACCATTCAGTCCCATACGGGTTCAAGATGCTGAGCAGCGCATGAGCTGCAATGGTCAGCGACCCATAGCTGACTGCTAGCGTCAGGACCAGCGAACCAAAGCTGCCAAGACTCTTCTACACTTCCACGTGGTGATCCTGGATAACAGGTGCCCATTCAGTGACAAATTCAGTGGCAGTTGGAAATCGAAACGAGTAGACTTAACTACCGCTGCCCGGACAAAATCCAAATTGAAAATCTACTCGTTATTTGTACCTTTCCCTATGTGGTTTGTTAAGAGCAGAGATAGTTGGCGCCTAACTGGATGCGGGTCTACTTAGCTTTAATGTTTTAGTCTATTAAGATGGACTCGCACATCGGTAAAAACCCAGTTAAGTTAAGTAGATGAAATGGAATCCACAGCATCACAACGCTCTTTAACATGTGATACACTGTATATTGCTGTGTTTCCCAACTGCCGGTTCACGGACCGTTGCCGGTCCACAGATAAGTCCTGCCGGTCCTCGAAAAAGTTATTACGACTTAATAACTTTACTGGAGGGATCAAGATGCTAAGCAGCGCATGAGCTGCAGTGGTCAGTGACCCATAGCTGACTGCTAGCGTCAGGGCCAGCGAACCAAAGCTGCCAAGACCCTTCTACACCTCCACGCGGTGATCCTGGATAACAGGCTGCAGCAGGGCAGACTGGCTAAGGAGAAGGGATCGAAGAGGGAATGCTAACCCGGTACTCAAAAAATGCTTGCTGAAGTCGGATGTGTTGGACCGCAGGGTGCAAATATCGCAGTCAAGCTGTAAACTACGACACAACACATTCCATTCTCTGGACTACATTCTGCTACTTGAGCCCTTTCAGTGTTTGCTAGCGGGAGATTGAGAACGAACGAAACCAAGCCAAGTCATAACTTAACTGTGGAGTTTGCCTTGAGGTGAACTAAGTTCTATTAAATTGTTGGTCGTATATTGGACTGACAATTAGGTATGAGAAGACGTCTTCAGTTTTGCGAGTGATCAAAACCAAACAGGGAAGCCCAATAGACGTCAATGCAGCGCTTCGTCTCTCAGAAACAAGGCTGCAGCCACGGTTTTATATTCTGGCAAAGAAGCAGTAACAGTTTGCGCACTAACTTTACTTGAATGAAATATTGAAATGACCTTACTTCAGCCACTTTAACGCCACCATGGCCAAAAACGAACGACTGGAGGGTATGGTACCTGGGAGAAGAGGCACAAGCAGGCCGAGGAGAAGATAGACAAGGGACATTACAGAGGCTCTGGGACTGGCATGGTCAGAGGTGGAAGATCTGGCTGGGGATTGGCTTCGTTCGTTCTCCATCTCCCGCTACCAAACTCTGAAAGGGCTTAAGTAGCAGAATGTAGTCCACAGAACGGGATGCGTTGTGTCGTAGTTTACAGCTTGACTGCGATATTTGCACCTTTCGGTCCAACACATCCGACTTCAGCAAGCCTTTTTTGGGTACCGGGTTAGCATTCCCTCTTCGATGCCCTTCTGCAGCCTGTTATCCAGGATCACCGCGTGGAGGTGTAAAATGGTCTTGGGAGCTCTGGTTTGCTGGCCCTGACTCCAGCAGTCAGCTATGGGTCGTTGACCACTGCAGCTCATGTGCTGCTCAGCATCTGGATCCCGGCTGGGGATTGAGTGTCTTACGGATCGATCGGCTGTTATGAGAGCGACGTTCTGCAACGACATGCAACATGATGCTGATGATTGCTTTCTCAAAAGTTTAAGACGTTCTATTATTAGCATTTTTATTTATTGCTCGGTTTCTGATTATTTTTGTTTTAATCTAAAATTTTCATTTTATAATATTGAATTTAAAAACCAAAGCACAAAATAATATTTAAAAAGTGGTGTTTTAAAAAAAAATCCTGTCTGAGCCATAAACGTAAAATATTTCCTATTTTCACAGTTCCGCAGGTGTAAAAAGGTTGAGATACACTGTTTATCCGCCTGTTTCTCTTTAGAAAAAAAGTGCCGC
Source organism: Ariolimax columbianus (assembly GCA_036924085.1). Taxonomy (NCBI): domain Eukaryota; kingdom Metazoa; phylum Mollusca; class Gastropoda; order Stylommatophora; family Arionidae; genus Ariolimax; species Ariolimax columbianus. The sequence continues at coordinate 75,894,434 of JAVGWX010000006.1, forward strand.
AGCAGATGCACCCAATCTCTGTCCAAATATGTTCTCCTACAACCCTTTACAAAACCAAACATGTTTTCACACATTCCTTAAGGCGGTATGAGTTTGAGACAATGACTTTAACATCCTCACCTCAAACAACCACTGTATTTATTGTTTTATTACTCCCATCTAGAATCGTGAGTAGCCTTGATGTGATCAATATAGCCAAGGCTGAAGACCACTGTTTCAACGGTTTCAACATGTTACAAGAACTGAAAGCGTTATTTCCAGGAAACCAGTTTTCATTTCGTGTACATGTATCAAATCGACAATTTACGACGTTTTTCCAAAATAATAAGTTTGTACTTTGACCGCGCGTCTGTGCACGATGTTTACAAGTGTACACCGTATTCACATAAAAACACTTTATTAGTTGAAAATGGAAAAGAGAATCAAAATCCGGAAGGTAACGAAACCCCTACTAAATGGTGACTTGCAGGAAGATCAAAGAAGGCAGCCACTCCATCATACAAAGGCACAACAGACCAATCACCTGTTTGTCTGCACATTAGATTGTAAGTATATATACCACGGACAGTCACTAAGTAACAGCAATGTTATTAATAATACATTTTAACAAGACTGCGAACCAAATATTTTGTGTCTCTTATTTTTCGACATTGCCGTGCCTATCAACACACTTTGTCCACCTGTTCACTAGCTTGTGGGTGTCCTCTAGAAAAATAATGGCTTTTGGTGTGACCTTTAACCAATTTTGCACTGCCTTCAATGCCTCGTTGTCGGCTGCATTGTGACTCATCTGCTACACACTTTCCTATAGCAGAGGTCATCATGGACAATTATGTACGTAGCGGTGTAACTCAATTTGAAATCGACGGCTATTTCTTCAATGGTGAATCATTTGTTGCCATGGACTAGCTGGTCGATCTGCTGTTTCCCTGACGTTTTATCTTCCGTTATAAAATCTGTCTAACTATTCACACACTCTCCTCTGACTCAAACAATTGCATCCATACTGAACATTCATTCTTTTGTATATTTAAGAAGGTTTCATACCCTATGACCACACAAAACGAATAACGCCTCTTTGTTCTTCCGCAATGCATATCGACAGTCGAGTGGATATGATGTACGCTATATTTCGCATGCGTATACAGCTCAATCCTCACAATCCATACATGGAATAGTGTTAATGAGCCATTCTGTGTCCTGACATAAGATGTTCCGTTATAGATACATTTTCATGCACTTTGTAATACAATTGTTATTTCTTAATGCCTGCCCTTCGTATTTACTCAAACAAAAAAATATCTACAGTGCCAGGGTAAATAAGGTAGAAGACTCCACACCCAAAGGAGTATAAGACAAGCGACTTAGTAAGGTAAAAGAGGTTACACCACTAGTGATAAAAGAAGAGCGACTAAGTAAGAAAAGTAGAAGACCCTACACCTCGGAGATATAAGGGGGGGGGGGTGGGGGGTGGGGGGGGGGGGAGTGTCGAAGAGAAAATGTTGTTGATGTTATTGTTGGAAGTTATTGGTCATCTCCATCGTGTAGCCTGTCCTTTGCAGAACGCCGCTCTCACAGCAGCCGATCTGTAAGACTCGATCTCTAGCCAGAACGTCGCTCTCACAACAGCCGATCTGTAAGGCTCTCGATCTCTAGCCAGAACGTCGCTCTCACAACAGCCGATCTGTAAGACTCTCGATCTCTAGCCAGAACGTCGCTCTCACAACAGCCGATCTGTAAGATTCTCGATCTCTAGCCAGAACGTCGCTCTCACAACAGCCGATCTGTAAGACTCTCGATCTCTAGCCAGAACGTCGCTCTCACAACAGCCGATCTGTAAGGCGCTCGATCTCTAGCCAGAACGTCGCTCTCACAACAGCCGATCTGTAAGAATCTCGATCTCTAGCCAGAACGTCGCTCTCACAACAGCCGATCTGTAAGACTCTCGATCTCAAGCCAGAACGTCGCTCTCACAACAGCTGATCTGTAAGACTCTCGATCTCTAGCCAGAACGTCGCTCTCACAACAGCCGATCTGTAAGACTCTCGATCTCTAGCCAGAACGTCGCTCTCACAACAGCCGATCTGTAAGACTCTCGATCTCTAGCCAGAATGTCGCTCTCACAACAGCCGATCTGTAAGACTCTCGATCTCTAGCCAGAACGTCGCTCTCACAACAGCCGATCTGTAAGGCGTTCGATCTCTAGCCAGAACGTCGCTCTCACAACAGCCGATATGTAAGAATCTCGATCTCTAGCCAGAACGTCGCTCTCACAACAGCCGATCTGTAAGACTCTCGATCTCAAGCCAGAACGTCGCTCTCACAACAGCTGATCTGTAAGACTCTCGATCTCTAGCCAGAACGTCGCTCTCACAACAGCCGATCTGTAAGACTCTCGATCTCTAGCCAGAACGTCGCTCTCACAACAGCCGATCTGTAAGACTCTCGATCTCTAGCCAGAACGTCGCTCTCACAACAGCCGATCTGTAAGACTCTCGATCTCTAGCCAGAACGTCGCTCTCACAACAGTCGATCTGTAAGGCGCTCGATCTCTAGCCAGAACGTCGCTCTCACAACAGCCGATCTGTAAGGCGCTCGATCTCTAACCAGACCGTCGCTCTCACAACATTTGATCTGTACGAATCTCGATCTCTAGCCAGAACGTCGCTCTCACAACAGCCGATCTGTAAGACTCTCGATCTCTAGCCAGAACGTCGCTCTCACAACAGCCGATCTGTAAGAATCTCGATCTCTAGCCAGAACGTCGCTCTCACAACATCCGATATGTAAGACTCTCGATCTCTAGCCAGAACGTCGCTCTCACAACAGTCGATCTGTAAGACTCTCGATCTCTAGCCAGAACGTCGCTCTCACAACAGCCGATCTGTAAGGCTCTCGATCTCTAGCCAGAACGTCGCTCTCACAACAGCCGATCTGTAAGACTCGATCTCTAGCAAGAACGTCGCTCTCACAACAGCCGATCTGTAAGACTCGATCTCTAGCCAGAACGTCGCTCTCACAACAGCCTATCTGTAAGGCTCTCGATCTCTAGCCAGAACGTCGCTCTCACAACAGCCGATCTGTAAGACTCGATCTCTAGCCAGAACGTCGCTCTCACAACAGCCGATCTGTAAGACTCTCGATCTCTAGCCAGAACGTCGCTCTCACAACAGCCGATCTGTAAGATTCTCGATCTCTAGCCAGAACGTCGCTCTCACAACAACCGATCTGTAAGAATCTCGATCTCTAGCCAGAACGTCGCTCTCACAACAGCCGATCTGTAAGACTCTCGATCTCTAGCCAGAACGTCGCTTTCACAACAGCCGATCTGTAAGACTTTCGATCTCTAGCCAGAACGTCGCTCTCACAACAGCCGATCTGTAAGACTCTCGATCTCTAGCCAGACCGTCGCTCTCACAACAGCCGATCTGTAAGAATCTCGATCTCTAGCCAGAACGTCGCTCTCACAACAGCCGATCTGTAAGACTCTCGATCTCTAGCCAGAACGTCGCTCTCACAACAGCCGATCTGTAACAATCTCGATCTCTAGCCAGAACGTCGCTCTCACAACATCCGATATGTAAGACTCTCGATCTCTAGCCAGAACGTCGCTCTCACAACAGCCGATCTGTAAGGCTCTCGATCTCTAGCCAGAACGTCGCTCTCACAACAGCCGATCTGTAAGAATCTTGATCTCTAGCCAGAACGTCGCTCTCACAACATCCGATATGTAAGACTCTCGATCTCTAGCCAGAACGTCGCTCTCACAACAGCCGATCTGTAAGGCTCTCGATCTCTAGCCAGAACGTCGCTCTCACAACAGCCGATCTGTAAGACTCGATCTCTAGCCAGAACGTCGCTCTCACAACAGCCGATCTGTAAGGCTCTCGATCTCTAGCCAGAACGTCGCTCTCACAACAGCCGATCTGTAAGACTCGATCTCTAGCCAGAACGTCGCTCTCACAACAGCCGATCTGTAAGACTCTCGATCTCTAGCCAGAACGTCGCTCTCACAACAGCCGATCTGTAAGAATCTCGATCTCTAGCCAGAACGTCGCTCTCACAACAGCCGATCTGTAAGACTCTCGATCTCTAGCCAGAACGTCGCTCTCACAACAGCCGATCTGTAAGACTCTCGATCTCTAGCTAGAACGTCGCTCTCACAACAGCCGATCTGTAAGACTCTCGATCTCTAGCCAGAACGTCGATCTCACAACAGCCGATCTGTAGGAATCTCGACTTTTAGCCAGAATTCCCGGCTCTGTTGCTCTCATCTTCAGGACCTCCGTGATGTCTTGTGTCCATCTTCTCCTCTACCTTTGCCCCACTTTCCAGGCACCATACCCTCCAGTATCGTTCTCTCCAGGCTATTATAGCGTTTGATGTAGCCAACATATTTATGGATATAGATATTTCTTTACATATTTTCAAATATGAAATGGATATCGTGGGATTAAAATCAATCTGTATTACGGAGAAAATGGTTTTACAAAATTGGAGGGATTTAAAGCGGATAAACGTCCAGGTCAAGATGGCATTCATCCAAAACTGCTATTTGAAATTAGAGACCAACTAGCAAAACCATTATGTTCTCAATCACTTACAAAAGGAATGTTCCAAGAGATTGGAAAGATGCAGGACTGATCCCTTTATTAACAAATGTAAAGAAATCAGATCCAGAAAATTATAGACCGGTGAGTTTAACGAGCATAATCTGTAAATTGTTAGAATCAATAATCAAAGAAAACATTGTAACGCATCTAGGCGTGTATCTAATCAGATATAGTCAGCATGGGTTTACTAGAGGGAGATCATGCTAAACAAATCTATTGGAATTCATGGAGGAAGTTACTAAAATGATAGATAAGGGGAAACCAGTGGATGTTATTTATCTAGATTTTGTAAAGGATTTTGATAGAGTACCTCATCGACGATTATTTTTAAAAGTTAAAATCACATGGAATAGGTGGTTAAGTTGCCAAATGGATTGAAAGTTGTTTAACGGGAAGAACGCAGAGGGTGGGCATACATAAGGAGTGGTGTGAAGTAGAACGGGGAGTGCCACAGGCCTCAGTTTTGGGACCAATATTGTTCTTTATATATATATATATATATTTATAAACGATTTGGACATTGATATAGGATCCATGATTTAAAAAATTGCGGTCGACACAACTATGTAGAAGGGTCTCATCTATAGCAGAGGTGGATATATTGAGGTCGGATTTAGTTAAAATTCGAGACTGGTCTGCGAATGGAGTTTAATATAGATAAATGCTGGGTCATCCTCATGGGTAGTTCCAATATGGAACATAATTACAGAATAGGCGAGAACAATATTAGAAAGATATATAAGGAAAGGGACCTAGGGGTTATAATAGATCATACAGGTAAGGTGAGTGAGCAAGTTCAAGTTGCAGCGAAAAAGGCAAATGCAATGTTAGGTATGATAAAAAGAAATATTAAACATAGAAGTAAGGAAGTGATTGTGAAACTGTATAAAGCATTGGTTAGACCTAGATTGGAGTACTGTGTACAGGTGTAGAGTCCTTATCGTAGAGGAGATATAAACATTCTGAAAAGGATACAAAAAACATCGACAACGCTGATAGTGGGATTCCAGAATTACAGTTATCAGGAGACTCAGAAAAACCGGCCTACATTGTCTAGAAAAGAGAAGAATTCGAGGTGACTTAATAAAGGTTTTTAAGAGAATAAAAGGAAAGGTTAAATTAGAATATAACAAGTTGTTTAAAAAAAAATACAACTACCAACGAGAACAAGTGGGCACAGTTACAAATTAACTAAAGAGATGTCCAGATTGGATATTAGGAAATATTTTTTTAATCAGAGAGTGGTGAATGCTTGAAATGCATTACCTCAGGAGGTAGTGGAGGCAGGGACAGTTAACGCATTTAAGAATAGATTGAAGGCGCATAGCTTTTAGAGCAGGGTAATGCAAATGTAACTGGTTGTCTACAGACTCTGATGAGTCTTCTAAACCAGTATGAAAACGTTAAGTTAAGTTAAGTTAAAAATATTGTTTACTAACCATTTTACCTCGATATCAAGCTCATTTAGGAAATCTTCATTTTTGCTTTTCGCTATCCGTGGTATTTTGAGCACCCTTCTGCAGCATTTTAGTTCAAAAGATTAAATCCTTTTCTTAAGTGTTTGTGTGGTGGTCCGCGTTTCACATTCGTACGTAACCCCAATGAAAACACAAGTTCGCAGGATCTTTACGTGCGTTCTATTGTCAGAGTTCTGACATACGTTTCTCATTTTATTCAATCTCTGCATTGCCATGGCCATTCACCTGACTTCCTTTAAGAAATCTACATTGTTGCTTACAATAAACAAGCCACTCGTACAGAATGAATTTAACTCTTGTCAACATTTCTTTGGTTGCTGGTTACATTGTTTTGTTTACATCCGGAGACGTATTTGAAATGGTGAACCGGGGTCCTATGAATGTAGTGCAATGTAAGACTCCTCAATAAACTCACAACAGTGGGGATTACAGTGTCGATCCCAACATAGCTTGCTCAGATACCTGTGACACAATCTGTTTCCAGGAGCCCTAAGAAGACATCAGGCGGAGGTCTTGATTAGCGTGTCTCACCTGATGCTCATGTTGCTCTTCGAATGTATGCACACATGCGTACGTGATTGTATATGTATGGTTTTGTTGTTGCTGTGTGTCTACGTTATGTTTGTGATGTACATAAGTGCATGTGCTTATGTCTGGGATGTGTTTCTGTAAATGTGTTTGTATTATACATGCATACCTTGCTTTATTACGCTTCGCAGATATTGCCTTTTTTACAAGCTTTTATTTCTTCTTCTTCCTCTTTTTCGTTCGTTCTCAATCTCCCGATACCAAGTCCTGAAAAGGGTATTGCAAGTAGCAGGAAGAACGGAACGCGTTGTGTCACAGTTTACAGGTGGACGGAGATATTCGTTCCTACACGTCCGACTTCATTAGGCATATTTGGGTACCGGGTTAACCTTCCCTCTTCAATCCATTCTGCTTAGCCAGTCTGCTCTGTAGCAGTCTGTTATCCATTATTACCACGTTGAGGTGTAGAAGAGTCTTGGCAGGCTCTGGTTCGCTGGCCCTGACGCTAGCAATCAACTATGGGTCGCTGGTCCTGGCGCTAGCAGTCAGCTATGGGTCACTGGTCCTGACGCTAGCAGTCAGCTATGGGTCGCTGACAACTGCAGCTCGTGCACTGCTCAGCTCTGGTTCGCTGGCCCTGACGCTAGCAGTCAGCTATGGGTCGCTCGTCCTGACGCTAGCAGTCAGCTATGGGTTGCTGGTCCTGACGCTAGCAGTCAGCTCTGGTTCACTGGCACTGACGCTAGCAGTCAGCTATGGATCGCTCGTCCTGACGCTAGCAGTCAGCTATGGGTTGCTGGTCCTGACGCTAGCAGTCAGCTCTGGTTCACTGGCACTGACGCTAGCAGTCAGCTATGGATCGCTGGTCCTGACGCTAGCAGTCAGCTAGGGGTCGCTGGTCCTGACGCTAGCAGTCAGCTATGGGTCGCTGACAACTGCAGCTCATGCACTGCTCAACATCTTGATCTCAAGCTTTTATTTAACTTGCATTACCGTTGTCTGCGTGAACTTCTATTTCTCCTATTTGAACCAACTTTTCCACAACTCAGAAAGCTGAAATTATGTACACAGCCTCTTCGAGAATAATCCATCACATTTTGACTTCTGGCTCTTCGTTCTCAATCTCCCGCTACCAAGCCCTGAACAGGGCTTTGCCAATAGCAGAATGTAGTCCGAAGAACAGAATGCGTTGTGTCGCTAATTTATTTGCACCTTTCGGTCCGACACATCCGTCTACGGCAGCTCCCACATTTTGACTAATAATGGACATGTGAATCAAAAGCTTGCATCGGGAAACGTAGTTTTTTTTAAATTATAGCATCGGCAGCAAGATCAGCAACTTCATGTTACACTCGAACAGGCACATTGGTCCATTGAGTGGACAATCCCTAACCACCTTAAGTAAACATTAAAGAAGACGCAGTTGAACAACAACGATAAGTCGGAAATGAATGTTGATCAACACCAATTAAATTATATTGATGTGAATGCCCACAATGATTAGGTTTACTCTTTTGTGCGCCCTGAAAAGGACGTTGTAGTGGGATGCAGTAACTTTCCTCACATCCCGAGCGTGCTGATGAAGGTGCAGCGGGGTCCTCCAGGCGGCTGTTCTATGCTTGGCTTCATCTACGTGACGCTCACTACTATGGGGATCACGTAGATCCTCACATCGTTAGCCAGGATGACATGAAAACAGCCCGTTTCCAGGGAGGGCAACTAGGAAGCCGAGGTGAGTCTTGGCCATATATTTTGCCTGACCCTGACTAACATGTCTGATCAGTACAGTTTGCCTGACATTGACTAACATGTCTGATCAATATAGTTTGCCTGACCCTGACTAACATGTCTGATCAGTATAGTTTGCTTGACCCTGACTAACATGTCTGATCAGTATAGTTTGCCTGACCCTGCCAAATATGTCTGATCAGTATAGTTTGCCTGACCCTGACTAACATGTCTGATCAATATAGTGTGCCTGACCAGACGTTAGTCTTCCTCCCGCCAATTAAATTAAAATTTAAAGAATGTAAAAAAAAATTAACAAAATTATGCTCCTGTAACCCCCCCCCCCCCTAAACCCCCCCCCCCCCCCCCCCCCCCCAACAAAAACAACACACACAAATTTCTTAAAATTCCCTAAATAAAATAGAGAAAAGATAGCAAGTCACTATAAATGAAATGAAAAACATGTATTCAATTTTCTCCTTATCTCCCAAGCCCCAAGAAGTGATCCTGAAAGTAAATGGCCAGAGTCTCCTCTTTCACATGTCCAATTATCTGAGAATAACAATGTACCCAAGGTTGACATGGAAAAACCAGATTCAAAAAGCCACCAACAAAGTTAAGAACAGAATGGTCATAATGAGAAAGATATCAGGCTCAACATGGGGAGCTGACAAGGGTACCCTGAAGAAACTGTACACATGTTATGTGAGACCAGTGCTAAAATACGGCATAGCAGCATGGTGCCCAGCAACAAAAAATAACTTTGATAAAATAAATACAACGCAAAACCAAAGTATTCGTATCATCACTATTGTTGTTGTTGTTGTTGTTGTTGTTGTTGTTGTTGTTGTTGTTGTTCGTTCATCACGAGTGATGAGAACTTTTTCTTTTTTCACCTAGCCAGTTTATTCCAGTAGAGTATTCTGTCATTCCGGGTTGTGGATGGGTGAGAAGATGGCTGACGAGTCCGATTTGGGATCTGCATACTTTCAGGCAGTGAAAACATGGAAAGTTCGCTTCTTGAGACGGTGATCATGATTGTCAGCAAATCTATCTCATCCGCTTTATTGCTCAGCCAGGAGTCCCGCAACTGACGCAGCTTTTTGCCTTTATGAAGCTTGTCAGCGGACTTACGCTCTCCGCTTCTCCGCTCGCCCGATTGACTGTGTTAGTACTGGATAAATGAAAAGAGACTGTCTTGCGCGATGAATTTATTTAAGTGAGAAGTGTTGCGCAGTTCGTCGACCTCACTCTCTCGTCCGAGTCCAACTTTAACCAGTGGCAAGACAAGTCAGGACGGCTGGATATGGACTCGGGTGCAGTGGGTGACCACGGCTGCTCAAGTGTCTCGCGGTGTTCTGTGTGGTCCACACCGCTCAGCACATTTGCTGTCGTGGTATGCCTGATGACGAGTTTCCTGCTTAGCTGGCTGGGCTTGAGCAGGGCAGGGCAAATCTAAAAAAGCTTTCCCTGTTCTTGGCTTCCTACTTTTTCTTTTGCAACATCTCCTGCCCCTTTTTCCGTACGGGTGTTTTGGTCTCTCACTGACAAAGACTCCGAGGTAGGCAAGACGTCTTGTCACGCCCAGTGGTAACGAGTGACCCCCACACACCTCCGGTCTAAGTGTCACCAAGGTGCCTCGAGAGTACTTGTGCATTTCCGCTGCACGGCCCAGTGATTTTGCACTCACGCGTTGTTGGGACACAACTAGAATACGGCACATTATCAAATAGGTGTATCATCACTGGAGCTATGAGAACAACACCAATAAATGCAATGGAGAACATCACACGAATCGAAAGTATGGAGACGCGCATAGACCAAAAAACACTCCAGCAGGGGGAGAAGTTCAAACGAATGCCTGATCACCCAATATATGGCAGGATAAATCGCATGGAAAGAGGGATAATAAAGAGAAACCATTTCATATCAAAAACAAAAGAACTTGCAAGAGCATACCAAATCATAAGCCATGCAGTAGTTAGAGATCTAAAACAAACATCCCAAATCCACCATGGAAAAAAATCCCCTGAGATGGTAAGAACCATAGAGGAAATGGGAAAAAAGGGAAAAGATTTAGAAAGGAAATTTATCACAGAAGAATATCTTAGGAGAGTATACCCACCAGAAACATGGATACACGTATATACAGATGGCTCATCTAACAAAGCCAGATCCAATGGAGGTGGAGGGGTCTATTACAGACTAAGGAATTGAGAAGAAAATGCGAGTATTAAGAATGGGAACATATTCCAATAACTTCCGTGCAGAAACAGAGGCACTGGAGGACGCAGATGAGCTTGTAATTCAAGGTAAAGATATCCACCAAGAAAACATAGTATTCTTGACTGATGTCGCGTCAGTATTAGCAGTACTAAAACAAGACCGTCGAACACACCCTGCAAAGATATACGCTCATTCGGGAAAAGAGAGAACAATACTGGCCTCACGAGACACATATGAGACAAAAGCTGAATGGAGACAGATCAGCCTTACAAACAACAGTAGAACAGCCTTACAAACAACGGTGTCCTTTGTAGGAAAAACCGGGACATTGATCTGAGGAAGAACGAAGAAGAGGAAGAAGACACGAAAGGATACCCAACATCCTGCATCTTCCTTCTTTACGCAAACTATTGAAAATCAAGTGGCAAGACAAAATTACACACACGGAAGTATTTTATCGAATCAAGCCGCAATTGTTTTTTTGGTGGTAAATTCTTTATTGCACAATTTTAAAACAAAATTTTGTGTGATGTGAGGTGAAGTGAGGTCAAAATTACCATGAGATGAAACGTGAGATGGTGGGAATTTCACTTTGTGAGGTGAAAGGTGACATACATTTATTTGTGAAAGCATAAATGAATGCACATATAAATGAATTCCCATATAAATGAATGCACCATGTGTACTTGCTGATACATACATATTCATTTTTGCACATACACATATCTTTTCACACACAGGCAAATACAAATATATCCATATATATATATATATATATACACACACATATGTATACGTATATGCATACATACACAAACACACTTACTCCCATGTATATTTACATACATACATACATACATACATACATATACACATACATACATGCATACATACATACATAAATACATACATACATACATACATACATACATACATACATACATACATACATACATACATACATACATACATACATACATAAATACATGCATTCATCCATACATACATACACACATATACACGCACATGCATGTACATACGCATATATATATATATATATTTATATATATATATATATATATATATATATATATATATATATATATATATATATACGTATATGTACATACATAAACTCACGTACCAACATACATATATGCAACATTCGTACATATCCGTACATACATATTTAACTTAACTTAACGTCTTTATACTGGTTTAGAAGATCCTGCAGAGTCTGTATACAACCAGTTACATTTACATCACCTTGCTCTAAAAGCTATGTGCATCCAATTTATTCTTAAATTCATTAACTGTCCCTGCCTCCACTATCTCCCCTGGCAATGCATTCCAAGCAGTCACCTCTCTCTGACTACAAAATATTTCCTAATATCTAATCTGGACCTCTCTTTAGTCAGTTTATAGCTATGCCCTCTTGTTATTGTGGGTGACTGTATTTAAAAAAAAAATATATTTGCTTATACACACACATTTGTATATATAAGTATTATATTTTTCCGAAAAAGCTATAGAGCCATAAAGGTTTTGTGTACTTGTACAGTAGTCAAGGTGGTGAGTAATGTGTGACCTACCAGGGAACCATTCTTTACCCTAGGCTTCTGTCAGTCCACTCTGCCATAAAATCCAGCCTATTTCCTGTCCATTGTCCTTTGAGTCAAGACCGAGGAACTGACCTGTGGAGGATAGGACCACCATAGAACTGGTGAATTGAATGAACGGGAGATCAGATTTGACCACTGGGGGAGTGTTTGAGTGATTTAGTTCAGCAGAGAATCCACCCCTTAGTTGGAATGGGGGAAATTGATACTTTCCCTGCTCTGTGAACTGTTTAATACTTTATTTTTGTTTGTGGGGTTTTTCGGAGAAAAAGGAGGGATATTCTCAAAACGGAATACATTCATTCACTCTTTTTCCGCAGTAAACACATTTTGTTCCTGTTTGAGTTGGCAAGAGAAATTGAAAATGAAAATGATCAAGCATATTTGAACATACATATTTTTTCACAGTACAACATTGACATTTGTATGTCGCTACTGGACAACGCCTTTCTCATGAACATGTGTAGTAGAGTGTCTGAGGAGTGTGTTCTGAAGCGATATGAGGCTTCATTTCTGCATCTACATATGATGTGTCTGTATTCTGATAGCAGAATTAGCATTTGTGTTTGAATGTTTGGTATCGTGTCTGGTATAGTGTTTAACATTATTGCCTTATACTTGTCTACCTTCTGTCTTGTTTGTGTCTCGATTGTGTCTTGTAGAATTTGTCTTGTGGGTATGACTGTACTGCACGAGTAGAAAATGTGGTATTGTTTCTTTTTCTCTCGTCTGACATAGTTGACATTTGGGTTTGCGTTGTTTTCCTGTGTTTATGGGGGTTAAGTTGAGAAGAAGTCGGTAAGCGACTTATCTAGCTTTTGGGGTAATGTGTGGGTTATGTAGATTTGTGAACATGTTCGTGTAGTCTGTTTAAAAATATTTGTAACATCTTTTTATTCTAAGGTGTAGTGGGGGTTCGTGTAGCTTGACTAGATGTTTATTTGATTTGTCTTCTTAACTTAACTTAACGTCTTCATACTGGTTTAGAAGACTCTGCAGAGTCTGTATACAACCAGTTCCAATTACATCATCTTGCTCTAGAAGCTGTACGCATCCAATCTATTCTTAAATGCATTGACCGTCCCAGCCTCCACCACCTCACTTGGCAATGCATTCCAAGCATTCACAACTCTCTGGCTAAAGAAATACTTCCTAATATCTAATCTGGACCTCTCCTTAGTCAACTTGTAGCTGTGCCCTCTTGTCCTTGTTGGTGGTTGTACTTTAAAAAACTTGTTATAGTCTACCTTATCCATTCCTCTGATCATCTTATACACCTGTATTAAGTCACCACGAGTTCTTCTCTCTTCTAGACACTGTAGGCCGGTTCTTTTTAATCTTTCCTCATAACTGTAATTCTGGAATCCCACTATCAGCTTTGTCGCTCTTTTTTGTATTCTCTCCAGCATGTCTATATCCCCTCTCTGATAAGGACTCCACACCTGTACACAGTACTCCAATCTAGGTCTAACTAATGCTTTATACAGTTTGACTATCACCTCCTTGCTCCTATGTTTAATATTTCTTTTTATCATCCCTAACATTGCATTTGCCTTTTTTACTGCTACCTGAACTTGCTCCCTCACCTTACATGTATGATCTATTATAACCCCTAAGTCCCTTTCTTTATCTATCTTTCTAATATTGTTCTCTCCCATTCTGTAATTATTTTCCATATTGGATCTACCCATGTGCATGACTGTACATTTATCTACATTAAACTCCATTTGCCAGATTACAGACCATTCTCGAATTTTATCTAACTCCGACCTCAATATATCCACTTCTGCTTTAGATGAGACACTACTGCATAGTTTTGTATCATCGGCAAATTTTGCAATAATGGATCCCATACCTATGTCCAAATCATTTATATATATCAAGAATAAAATTGGTCCCAAAACCGAGCCCTGTGGCACTCCACTTTTCACTTCACACCACTCAGAGTACTCCTTATTTACACCCACCTTTTGCCTTCTTCCCGTTAACCAATTTTTGTTCGTGTCCTAGGATGGCTTTTATGCATGACGTGTAGAAAGGCGGTAATGTCCCACAGAAGTGTGGTGTTGCGTTGTTTATTGATTGGTGTCAGTTTGGATATACTGAGGCCAATGTAGTAGTGCGCAAGTGTGTGTTGTTCTGTGTGTTTTACAATCCGCCCGACATGGCCTATTCGGAGGGACTATATTTTGGTCTGAATGTTTTGGAGTGCGATACCTCCGAGTCTCTTGTCTTGTGCCAGTGTGTGTTGGCTTATGCTGTGTATGGTGTTTGCGAAAATGAAACCCCTAATGAGTTTGTTGATATCTTTGATTGTCTTCTGTGGGGGTTCAAACACTGTGGCTGTGTAGATTAATTTGGGGATGATGTATGTGTTCACTATTATGCTACGGCCAAAAATTGTGGCTGTTTTGTATCTGTATCTTTGTAGCATGTCTTTTATTTTGGTCGTTAAATTTGTCCATGTGTGGTGGTGTATGTGGTTGGGGTCAGATAGGAAGGTTATGTCGTACAATTTCATAGACTCTTATTTTTAGAACAAAAGGAAAGTCTACTTTGTTTTTTCACTGGCCTATGCCCATTATAATGGATTTTTGTATATTTGTTTGTGCCCCACTGTCATTGCCAAAGTGTGCAAAAGTGTTTAGAATGTTTTCTATTGATGTGTAACGGGGGGGGGGGGGAGAGAAGACGGTGTCGTCTGCGTAGACAAGCAACTTCTCCTTCGCTCCATGGATGTGTGTGCCTTTTATGGAGCTGTCTTGACTGATTTTCTCTAATATGGGCTCCAAGGCAAGGGTATAGAGCAATGGGGAGAGGGAACATCCCTGTCTCACTGATCTCGTTAGCCCAAAGGCACTTGTAACCTGTTGGTTTACCAGTACCTTGCTTTCAGGATTTGCGTACAGAATTTTTATCCATTTTCTAAAATGGTCTTCAGGATGTTTACCAAGAGAAAAAGCATACAGTAGCGGTTTGGGTGGATCTAGAGAAGGAATTTAACAAGGTGTGGAAAGAGGGACTTAAAGTCAAGCTACGAATAAGTGAAGTGTCTGAAAAATGTACAGATGAATCAGCCACTACCTCGAAAACAGTCCAAGTACAAGGGCAGATGAGCAAAAAGGTGACACTGGAGCAAGAAGTACCCCAAGTGGGAGTACTGTCACCCACACTTTTTCTGGTGAATATAAACAACATCATAGAGAATATACCAAGAAGAGTCCACAGCTCCATGTTTGAAGACGATCTGGCTATGTGGACCTCTGAAGAAAATCTCACCGTAGCAAACAATCGGATGCAGCAGGCCCTAACATCGCTGGAGGAGTGGGCGAGATCATGGCTGGTCAAAATAAATGAAGAAAAAACAACATGTACGATATTCTCCCTTTCAAATAAATCGCAGAACACTAAAATAAGTCATAATGGCAAATACATGCGGCTAAACGACAACCCAAACTACTTCGGCGTCACATTTGATCGGCGCATGACATGGAAAAGTCAGATCGAGAGAAACCGAATGAGAGCAATACAAAGAATGGCAATCATGAGGAAACTTGCTGGCACAAGCTGGGGAGCAGACAAAAGAATGCTGAACAAAATGTACACTGGAAGAGTGAGACCAGTTCTCGAGTATGGTATTGCGGCATGGACAACAACAGCAAATGCGAACTTCGATAAAATTAGCAAACTTCAAAACCAAGCCATGAGAGTTATAACAGGAGGCATGAAATCAACGCCAATTGTAGAACTTGAAAAGATTACAAATCTGCAATCCATGACCGATAGAAGAGACAGCCGAGCCCAGCAGCAAGCAGAGAAACACAGAAGACTGACAGACCATCCAATGCATCAGAGACTAAATAGATTTGGCAAAGAGAAACTATAGCGGAGACACTTTGCAGAAATAGCCAAAGCAAAGATGAGCGAAGACCCTATGAACACCATAACAACACCAAAGCCCATCCCTACTGTACGTAAATCTACCTGGAAGCAGCATATCATTCCAGAGATAGTAGAACATATACCAGGTATTAGAAACAAGAACAGCCAGACTGAAAAAGAAAGAAGAGACATAACCCTGAGGCACATAGCGAAAAACTACCCAAGCATGGACTGGATCCATGCATACACCAACGGTTCTGTAACAAACACAACACAGAACGGAGGAGCAGGGGTATTCCTGAGCCTAACAAATGGTAGAAAAATAACACTGTCAGTGGCAACTGGAAAATTCTCAAGCAATTTCAGAGCGGAGGCAAAGGCACTGAAGGCTGCAGTAGAAGCAATGCTGACAGACGAAAGCAATGAAAGCCAGATAGTTCTGTTTACAGATGCCCTGTCCGTGATTACAGCACTAAAAAGCCAGAAAAATACTGAACTTAATGATTTAAGAACATTACTCTGTCAACTATGCCAGCAGTCCGCACCAAAAAGAGTAGTGGTACAGTGGGTTCCATCTCTTCTCTTATTTAGCTTGTGTTTGTTGTATTCTTTAGTAGTTCATATGCATGTCTTTCTTTTCCACTTTTCTTCCAGGTTTCTGCCCATTCATCCGTTATGATGTTTTTAATCATGCTATTTAAGGCCGGCTGTCCTGCTACTATTTCTATTTCCTCTGTACTATTTCTGCCTTCTTTGGCTGCTTTGTCTGCTAATTCGTTTCCTTCTATCCCAACATGAGCTGGTACCCACATTATTTTCACGTGGCATTTTTTAATTAAGATATAATTTAGAATTCAGTTTAAATATTTCGTATTCTATACCAGCTTTATGATCTTTACGGTTTTGAATTGATTGTATTGCGGATAGTGAGTCTGTTAAGATCGTCATTTTGCTTAGAGTATTTTTATTGTCCATTAGTATTTCCATTGCTTTTTGGATTCCTATAAGTTCTGCCGTGAATATTGTTGCTGGGCCTGTTATTTTATATGATTTGGTTAATCCCCAGTGTGTGATTACTATTCCTACACCTACGGTGTTAACCTCCCCTTTTGATCCATCTGTGTTTATGTTCAGATGGTTTCTCGTGTTTTCGTTGATGTGTTTATTTGCCTCATTTCTTAATTTGTTTTTCCTTTCTTTCCTTTTTTTTTGTGATTAGCTAGGAACGTATCTGTTTCTGGGGTTATGAGTTCCCATTGGGGGATATCTAGTCTGCGTGGTTTAACAAATTGTATTGTTCCTTTGAGGATCCGGTAGTCTTTCAGTTCTGTTGTGGTTGTCCATCATGTCGGACATCTGATGAGTACTATTGATTTCTTCCCGATAAGGTTGTAGTATTCTTCTACACATGATTTAAATGCTGGATGTGTGTTATTGTTCGCTATTTTGCTCCAATATTTTAATCTTAGCTCTTTCCTTCTTAGTCCTAGGGAAGTTACTCCTAGGGCTACCTCTATTGCTTCTTTTGATGTGGTCTTTATTGTTTCAGCTATTATATTAAGAGCCTGGTTTTGTATTCTATCTAATTTACCTTTGTAGCTGTTTGGGGCGGAGTCATATACAATAATCGCGTAGTCTATTTCCCCCCCTGACAAATGCTTTGTAGAAGGTTAACTTTGTCTTATTACCAGATCCCCAGCCATTTCCTTTTATATACCTCATCATATTTATTGTACCTCTATAAATTTATACTGTTTTGTTTCTATGGTTACTCCAGTTTAAATCTCTGTAACACATAACAACGAGAGGATAATTAAAAAGCGAGGAACAACGGGAGGAATATCACGGAAACATCAGGTTAGGTACAAACAGATACACACACGCATCCAAGCACTGGTTTATGCGTCTTAATATCGCCCAAATTGACTACGGCCTGGGGTGGAATATGCGCTCCTCCGCCAGTAGAAACTAGTGAGGCAAACACATAAAATTAAAAAAAAGGGAAAAGAATGGAAAACAAACGTAAACCAATACATGTGCTTTTCGGTGAACTTTCGAAGGGGATGAGACCTGTAGTTAGACCCATGCTAAGATACAATAATATATGTAAGACCTCAATTAAAGATTTTCCCGCAGACTTTCAAAAATGAGAGGAGATGGCTAAAGACAGAGTTGCGTGGAAAACAACATTATATAGAGGTGTAGAGACTTTCGAGGAAACACTAAAAAAACCAGTCGGAAACCAAGCGACAAAAACGCGAAAGTAAATGTAACCATATATCCATGACCTGCACGCCCTGTCGTAAAGTGTTCCTGTCTAGCAACGGCAAGATCAGCCAAGAAAGTAGCTGCAAAATGAGACATATACCGGCCTAAAACAGTTTGTAAAGACGAATAGAGCTATATATTATCATATATTTATGTATATATATCTGTGTATGTGTGTGTGTGTACGCCCACGCGCTATCATAAATGCGTACTGCGCAGAATAGACAAATTGAAATGGTACGATAAGATCAAAACGCTGTACTGCTGGAATGACCAGGACAGAGAACTATGAAACAGCAGGAGGTTAGCAGAATGCCTTGGCTTTGGGTATGACGCATTTTACACAAATCAGCTGACAACATTACAGGGCGGTTTCTGTTCTGAAACCCGAGGACAAGAGAAGTAGAGGGAGACCAAAAGATACTAAAAGATGGGAATTTGAGTAAAATATTAAGGAAATTAAGAAGTTATAAAAGGAGATGGAACGGTTTGCTCAACACAGAAAAACAGGTCGTATCTTTGCTGAAGACATATGCTCCACTGGGAGCTAAACATATTTTTTTCGCCTTATTTCTCTATTTCCCAAATGCGGTGTGGTTGCACTATGTTTTTATTTTGCGCCTGTCGGCCCAGAATGCCTGCATCATGAGTTACCTCCAGTCGGCGTGGCTTATGTCTTGCTACTGGTTCAAGGTAGCTCTGGACCAGAGAGTGAGGTTGAGGACCAGCGCAGTGTCTTTCCCACTATAACCCAAATACAGTGCAAGTTACATCATCAGGACAAACCCGTCTGATGATGTCACCGTCGCCGCTTGGGATGGGTAACTAACTCTTCTTTGCGTTCAGGATCTTTTGGTCATGCTATATCTGCAGGCCAGTCGCCATGATGAAGTCTGCAGTCTTCACCAGGTCGATGCGGCTGCACCACAGCTTTTGTCTCAGCTCTGCACCATCTGGCC
Organism: Ariolimax columbianus; assembly: GCA_036924085.1. NCBI lineage: Eukaryota > Metazoa > Mollusca > Gastropoda > Stylommatophora > Arionidae > Ariolimax > Ariolimax columbianus. The sequence goes on from JAVGWX010000006.1 coordinate 75,913,735, forward strand.
AGGTCTGGCATCACATTTCCCTATAGATTGAGCATTCCTGTAGAATATGCTCAGGGTTCTGGCCTCCTGTTCCACATGGGCACTCATCGGTGTGAGAGGTGACGCAACAATTGATACCCTGACATACATATGCAACAGAATTTGGCAGACAGGAGAGTGGTCCTCCAGCTGGACAAAATCAGTAATTATACAACTGCCTAAATCAGGAAACCTAAATATGTGTCAGAACTATCGAGCAATCAGTCTGATAAGTCATCGAAGTAAAGTTCTCTTGAGAATAATACTTAACAGACTGAAACCACAGGCAGAGAATATCATTGCCGAAGAACAAGCGGACTTTCGAGCGGGAAGGAGTACCATCGAGCAGATATTTAATATTCGGCTAATGAATGAGAAGTACTCAGAGTATCATCAACCACTCTACCATGCCTTCAACTGACTTTAGAAAGGCTTTTGACAGAGTGGGGCATGCGGCGCTATGGTCAACAATGACGCATTATAAGTTCAACAGTGATATTGTGAGGGTAATTGCAAACCTTTATGAGCAGACGACAAGCGCAGTCTCGGTAGAGGGAACGCTAGGTGATTGGTTCCGTACGACGGTGGATTTGCGACAGGGATGTATACTCTCCCCAACACTCTTCAATATATTCTTGGAGAGAATAATGGAGATGACCTTAAAAGAACATGTTGGCACAGTTAAAATAGGTGACAGGCGTATCACAAATTTCCGATTTGCTGATGATATTGATGTATTGACAGGCACAGAAACAGAACTTCAGGAGTTGATTGGTAGATTGGATAAAGCGGCCCAGAGTTTTGGTATGGAAATAAATGCAGATAAAACAAAGCTCATGACCAATAACATAGCAGGGTTTAAATCTGTAATAGAGAGATATCCAGACCAGAATACATACAATGGAAATGAGGTGCTATAGAAAACTCCTAACTGTTGCATATAAAGATCGTGTCACGAACGTAGAAATACGTCAGAGAGTTGAAGACGCTATTGGCCCATTTGAAGATCTGTTCACAGCTATCAAAAGACGAAAGATGGCCTGGTGTGGCACGTCGCGAGGTCCAACGGAATTACCAACTCGGTACTCTTTGGTTCCGTACCGGGACAGAGAGGGCGAGGACGTCCAAGGAAGAGATGGGTGGACAACATCACTGAGTGGTCAGGCCTTCGTCCCGGTGAGATACGACAGGCGGCGACAGACAGAGAGGGATGGCGTGGGATTTTGAGAGTGTCTGCATGTGTGCCCCAACAACCTGATGGGTTACGGGAGGAACTGAACTGAACTGAACTACCGCTTATGTTTCTGTCTTCTCTCCATTGGTGTATATACTGATCTCTGATGATATTCTTGATTTCTCTGTATGGTACTCGATGATTAAGTTGTGCCTTATTGCTGCCATCTTTTGCCAGGGCGTCAGCTCTCTCGTTTCCCGCAATGGGAGGGTAGCCACTTGAGCGCTATTGTTGAGGATCTCTGGAGTATTTCTAGTTCTGCTCTGATCTCTGATAACAGTGGTTCGTTGTTTCATTTTTGTATTTCCTCAAATAGTACTCTGCTGTATGTGAATACAGCTATTTTTGTTGGAGGTTGCCTTTCTGTTTGAAGTATTCTCAGTGCTCGCAGGAGGGCCATCGATTCTGCTCTGAGGTTTGTGGATAACTTTCCTGTTGGGAGGGCCTCTTCTGTTATATTTCCACTTTTTGTGTCTTATGAATATGCCTCCTCCCCCGTTTCGGCCTGCCCCCTCTGCTGAATCATCTGTGTACACCTGTGTCAATTCCTTGGTATTATATTTCTCCTCAGTCATTGCTTGTGCTAAAGCTATCAGCTCGTGGACACTGTGTTGGTCTTGTCTTCTGATTCCTGGGATCTCTGTACTTATTTCGATATTGTTTATGTTAACTAACTAATAACTGTAAGCCCATACTTGTTGTAGTCTTGACCTTGACCAAAATACATTACGTACCTATTTTTAAACTAACATCCGCACAAAAAAAGAATATGTAAAAATGTTAGTGTCCAAAACGTCACAAGTAGCCCATTTAGAAAAGTCAGTAGCCAACGGATCACAGATGTAGTCAATTCGCTAATTTTCGCTCACTTTAACAAGTCTGCATCGATCCCCAGTAAATATATGTGCAGTCGCCCAATACCCCTATCTATACACTAGTCGCCACGACGTATCGCTTTATCAGTCTATCTACGATGTGTACATCAGTAGCAACGCTTTGTTAACAGCTACAGACATCACCCTGGACATAATGAAACTTTCTCTCACAAGGTAATAACTTAGCTTAACGTTTTTATACTGGTTTAGAAGACTCATCAGAGTCTGCATGCAACGAGTAACATTTGCATTACCCTGCTATAAAAGCTATACGCATCCAATCTATTCGTAAATGCATTAACTGCCCCTGCCTCCACTACCTCCTGGGGCAATGCATTCCAAGCATTCACCACTCTCTGACTAAGAAAATATTTCTTAATATCTATTCTGCACCTCTCTTTAGTTAATTTGTAGCTATGCACTCTTGTTCTTGTATGCTGTTATATTTTATAAAAGTTGTTATAGTCTATTTTATTCTTTCTTTTTATTATCTTATAAACCTGTATTGTCACCTTGAATTCTTCTCTTTTCTAGACACTGTAAGCTGGTTTTTCTGAGAATTTCCTCTTAACTGTAATTCTGGAATCCCACTATCAGCTTTATCGCTCTCTTTTGTATCCCTTCCAGCAAGTTTAGATCTCCTCTACGATAAGGATTCCACACCTGTACACAGTACTCCAATCTAGGTCTAACTAAAGCTTTATACAGTTTGACGATCACTTCCTTGCTACTATGTTTAATATTTCGTTTTATCATACCTAACATTGCATTTGACTCCTTCACTGCTACCTGGACTTGCCCACTCACTTTACCTGTAGGCCAATGCTCTATTTATAACCTCTTGGTCCCTTTCTTTATCTATCATTCTAATATTGTTCTCGCCTATTCTGTAATTATGTTCCATATTGGATCTACCCACGTGGATGACTGTACATTTATCTATATTAAACTTCAGTTGCCATTTCACAGATGAGCCTCGAATTTTATCTAAATCCGACCTCAATATATCCACCTCTGCTATAAATGAGACACTTCCATATATTTTTTTTGGTCATCTGCAAATTTGTAAATCGTGGGTCCTGTTTACAGATGCCCTGACCGTAGTCACACCACTAAAAAGCCAAAAAAATACTGAACTTAATGATTTAAGAGCAGTACTCTGTCAACTATGCCAGCAGTCCGCACCAAAAAGAGTAGTGGTACAGTGGGTTCCATCCCACTGTAACATTCAATGCAACGAGGAGGCAGACAGACTGGCAAAAGAAGGTACCAGACTACCACAACCAGATTCTAGTTTGACCTATTAGGGCCAGATACAGGGCCAAATGGGAAACAGAACATACTGGCTATACAAAAAACGATGCATATTACGAGTTGAACAGAAGAGAGCAGGTCGTGGTCTTCAGACTCCGCACAGGCCACAACAGACTGAGGTACCATCTATTCAATAAACTGAAGATAAGTGGCACTGACGAATGCACTTGTGGTACCGGGAAAATGACCGCTGAACATCTGCTGCAAAACTGCCCGACATACGAGGACCAGAGAAAGCACACGTGGCCATCACCAGTGCCAACACTATACAAGCTCTATGGCAGTGTCGACAGCCTCAGGATGACCGCTCCTTTTTTCGAAAAAAAACAGGTTGACGTTTTACAGCGTACGAAAAAGAAAAATCATGGATCCTATATCAATGTTCAAATCTTTTATATATATATATATATATATATATATATATATATATATATATATATATATATATATATATATATATATATATATAAAGAACAATATCGGTCCCTAAACCGAGCCCTGTGTGACTCCACTTTTTACTTCACACCACTCAGAGTACTCCTTATTTAACGTGGGCTACCGCTCCTAAAATCTAGCTATATTTTAAAAAGAAAAAAAAGAAATGGGTCTTGGGGACAAGATGAAGGCTTTACCCCCTCCCTCCCCTTATGAGTGCGCCCCTGGTGTCACTCTCTCTCTCGTAATGGGTTGAATAAGGCCGTATTAGGGCCGTCAAATTGACAATGACATGGCCTGGAAACTTTCCTCTTCTTTTCTCGCATCGTCTTTTCTCTCCCATTACCCAAATGTGATTTCTCAAATGAAGAGCTACAATAACGACAACTCCGTGACGACTTACTTCTGTCAGTATGGCATGCAAAAGTCTCGTCACTGGAAACGTGAAATGATCGTTGTTTTGACTGAATCAGAATGGTGTATAGCATACGTGCCTTAACCCTATATTTAGTTTAAATGTGTAAGTTGATTTTAAGTTGATGAGATCATTGGTTTAGGTCTAATTGAAAATTGACCACGGTCGTGTCGTGTGAGAGTGTGAGTGACTGAGAGTGAGATTATGAGGTGGTTGTCCAATTTTCATTTCGTGTTTCAATTAAATGTATTCTTAATTCTACTTTTCTGGCCTACTAGAGTTCGATTACTGAGACCTTATAAGCAATGCCACTTACATTTGATAGATAAAATCGGCACATTGCGTCATGTGTGTTGTAAAAATAATGTTTCAGTTTAATAAAACATTATTTTAAATATTTTCATTCAAGTCTTTCAGTTTCACTTAGAAGTTAGTCTTATCACTACTTATCAGTAAATTTAAAATAGTACTAATCTACTTTCATTTTCATTTAGTCAGAATTAGTCATCTATCATTTCTATCAAGATCATGTTTTGTTTTTTATTTTCACCTTCCACTTGGACTCAAAGTTAATAAAATGCAGTTTCCATTTATTATTTATATAAGGATAGTATAGGTTCACCTACACTCCTACGGCTACACTAGTATTTGTTTATATATAGGATATTGATTAGACCATTTGATGATTTGACATCCTTTCTACTATTTAGTCATACCCAGTTTTCCTTCTTTATGGCATAGATTAAGAACATTTGATGTCTAGGTCTATTTTTTATAACAAAATTATTACTCAAATTACTGATATGATCAACTCACTGTTGTCTATTTCACTGAACCTGAACAGAAATGTTCATTTCTCACTCAATCGCTATTGTGACCTGGCAGCCACTACCACCAGGCCTCTCATTTGACTTGTCGAATATATAAGTTGTTATAAGTGACTACAGGGACTCAATGATGACTAAAATACAGGCTATGGCAAAATGAAATTTTAAACAATCAGCGAGTAACAGACATGTACCACAACTCAGATCTTAATAGACCAACATCACAGTCGCAAAACTTCTCCTTTGGCGTTCGTCCTGACAATGAAGTTAACTTAACATCTTTATACTGGTTTAGAAGACCCTGCAGAGTCTATGCAACCAGTTACATTTACATCACCTTGCTCTAAAAGCTATGTATGTGCATCCAATTTATTGTTAAATGCATTAACTATCCCTGCCACAACTACCTCCCCTGGCAATGCATTCCAAGCAGTCACCACTCTCTGACTAAAAAAATATTTCCAAATATCTAATCTGGACCTCTCTTTAGTCAGCTTGTAGCTATGCCCTCTTGTTATTGTGGGTGGCTGTATTTTAGAAAACTTGTAATAGTCTAATTTATCCATTCCTCTGATCATCTTATAAACCTGTATGAAGTCACCAATTTGTGATATTGTGTCGTAGTTTACAGCGATATCTGCACCTTTTGGGTCAACACATCCGATTTCAGCAGACTTTATTCTACTTTTTTTTATATCAGGTTTGCCTTCCCATTCTTATCCCTTTGCCAGGCTACACTAGTGTAGCTTGTTTCCAGGGCCTAAATGTGAAGGCGAAATAAGATCTTGGTCAGCTATGGTTTGCTGACACTGATGCAAGCAGCCAGCTATGAATTCTTTAGCTGCTGTCAGATCATGCACTGCTGCATCTTGGCCCCCAGTGAACAAACGAAAACAACACAAATGTACTAAACTGAATGAATGTCTGTATTAACGAAGCAGAACCTGATGTCATCTACTATTACCATAAATCGTATGTATAATACACACTTGGGTATAATATGCGTGTTTGATTTAGCCCAACATTTTCTGTTAAAATGAAAATTTGTGCATAATAGTGCATTATAATTTTTCCAGATTCTATTTATTGAAACATTTGTTAAAAAAATTGAAAGAATGGAAATAACAAATAGAAATAGGCACCCGAGATCTAAATTTTAGGTACTTTAGGCTTCCTCGTCATCACTAGAACGAAGCTCATCTAGTGAGAAAATACATAACACATTCAATTTTGCGCTTTTTTCACTGTAAAATTGCGCCAAACTTTCCAATGTTGGTTAATTCTGATAAAGAAAATGACATATTTTTTAATGCTAGTGTATAATATGCAACTGAGTTCTATCAGTCCAGGTCCAAAATGAGCAAACATGCAAGATTTTATGATAGCAGTCAAAGAATTACTCAATTATTGGATTGTGTCCAAAATAAGGAAGGTAGATCTGCAAAACTCCTACTGGACATGTCTTTCCTGTTGGTAACTTTTAAATTTATCAAATAATTTTAAAAACCAAGATTGACATATAGCTGTATATCTGTCATTGTAATATAATCATAGACAAGTTTCATGCAGAACAAGTACTTTTCAATTTGGCCATGAGAACATTTACATTGAAACAACATTGTGTTTGCATGTGAACTAAAGAAGCTTTAATGAATCTCATGAACCATAGCTGGGGCACCCTATGAAGATTAGCCATTGACAATTCAAAATGGAGGGAGTTTGTTACTCTCCTGAAATACATCATTGGGTGTTTTGGTTCCTGAATGCTGCCTCAGTCATGCCAAAAATAATCATCTTCTTTGTTCGTTCTCAATCTCCCGCTATGAAGCCCTGGAAAGGGCTATGCAAGTAGCAGGATGTTGTCTGGAGATTTGAATGCTTTGTGTCATAGCTTACAGTATACAGTAGTTTATAACTTGACAGCGGTTTTTGCATTTTTTGGTCAGACACATCCGACTTCAGCAGACATTTTTGAGTACAGGGTTAGCCTTTCTTCTTCAATCCCTTCTCCTTAGCCAGTATGCTCTGTTGCAGCCTGTTATCCAGGATGCATGCCAAAAATCTGAGATAAAGATAATGTTTCCATTTCTAGAGAGTGTCATGTAAACTATATTTTGTTCTAATGATACAAAAATAACAAATGTAAAATAAATATTAATCATCGCCCTTTTGTTTTCTAGGTACATCCTGAAGAGGAGAAGAAGAGCACACATGAGATGGAAGAAGAAAATAGCAGCGACTCTGAACGAGAGGTTGACCAAAACGAGCTGGAAGCCGTTTTGTACAGTCAGATCCATTTTGACTCAGGCTTTGACATTGAGGTTTTCTGTGGCAGTAACAACTCTTGTAACCAGACAGCTTCACCATTCAAGATTGGTGTGAAGGAACTTCCAACCAGAATTACTACTAACCGAAGGAAACTGGTTTTTGGTGGGGACTTTATTGCATTTTCAAGTAATACATGTGAAGAAGGGAATAACTCAGGATCACAAAATGATGCACCTCTTTATGAGAAGGATGAGACAGCTGTGATTGAGTCTAGAATAGAAAAGGCAGAGAAGAGTAAGTTGGAAGATGTGGCACCACTGCGTATTGACAAACTGAAGTCTGCTGTCTTCCCAAAAAATGTGACAGCGCTCATCTCTTGTTCATCATATTCAAAACCAAACATTGGCAGCATAGACAATATGGGAGTAGAAGCAGCTGTTCTAGACCATGGGAAAGAACCAAAAGATAGCAGTTTCAGCTCAGTCCTTGATGGTGAGGAAAAGTTCAACGTTAGAAACAAAAGCATAGCTTTAGCCAAAGGGGAAAACAGGACATCAATGCCAAAAGTGAAAAACAAAGTTAAAGCTGATGACAAGAAGTTGAAACAGAAGGAAGCATTGCTTCCATTCTCTCTTACTAAGAAATCCCTAAAGCCAAAAGTTACACAGACTGAAGACATTCTCAAAGACAAAGTTATTAAAGAGGCATGTTCTGAGCCGATAGAGAAAAAGAAAGTGTCAAAACAAATTAGAAATAATCTCGCTAAACTGGAAGGTTTTCTGGAATTATCAAAATCAGAGTCAGACTACTCCGTCATAAAATGTAAGAAGAAAGCAGCGCTTCGTAAAACGGATGCAGCAGTGAAACCAAGAAAGCCTTCTGTTATTCTACGGCGACCACCAGCCGTAGCAGTCAAGTACCGACAAGACAGTGATACTGACACGGATTACAGTGATAGTGACACCAGCTGTAATAACTCCCCTATGAAGGCTCGGCAGACCACTTTGACAGGCAACTATTATTTTTAAATATTTTGTGCTTGTTTGCAAATTTGCTATGTACATATTGTTGTGAATTATTATTTACTTTCCATGCTACTGCTTTGCGATGTATGGGTATCAGAACATCCAAGATGAGTTGACTTGTGGTACCATGTGCAGGTGCTAGAGCTGAATACTAGAGCGCAAAGAATCGAACCACTGTTTTCAATCAACTTGAAATTAGGGAAGGTATGCCACTGATGCTTTCTAAAGAGGCACAAGGGGCACTCATAAAGTGAGAAGCTATTAGCCATAAAATTATGAGTGCAGGCTTTAAGACCAAAAAATAAGCAAATTAATATGAACATCGTCCAGTGCATATCAACATCACCAACAGTTACACGAACTGCACTAGCACATTTCGTCCCTTCGAATGTCCAATTGTGGTACCAATTCAAAAGGGGGTCTGCCTTTGCGATCCTATCTCAACCGAATCTCTTCTCTGCATGTTTGGAATCAGTCATTAGCCGATGCAACTGGGACACTTTTGGTATCCTTATTGATGGCAGACGCCTCAATCACCTTCATCAGTAGCAGAAGCCAACCAAATGATGCAGCTACTCGATGGAGAAGGCAAGAAAGCGAGTCTGGAGATGAATGTCTTGAAGACCAAAGTGTTGCTCAATCGCTTCTCCACTTGTGATCTAGTCTTCCTTGGCGAGGTACAATTAGAGGATGTCAACGAGTACATTTATCTTGGACGCCTTCTCAATATGGAGAATAACGTGAACTTACAAGACGTAGCACGGGTTGGGCAGCCTTCTCGTCTATTAACACGGTTGCCATGACCAAGGCCTACAACCCTCCCTCTTCATTTCCAGTGTACTCCCTGCAATGTGCTACGGTGCTGAGACGTGGACACTAACAGAATCACTAGAGGACACATTGAGAGTTACCCAGGCCTCCCTTGAGAGACGCTTGGTTGGAATCACTCTCCGGAACCAACGCCTGCAAGGTCTCTATAATTCTGACATAAGACGATTGTCCCTGGTGAAGGATGCGGTAATCCATGCAGACAAGGCAAAACATTGATGGGCAAGTCACCACATGTTGTGACGAAACGGTCAATGGAGCACAGCGACAGTCTGGTACCCCCCGAGGTAAGAAGAGTCCGTGGGGAAAACCTCCAATGCGTTGGTCAGACTCCCTTGCTGTATGCTGCAAGAGGCAGGAGCACTTACCACGAACTGGACTTCTGTGTCCCAAGACAGGGTCTGCTGGAGACGAAGTTGCTACTCGCAGCTACGCTGGGGAACAGGTCATCAAGACCATCCAGTGCAGTGCCCCAACTAATGAGGCCAAAAATGAGGAAAACAAAAATAAGGAAGCAAGATGTCACATAGAAAAATAAATCTCCTAATACTAATAGGGACTTCAATGCTAAAGATGGAGCAGACAATCTGGGTTATGAAAAGATTATGGGAAGACAAAAAATAGAAAAGATGAACAAGAATGGAGAAATATTTGCAGAGCAATGCATATTAAACAAAATTATAATTAGATGAAGCATGTTTTCACACAAGAATGTACATAAGGCCACATGCACATTACCAGACCACAAAACATAATATCAGATTGGTCTTATTAGTGTCAGGCAAGTGTTAAGAGGTAACGGTACACTACAAGATGTACGAGTAACGTGAGGTGCAGGTCCTGCCTCAGACCACCACGTCTGGCTGGGGAATTTGCAGCTCAAACTAAAAACGCTCAAAATAAGGAAGACAAGGAGAACTAGGTATAAAGCACACTTGGAAAGGAAGACAGAATATAGCAAAATACTGAACAATAGGTATATACCAAGTACTACAAGAGTTATATAAGAGCAAGGAGATGAACAGTAATAGTTGAAATAAGCTAAAGATATGTGGGATAAACATGTGATGAAACTAGGATACAAGAGCACAACAGAAACATTACATAAGATAGAAAAAGGACAAACAAGAAATCTGTATCCCACAATTGCTGAAGCAGAAACACAATACTGCTTCATGCAAAGAGGTTAAGCTTTGTTTCAAGAAAAAGTAAATAGAAAGCATCAGAGAGAGGAAATATAAGAGATCTCTACTCATTAACAAAGAAAATGGCAAATAGATATATACAGACAGACAGACCAGCAGAGAGACCCTGAACTTGGACTGCAACCTACCAAGAAAGATAGAAATCCAAGACGCTAAATCTAAGCTCAAGAAATGGAAAGTGACAGAATGGAAAGACATGTTATTAAACTGCTGAAGAAGGGAGACCTGGCAGATTGCAGCAATTATAGGGGGATTACATTGCTGTTGGTGCCACACACAAATTGAAAGCAGAAGAAAGTAAAAGCTCAGAGAGGAACAGGTAGGATTTTGCCAGGGAAGATCATGCACAGATCAAATAGCTACTCTACGCATAATAGTAGAACAAACTATCAAATGGAAGTCATCCCTATACGCAAATTTTATCGACCAAAAATGCATTTGACAGTGCAAATCTAAGTGCTTAACGGCAACTGTTGAGACACTATGGAATACGATACATAACCCTCATACAGAATATATATGAAGATACAGTTAGTAGAGTAGTACAGGAAGGAGCACTGAATGACAGCTTTGTGGTACAAACATGGGTAAGACAGAGATGCCTTCTCATACCCAATCTGTTCTTGTTGGCTATAGATTGGATAATGAAGACATTAATCAATGGAAAGAGAACTGGTATTCAGGGGATGTTATTATCACTATTGGAGGACCTGGACCTGGATTACATAGATGATTTTGTATTTTTGTCTCATAGTCATGGTCAAATGCAAAATAACTTAAAAGGGTTAAAGAACAATCAGCCAAATTATGACAGAATATCAAGAAAACCAAGCTTCTTAAAATTAACTCAACTAACATAGAACCAATCATGTTTTGGAGGGTGAGCCGTTGGAAGAGGTGGATACATTTACCGATTTTGGTGGGGGGAGAGGAGAATAAAGTCTGGTCAGGGAAAACATACTGATCAGACATGTTAGTCATGGTCAGGTAAAATATACTGATCAGACATGTTAGTCATGGTCAGGTAAAATATACTGATCAGGCATGTTAGTCAGGGTCAGGTAAAATATACTGATCAGACATGTTAGTCATGGTCAGGTAAAATATACTGATCAGACATGTTAGTCATGGTCAGGTAAAATAAACTGATCAGACATGTTAGTCATGGTCAGGTAAAATATACTGATCAGACATGTTAGTCATGGTCAGGTAAAATATACTGATCAGTCATGGTCAGGTAAAATATACTGATCAGACATGTTAGTCAGGGTCAGGTAAAATATACTGATCAGACATGTTAGTCAGGGTCAGGTAAAATATACTGATCAGACATGTTAGTCAGGGTCAGGTAAAATATACTGATCAGACATGTTAGTCATGGTCAGGTAAAATATACTGATCAGACATGTTAGTCATGGTCAGGTAAAATATACTGATCAGACATGTTAGTCAGGGTCAGGTAAAATATACTGATCAGACATGTTAGTCAGGGTCAGGTAAAATATACTGATCAGACATGTTAGTCAGGGTCAGGTAAAATATACTGATCAGACATGTTAGTTAGGGTCAGGTAAAATATACTGATCATAACCCCTGCCTCACTTCCACATAGGTCTTCTGGAAACAGACTGTTTTCATGGCAGCTTGGCTAAAGAGGTGGGGGTCAACGTGATCCCTGTAGTAGTGAGCAACACACAGATGATGCCATAGTACAGCCATTAAAGAACCCTGGTCCGCCTTCATCAGCACGCTCAGGATGTGAGAAAAGCTACTGAAACACGCCACTTAATGTCCTTTTCAGGGCTCACAAAAGAGTAAACCTACTTATTGCGGGCATTCAACAATGACAACCTATTTTGACAACACAATTAACACATCAAGGGGTACAGATGCAGATGTAAAGACCTGAATTTGAAAGGCAAGAAAGTCAGCGCCAATTGTAGAACTTGAAAAGATTACAAAACTGCAATCCATGACCGACAGAAGAGACTGCAGAGCCCAGCAGCAAGCAGAGAAACTCAGAAGACTGACTGACCACCCAATGCACCAGAGACTAAACAATTTTGGAAATGGGAAACTAAAGCGGAGAAACTTTGCAGAAATAGCCAAAGCAAAGATGCACGAAGACCCTATGAACGCACTAACAACACCAAAGCCCATCCCGACTGTACGAAAACCTACCTGGAGGCAGCATATATTTCCAGAGGTGGTAGAAAATATACCAGGTATTGGAAACAAAAACTGCCAGACTGAAAAAGAAAGAAGAGATACTACCCTGAGCTACATAACGAAAAACTACCCAAGCATGGACTGGACCCATGCATACACCGACGGTTCTGTAACAAACACAACACAGAACGGAGGGACAGGAGCATTTCTGAACCTACCAAATGGCAGAAAAATAACACTGTCATTCGCTACTTAAAAATACACAAGCAATTTCAGAGCGGAGGCAGAGGCACTGAGGGTGGCAGTGGAAGAAATGGTGACAGGTAAAAGGAATGAAAGCCATATAGTCCTGCTTACAGATGCCTTGGCCGTAGTCACAGCACTAAAAAGCCAGAAAAATACTGAACTTAATGATTTAAGAGCAGTACTTTGTCAACTATGCCAGCAGTCCGCACCAAAAAGGGTAGTGGTGCAGTGGGTTCCATCCCACTGCAACATCCAAGGCAACGAGGAGGCAGACAGACTGGCAAAATAAGGTGCAAAACTAATACAACCAGATACTAGTATGACATACGAAGAGTCAAAACAGCTTATTAGAGCTAGATACATGACCAAATGGGAAACTGAACATACTGGCTACACCAAAAACGATGCCTATTACCAGTTGAACAGAAGAGAGCAGGTTGTGGTCTTCAGACTTCGCACTGGCCACAATAGACTGAAGTACCACCTATTCAACAAATTGAAGATAGGTGGCACTGACGAATGCCCGTGTGGTACCGGGAAAATGACCGCTGAGTATTTCCTGCAAAACTGCCCGACATACGAGGATCAGAGAGAGCAGATGTGGCCATCACCAGTGGCAACACTAGACAAGCTCTATGGCAGTGTCGACAGCCTGCTTTTTTTTAGAAAAAATAAAGGTTTACGTCTGACTGCGTACAATGAAGAAGAAGAAGAAAGGCAAGAATGACATTCCTGGCACTAAACAACATGTAGAGATTCAGAGAAATGAAGATTCATACGATGGTTAGAATGTTCAACGGCAGTGTAAAGTCCTGCTGCTGTATGATGGAGTCAAAACATGGAGAACGGCCACACATCGAAGACTCCAATCCTTCATTAACAGACACCTATGAATGATAAGGGAAATAAAGATAATGTGGCAGGACATGGTGGAGATTGAAGTCCTGTGGGAAAGGAGCCAACAGCAGCCACAGTAAAAAAAAATGGTAGGACATACACTGTAGAAGGCACCATTCAACATTGCTAGGCAGGCTCTCACATGGAATCCTCAAGGAAAGAGAAAGAGAGGTATGCCTAAAAATATATGGAGAAGGTAATGTGAGAGAGAACTACGATTATATCTGGAGATGGACAGAAAGAGTAACCCAGGACTGTATGCTGGCGGGATGTGGTCTATGTACTGAGAGGAGAGGTGGCTTGATTGATTTCAATCAAGTACGTTTTAGAAAAAAATTTATGATTTGGCTTGCTTGAAGCTAGAAACCTTACAGTATACAGGAAATTGCCATAAGCACCACCCCTGAGAAATCTCATGTTATTTCTCCTGTAATTAGGTCACATTTGGTATTGCCCCCATGGTTTATTATCTTTTCATATTTTCTAAACGTAGTTGTTGATTCCAATGCCCACAATGAGTAGGTTTACTCTTTTGTGCGCCCTGAAAATGACATTAAGTGGGCCAGTTGCAGTAGCTTTCCTCACATCTCGAGTGTGCTTATGAAGGTGGACCGGGGTCCTCCGGGCAATTGTGCTATGCTTGACTTCATCTGTGTGGCACTCACTACTACGGTCCGTTTCCAGGGAGGGCTACTAGGAAGCCGAGGTGAGGGTCTTGGTTAGTATGTTTTGCCTGACCAGACATTAGTCTTCCTCCCCCTAATTGTAGCTGTAAGTCTCAGGCTGTTCTTGTCATACACTACTTTAGCCATTCTTCTTCTTCGTTCGTTCTCAATCTCCCACTACCAAACCCCGAAAGGGCTTAAGTAGCAGAAAGTAGTCCCGAGAACAGAATGCGTTGTGTCATAGTTTACAGCTTGGCTGCGATATTTGCACCTTTCGGTCCAACACATCCGGCTTCAGCAAACATTTGTTGAGTACCGGGTTAGCATTCCCTCTTCGATCCCTACTCCTTAGCCTGCTGCAGCATGTTATCCAGGATCACCGCGTGGAGGTCTAGAAGGGTCTTGGCAGCTATGGTTCGCTGGCCCCGACGCTAGCAGTCAGCTATAGGTCGCTAACCACTGCAGCTCAAGTGCTGCTCGGCATCTTGATCCCCTTTAGCCATTCAATTATAACATTTTAGTATAAATATGCATTCTTGTATGTACTCTTGATGACAAATATCCAACATTCCTTAGCACATTTTAGCTCGCCGTGAATTGAAGGGGGATATCTTTGTTGATACTATATAAAATACAATGTCATTGCAGTTCATTATGGCGGATTATATATTATGAAAACTTTGCGTGTCCTGGAAAACTCGTGTATTTTCAGCGATTATAAGCTTTCATGATGGCCGGTAACCAATCATAAAATATAGATTAGTAGCTTTTATAGTGTCATCGACAGACTGCATAGAAGGATACCAACCCATATCCATAACGTAATGCTTTTCCCCTCATGCTAGGGGAACTGAGACGCTAATCCAGTCAGGCACAAAATACTGATCAGGACGTCGCGCCAGGGTCAATACACTGACCAAGACCCCAATCTCTCTCCCATGTAGCGTTCCCAGGAAACAGGTTGTTTTCAAGGCAGCCTGCCTGATTAGATGTAAATCGATGTGATCCCCGTAGTAGTGAGTGCCACGCAGATGAAGCCAAGCATAGCACAACCACCTGGAGGGCCGCAGTCCACCTTTATCAGCATGCTCTGGATGTGAGTGAAGCTACTACAACCCGCCACTTAATGTCTTTTTCAGAGCGCACAAAAGAGTAAACTTACTCATTGTGGGCATTACACAACAACAACAGCCCCTCATGCGAACCTGTCAGGATTGTTGCATGGATAAGATTCTGTGACTAAAGGAGGCACTGCATTGCCTGTCAGATGGCTTATGAAATATTTAATAGTGAAATACATAACATTTGGCTTGACTTGTTTTTCTCCCTCAGATTCTTCACTAAATCTGTCTTCATCTCATGATAACCTGTCAAGTAAAGACACAGGAACTCAAAATGTCACAGCTGGTGTAGCTCAAGTTATCGGAGCTAGAAGATTTGGGAGCCAGGTACCAGATGAACATCAGGAGTTATCATCTGATATAGCGGTGAGAGGCGTAGAAGAAAGTGCTGTTTCCTGCTCCAGTGATGTGAATACGAACAGTGAATACGAAACAGGGGGAAGTGATACAGATGAAAATGTGGAAGATGAGAAAAGTGAGGCATGTGTTGAAGAGCAAGGTAGCAGCAGTCAGGAGGAACATACCTCTGACAGCAACGACACAGACAGCAGTGACCCAGAGGATTTCATAACGGAGACCATCTCAGGCCTAGAATTTAATCTGGACAAAGGAGTAGATGTACTCGTTACTGCTAGAAGTAAGTTGGTATGCCATACGAGTTGATGCTTTTGTATTTGTATCTACGTAAGCCTACCACATTCTAATTGTTGTCTTTGTTAACTTTTACTGAACAGCTGGCAGAAAAATTTGCTGGAGGCATTGTCTCTGTATACAAACTGGTGTATTCGTTGTGTTAACATCTGTTTTTGCTATAGAAACGTCTGAATAAAAAAACGATGCCACTTCCTCCCGTCTTGAAAACAACAAGATGGCTATATTTTGTAAACTAGAAGGTTAACATACACAACGCTGATCTCCCTGTATTTTAGTACCGTTATTCTCTTGCTCTCTTTCTGTCATTCATCCTAAAAAGAACGTAGTTTACAGAGAGACCGCGCTAAAAAAAAGGGGGGGGGGGGGAGACTCAGTGGTCTCAAGGTAAGGTGTCTGACTCGGGTGCCGAAGGTCATGTGTCCGAATAACGGTGGAGGCCGAGATTTTTTTCCCGTAGATTTTCTGTTTAAAATTCCCTCTATCTCTTGGCAGTGAGATCGGACTCCTGTGTTCAATGCCGAGCATGTTAAAAATTCCTTGACAGTTGGAAATTGAAAAGATTAGGCTTAACGGCTGCTGCCTGAACAAAATTCTAATTAAAAATAAACCCACGTTATTTGTACATTTCCCCATGTAGTTTAAGATCAGCTACAGATGGCACCTAACTGGCTGCAGATCTACTTAACTTTAGTACCATTATCATAATATGTCTTTTTTGTCTCCACTAGGAGCACGGGGCCATTACTACAACTGGCTTTCTGCTGGGAAGCCTCCATCAAATTCTTTATGAACTGAAGAAGTGGTTGTACCACTTGTAGAAGTAGTTTTTATATACAATCTTGTTGCTGGTGCCATGCACAGCCCACCTTCCATTTTGCTACATACATAGTAGAATGAAGTGGTTCTATTCTTTTTACCCCAAAAAAGAGCTTGGGTATCCTCGATCAAAATCTGTTCAGCTCTTTGTGTAAACACAGGTCCCCAACAAATGCGTGCCAAGTCATATGTTTTTGTGGCTTAAAGTTCCTACAGAATTGACTAGTCAGCTTCATACCTAACCCTCCTTAGTTGCCTAGTATGTTACAGTGAAGCACTCTGACGAAACCATGGAATAGTACAAAAGAATTCTATAGATTCGACTTTGCGGATTAGTTTGGTTTTTCACTTTATGAGGGGGCTTCATATGAAAACCTTAAAAGTTGAATAGAAATTATAAAAACCATGCCTTTGTATTGTAACTTGTTAATATGGTTGCTAAGGATGTCAATAGTATCCTGCATGTGCCATCATGGGGCAGACAAACAACATGACGTCATAATTGCAGTTAAAAGATGGCCATCCCACTATTGACATGCACCAAAGATGAGCAGCGTTCTGTTATCTGTTTTTTGAGCAGCGAAGGAGTGAAACCTGTAGAAATTCATCAGCGAATGAATTTCCAGTACAGTGATGCATGCCTTTCACTCCAACAAGTGTATGAGTGGAGTAGAAAGTTCTAGAACTGCGTGAGTTATGTGACTATTCACGACTGGGTCAGGCACACCGAATAGTAATCCCAGAGTCGATTGCAGCCGTTGGCTACCTCGTAAAGGAAAATGACCAATTGAATGTCAGTGATAGGCATCTGTCACTGTACTGGACCTTCATTCGCTGATGAGTTTCTATAGGTTTTACCCATTCGCTGATGAGTTTCTATAGGTTTCACCCATTCGCTGATGAGTTTCTATAGGTTTCACCCATTCACTGATGAGTTTCTATAGGTTTCACCCATTCGCTGATGAGTTTCTATAGGTTTCACCCCTTCGCTGCTCAAAAATGGAACGGCGCTCCTCTTTCGTGCATGTCAGTAGTGGGTTGGCCATCTTTTAATTGCAATTATGACCGTGCTGTCAGTTGTAGATTGGGACTGTAGATGCAGCATAGTGAATGAGCTGCCAGCGACTCATAGATGGCTGCTTGCATCAGGGTCAGCGAACCAGATCTGAACAAGAACCTATTCCGCCTCTAAGTGGGGGCTCTGGAAACATGCTGCACTGGTGTGCTCTGACTAAGAGAAAATAAGAAGGCAAACCATGCCCCCCACCAAAAAGCAGGGTGTGTTGGGCTTCACAAACGTCCTTTTCGGGACAAATGTAGAAGAATCTGTGATCTCGTACAGCAAATGCTATAAGACTACCTTTGCACATTTTTTCTTCTTCCGAGTTTAGGCTTGTTTGTACATAATGCTATACACAAAAAATGGCGGTTTAACAATTTCAGAGCCTGATGATGCTGACCATTGGAAGATAGATGAAAAGGATCGCCATAACATGGTCAAGACTCTGAGCCGATACTTCATTCCTAAAGTAATACAATGTCGGAACTGCAAAGCAGAAGGGCATATGTCTTGGGGTTGCCCTCAGCCTTTGGTAAGTACTGAGGGAAATGTTTTGTTTGATAACCTGGCATATTGGATGTTTTTTTGGCTAAACATATAACAGTTTTGCAGGGTATGTTTGGTTGACTGTTGCTTGCCTGCACAAACACATGGGTAATGGAGCCAATTTTAGCCTGTGTAAGTGGCCATTCAATCTGTTATGTCCCATTCTTATGTGAAAGAGGATCACTTGTTCCGCTAGATCAAAGCAGCGATAGTTGTCTATCATTTGACAGACTCTCCTTATGGCTTTGATAAGTCTTTTTTTCTTGAAAGGCAATTGCTTATCTATTTGTTCTTGTGTTGCTTCCTCCATTGCTAATCTGTCTGCTGTCTCATTTCCTGCTGTGCCACAGTGTGATGGTATCCATTGTAGCACTACCATTCTCTTGACTTTTAGAGCGTCTAAGGTTTTTTTAAGCTCTGGCAGTTTTATCATTCTTGAAGGATCCATGACAGTTTTGAGGTAGATGGGTCTAGACAGACCCTCCTGGCTGTATTACAATGCAGACTCATCACTATAGGGATCACAGTGACAATGCCCACTTCAGACTGTTATAAAGCAGCATGTTTCAAGTAGCACAGCATTGACATGAGGCGAGATCTTTATCAGTATGTTTTACCTCACATGTGAGAGATGATAGCCAAGGGGGAAGAATGGGTCCACACTGGTGATAGAATGATAGACTACCAGAGAGTCATCATAACCTTAGGCAAGGAATTCAGTGAACGGAGCAATGGGAAAGCAGAGCATGAGGCGAATCAGCTGATAACTGAGAACACGCAGGAGAGTGATGCCATCATATACACTGACTGATCAGTGCTGCGCAGTGGGACATCAGGCTGGGGCTTCTCAGCTAGAGTAAGAAGACAGGTTGCTGCTGAGCGCAGTAGAGCATACAAGTCAACAACCTCCAGTTTGAGAATGGAGACGGAAGCAGTGACCTCAACACTGAAATGGATATCTGACACTTCTATAACAAGGGCAGTCATGCGCAAGCTGTACTTCAGAAGGTACAGATGTGATGACTTGGGTACGCTTGGATAGCAGCTGATAAGGCCTCAAACCTCCTGGGGTTGACATGGATCTACTGTCCTGCTCATGCTGGGATTCAGGGCAATGAAAGAGCTGACAGCATGGCTTCACAAGCTCCCATCATGGGCACATTAGTGAGGGATAGAAGTGACATTTTGAAATCAGTCAATGACCGCCTGTTAAATGAAAACATCGCAATAGATGAAGCAGCAATCCACAGGCTGCAAAATTTTGACATTAAACGAGATATCGAGCAGAGTGGGGAGTATGAGAGAATGAAGCAGGAAAGTGTACAGCCAGCGAGCTACAGGGACCTTCAGCATCCATGCCCTACGCCATTTTCTGAGAGAGACGGAGCAACTATGGGTATGCGCGTAGTGCAGTGATGTCAATTCTTAGAAATAGAAACGTGAGAGTCCGTTCCCAAAATAACGAATGGATTATTGTTGACAAAAAACAAAGAACAATTTCCCTTTGATATATCTCAGTAACTGTCCAACACAATTTGTGTCATTAAATATTCACACATTTTAGTTTGTTTGTAAATATATTATATTTTTAGCTAGATTCATCTAAAACTTTCTGAACGATAAAACAGACAAGTATGGCACTTTGAAGCCATGCACCTAGACGACCTTAGTGGCTCAAGGAGCTGCAACATTAAAAGACTTGTTCGTTTTTTGGGTACATTCAACACCAACTTGCATACAGCTTGAGGTTATCTTTATCTCCTAAGAATTTGACCAGGATGGGCTAGTGATGACCATATGTTCCTCTCTGTTTCTCGAGTGTTGACCACTTTAACAGATGTTCACAAGTCATTCTGTCAGTACCGTGGTAATACTCATTTGTAGTTCCAATCGTCAGTTTGTTGAAAGGTGGTTTCACAATCTGTTGTGGCGTGTGCACAATCCAAAGATGACCTCTTGTTCACTTCTGTTGATCTGGTAACATTCATCGTTTGCGTGTGTGTGGCCTGGATGCTCTGCATCTCACTTTGTTTCTGTATATCTTCTCCTTATACGTGACCTTTCCCGGGTGGGGAAGACTCGAAAGTCCTGTAAGACAACTTTCCTAAGAGAGACAACTCTGACCTCAATCAACTGCTGCCTTGCAGGGGCTGGGGACAGCCAAGGGCTAAGGAAGGCAACCCTACAGAAACGCCTGTTGAAATCGGATGCACTGGGCCACAGGCCTAACAAAACAGTGTAACGTAAATCGCTGTATGAGACAGCGTACGAAGAAGAAGAAAAAGATACTTGACCTTTCACTACAGATATTGAGCCATGGGTCCATTATTATATTTGGCTTGCCGTAACTAACATCAACCTTTAGCTTACCAGATAAAAAAATTGCGTCTATTTCCTGCGGCCGCTTGATTTTTTTTAGCATGTCAGGGCACGACATGGTTGTTGATTTTGATAAACTCCTTTTTTGTGTGTGTCTGGAGACATATATTAATAAAGAACTTGTTGGTTTTATTGTGAGTGTATTACTTTCTGAGATACAAGAAGATGTAGGTGTTAGTGGTGAAAAAAAGCACAAACATATAGATTCACCCATTAGCAGCTTCCCTTGGTTAGAAAAGTAAATATTTGCAGAAAAACATACTAATACTACTATCCATGTTTACCATAATGGCGATGTCTATCACTTCGACTATAAACGTAATTATTGTATCCACATAAACAAACTAAATAGATCTACCTCAGAAAAATCTGTTGCAGAAACTAAATAATGGGTGACTCATCAAATCCCAGTGAAAAACAGAAGAAATCCTTTTACAAAAATCTAAAACAAATTAAAAAATCGGCATTGTTTTTGTTTAACGGTACATGGTGGAAGCTGAAACCCTCTATAATCAAAAGAGCAGTACGTTCAGCTGTTTCTATGGCATTAACCCGGTAGTTTATATATACTATAAAGTAATGACCCTATAGCATGGCGGTGTACAGTGCCAGAGATTCGGAGACGAAGCATCGTACTTTCACGCCGCTAGTACGATAAAGGTGGAGGCCTGATTCCAGTCATTGACAGTGCAGTTTTTAAGCAATAATTTTTACATGATGAGATTGCCTGCCTAATTCACAACCTTCTTTAGACACATGCTAGGAATGAAACTGGTTCTATTCTCAATTGTGAACCACTTGGATAATTTTTGTATCGGGAACCACTCAGGTGGCTTTTTTTTATTGAGAACCACTGGGGTGGCTTTTGTATTTAGAACGACTGGGGTGGCTTTTGTATTGAGAACCACTTGGGTAGCTTTTGTATATACACCAGTTAAACTTCTCGAACTTGTCTTACATCATGTATGCGACATGTTAGCTAACTTGTCACCATTGCTTTGACAATTTTCCAGTCTATTCATTGCCAGGGATGTTTCAGTGAGAAAGGATCACACAACTGTTTAAAATAGGTACAAAAGTGAACTTTGTTTAACATTGGTTTCTCCAAGGGGCCGAAGAGGCTGCAGTGAGTGCAGTGCCAGCAGCCAGCAACTTATGAATAGGCTGCTTGCATCAGGATCAGCAAACCAGAGTTGACCAAGACCCTATTCTACCTACAAGCGGCGGCCATGAAAACAGGCAGCACTATTGTAGTCTGGCTAAGAGAATAGAGATCAAAGTGGAAAAATAAGTCTGGTATTTAAAAAAAGCCAACTGATAACCAGATTCATTGGGTAAAAAGGCACAAATATCACAGCTTCACTGTAAAATGGCGTCACATCTTTTTCAGGACACATAGAAGAAGAAGAAGAAAAAATAATAGCTATATACACCTGTGAAACTTCTTGACCTCGTCACACATTATGTTTGCATCATGTTATAGTAACTTTTCACCTTTTCTTTGACAGTCTGTCAGTCTCTTTAATGTGAGGGTTGTTTTAATTAGTATAGCCACAAAATGTATCGAACGCGCATAGCGCAGTGATGATTAGCGCGCTGGCTTCACATCTGAGTGATGGTGGGTTCATTCCCCAGTTGAAGTGGAAATGTTTTTTCAGACCACAATGGCTCCCAGGTCGACCCAGCCTTAAATGAGTACCGGTCCAGTCCATGGAGTAAAGGCGGTCGGCGTGATGCTGCTGTGTGTTACAAAAATAATATGGGCCTAACACATTTCCTATGTGCTGCGTGACGGGATCTTTTTTTTTTTTTTAAATGTACTGCTATGTACTGCTGTGTACTTGTTCAACATTGGTACCCTCTTTATGATCACATTTCCTCCTGTTAAAACACTTTGTGCAAAGTTTTCTATAGTTTCATAAGTCGGATTATCAATACTATGTATTTGAAAGTTTGTATATTTGTATACATATTTTTCTGAAGATGTCAAACACGCAAATACGTAGCTATGGTGTTCCCTTCACAAGTTATGGGTATATGTTTGTGCAGAGAATATTGTTTACTGGCAAATACTGACACAAGGAACTGTTTGTTCCTTATACAATTGATCCAGAAATCTAAACCAATGAGTGAGGAATAGGTGGGCTGAGGGGAAGAGATGAATGACAGCAGGTTTAGTAGCAACATGGGTGAGTTGATGTTGACGAGTGTGAGGGTAAGAAAAGATGGATAAGATTTTTTTAAAACTTACATGACTATGCCAGGTAATACAGCCAGTTAGGGTTATAAACATACATACTTGCATTGGACTAGCAGCCTTATTATGTAAAACGTGCTAACAGAACCCCCCCCCCCCCCCCCCCCCCCCCCAAGGGCAATCAAAATGCTTTGGAGCATACTTTCTGTAAGGAGCTAGTCACAGTAGTGACTCTATGCTTCGTATGGAGAGGAAAGAGATTAGTAGAAGAAACAGTTTTATTTAGTTTCAATGTGTTAACTTTCACAATGAACCTTCCCAATTTTTTTCAACAGAAACGTCGCTGCATCTTCTGTGGGGTAGAGGGCCACGCTTACCAGGCATGCCCCAATGCCATCTGTTTCAATTGCAATGCTCCAGGTCACCGATTCACTGACTGCAAGGAACGAAAACAAAAACGGGACGCTATGTGTAGCCGTTGCTGGATGCCTTCTCATCAAGAGGAGGTAGGTTCCAGCTACAAATTATATACCAGAATAGCTAATCATATCAGAATCTTAGTTTTAAGAGGACTGCCGATAATAATGCTTGGCTTGGCTTCGTTCTCAATTTCCCACTACCAAATCCTGAAAAGGCTTAAGTAGCAGAATGTAGTCCAGAGAACGGAATTTGTTTCTGTTGTAGTTTGCAGCTTGACTGCGATATTTGCACATGTCGGTCAGACATATCCGACTTCAGCAAGCATTTTTTAGTACTGGGTTAGTCTTCCCTCTTTGATCCCTTCTCCTTAGCCAGTCGGTCCTGCTGCACCCTGTTATCCAGGATCACCGCGTGGAGATGTAGAAGGGTCTTAGCAGCTCTGGTTCGCTGGCCCTGATGCTAGCAGTCAGCTATGGGTCACTGACCACTGCAGCTCATGCGCTGCTCAGCATCTTGATCCCTAATAATATTTAAAAACGATCAATGTTATATGAAAAGGTCTTCACGAGGAACAAAGGACAACACAGTTGATTGCTCCTCTTATACCCTGGCGTATAGAGGTTTGCCAGAAAGAATGTCAGACTGTCTTCCTCTTGGCCTAGATCCAGTCTGGCCATTGGTCACTTACAGACTGTCTTGTTTTGGATAGAACCCTGCACCTTCAGATTGTGAGCTGTGTCACTTAACCACTAGCCCATATCATCCCCACTCAGGCTTTGAACCCATGCAAGACACTGGTTTCCTAACTAATTGGTCACTCGCTTCTCACACATTACTATACATGTCATAAAAAGCAACTATGGAGGCTTGTGCGTGGTCCTTGCAACTTCATCATGTATACTAAATCACTGCAGAAATCATCTCTACAAGGTCATCTGTAACAGTAGTCCCAGGCACTTACAGAAGCATTAAACCAAGAGTAATAATACACTGTTGCCAGAATAATATTTTCTCACTTAGTTGCTTCTCTTCTACCCTGGGGCTGCTGGAAACAGGAGCGAAGAAATCACAGTTAATATAAAATAATTGTTTCCCGCAACCTCAACACTTAACCTCCGCTGCCTTACAGTCATATCCACTTTAGGAAAAGGCTTTGGGAGTTAACCCAGAGAATAAATCTGGCTCCTGATTTATTCTCTGGGTTAACTCCCAAAGCCTTTTCCTAGGCAGTCAGGCACTGTACTCAATGCCAGTCTGACACCTCCGGTGCCAAGTAGTATCGACCTGTTGTTCCATTGGATACACTGTCTTCGTGGAGAGGGGGATCTGTTGATTGGGCAACAGCGGTCCTCGTGTCAGAAATCAACCCATAGCAAAGAAGCCTACAATTACGATTGGCTGCTCAAACGTATGTTCCATGATCACAGGTATAATAGAATACCTCTGGACGATAAACGATGTCCGCAAGACCTCAATCATAAATGAGGTGCTCAAAAGGCTTCAGGTCAACATCATCACCCTACAAGAAACGTGTCTGGTCGGAAAATGGACTGCAGCTATTGGAGCAGTGCGCCTATCATGACTAATGCATTACAAACACCTTCCAAATGAATCACCAGCACAAAGTAACACGGACAGACCTAACTGGCCTGGCATGCAAGCAGGGGACGTGTCAAGATGCGATCTCCAAACGTGTACTGTGAAAGCAAGGGCAACAACTGACTAAGACCTCCCTCTCTAGCGTGAAGTCCATTCTCTTTCAAGACTGATAGAATGCCAGTCATCACCAATCATTACCCTTGGGTGTAGAGCTCTTCATTTAATTTTCTTGTGACTTTTGGTTTCCACTGGATTGGCTAGCCAGCCCGAGCCCAAGCCTCCATTGTCACCTTTTATGACTTGCCTAACAGGTTACAGTATTACTACACGAATAATATGCACACTCCTTTAATATACCTCACAATCTGCTGTGATGAGGTTACGGTAATATCGCCATTCCTCAACCTACATGTCATGAGTTGATGAATATTGTATGCCATATCTAAAAATAAATGTATCATTAGTCATAACAAAATAATGTATTATTAGTCATCTAAAAGTAAATGTATCATTAGTCATTCTAAAAATAGTGTATCATGAGTTATCTAAAAATAGTGTATCATTAGTTAAAAATAATGTATCATTAGTCATCTAAAAATAATGTATCATTAGTCATCTAACAATAATGTATCATTAGTCATCTAACAATAATGTATCATTAGTCATCTAAAAATAATGTATCATAGGTTAACAAATATTGAATGTCACATCTAAAAAAATGTATCCAAGGTTGTCTAAAGATAATGTGTCAAGAGTTGTCTAAAATACTAAGATATTTAAGTTGAAGTTTCCTGTTCATAATTTTATGTGTATTATAATCACCAGCAATGCCAGACAGGTGGAGACAGTACCATATCACAGTAAGTGCTAGTTTGATGCCTCTCGCATGTTCTTCACAGCTTTACTATTGCTGGCACTGGTAACTATGTTAACAAATAAAGTTAAAGATAGTTCCATAGCAGACACTGTCATCAGAGATGACGTATTAGAGCCTTCATTGTACTAAGCTACAGCTTTGTGAGGTGGGGTAGCCAGTTCCCTTACTTGCTGCTTTTTCCTTCCCTCTGAAAGCCATGTACCAATTGACAACTGGGTCAACTTGATCTGAACCTTTGTCATAAAAATCGAGTGCTCTACCACTGCCCTAATAGGAAACATTTACACAAATAGGAACATAAAATATCGTTTGAATATGTGGCAAAGTGCTTAAGCCGTCAGCCTCGTGATCAGGTGGTGTGGGTTCGACTCAGGACTCCACCGTCTTTTTCATGGGTGCTTGATGCGGAGTCCCCTGCATCTCGTAGTCACTCCCTAGTCGTCTTGTCCTTGATTTGCCACTGGGGTCGGGCGGCACGAGACGAGAGTGAGGATTAAAAGTAGCACAGTTAATCCTTACTTTAAAATAGCGCTAGCAAAATAAATTATGCCATCATCGTCTACGATGGACGGCGGCATTTACCTTTATTTACCTTATGTTTTGTAAGTTGGATATCTCATTTGCTTGTTAGGACTGGGTTAACTTGTTATTTATTTAGTTATAAATTGGACAGACAAAGATCTTCAGAATGGGACATTGAAGACTCAAAGCACACCTCCACAAAATGAGTCTCAGAGACACCGTCACGTGTGATCGCGTAGCACTCAAGCAAACACTAGAACATATCCTGCAGGACTGCTCCACATGCAGACCAAAGGGAGACAGTCTGATCCGGGGGAATGGCGACCATGCTTGAAAAGCTGTGGGGAACCTACAAAGACCTAAAACACATAATCTCCTTCATAAACCTCACCGGGCTAGAAGCATAGCATCAATTGATCAAAGAAGAAGAAGTGAGTTAATTTATCATTTAACCTTCTTGTTTCCATATTGTTTTTGTTGCGTCACAAATATTTAGACTTACCCATTTTTTTGGTAGACCACATGACTTGTAAATCCTCGAAATTGCCACAAAGTACCGATATTGTTCTTAACCAGATCAGCATATCTGTTATTTTCCACTACAAACATATTTATAACATCTACATGAACAAACTAAACAGACCTACCTCAGAAAAGTCTGTTGCAAGAACTTATTATTAATTTATTTGATATTTACATCTTGATCTTGATAACACTCTTTTTTTTACGTAATCATAAATTTATAATCTGTTTAGTAATGTTAGAGTGCATGGGGGGGGGGGGGGGGGGGGGGGGGACAATAAAATAGCAGCTGCAGTCTGTGGTAGCAGAACTTTGACTTCGCCAACAATGGTAAAACAATTAACATTTAAATAAATGTACCGACTTTTGTTGAAGATGCTTTTTTGTTTATCCATGATTGCATCTAGTCGTGATGAAGATTGAAAGAAAACAAGAAGATTCCGTGTACACTCTGCACGTAAAACTAAATGTTTGTGCACGTAAAACTAATGTTTGTGCACGTAAAACTAAATGTTTGTGCACGTAAAACTAATGTTTGTGCACGTAAAACTAAATGTTTGTGCACGTAAAACTAAATGTTTGTGCACGTAAAACTAAATGTTTGTGCACGTAAAACTAAATGTTTGTGCACGTAAAACTAAATGTCTGTGCACGTAAAACTAAATGTCTGTGCACGTAAAACTAAATGTTTGTGCACGTAAAACTAAATGTTTGTGCACGTAAAACTAAATGTTTGTGCACGTAAAACTAAATGTTTGTGCACGTAAAACTAAATGTTTGTGCACGTAAAACTAAATGTTTGTGCACGTAAAACTAAATGTTTGTGCACGTAAAACTAAATGTTTGTGCACGTAAAACTAAATGTTTGTGCACGTAAAACTAAATGTTTGTGCACGTAAAACTAAATGTTTGTGCACGTAAAACTAAATGTTTGTGCACGTAAAACTAAATGTTTGTGCACGTAAAACTAAATGTTTGTGCACGTAAAACTAAATGTTTGTGCACGTAAAACTAAATGTTTGTGCACGTAAAACTAAATGTTTGTGCACGTAAAACTAAATGTTTGTGCATGTAAAACAAAATCTTAACAGTTAAAAAATCTATAAGAGTAGGCAGTTAACAGTTTTTCAGACAAAAT
This sequence comes from Ariolimax columbianus, assembly GCA_036924085.1. Lineage (NCBI taxonomy): Eukaryota > Metazoa > Mollusca > Gastropoda > Stylommatophora > Arionidae > Ariolimax > Ariolimax columbianus. The sequence goes on from JAVGWX010000006.1 coordinate 75,942,007, forward strand.
AAATTCTAAAAAGTTATGAAATTCCTACCCAATCTACCTTCCCATAGGCCTAGTAAGCCGCAGGAAGAAAATGTTGTTGTTATTGTTGAATGCCTGCTTTGGGTAGGTTACTCTTTTTGTGCGCCCTGAAAAGGACGCAAAATGGCGGGTTGTCGTAGCATTCCTCACATCCCAAGAATGCTGATGAAGGTGGACTAGGATCCTCCAGGTATTTGTGCAATGCTTGATTTCATTGGCGTGTTGCTCACTACTATGGGGATCATGTCGATGCTTCACCTCCTTAGTCAGGCTGCTATGGAAACAGCTCGTTTCCAGGAAGGGCTATGGGGAAACCGAGGTGAGTATCTTGGCCAGTATATTTTACCTGACCACTGCTAATATGTCTGATTAGTATATTTTGTCTGACCCTTGCTAGACAGGTTTTTCTTTCGTTTAGCGCCCAATCTTTTTTGTTTTAACTCTTTTGCTCTGGAATTATTTTGCCTGCTGTGCCGGAATCGTTTTTGGTAAGAAATGTAAGTAAAGCAAAGTGAAAATTCAGCAGAATTAGCCGCTGATTGGAAATGTAGTTTTTGAAGACTCCATTGTGCTAAGCCGCAGCCTGAGAGAGGTGTGGTGGCCAGTGCCCTTCCTTGCTGTTGTAACTTTCCCTACCTCATGCGTCAGGGACCCATTAACAGCTGGGTTGACTTGAGAAGCGGTCCCCTATTAAAATCACAACCAAGATTTATTTTAGTCTCCGGGCGCAATTCGAAACGAGGCACACTGTTACCACAGAAAATAGCAGATTGCTCGCTATGAACTGAGCTAACAAGCCCCTCGTCAGAAATGTAGACATTCCAAATTATGTGTGATTTATTTAATTGAATATGCACATATTATATATCAAAATGGTGACGGCGTGGTTAAGTGGCACGGCCCACAAGCCGAAGTTGCTTGGTTCGATCCCCATCACAGCACCGGCCATTACCCCGGGGAAGCAAACCCTTAGAAAATGCAGGAGTAAGCAGACTCTTACATAAAATGCGTGCTGAAGTTGGATGCACTGGGCCGACAGGTGCAAAATAAAAACCACAGTGCAACGCACACCGCCTTGGGGAATAGAAAAATAAGGCGAACGCAAAAACAAACAAAAATGTATCAAAATAACGTGTAGAGGACAGAGAAATATAATTGACAATGTGTATGTTAATAATAAAAAACGTGTGAATTGGTATTACATGACAAATAATTAGTATTGAATGAAAATACAACATAAAAGTCAAAAGATGAACTTATTGAGGTTCATAGATTGATTTCATAATTTGATGAGAAACTATCAGTGTCAAGCAACCCCTCTACACTTTCCACAATATTTTGCAGTAAACTAAATGATCTGGAAACTTAGAACTTGTAGGAAAATGACTAGCTATGGTTATTATAGCAGCAACAAAAATATTAGGAAAATCGAAACATTCGTGATCACCATACAGAAAGGAATACAAACACACAAAAAATACGTCTATCGACAACAGAATCTTGATTGAAAATGTCTACCTGATGTTGGAAGTCTAACTTACTACTGAAATCTCGTACTAAGAATATATGTTGTTTGTGAATGCTCACAATGAGTAAGTTACTCTTTTGTCAGCCCTGAAAAGGACGTTAAGTGGCGGGTTGCAGTTGCTTTCCTCGCATCCCAAGTGTGCTGATGAAGTTGCTTTCCTCGCATCCCAAGTGTGCTGATGAAGGTGGACCAGCATCCTCCAGGCAGTTGTGCTATGCTTGGCTTCATCTGTGTGTCACTCACTACTAAGGGGATCACGCCGATCCCTCACCTCGTTAGTCTCGCTGCCATGAAAACAGCCCATTTTCAGAAAGGGCTACAGGGAAGCTGAGGCGAGGATCTTGGCCACCTGATCCTGCCTAATATGTCCGATCAGTATGTTTTGCCTGACCAGACTTTAGTCTTCCTCCTCACTAAGAATGTATAGTTTAATGTATAATTAATTATTGGCAACCATGTCTAGAATAACATTATTTCGGCGCAGTGGCATTCTTAATCCTACCAGACCTGAGGCACTGAACCTAACTGTCCCCCATACCCGGGCTCCTGAGCATTAAAGAGAAAAAAACCAACATGATATAGAAAAATGTTAGTTACATGCAAACAAGTGGTTAGAATAAGATGTAACTTGGAGACATTGTAGAAAATAGGTTTACCTTTCATCTAGCGTCAATATTCCACCTTTGTGTGCCAATCCACCCAGCAAAAGGCCAAGAATCTGTCTTGAGTCATAACATTTCGAAATCTGGGAGTAAACCCAACAAAGAGCCCTCATTTGTCCAATAATCCTGATAGCTGGGCTTTATACATGAGTATTCCATATAGATCCTCAGTCCAAGAAAAGCCATTATCTCATCACTCGAGCTCTCACTGTCTGTTTCACTTGAACTGGAAAAGTATTCTTGATTAATTTGACTCCTCAGAGTCTGAATCAACCAAATTATTGATCACCTGTTGGACTGTCATAAGCCTAGACTTACTTTGCTTTCCTGTTGAAATGCTTGGTTCATCAGCCGCTCGTTTCATTGTCAATTTTCCTAATTTGTTCACGTTAAACCCCACAAAATCAATTCAAACATGGGGGCAGAAATTTGCAATGGCTAACCATGAAGATTGACCACGATTGGTTGGTTATTTTTAGATTCTGACGCATTTTATTCACGTACTACCCAAAGTACCGTAAATTCGGTCCAGCGGTCCACAGTTAAGGAAATTACCAGAAAAAGGGTAAATCGGTCTGGTAGGGTTAAAACATCTCTGACAGCGTGGTTCCTGAGTGAAAGATGTTGAGTCTGTTCCATTGGTATTTATATTCATATTACAAAAATATATTAATCTTCTCTTGTAGGTCAGCACAAAAGGGTCCCATCTAATGACGGCTCCAAAAGATGCCAGGAATCCATTGGTCTTTTGTTATAATTGTGGGGAAAAGGGCCACCTTGGATATGTAAGTTGTCAATCTTTCTATGGTAAACTAAGGGTGTCACCCATCGGCCATGATGTGGTGAACTTTATGTGTCACCAGTCAGTCATGATGTGGGGAACTTTATGTGTCATCAGTTAGTCATGATGTGGGGAACTTTATGTGTCATCAGTCAGTCATGATGTGGTGAACTTTATGTGTCATCAGTCAGTCATCATGTGGTGAACTTTTTGTGTCATCAGTCAGTCATGATGTGGTGAACTATGTGTCATCATTCAGTCAAGATATGGGTGTCACAATCAGTTATTAAGTGGTGAGGTGTGGATGTCATCAATCAGTCATAATGGGATGAGGTGTGGGTGCCACAATCAGTCAAATATATGGTGAGGTGTGGGTGTCACCAATCAGTCATTATGTGGTGAGGTATGGGTGCCACAATCAGTCATTATGTGGTGAAGTGTGGGTGTCACGAATCAGTCATTATGTAGTGAATTAAGGGTGTCACCAATCATTATGTGGTGAGGTGTGGGTGTCACCAATCAGTCATTATATGGTGAGGTGTGGGTGTCACCAATCAGTCATTATGTAGTGAATTAAGGGTGTCACCAATCAGTCATTATGTGGTGAGGTGTGGATGTCACCAATCAGTTATTATGTAGTGAATTAAGGGTGTCACCAATCATTATGTGGTGAGGTGTGGGTGTCACCATCCAGCTGTCCTAATCTAATGTCATTATACTGGTTTAGAAGACTCCTGTCTGTACACAACCAGTTGTTCTTCATCTTGTCTTTCCCGTAATCCCAAGAGATTGTGGGGGGGGGGGGTGGGGGGATCACTCAGCTTGTGAGTGATGTGTTTTGGGCATCTTGCTAGCCAGGCAGGGCTCAATCTCTCCCAAATGATGTGTTAGTCCATTATTGGCCCATGTGTGCATTTCTAGCCACAATAAAACTGGCACTGTTAGCAAACAGTGTGAAGGGTGGCAATCTAGTGAAGTTCAGGCTTGTGCACTGGACCTTGGCAATACGACACAGGGTAACCGAAATACTATGTTAAATAGCCAATGACCATGTCAGGATAGTCAGAGGGAAAAACACTTTAAAATTGAACTAACTAACTAATCCAAATGGGAAAACGCAACACATTTCGTGGACACAACTGTAAGTCGCAGAATAGTGTGAATTTCAATCAAATTCCTGATCTAGCTGCATTCATAATGGATACAACAGCGATTGTCTCTGTATGACCTCATTTATTCTTGATGCCTCATGTCGATGAACACCCTCAGCAATAGTGCTGTGCCAATCTGTGCAATTGGTGGTAATTCTTTCCCAGTCATGGTGGTTAATACCGCACTGGATCAGTGATTTCTTAAGCGTTTCCTTGTACCGTTTTTGCTGACCACTGCTGGACATGCCAGATCGGACTAACACATCTGTATTTGGCACCATGTCCTGCCATCTTGGCTTCGTTCGTTCTCAATCTCCCACTACCAAACCATGAAAGGGCTTAAGTAGCAGAATGTAGTCCAAAGAACGGAATGCGTTATGTCGTAGTTTACAGCTTGACTGCGATATTTGCACCTTTCGGTCCAACACATCTGACTTCAGCAAGCATTTTTTGAGTACCGGGTTACATGGTGGAAAGCCTAAGCAAAGCAATAATGCAAGCTGCCACTGAAACCATCCCAAGAGGGGCAAGGAAAAATTATAAGCCCTAATGGCAAAGATGAATTGCAGAAAGCGGAAGACGAAGTCCCAATAGCTAGGAACATGGCAGAGAGAGAACAATCTATGGAGGCAAATATCGCCCTCAAAGCCACCATGGCAAAATACAAATACACTCTAAACCAAACAACAAGAGAAAGCTGGAAAAACAAAACAGAAAGCCTCAATTTAGACAAAGAAGGGAACAAACTATGGAAGTTAGTCAGAGCCATGAATGACGAAACTCCATCAAACAAACAAATTACAATCAAGCAGGGTGACAACATGCTCACTGGAAAAAAAGCAGCAAACGCCTTTGTTGAACATTATGCCAGAGCAAACTACATTGATGTCCCTGCAGATAGGCATACAGACATTAGTGAAGAGCAAAAGGGGCACGACAACATCAATATGGCACCAGAAGAGCATATGATGGCAAAATTAACAATGAATGAAATAGAAGAGGCCATGAGAACGTTAAAGAAAAGGAAATCTCCCAGAAAAAACGGGATAACAAACAAAATGCTCATGGGGCTGGGCCAAACAGCAAAGAGGAAACTACTACCAGTCCTGAACCAAAGCTGGAAAAAAGGGTATTGTACCCCAGGCATGGAAAGACGCAGTACTTGTACCAGTACCAAAGAAAGGAAAAGATAAAACAGATCCAAATGGATACAGGCCTATCAGCCTACTGAGCTGTGTAGGCAAACTGATGGAACGTATGATAAATGCCAAACTGATGTGGCATCTGGAAGAAAAAAACATACTAATTCCACAGCAAGCAGGCTTTAGACAGCACAGATCCACTGAGGATCAGGTCACCCTCATAGCCCAGGAAATAGAAGATGCCTACCAGGAGCAAAAACACACAGTGGCGGTTTGGGTGGACCTAGAAAAGGCATTTGACAAAGTCTGGAAAGAGGGACTTAAAAGTCAAGCTACGAAGAAGTGAAGTTTGTGGGAAAATATACAAATGGATCAGTCACTACCTCAAAAACAGAACAGCCAGAGTTCAAATACAAGGGCAGGTGAGCAAAAAGGTGACACTAGAGCAGGAAGTACCCCAAGGGGGAGTACTGTCACCCACACTCTTCCTGGTGTATATAAATAACATAACAGAGAATATGCCAAGAAGAGTCCATAGCTCAATGTTTTCAGACATGTGGACCTCTGAAAAGAATCTCACCATAGCAAGAAATTGGATGCAGCAGGCCCTAACATTGCTGGAAGAATGGGCGAACTCATGGCTGGTCAAAATAAATGAGGAAAAAACGACATGTACGATATTCTCGCTATCAAACAAACCCCAAAAACATCAAATTAAGTCTAAACGGCAAATACCTGCAGCCAAACAACAACCCAAACTACCTGTGAGTCACATTTGATCGGCGCATGACATGGAAAAGTCAGATCGAGAGAAACCGAATGAGAGCCAGAGAAAGAATGGCAATCATGAGGAAACTTGCTGGCACAAGCTGGGGAGCAGAAGAAAGTATACTAAAGAAACTGTACACTGGAAGAGTGAGACCAGTTCTCGAGTATGGCATTGCGGCATGGACAACAGCAGCAAAGGCGAACTTCGATAAAATTAGCAAACTCCAAAACCAAGCCATGAGAGTTATAACAGGAGGCATGAAGTCAACGGCAATTTCAGAACTTGAAAAGATAACAAAACTGCAATCCATGACCGACAGAAGAGACTGCAGAGCCCAGCAGTAAGCAGAGAAACTCAGAAGACTGACTGGCCATCCAATGCACCAGAGACTAAACAATTTAGGAAATAGGAAACTAAAGCGGAGAAACTTTGCAGAAATAGCCAAAGCAAAGATGCACGAAGACCCCATGAACGCACTAACAACACCAAAGCCCATCCCTACTGTACGAAAACCTACCTGGAGGCAGCATATATTTCCAGAAAATATACCAAGTATTGGAAACAAAAACTGCCAGACTGAAAAAGAAAGAAGAGATACAACCCTGAGGTACATAACGGAAAAACTACCCAAGCATGGACTGGACCCATGCATACACCGACGGTTCTGTAACAAACACAACCCAGAACGGAGGGGCAGGGGCATTCCTGAGCCTACCAAATGGCAGAAAAATAACACTGTCATTGGCAACTGGAAAATACACAAGCAATTTCAGAGCATAGGCACTGCACTGAGGGCGACAGTGGAAGAAATGGTGACAGGTAAAAGGAATGAAAGCCATATAGTCCTGCTTAATATATCCACCTCTACTATAAATGAGACACTTCCATATATTTTTTTTGTCATCTGCAAATTTGTAAATCATGGATCCTGTTTACAGATGCCCTGGCCGTAGTCACAGCACTAAAAAGCCAGAAAAATACTGAACTTAATGATTTAAGAGCAGTACTCTGTCAACTATGCCAGCAGTCCACACCAAAAAGAGTAGTGGTACAGTGGGTTCCATCCCACTGCAACATCCAAGGCAACGAGGAGGCAGACAGACTGGCAAAAGAAGGCTCAAGACTACCACAACCAGATACTAGTATGACATACGAAGAGTCAAAACGGCTTATTAGAGCTAGATACAGGACCAAATGGGAAACAGAACATACTGGCTACACAAAAAACGATGCCTATTACCAGTTGAACAGAAGAGAGCAGGTCGTGGTCTTCAGACTTCGCACTGGCCACAATAGACTGAGGTACCACCTATTCAACAAATTGAAGATAGGTGGCACTGACGAATGCCCGCGTGGTACCGGGGAAAATGACCGCTGAGCATTTGCTGCAAAACTGCTCGACATACGAGGATCAGAGAGAGCAGATGTGGCCATCACCAGTGGCAACACTAGACAAGCTCTATGGCAGTGTCAATAGCCTCAGGATGACCGCTGCTTTTTTCGAAAAAATAAAGGTCAATGTCTGACAGCGTAAGAAGAAGAATACCGGGTTAGCATTCCCTCTTCGATCACTTCTCCTTAGCCAGTCTGCCCTGCTGCAGCCTGTTATCTAGGATCACCACGTGGAGGTGTAGAAGGAAACTTGGCAGCTCTGGCTCGCTGACCACTGCAGCTCATGCGCTGCTCAGCATCTTGATCCCATCCTGCCGTTTAATCCTCAGTAGTTTCCACAGGCAGTGCTTGTGAAGGTGGTTTAATTTTTGACATGACGACTATAGATGGTCCATATCTTTTATGGGACAACCATTCCCTTTATTGAGACTTTCTCATAATGTTCTTTGTTTTGTGGCATCATCATCAGGAGTGCAGATTACCCAGGATGAACAGGTTTGTCCCAGCTGCTTACCCCTTCATTGCTCGCTACGACACCAAAAACAAGCGCAAAGAAATGAGAGGAGATGTAGGAGGCTCAAGTAAAACAGGACGCAGCAGAGATGACTGTAGTATCCATTCAGAAGGTAGAATTGTTGTAGTTGGCCATAATTTTATCTCCGTTCATCCTCAGCTCAAGGTCCCGGTTTCTGTTATAAGGACGTCATTGTTTGTAAGGCTGTTTTATCTCTATACAGCTTTTGTCTCATATCTGTCTCGTGGGATTAATATTGTTACTCTTTTATCCTGCATGAGCTTGCAGCTTCGTAGGATGTGTTCCACGGTCATGGTATGCTCCCCACATGGGCACCTGTCATCTGTTCCACGGTCATGGTATGCTCCCCACATGGGCACCTGTCATCTGTTCCAATCCTCATTTTGTTGTAAAGATGACCCTTGCGCCAGTTATGCCCAGTTCTCTCATTCTGAAGATGATGACTTATTCTTCTCTGGTTAAATTATAGTAGTCTGTTTTTGCGAAAGTAGTGGAGCCCATTTTCTCCTGAAGTTGGCTTTAACTATGGTCTTGGCCTCATTAAATGTGATGCTCAGATCTGGTTTGTCCATGTCTGGAAGAGAAACTTTATGTACCTGTATGTGAACTACAAAAGACAGTGAAGTTTATACAAGAGACATTGAAGTTTATACAAGAGACAGAGAAGTTTATACAAGAGACAGAGATGTGTATACAAAAGACATTGACGTTTATACAAGAGACAGAAAAGTTTATACAAGAGACAGCATTGTAGACATAATATATTTTCAAGTGATCAAAAGAAGAATATAAATTTTGTGTTTCTCACATTTGTTGAAATTGTTGTGGTATCCCAGCAACAAAGATGTTGTTAGTATCTAAATCTGGCATGTTTTCTGTATCTAACAATGGCCAATTGCCACCAGAATGATCAAATACTGTGCAATCTCTTGGCTTTTGAAGTAAAGATTCCATTATGCGGAAAGTAATAGCTTTAAAAAATGAACCGGCTACAAATTTTGATCAATCAGATTTAAGATTGTTTATTTTTTTTGTGGATGCCCACTATAGGTAAGTTTACTGTTTTGTGATCCCTGAAAAGCGACGTTAAGTGTCGGGTTACAGTAGCTTTCCTCACATCCCGAGCATGCTGATGAAGGTGGACCATGGTCCTCCAGGCGGTTCTGCTATGTTCAGCTTCAACTACGTGTAGCTCACTACTATGGGGATCATGTCGATCCCTCACCTTGTTAGCCAGGCTGCCATGAAAACAGCCAGTTTCCAGGAAGGGCTACTAGGAAGCCAGGGTGAGGGTCTTGGCCAGTATATTTTGCCTGACCAGTCGTTTGTCTTCCTTCCCCAGATTTAAGATAGTTTTAATTAACTGAAGATGTGCATGGACCAGATTCTGTTTCTAAATTGGGTCTTGCTAAATAACAAGATTTCATTGCTATATGTCAATGGCTGACAGGAAGTTTACTGGCTGGGTGTTACGTTAGTGGGTGGTTCTACAAAGTAGTCCTGCACAAGTGTGTGATACTAAAATAGTAGTGCTATATGAGTGGGTGATTCTAGCAAAGTAGTCCTACACAAGTATGTGATACTAAAATAGTAGTGCTATATGAGTGGGTGATTCTAGCAAAGTATTCCTGCACAAGTGTGTGATACTAAAATAGCAGTGCTATATGAGTGAGTGATTCTAGCAAAGTAGTGATACATGAATGAGTGATTCTAGCAAAGTAGTGCTACATGAGTGGGTAATGCTAGCAATGTAGTGCTACACAAGTGGGTGATTCTGGTATAGTAGTGCTACTTGAGAGGTTGATAGCTGACATTTCATGACATTGACATTGATAGTTTTATACTATTTATATGATATATAACAAATTCCCTGATGTGATGTTAACTCTTCACAGTCTAACGTAATTTACAAGATGTTAGTCCAAGACACAAGCAGTCATTTTAAGGTTAACAATAAAAGTCATTTAAACTCAAATTATTTAAGTTTAGAGATACAGCTTCTGTTTATAAATCAAATTTAGCTAAATACAAGATTTGTGTGTGTTCTCCTTATTTCTCTTTTCCTCAAGGCGGTGTGCGTTGCATTATGTTTTTATTTTGCGCCTGACGGCCTGGTGCATCTGACTTTGGCATGCATTTTATGTAAGAGTCTGCTTCCTCCTGCATTTTATAAGGGTTTGCTTCCCCGGGGTAATGGCCGGTGCTGTCATGGAGAGTGAACCCAGCACTTTCAGTTTGTGAGCCGTGTCACTTATCAAACTCCGTCCCCAAAAACAAGATATGGTTGATATGCGACACAAGACCAGATAAATTGGGCTGTAAGTGATGTTACTCTAGTTAATGCTATGAACAAATTTGATTCTAAAGGTTGATCAGTCTCAGGTATTTATTATTTTTGATTTGCGTTCGCCTTATTTCTCAATTCCCCAAGGCGGTGTGCGTTGCACTACGGTTTTTATTTTGCGCCTGACGGACCGGTGCATCTGACTTTGCCATTCATTTTATGTGAGGGTCTGCTTCCTCCTGCATTTTCTAAGGGTTTGTTTTCCCGAGATAACGACCGGTACTGTGATGGGGAGCGAACCCAGCACCTTCGGATTGTAAGTCGTGTCACTTAACCACTAGCCCACGCCGTCCCCAGTCTCAGGTACTTGACCTTGCAAGTAACACAGTTTTAATTCATGAGCATTGTGTACTACAATTTTTACTTGCTAATCTTAATATCATTTAATTTTTGCTTGCAGGTCCAAAGAAGAAGCAAAGCCGTGGACATGGAGAAAGTGAAAAGGCCAGTTCTGCTCATAAAATGTCTTACAGACAGGATAGAGAAGAGGAACTTAATGGAAGAAAAAGAGACAGGAAGAAGAACCAGCAGATAGGAAAGGAACACAAGAGCAGCAGAAGTGAAAGAAATATTCTAAGTGGTCAAGGAATAGATGGGGAGGTGTTTGCAAGAGCTCAGAAGTCAAGTTATGTAGGTCACAAACGGACGTTTGAAGGGAATGATGACATGTTAAATGACTTTAACAATCACCAAGTCAACGACAATCAATGGTGGGCAAAGAATGACAAACCTTCTAAGAAGAGAAGGAAAAGAAATACAGAGACGTTTTCTTCACATGACAAGGGTAAGTTTGAGTCAACCAAATCTTTCCAGCGGAGAATTGGTCTTTAATAAATATACGTCATCCTCTTGTTCAGGACCAGTTCTCTATCTCCCTCCAAATCTACCTGTTGCTCATCTCCAGGTATGTTTTGGTCTATGACTATCTATGAAATGAAATATTCATAATAGAGATTATATACTAGCATGAAGCATTAAATGACATTAACCCATTCAATCTCAAAACGGCCGCTATCGACTCGCTCCCAGAACGGATATACTGATTTAAATATTTTTCTTACGTTTTACCTACGAATAGACACCTTAAATTTAGCCTTCACGTGACTACCGGTAATGGCGGCTCCAATTGCAGTTTACAGATCGTTTCTATCACGTGTGGTGTTCGAGCCGTAATTTTTTGAAAATGACCAATTTTCTTCAAAACTTGGTGCGGACTGAAGATACTTATGAGTCAGACGATAGTGGTTTGCGAATTTGTTGATGGAGTTGAAGAGAATGAGAACGAATCGGACGGTGATGAGGAATAAGTTCAGGCAGGCCCTAGTCGTGATAGAGAAGGGTCAAAGCAACGGCGTAATATCATTATTGAAGGATTTAGTGAGGGAACAGGTGCTGGAGATGACATAGGTCCAGTTTACTCTGCTTTTGATTACCTTTCCCTTTCATCATTTCTACTTCAGACCTTTTTTGAGTACTTGGCAGAGCAAACCAATGCATATGCCTGCATCAGAATTTTAGGGGGAAAAGATCCATGAGGAATTAAAATTTGGTGTGCCGCAGCTCCTCGTACTAGATACCTCTATAACTTTGAGGTGTATACTGGAAAGTCAGACATTGGACAAGAAGATGAAAGATGTACTAGTTGCAATGAACCAAGGGAGATTGCTTTTCGCTTGAACATTTATTAGCAAAATTGACAAGAGTGAAACACATTTTATACTGACACTTTTTTTTTCTTCACTTGTTTAATTTTTTTGCATCCAACATACATAACACTCACAAAAAACATGTGCACAGAAAAGTACCTCTTCCATTTATCTGTAAACTGGAGTTTGAATCACACAAATAAATTTAATATTTTATTGCGCAAGCACATCTAATTTTTGCGGTGTTATTCCCCTTGCCCTGGGAATTCAGTTGTGAGTTTTTCTGATCAGCTGGGATTGAATGGGTTAATGCAGAGGTGATAAGTTGTTTTGCCATATATCTGTCAATTCATATACACATATCTTTCATACTATGTGTCCCAGTCAAAGTCTGAATCGGGCGTGTGTTGAATATCCACAAGTAATCCAGATGCATGATCACTGGGCTGATCAAATAATAAATCATTTCTCAGGTCATGAAGCCCAACTTTATTGTAAATAAATGGGTCGACTTTCAAACTTTTATCAACCTGCCGGAAATAATTGAAAAACACCACCCATAATGTAGAACCACAAAAAAATGAAATTCAGCAAACCAAATCGAGATACACAAACACATATTTCAGATGTCAATTTGGGGCGAGACAGGCGGCCATTTTTAGGTTTTCAGCAACCAGTGCCGGGCGATACAAGCCGTACAAAGTTTAAAAAATTGTCTGCATGTGATATAACACAGAAAGTTTGTGAAACAGCTCATTTAAATCAATCTAACTGAACAAATGTCTTTTGAACAAGAATAGTTGCACTGTAACCTGCCACGCAGCTAAGGAGGATTTGATATGAGGCCAGCTACCCTATCATATAGAAGAAACTAAAATCAGCAAGGGAAGAACAGACTGCTACACCTCAGGGTAGAGGAGGAGCAACTAAGTCAATCAGCAAAATTGAGTCCAGACATCATCGTCTAATTAATAATAATAATGTTCGCTTAAGCATGAGTGTCCCATTGCAATGATCGACCACTGGTGTGGCCAGGTCTTGCAGAAAAAAGGACACTCCAAGTTGCAATTCTCATTGTACTTTCTATCTAACGGGATGAAGCCCGCGCCTTGTGGTTTCATGGTAAGTGTTTCGACTGAGGTCCCTGCAGACTCTTTGAGGGGAGCTGAGTACTCCGCTGTCTCGCTGCAACGAGGATTAAAGGCATTCAGCATGTGAGCTATGTGTCTTAGGCATGTTCCTAATCGGGCAGGGTCCAATCACTCCCAGGAGATGTGTTAGTTCAGTATTGGTCCATGTGTAATGTTCTAGCTACACAAATGTCGATAAACAGAGCGAAGGGCGCCAATTTCGTGAAGTTCAGTCGTGTGCTCTGGGTGAAGTTCAGCCGTGTGCTCTGGGTGAAGTTCAGTCGTGTGCTGTGGGTGAAGTTCAGTCGTGTGCTCTGGGGGAAGTTCAGTCGTGTGCTCTGGGGGAAGTTCAGTCGTGTGCTCTGTGTGAAGTTCAGTCGTGTGCTCTGGAACGTGGAAATACGGCACAGGGGGGGCGAAATACAATTTCAAATAGCTGATGACTACGCCAAGATAATCGGAGGGACAAACACCACAAAATGAATGAATTAATTAATCCAAATAAAAAACTACAACACATTTTCGTGGACACAAGTGCAAGTCGTCGACTAGTGTGAATTCCAGTCAAATTCGTGGCCTAGCAGCATCCATTATTGACTGAAACACGAGAGTAAAGTTAGACCAGCAACCCGTATTGTGCCATCATTGTTGCTGTCCATCATCTAATTGGCAATGCATAGATTACCGGGCTCTGACAGTTATATTTGCTAATCAGGACAGGCTTTATTCTTTTAGAATTGAGGAAGGAAGTGTTATAGTAAGGAAACTAGTCACCCAACCACAAAAATAAGATTATAACCCTTTAAAGTCTTTAATTTGGTTGTTGTTTCGAATGCCTACAATGAGTAGGTTTACTCTTGGGCACCCTAAAAAGGACGTTAAATGAGGGTTGCAGTAGCTTTCCTCACATCCCGAGCGTGCTGATGAAGGTGGACTGGGGTCCTCCAATCGGTTGTGCTAAGCTTGGCTTCATCTGCGTTTCGGTCACTTATAAGTAAGGGGATCACGTCGATCCCTCACCTCGTTGCCATGAAAATAGCCCATTTCTAAGAAGGGCTACAAAGAAGCCGATGTGAGTGTCTTTGCCAGTATATTGTGCCTGACCAGACGTTAGTCTTCCTCCCGCAACCTTAATTTGGTAGATTTGTGTTACACTCCGCGCAACTTTGTACGTAAAAAGTGTTGTTTTTTTCTCCACAATAAAATAAATGAACATTGAGCTAAAATTATGATTTAATTGCACGTAATTTAACTATGACATGAAATATTCATAATAAAAAAATATCTATTAGCATGAAGCATTAAATGTCATTAATGTTGAGGGAGATAAACACTGACATTTAAAAAACAATTACTGTCTTACGCAAACTTCGTAGATATTTGACAAAGCTCAACACATGTGATAGATGTCAATTTCTGTCCAATCGGGACGCAACTGACATCTGTAAATAGTTAACAAAGAAGTCACAAACACTTTATTCCACACAGCATTAAATTGGTACCTCGCTCCTTTAGCATTTGGGAAGCAATACTACAGGAGGTGAACTAGTCGCCCCACCACACAAATAAGACCTTAGGAACGAAGTTATAAAGACTTCATTCTTAACTTGCCTGGGTAGGCCCAGTAGAACTGTGTGTAAAAGGAATGAGAGTAGGACCACTGCCACACTTACAGCATGTCGTGAGAGGAGACCAACAGTACAGTCTGGCCACTGCCACACTTACAGCATCTCATGAGAGGTGGCTAACAGTGCAGTCTGACCACTGTCACACTTAGAACACTACCACTTACAGCATCTCATGAGAGGTGGCTAACAGTGCAGTCTGACCACTGTCACACTTAGAACACTACCACTTACAGCATGTCATGAGAGGTGGCTAACAGTGCAGTCTGACCATTGTCACACTTAGAACACTACTACTTACAGCATGTCATGAGAGGTGGCTAACAGTGCAGTCTGACCACTGTCACACTTAGAACACTACCACTTACAGCATGTCATGAGAGGTGGCTAACAGTGCAGTCTGACCACTGTCACACTTAGAACACTACCACTTACAGCATGTCATGAGAGGTGGCTAACAGTACAGTCTGACCACTGTCACACTTAGAGCACTACCACTTACAGCATGTCATGAGAGGTGGCTAACAGTACAGTCTGACCACTGTCACACTTACAGCATCTCATGAGAGGTGGCTAACAGTGCAGTCTGACCACTGTCACACTTAGAACACTACCACTTACAGCATGTCATGAGAGGTGGCTAACAGTGCAGTCTGACCACTGTCACACTTAGAACACTACTACTTACAGCATGTCATGAGAGGTGGCTAACAGTGCAGTCTGACCACTGTCACACTTAGAACACTACCACTTACAGCATGTCATGAGAGGTGGCTAACAGTACAGTCTGGCCACTGTCACACTTAGAACACTACCACTTACAGCATGTCATGAGAGGTGGCTAACAGTGCAGTCTGACCACTGTCACACTTAGAACACTACCACTTACAGCATGTCATGAGAGGTGGCTAACAGTACAGTCTGGCCACTGTCACACTTAGAACACTACTACTTACAGCATGTCATGAGAGGTGGCTAACAGTACAGTCTGGCCACTGTCACACTTAGAACACTACCACTTACAGCATGTCATGAGAGGTGGCTAACAGTACAGTCTGGCCACTGTCACACTTAGAACACTACCACTTACAGCATGTCATGAGAGGTGGCTAACAGTGCAGTCTGACCACTGTCACACTTAGAACACTACCACTTACAGCATGTCATGAGAGGTGGCTAACAGTACAGTCTGGCCACTGTCACACTTAGAACACTACCACTTACAGCATGTCATGAGAGGTGGCTAACAGTGCAGTTTAGCACACTTGTAGAGTATGTCATTCTTCTTGCTCGTTCGTTCTCAATCTGTCGCTACCAAGCCCTGAAAAGCGCTTTACAAGTAGCAGGATGTAGTTTGTAGAATGGGATGTGTTGTGTTGTAGCTTGACTGCGAAATTTGCACCTTTCGGTTCGACACATCTGACTACAGCATTGCATAGTACCGGGTTATCCTTCCCTCTTTGATCCTTTCTCCTTAACCAGTCTGTTCTGTTGCAGCCTGTTATCCAGGATCAGAATGTGGATGTGTAGAAGGGT
Source organism: Ariolimax columbianus (assembly GCA_036924085.1). Classification (NCBI taxonomy): domain Eukaryota; kingdom Metazoa; phylum Mollusca; class Gastropoda; order Stylommatophora; family Arionidae; genus Ariolimax; species Ariolimax columbianus. The sequence goes on from JAVGWX010000006.1 coordinate 75,958,266, forward strand.
CGTGGCAGATCTGGTTTGCTGGCCATGATGCTAGCAGTCAACTATGCGTTATTGACCACTGTAGCTCATGCACTCCTCAGAATTTTGATCCAGAGTTAGGATATAAAGATGATATTTATCAATTGTCATTAGTAATCTATCACAAAAATGACAAATGTTCACAAGGAGCAAGTTTTGAAACATTGTGTACAACCAGTAGGAAATTTGAATCATTAGTACCCATCCAATTTTCCATTTGCTGAGAGAGAAAATGAGCACCTATGAGTTTGCCTAGATTGCAGTAATGTTGATTCTGAATAACATGAGTTTTCAAACAGGTGATTTATGCTTCTATTTTTTACCTTTTTGTTATGCAGGTAATGACTGGCAAAGAGACATGCAGAGAGAGGGGATGCAAGGTGCAGTTAGCAGAACTTTCCAAAGGAGTCGAGCCAATAGAGCAGAGAACATGTCTCAGGGGGACAGAGGGGAGTGGAGAAAGAACAAGCAACAGCAGAGAGCTCAAGGGAAGCAGGGACACAAAGTTCAAGTGCCAGAATTTAGCAGGAAGCAAAGAAATGATTACCATTACAGAGGTAATGAAAGCATACCACAAGAAGGAGGAAGACGAGATGGGCAATTTTCAAATTACAAGCCAAATAAAGGGCAGATGTATTTTGACCATTCAAACACAAAACAGGCACAATTGTCTCGTGCAGCTTCTTGGCCATCGTTTCAGCAAGCCGACTCCAATTTTTGGCCCAATAGAAATGGTTTTCAAGCTCACAACAACAGATTTGTGGCCATGAAGAAGAATTGTGATATATCAGTCAGACTGCGGAAGTAGACCACGGACAATTGGAGGACAGTCCAACACTATGTTCGGAAGGGATATCCTGTACAGATCTCATGGTGTTTGTTGTCACTTTTCTATCCAATGTCAAGTCACACAACATGAGGTACTCAACAAAAGACGTGGTTTTCAATGTCAAGTCACACAACATGAGGTACTCAACAAAACACATGGTTTTCAATGTCAAGTCACACAACATGAGGTACTCAACAAAACACATGGTTTTCAATGTCAAGTCACACAACATGAGGTACTCAACAAAACACATGGTTTTCCAACATACAAATGGCAGCAATTCTCTGACCTGTTTTTTTAATGATAACACACTTTACCGAATGCTCGTACTTTTAGGGCACAGTACTTAGGATTCTCCTTCTACTTGTGGACCACTTGTGGAAGTGTGTTTTCACTCTTGTATTTTGTATGTCCTAAAATGTTTGGAGAGGTATTTCTAGGGCTTTCTTTCAAACCCAGTAGATGCACTCGGTGAAGTATGCATTGTCAAGTGCTGGCTTGCCTTCTTACCCAAGTGGGCTTTATTGTTAGGCTTATGTTAGTGTTGCTGTTGGCCGTTAATAAGAGGGGAATGATAACATACTTGATTAAACATTAGTATTGCCATTACGCCTCATGTTATTATGGAATTGTAACTTCTTCTGCTCATTTAGACTGGGTATCTGGATTTGTAAGTAAATTCTGCTGTCTTTTTCATGGTCTCAATGTCGACGTACAGACTCTCCTCAAGGGTAGTCGGTGTGGGCCACATCCTTCTCCTCAGATCTGTGTGCTGGCGGCAGTCCTGAAGTGCATGTACTGCTGTCGTGTTTGCCAGGCCGAAGTAACACAAGCTGGTGGTACTTATCTTGAATAAGGTGTACAGGTGGCGTCTAATTCTGTTGTGGCCAGTTTGGAGGTGTGGTAAAAGATTTGGTATTTTATGTGCTTTATTTCATGTGTTTTTCAATAGAGCCGTTTCTAGTCCTTCAGATAACAATTCATTTTTCAGTATTGGCTGGCTGGGCTTCGTTCGTTCTCAATCTCCCGCTACCAAACACTAAAAGGGCTTAAGTAGCAGAATGTAGTCCAGAGAACGGAATGCATTGTGTCGTAGTTTACAGCTTGGCTGTGATATTTGCACCTTTCGGTCTAACACATCCGACTTCAGCAAGCATTTTTTTAGTACTGGGTTAGCATTCCCTCTTCGATCCCTTCTCCTTAGTCAGTCTGCCCTGCTGCAGCCTGTTATCCAGGATCACCGTGTGGAGGTGTAGAAGGGTCTTGGCAGCTCTGTTTCGCTGGCCCTGACGCTAGCAGTCAGCTATGGGTCACTGACCACTGCAGCTCATGCGCTGCTCAGCATTTTGATCCCATTTTTCAGTATTAAAGTGAAGTACGTCGTCTTCTTCAGTGTACGTCCTGCAAAGGAAGCTGTGTTATAGTTTTTCTGCGATGTCTGCGCTATTTGGCCCAAAACTTGCAGTTTAATATGGGATTTTTCGTACCGGGTTTGTTTTTCCACTGCAATCCCTATTCTCTTAGCCAGACTACACTAGTGCAGCCTGTTTACATGGCCGCTGCCGGTCGGCAGAATAGGATCTTGGTCAGCTTTTCTTTTTGCTGACCCTGATGCAAGTAGGCAACTAATAATCACTGGCTGGTGTCAGCTCATTCCCTGAAGAATGGCAGAGACCTTACATCATTTGCCTCTTACGGCAACAGGAATAGATTTGATCTTGTCTCTGCAAACTGCTGTCTACTCATCTGTAAATGGGAGCCTGAGCTGCAGTTAGCGAAGACAAGGAAAGGAATGGTCAGCTCACCTCAGAAAAAGAAATTGAGACTGACCTGGTGCAATGAGGTATCTAATTCTAACACATGATCCCTGATGATAACATGCCATGCATGCCTACCTTCAATTTGTTTTAAACTACAAGCCCTGTGCATTATATAAGTTGTTTGGTGTAGTGTACACCGCCTGTAATTTCATGGGCTTACAATTGATGAGATTCAACTAAAGTTGTCCCCCAGTGAGAGAATCGCCTGGCCGAGGGGCTCGGATGTCAGTCTTCTGACCACAAGAGTTTGGTTTCAAACTTTGGTATGGGATCAAGACGCTGAGCAGCAGTCAGCGACCCATAGCTGACTGCTAGCGTCAGGGCCAGCGAACCAGAGTTGCCAAAACCCTTCTACACCTCCATGCGGTGATCCTGGATAACAGGCTGCAACAGAGCAGACTGGCTAAGGTGAAGGGATCGAACAGGGAATGCTAACCAGGTACTCAAAAAATGCTTGCTGAAGCCGGATGTGTTGGACCAAAAAGTGTAAATATCGCAGTCAAGCTGTAAATTACGACACAACACATTCTGTTCTCTGGACTACATTCTGCTACTTAAGCCCTTTTAGGGTTTGGTAGTGGGAGATTGAGAACGAACGACGCCAAGTCAAACTTTGGTACGGCATATATATTTTTTGTCTACTGAAGCTGAAGTAAAACATATCCTTTGCAGCGCGTGGCGGCAGCAGAGGCAGACAGCCTTTATTCCTCAGCCGTAAACATTGTTAGTGAACCTTAGCAATAGATTTCTCTCTGTCCTCCGAGACTAATCTTACATTTATTTGTCCTGTTTTCATGTAAAGTATCTGGTGCCTGGGGAAGATTTATCCTTTGGCAGACCCTCCCCGTCCGTCTAAACAATGGTAGAAGTTCAAGTTAACAGGAAAACTTACACGACATGATCTCAGCTGACTAAACAGGCCAACTGGTATGCAAACAGCAACATAAATATTTCAAAACAACGTCGGCCAGCAAAATACAGACCTAAATGACCTAAGATCAGTACTCTGTCAACTTCCACTGTAACATTCAAGGAAATGAGGAGGCAGACAGACTGGTGAAAGAAGGTGAAGGTCACTGCAACCAGATTCTAGTGTGACTTATGAAGAGCCCAAAAGGTTTATTACGGCCAGATACGTGGACAATGGGAAACAGGGTGTACTGGCTACACAAAGAATTATCTTTGTTACCAGTTGAACGGGGAACTGAGACGCTGGTCCAGTCAGGCACAACATACTGGCCAGGACGTCGCGTCAGGGTCAGGCAGAATACACTGACCACGACCACAATCTCTCTTACATGTAGCGTTCCCTGGAAACAGACCGTTTTCAAGGCAGCCTGGCTGACGAGATGTGAATCGATGTGATCCCCATAGTAGTGAGCGCCACACAGATAATGCCAAGCATAGCACATCCGCCTGGAGAACCGCTGTCCAGCTTCATCGGGATGTGAGGAAACTACTATAACCCGTCGCTTAACATCCTATTAAGGGTGCACAAATGAGTAAACTTACTCATTGTAGGCAGCAACAACCAGTTGAACAGAAGAGACCAGGTGATGGTCCTCAGACTTGGCACAGCCCACAACAACCAGTTGAACAGAAGAGATCAGGTGATGGTCCTCAGACTTGGCACAGGCCACAACTAGTTGAACAGAACAGACCAGGTGATGGTCCTCAGACTTGGCACAGCCCACAACAACCAGTTGAACAGAAGAGACCAGGTGATGGTCCTCAGACTTGGCACAGCCCACAACAACCTGAGGTACTATTTATTCAATAAACAAGATAGGTGCTACTGACGAATGCACCTGTGGCTAATAGGAAAATGACCCTTGAACATCTACTGCAAAATTTACCGATATACGAGACCAAAGAAAGCACATGTGGCCATCACCAGTGCCAACACTAGACAAGCTTTATGGCAGTGATGATAGCTACTTTCTTTGAACAAATTCAGGTCAACGTCTGACTGTACGAAGAAAACTTTGTCAATTTTGTTTCTCTTAAGGGGCGCGCGTGGTGTAGGGTTCAAAATCACTTCATATCCAGTTTGATTCAACAATTTGCTGATTTTTCTCGGTATGATCGCTTCTCTGCGTACAGAAAGGATTGGTAAAACAACTGTACTGAAAACTATGGAACACATTACAAACAGATACACACACATCCATGCATTGACCAATACGTCCTGATTTAACCTAGAATACAACGTTCTGGGGTTGGAAGGCCTGCCTTCACTAGTAGAATCCAGACTGCAAACTTAAACAAAACACAAAAGTGATATAAATTGCATAATTGAGGAATGTTTTAATTTTGAAACAAAAAGTCTAAGGTGTCTAGACTCACGTGCAACATCCTGACCACAACCACCTAACATCCACACCATGCAACTAGGAACAGGCTGTTACAGTAGCCTGGCCAGTGAGGTGGGGATCGATACTGATCGCTCTAACAGCTACTGGGAAGTCTTGCATTGTATTACAGCGAGTAGGACTCATGTCCGCCTACTTCAATACGCCCGGTGAAATAAGAAGAGTCACTGCAACCTGCTACCAGAGTAAATTTGTCATGGCTGACAAACTCTGTACGATTATCTTTGATAATAAAAAGTCAACATCTATAAATGAGAAATCCTAAAATGGTTGTACGGGTAACAAGAAAAGACAAGGTCAGCAATCAGACAGTATGGTACGATCTCAAAACCCAGCTTTTGCAGACGCGAGTGGAGCAATTTGAACTACGAGGAGCATTCAATTCAAACTGGGACTTATTTTTGTAAGAAAGATAAACATTTTTCAAGTAGTCAAAATGCCATTTATTTTTCTATATAATCTCCTGCAATGTTTATGCACGAATCCCAGAGTTTAAGTAATGCTTGTAAAGCTTCAGTGTAGAAAGATTTGTCAGTATATCTGCCAGTCCAGGACAGACTGTTTCACTTCATCATCAGTGCTAAAATGCTGACCTCCGAGAAATTCTTTCCAAATAGGTGGAAATCGCTTGGAGCTCGATCTGGACTGTAAGGTGGATGTGGTAATACCTACAAGCTGAGTTGCTGCAGAGGGCACATAGAGCGGTGAGCCATATGAGGTCGAGCGCTATCTTGCAGGAGCAGAGAATCCGTTTTTTCTGCAGATAGTTAATCACATCACTCAAAATGCATATGTACTGTTCCGATAGTGGCACCAAGGGTAGAATCAATCATGCCAAGTTTGTCACAGAAAACATTTGCCATCACTTTACCAGCAGACGCGATTGTCCGAAATGTTTTGGGTGGTGGTGATTGTGTATGCTTCCACTGCTTAGATGCTGGTTTTTCTAAAACGTTTACGCTATTTAAATGTCTTACTGCGGCTGAGTATCCCATCACTGTATTGTGATTGTAGTAGTCTGTAAATTTCTGAAAGTTTCACAACTTCTTTCACCAGAAACTTCATCACAACACACTGTTCCATGCAAGCACTAACAGTATTGTCTGCCATTTTTAATTAATCTATCCCGTGACTGGCCGATGACAAGTGGGCCACCTAGCAGTAATAGGACACAAGTGCCCTTAACTAATGATAGTAGTCCCAGCATGCTATAACCCATTCAAGTAGAACCTGAACAAAAAGTTTGAATGTCTGCTGCCCGTCGGCACAAACACTTGGGTGATGAAGCCAGATTTAGCCTGTGTAAGTGGTCACTAAATCTGCCTCATCCCTTTCTCATTTGAAACAGGATCACTTGCTCCACTCGATCAAGGCAGTGATAGTTGTCTCTTGTTTGGTCGGCATTCCTTATTGCTTTGATAAGGGTCTTCCTCTACTGGAAGGTGATTGTTTGCTCTCGTGCTACTCCCTCCTCTGCTAATTTGTCTGTTGTCTCATTTCCTGGTACACCACAGTGTGATGGTATCCACGGTAGCACTACCCATCTTTTTACACGTAGTTCGCCGAAGGCTTTTTAAAGCTCTGGCAGATTTCACTCCCAAGGGCTTCAGTGGTTTGACCTTGTCTGCTTCTTCTTCGATCAACTTGATGTTATGCTTCTAGTCCGGTGATGTCAAACCAATAGTTAAGGAGTCAGACCCTTAGAACGACCCAAAGTCCACTGGAGTGACAATATGAGACAGTCTATGCGATACCGTGGATTAGTATGGAACCATGCCAACAGATGGACATGAATAGAATAGTCTGACGATCTTTCTGGCAAACCACTACATCCAAAGGTAGAAGAAGAGGGAATAGGGTAGAAGACTCCACATCCCATGGTAGAAGATGAGTGAGTAAGATAGAAGACTTTATATCCCATGGTAGAAGATGAGTGACTAAATGAGTAAGGTAGAAGACTTAGCAACCTCAGTGGTCTTGAGGTAGGGTGTCCGCCACGGGTACCAGAGGTCTCGTGTTCTAATCACGATGGAGACCGAGATTTTTTTTTTCACGTAGATCTTCTGGTAAAAATTCCCCTGATCTCTGGATAGTGAGATCGGACTCCCGTGGCCAGTGTCGAGCACGTTAACAATTCCTTGGCAGTTGGAAATCGAAAAGAGAAGGCTTAGCGGCCGCTGCCAGTACAGAATTCAAATTAAAAAATCTATCCTTCTTCTTCATCGTACGCAGTCAAACATCAACCTTTATTTTTTGGGAAAAAGCAGCGGTTATCCTGAGGCTGTCGACACTGCCATAGAGCTTGTCTAGTGTTGCCACTGGTGATGGCCACATCTGCTCTCTCTGACCCTCGTATGTCGGGCAGTTTTGCAGCAAATGTTCAGCGGTCATTTTCCCGGTACCACACGGACATTCATCAGTGCCACCTATCTTCAATTTATTTGTTGAATAGGTGGTACCTCAGTCTATTGTGGCCAGTGCGAATTCTGAAGACCACGACCTGCTCTCTTCTGTTCAACTGGTAATAGGCATCGTTTTTTGTGTAAAAAATCTATCCAAGTTATTTGTACCTTGTCCGGGTGTTAAGATAGACTTGCACCTTGGTAAAAAACCACTCTCCAAGAATCGTTGTATACAGACTCTGAAGTCTTCTAAACCAGTATAAAGAAGTTAGGTTAACCCTAGGCTAGAGAAGAGCGACTAAGCAAGTATATCGACATCTTTTCCTGCTACCGTGAGCCTGTCTTGTCTACTATCTGTAAACAAGATACCATGTTCGACCAATCTTAAAGCGGGTGTTATCTCATCATAATTTCTTTCACGCTGCAGCAGGAGCATAGTCACAACTATAAATGGCCACCTGACAGGAAACTTGCAGCAAATAATTGACATGCCCTTGTAGAGCTGGTTTCTGTATCACTTTAAAAAAAAAAAGTGATTAGGTTACCAACCCCATATATCGAAACATAACAGTAGTTTGCTTGAGGTCGGTGGAATCTCCATAGAGTTTTCCCGGATTGGGAACATCTGATGGCCGTATTTCTGAAGCTAGCAGTGGCTGAGGTCATTGGAATCTCCATAGAGTTTACTTCGTGATGGCCGTATGTCTAAAGCTAGCAGTGGCTGAGATCATTGGAATCTCCATAGAGTTTTCTTCGTGATGGCCGTATGTCTAAAGCTAGCAGTGGCTGAAGTCATTGGAATCTCCATAGAGTTTTCTTCGTGATGGCCGTATGTTTAAAGCTAGCAGTAGCTGAAGTCATTGGAATCTCCATAGAGTTTTCTTCGTGATGGCCGTATGTTTAAAGCTAGCAGTAGCTGAAGTCATTGGAATCTCCATAGAGCTAGTCCGTGAAAGAAACTGGTGATGGTCAAAAATGATATCAGTGCTTAGCCTGAGGTCATTGGAATCTCCATCGCGTTTTCCCGGGTTGGAATTGATGATGGCCACGTTTTGTATTTTACAAGATGAATAATTGGGTTACAGCGGACATGTTCTTTTTTCCGCAGGAAGGGATCTCGGGATACACAGTGGGAAACTTCCAATCTATTTTGGCCAAAAATTGTGATTTTAGCATGTTTTTTTTTTTGGATCTGACGAGGAGAGACTGACCAACTGATTTGAGTGTCAGTCTTCTAACCACGAGGTCATAATGTTCAAAACATCGATGGTATCCAAGATGCAGCGGTGAATGAGCTGACAGCAGCCAGTGATTCATAACTGGCTCCTTGTGTCAGGGTCAGTGAATCAGAGCGTGCTAAGATCCTATTCAGCCTTCAATTGGCGGCCCTGGAAACAGACTGCACATGCGCAGTCTATCTGAGAGATATAGGTATCGAAGAGGGAAAATAAACAAGGTAACAAAATATACCTTGCAGAAACCGAAAGTATCGGCCTGAAAGGCGCAGATAACGCACCCTCGCTGTACACTACGAAACAAATTAACAAACTCTCCTTTCAAGAACGAACGCCGATAATAAGGAATAAGAAGTAGACATACAACAAAAATTCAATAAGACAGGGTTTTTCCAATCGAAGACGAAATAAAAAACCTACCATGTGCAATCTATAGCAACTACAAGGACAAGCTCCCTTTATTCCTCAGCCCTACAAAGCCTTTAGGTAGACCTCAGCAAAGGGACAAAACGCCGCAGTGATCGGTTTTTTGGCTTTGTTTTGGGGGAATAGAGTTTATGCTAATCTGGTTGGTGCAACATTTCTGGTGGGAGATTGGTTGGTGCAACATTTCTGGTGGGAGATTGGTTGGTGCAACATTTCTGGTGGGAGATTGGTTGGTGCAACATTTCTGGTGGGAGATTGGTTGGTACAACATTTCTGGTGGGAGATTGGTTGGTGCAACATTTCTGGTGGGAGATTGGTTGGTGCAACATTTCTGGTGGGAGATTGGTTGGTGCAACATTTCTGGTGGGAGATTGGTTGGTGCAACATTTCTGGTGGGAGATTGGTTGGTACAACATTTCTGGTGGGAGATTGGTTGGTGCAACATTTCTGGTGGGAGATTGGTTGGTGCAACATTTCTGGTGGGAGATTGGTTGGTGCAACATTTCTGGTGGGAGATTGGTTGGTGCAACATTTCTGGTGGGAGATTGGTTGGTGCAACATTTCTGGTGGGAGATTGGTTGGTACAACATTTCTGGTGGGAGATTGGTTGGTGCAACATTTCTGGTGGGAGATTGGTTGGTGCAACATTTCTGGTGGGAGATTGGTTGGTGCAACATTTCTGGTGGGAGATTGGTTGGTGCAACATTTCTGGTGGGAGATTGGTTGGTGCAACATTTCTGGTGGGAGATTGGTTGGTACAACATTTCTGGTGGGAGATTGGTTGGTGCAACATTTCTGGTGGGAGATTGGTTGGTACAACATTTCTGGTGGGAGATTGGTTGGTACAACATTTCTGGGAAGAAACATCGATTGACTTCGCAACAATCATTAACACAGTGGTATCAAGACGCTGAGCAGCGCATAAGCTGCAATGGTTAGCTACCCAAAGGTGACTGCTAGCGTCAGGGCAAGCGAACCAAAGCTGCCAAGTCCCTCCTACACCTCCACATGGTGATCCTGGATAACACGCTGTAACAGAGCAGGCTGGCTAATGAAAAGGGATCGAAGAAGGAAGGCTTCCTGTATATCTATCGACACAACTCATTCTGTTCTCGGACTACATCCTGCTACTTGCAAAACCCTGTTCAGAGCATGGTAGCTGGAGACTGAGAATGAACGCAGAAGATCACAATTCCCCAACAATGAATCGAGTGTTAGTCTCTCGGCTTGGCGTTGTCTGTGATATAACCCGTTTCCCTAGGTAATGACATCCAATTTACACCTAAAACCCTTTTCAGGGCGCACAAAAGAGTTGATGTTATTTAATGGCCACAATAATTATATTTAATCTTTTGTGCGCCTGAAAATGGTGTTAATTTACGGGTTGTAATAGCTTTCCGAGCGTGTTGATGAAGGTGGATCGCGGTTGGGCTATACTTGACTTCATATTCGTGACATTCACTACTACGGTGATCATGTCAATCCACATCTCGTAAGCCTTGAAAACAGTTTCCAGCGAACGCTGCATGGAAAAGAGAAAGTGGTCTAGGTGAGTATATTGTGCCTGACCCTGATGCGTCGACCTGGTCAATGTGTGACTGGTCAACTGGCGTCTCAGTTATCCTTAACAAAAGAATAAACATACTCATAATGGTAATTCAACAACAATCAATTGTCTTGCAGGGTGCTGTACTTGGAACAGGATGTTGCAAATTCTGTAAATTCTTGGTTATTTCCCTTTATATTTCTTGGCCTTTTTTTTAAAACCGTACCTAACACTTCTATTTGTTACAGTGTCTTGTAAAAAGGTGAGGGGGTCAATAGCCGTGTTACCTGTCAGACTGTAACGTGTTAAAGGGTGCTATCCATAGGGCCTGTTACCTCAGCCTCGGAAGAAAGAAGATATCTCTTCACGTAGCGCAGTGGTTAGCTCTCTGGCTTCGCATCTGAGTAGTCCTGGGTTCATTCCCTAGTTGAGGCGGTAATGTTTTTTTTCAGACCGCAATGACTCCCGGGTCGACCCAGCCTTAAATGGGTACCGGTTCAGTCCGGGAAGTAAAAGCCGCGAGGGAGAGGAGATGGCTACCGCCCTCATTTAGCCGAGCTTTTGAAATGTGAGATCGCTAACACCTCACACCCCTACGGCAGTAATGCTATGGGATACTTTACTTTACTTTACTTTAAGGTAGAAAAGATGTGACTCACTGAGAAACCCCCAGAGGTCTTTGTGTATGACAAGGACAAGAATAGCACGAGTGCCCCACAGAGAGCATATCGTAAGAGGCGACTAACTGTGTGACAGGACATGACATAACATCGACCATTGTTAGGTGGTTTGTTAAAAGCAGCGCAGGTGGCGCTCAACACACTGCGGGTCTACTTTGCTCTAGTGTTGGAGTCTATTAAGAAGGACTCGGGAGTCAAGACGCTGAGCAGCGCATGAGCTGCTACCCATAGATGACTGTTACCGACAGGGCCTGCGAATCAGAGTTGCCAAGGCTCTTCTACACCTCCACAAGATGATCTTGTATAACAGTCTGCAATAGAGCAGACTGGCCAAAGGAGAATTGATTGAAGAGGAAAGGCAAGCCTGGTCCCCAAAATGCGTTGCTGAAACCGGATGTGTTTGGCTGAAAGGTGCAGATACCATAGCCTCGTACTAAACTACGACTCAATGTCCTATTCATGGGAAAAGCCGAAGAAGAAGAAGAGGAGGAGGAGGAAGAAAAAGAAGAAGAAGACATACATGACACATGGGAGGAAAAACGTAGCGTGGGAAACGTAATGGATGTCACCAGGTGAGATTTAATGTACGAGGTGTGTTCAAACGAAACCGGACCTAACTGCACAACGGGAACATACGTACGATGAGCATGATGACGTCACTTTCGGTGTAAACAGTACATACAAACTGTCAAGTTTGCAAAAGTTTTCATTATCCTCCGACTCAACAGACCGTTGAAAACATGGCGGCTGTGATACGGAATCCGTCCAGAGTTGATCAGCGAGCGGTGATTCGGTTTCTAACATCTGAAGGATGTCGACCATTTGACATTCATCCCAGAATGCAAACATTGTATGGGGACAAAAGTGTGGCAAACGTAAATTTCGGCGACGGTCCACCCCAATTGCTGCATCAATTTTGGCGATAGCATCTTCTGACTCAACAATATGCACCTGACCTGATTTCGGGAGATCTTTCGTTAACTCACGTTCTTTTTTAAACCTCGTGGTCCAGTTCTTCACTGTTGTCTTCGACACACTTTTTGTCACCATACATTGCCTGCATTCTGCGATGAATGTTAACTGGTCGACATCCTTCAGATGTTAGAAATCGAATCACAGCTCGCTGATCAACTCTGGACGGATTCCGTATTACACCCGCCATGGTTTCAACGGTCTGCTGAGGAAACTATGAGTCGGAGGAAAATGAAATTTTGCAAACTTGACTTTTGGTATGTGCTGTTTACATCAGAAGTGACGTCATCATTCGCCTCGTACGTATGTGCCCTTTGTGCAGTTAGGTCCGGTTTCATTTGAACACACCTCGTATACATGACTAGAACTACCCATTCTGCTGAATACACCAATCATCAAGGCCCATCGCTTCCGTTGGTGCATCGACAACATCCCGCCAGCAGGCAAGGTCCTGGGCTGCTCCTCCTGCCTCTCCAGGTGTAATCGTTTAATCTTAGTTCCTTCTCAGATTATCTTCTCCGTGTATTTTTGTGTCTACCTCTCCCTCTCTCGCCCCTTGTGGATTCCACGTAAGAGCATGTCTGACTAATTTGGACGGTACCTTCCAAAGCGTATGGCCTATCCTGTCCCAGGTTCTTCGCTTAATTTATTCTTCCAGTTGATGTTGTTGGCTTCTACCTCTTAGGTCTTCATTCTTCCCCATGTCCTGCCACTTTATGAACACAGATCTTCATTCCTCACCATGTCCTGCCACTTTATGAACACAAGTCTTCATTCCTCACCATGTCCTGCCACTTTATGAACACAAGTCTTCATTCCTCACCATGTCCTGCCACTTTATGAACACAGATCTTCATTCTTCCCCATGTCCTGCCTTTTTATATCCACCATCCTTGGTGCTGAATACATGGTAAGACAGAAAATACTTCCTTTTCTTCTTTGAGGTTAGTCCTGAAAATAAGGTAGTGTCGTAGTTTACAGCGAGGCTGCAATAATCAGCACCTTTCGACCAGACACATCCGATTTCTGCAAGCTTATTTGGCTACCCTGTTTGCCTCCCCACTGCGATCTCTATTCTTTTAGCCATATTACACTAGAGCAGCCTGTTTCCAGGGCCGGCGATTGGTGGAGGAATAAGAACTTGGTCAGCTCAGGTTCACTGACCTTTATGCCCATACACTTTGCGGTATCCTCAGCACCACGCAGAAAATACGATGGTACATTCATCTCCTGAAAATGTAGTCTAATCAATTACCACTGCAATTATATGAAACAAGATATGGCTATAAGACACGAGAAGAGCGCGTGACAGATGAATATATATTAGAAATAAAACGGGCTTTCAACGACCGACACAACATACTTGACTACAGGAAAGGTTATTTCAGCTTTTCACTGCTCGTATCTGCACAGGGGGAAGGAAAAAGTAAAGTAAGTCAGACGAGCGAGTGGCCGAGCGGTTAGGACGCTGGTCTTCTACCCTGGACGGCGACAGTTCAATCCCAAGTGCATTAGCTCATTTTTACTATTTGAGGGAAAATGCAAACCTAGTCTGTGTGGCAGCGATTGCAGAGACAGGCTACCTTTATTCCCGAGCTCTACACATCCTCATGAGACCACCATTAGTAGACAAACGCCGACAATGAATTGATCAATGTAGTCAGATCTCGAGCAATGTATGTTCTCCCTGACAGCTCTCAGCAGAACATCCAAGGTTGATCATACAATGGATCCCATTCTACTGCAATATTGAAGGCAATGAAGCTGCAGACAAACTAGCAAAGAGTGGAGGAGCATCCCCACAAACAGACCTGAGTATCACATATAATGAGGCCAAGACCATAATTAAAACCAACTTCAGGGTAAAATGGGCTGATCCACACCCGACTTCCGAAAATAAGACAGCTACTTTAACTTAACTAGAGAAGAGCAAGTCATTATCTTCAGGCTGAGAACTGGGCATAACAGACTCAAGGGTCATCTTTACAACAAAATGAGGATTGGGACAGATGACAAGTGTCCATGGGGGGGGGGGGGGGGGCATATCATGACCGTGGAACACATCCTACAAAGCTGCATGCTTACGCAGGAAAAGAGAGAACAATGCTGGCCTCATGAGACAAATATGAGACAAAGGCCGCATGGAGATAAAAAAAAGCCTTACAAACAACAGTGTCCTTTGTAAGAAAAACCGGAACCTTGATCTGAGGATGAACGAAGAAGAAGAAGAACATGGCTAACTCAGCCGCAGAGAATGAAGTTGCTCGAAGTCTCTACTGTTTGTGAGATGAGCTGACTTGTTCCCTTCCTCGCTGCCTTTCCCTTCCTAACTGTAAGTCAGAAACTCGTTTACAGTTAGGGATCAAGATGCTGAGCAGCGTATGAGCTGCAGTGGTCAGTGACCCATAGCTGACTGCTAGCGTCAGGGCCAGCGAACCAGAGCTGCCAAGACCCTTCTACACCTCCACGCGGTGATCCTGGATAACAGGCTGCAGCAGGGCAGACTGACTAAGAAGAAGGGATCGAAGAGGGAATGCTAACCCAGTACTAAAAAAATGCTTGCTAAAGTCGGATGTGTTAGACCGAAAGGTGCAAATATCACAGCCAAGCTGTAAACTACGACACAACGCATTCCGTTCTCTGGACTACATTCTGCTACTTAAGCCCTTTCAGTTTTTGGTATTGGAAGATTGAGAACGAACGAAGAAGAAGAAGTTTACAGTTAGGTCAACTGGAGCGTGTTGCTTCCCGGGAGCGAATTCTGTGCCTTCGTCGCGAAAACAAGCACTCGCCTACATTCATTTACATATGAAGTTACAGAACACGACGCTTCGACCAAGCGGTCTTTATCAGGTACATTTCGAGCGGCAGAACAGCAGAGTGATAGAGCGCTAACGGCTCACGAAAACAATATCACGTTTGATCCACTTTCATCGACACGCTCCAGTTTACCAAGCTGTAAATAATTTGACTTTGCGCGTTACTTGCCCCATAAACTTGATTTCACCCGGCGATTGGTCGATTAACTTGACTTCATGAAGACCTAAATCCATTAACTTGACTTGATGGAGACCTTTGTCCATTAACTTGACTTGATGGAGACCATTGTCCATTAACTTGACTTGAAGGAGACCTTTGTCCATTAACTTGACTTGATGGAGACCTTTGTCCATTATCTTGACTTGAAGGAGACCTTTGTCCATTAACTTGACTTGATGGAGATCTTTGTCCATTAACTTGACTTGATGGAGACCTTTGTCCATTAACTTGACTTGATGGAGACCGTTGTCCATTAACTTGACTTGATGGAGACCATTGTCCATTAACTTGACTTCATGCAGAACTAGGTACATTAACTTGGCTTCATAGAATCCTTGGTAAATTAACTTGACTTCATAGAGACATTGGTAAATTAACTTGACTTGATGGAGACCTTTGTCCATTAACGACTTCATGAAGACCTCGGTCAATTAACTTGATTTCATAGATATCTTGGTCACTTAACTTGATGTCATGAAAGCCTTGATACATTAACTTGACTTGATGGAGACATTGGCTGGGTCCATTAACTTGATTTAATGCAGCTCTTAAGCCATTAACTTGATTTCACCCGGCGTTTGGTCCATTAATTTGACTTCATGGACATTGATTTGACAACTGACTTGTTGTTGTTGAATGCCCACAATGAGTAGGTTACTCTTTTGTGCGCCCTGAAAAGGACGATAAGTGGTGGGTTGTTGTAGCTTTCCTCACATCCCGAGCGTGCTCATGAAGGCGGACCGGGGTCCCCCGGGCGGTTTTGCTATGCTTAGCTTCATCTGCGTGTCGCTCACTACTACATGGATCACGTCGAACCTGACCTTGTTAGCCAGATTGTTGTCCTCGACCCGTTTCCAGGACGACCAACGTGAGGTCAGGTGAGAGTCTTGGCCTGTATATTTCTCCTGGCACTGGCTAACATAATCTGATCAGTGTGTTTTGCCTGACCAGACGTTAGCCTCATCGTCCCTATCAACTGACATAAAGTTATCCTTTGCATGGTTTTAGTTTGAGACCCACTGCACTTGGGCTGAGCAAGCGGGCCGCCAATAGCTCTCGAACCACGTATTTTGAGACCCCCCGAGTCTAGAACCAATCGAATAGTCAGCGGGCTGCGAGGCGACGCGTGCGGGCTGAGCAATGCGACCAATGAAACTCTGTTCCCTAGGCAAGGCAGGAGGGTGAGGCAAGGAGTGACACAACGTGCGAGAAGAGAGGAGAGTACAAACTAACAGACCAACCAAACAGTTGACCACAAGCGAGGCTGAGTTGAAGGTCTAGTTGTTTCCGTTTTCCACACTCGGACGTGATTCAGTTTCTGCCCGGTTGTTAGTTAAGACTTCGTTCACTGTTCACTGAGTTATTCTCACACATTACGTTTATTGTGTTTGTGACTTTGGACTTTTTGAGCTAAATTTGTGGACATTTTGTTGTAGTGTTGGCTGTCAGGCATACATATTTCTAGCGATAAGCCAGACAAAGAAACTAGGCTGGTTTTAAATTTGAGCTGCAGATTTATCGGGGAAGCGAGGCGAAAATGACGGCAAACGGAGTCAATGGAAGCAGCACTGGAAAGTCTGAGCTTCAGTGGAAGGTTGGGCTTATTAACAGCGCCGGTAAGTACATGACGGCTGAGTCTTTCGGTTTCAAGATTAATGTTTCTGGAACATCTCTGAAGAAGAAGCAGACCTTTATTTTAGAACAGGACCCTCTTGAGGAAGTTTTGTATATTAGAAGTCACACAGGACGATATCTGTCCGCTGATAAGTACGGCAATGTGTCGTGTGAGGCTGAAGAGAGAGATCAGATGGAAAAGTTTTCAGTGGAATATGATAAAAACGGATCTGGGAGGTGGGCCTTCAAGAACGTAGCCCATGGTAACTACCTGGCAGGTAATGAGGATAACTTCAAGTGTTTCTCAAAGGCGGTCGCAGACAATGAGCTCTGGGTGGTTCAGTTATCCATACATCCACAAGTCAACCTTCGAAACGCCAATAGGAAACGATATGCTCACCTGAAGGATGAACAGCTCCAGGTGACTGAGGTTATTCCTTGGGGCAAAGAAGCCCTTCTTATTCTTCATTTTGACAATGGCAAGTACGCTCTCAAGACTTATGACAATCGTTTTCTAAACAGTGATGGCTCATTGAGTCAGGATCTCACCAATGACAGTAGGTTTACCCTGGAGATTAAGAGTGGAGCCAACTGCGGGCTTGCCTTCAAGGATTCTAGTGGGACCTATCTTACCGCCGTGGGAGCCACTGCCACCATGAAGGGCAGAAACAAGACTGTCAGCAAGGATGAACTGTTCACGTTAGAGGACTCATGCCCGCAAGTCATCGTCACATCTCTTGCCAACAACAAGAAAGTCTCAACTAGACAAGGTACGTATTTACATTGACATTGTTGCTGTTACGTGTAACCTTCTGGTCCAGTCTTTTTGGTTGTAGTGGGGCGTGTGTGCCATAATAAATAGCAGGGGCAGCGTGTGGGCAGGGGTAGTAAACTTGGTTTACAAACCGGATGTACCAGATTCAACTCACGCCACGCGTGATTTGACACGCAGTCGACCCAACTGCGAATTGGCACCTGACGAATTCTGGGAGTAACGCGGGAGAGCTGTTGGGTTCGTGCTCGGTCGTAATTTCAGCAATGAAAAGAATTGAGCACATTTTTGTGGGCAATTAAGTTGATTCTATGAGCACATTTTTGTGGGCAATTAAGTTGATTCTATGAGCACATTTTTGTGGGCAATTAAGTTGATTCTATGAGCCATTTTTGTGGGCAATTAAGTTGATTCTATGAGCCATTTTTCATTACGAAGTGGATTACCTGACCTGCAATTCAGAGTAGAGCTGAAAAATACTTTGGCATAAAAAGGGTTGTAACCCGAGCTAAACGACTTCCTCCCCCACCACGACGACGGCTAAGAGTGTTTTTTATATATTTACTATGAACATAATTTATGCTTCTATTTTTGTTTAGTTGTAGCTATTCATTCGTCTAACGGGTTTAACATTGTATCCTCATAACTGGATCAGCAGCAACAAATGCAACATAATTATAGGTGGAGGAATCTTTCAACAGAAAAACTTTCAAACAACTCCAGAGCATGAGACATTAACTATAAAAGCCGTCCATCGCAAGCGATAACAACACAACAGCAATCAGATATTTATTGAACTCACCAGTGAGTCCGGGGGTGGTTGCATATTTTAATTCTGGCACAGAAACCCTTCGACATGTGCAACATTTAAGGTCATAGTTAGGCATGCGAGTGTCAGTTGTTTTGTCTAATTCTGGCACAGAAACCATTTGACGTGTGCAACATTTAAGGTCATAGTTAGGCATGCGAGTGTCAGTTGTTTTGTCTAATTCTGGCACAGAAACCATTTGACGTGTGCAACATTTAAGGTCATAGTTTGGCCTGCGAGTGTCAGTTGTTTTGTCTAATTCTGGCAAATAAACTCTTCAACATAAGCAACATTTCAGATCATAGTTTGAGTGTCAGTTGTTTTTTTCTTTTCGCACAGTACATTTTCTCCGCGTCTAGGAATTCATGCGTACCTTACTAACGGAGACGCTTCTAATGATGGTTATATTCAATATATCACTGACTCAAACAGTTGTGTTGCATATGATCTCATCTCATCCCACCATTCCTGACAAAGGAGCTGACGAAATAAACCCAGAAAGCTTCCTCAACCTGATAGAGGTATAACATGAAGAGTCCACAGACCTCATAGAGGTATAACAGGAAGAGGCCACAGACTTGATAGAGGTATAACATGAAGAGGCCACAGACTTGATAGATGTATAACATGAAGAGGCCACAGACTTGATAGAGGTATAACAGGAAGAGGCCACAGACCTGATAGAGGTATAAAATGAAGAATCCACAGACCTGATAGAGGTATAACATGAAGATTCCACAGACTTGATATAGGTATAACATGAAGAGGCCACAGACTTGATAGAGGTATAACATGAAGAGCCCACATACCTGATAGAGGTATAACATGAAGAGCCCACAGACCTGATAGAGGTATAACATGAAGAGCCCACAGACTTGATAGAGGTATAACATGAAGAGCCCACCGACTTGATAGAGGTATACCATGAAGAGCCCACAGACTTTACCAGCTGTAGATACAGGAGCAGGGGGAAGAGGGTCAACGAAATGGTGCATTCAATTGAAGTGCCGTCTCCGCAACGAAGGTTGGCCGCAATAGATCCCCAATATCCCTTTTTGTTTGACGGTGCACTCTGCCAGACTGACATTAGTCCATTCTTTGATGTTGCTGTCCCACCTCTAGTGCTGCCCGCCTCTTGCAAAATATTTGACTTGCCTAATTTTAAAGTCTGTCAAAAGTTCTCTACCCATGCATACTTGGTGCACACTGTCCGCTGAATAAGTAATCTTTACTCTCAGCACAATGACGCATCCTCCACTTCATCCCTAACAGCACTAGTTGCTACGAGACTACTTTTACCCTAAACTCTACACAACAGGTTGAGATACCATCTAAAGAAGCTTTCATTAGGAAATGCTGATGTATGTATTTTCAGCAGCGATAAAATGTCTGCTGAGCATCTGTTACAAAAGTGTCCGACGTACAAGCAACAGAAAGCACGCTTAACCATGCCTGGTATCATTCCTGGACACTACTTGGAGGTGTCAATGGGTTCGGACTGACCATGGCTTTATTTATATATATTTTCAAGATGGTTAAATGACGTCTGACAGCATACGAAGAAGAAGATGATGGTTAAATTCAAGTGCCATCTCCGTATCGAAGGTCGACTGCACTCATCTCTTGTAATAGTGCAATCTGATAGGCGTTTTGTAGACCATCTCCTGATGTTATCCACCCACTTAAAACGGTGTCTGCCTCTTGAACGATTTGCCTTCCGCCCTACCCTGTAGTACGTCTTCAACAAGGTCATGTTATATGGCCAAAAATAACTTGACTGGCTAACCCTGATTTCGGCCAGTAGTTATCTTTTCATCCCCAACTTTTTCCAATACCTCCACATTTTTCTTCGCTTTCCAAGAAATTCGACCCAATCTTCTGTATACCCATATTTCGAGGGCTTCGATAATCTTTTCCAACTTTTATTCAGTGTCCATAAAGTAGTAACGAGTATGCACCTATCAATTCTCATTTTAAGATGGACGTGTACAATATAAAGAGGTTGTACAGTACTACATCATGACTGGCACACGATACAACCCAACATCCCCACGATATGAACCACGGTTGTCAGCTGTTTGTGTTATTGCGGACTCGTACGATTAAGAGGCAACATCTGTTTCCGTTTTGTATCTCGCTAAGTTGTTGTCTTCATCCCACGTGAATGTTAACAATCAGCCAGAAGCTGTCACCGTAAATGCGTTCTCTCTTTGTAAACTAAACAAGAGCTAGGAAAAGAGGGGAATGTGTGGACGTACTTTAACTTAAGTGGCCGACACCTGGAGAAGATTCTTCATTTGGCCACTATTTTAAGAGTAAGTAAATGTGGTCCCCTATAACGGATACTGACATCAGGGATAAAGTGTTGGAGACGCCATTATACTACGTCTCAGATTTTTCTGAAGTGGCCGGACAGACCAGTTCTTACTCCCTGAATTGACGTACTTGATTGAAAGTCAGGTAATAAAGTTGGGTATACTGAACCGTGAGAGAACTAGGGTTTTATATAATTCAATTTCCACGAGAGACAATCATTCTAGCAACTATCCGCCATCCCTCCCCATTCCAAATAAAATTGTTTACAAGTAAGCTACGGATAAACAGGACTACACATACCACACCACCTCTCCTGGTGGAACACGCCAATCCTGCCGGACCCCCACGGCGGACTACATCCTCTGTCCAACACTGAGGTCCACATGTGTCTGAACTTTAACGACTGTATGTCGCTCGAAGGTCCAACATTGAAGTGTACATGTATTGACCTTAACGACTATGTGCTCGAATGGTCCAAAATTTAGGTGTACATGTCTAGACTTAACGACTATGTGCTCGAATGGTCCAAAATTTAGGTGTACATGTCAAGACTCAACGACTGTATGCTGCTCACTTCCGCGTAGTGCTCCATGGAAACGGGCTGGTGTCATTTCCGCCTAGTAAACGAGGGGATATTGACGTCAGACATGTGTATTCAGACGTGATTGCGTATGCCTACATTCCGATATGTCCACGACAGACTCTACCGCATGTTGAGCATATGTGGACAGCGTTAGTGATTGGATTGTCCTGCATTCTGCCCTTTAGATGGTCGCGCCCGATCCCGAGCAGCCTGTGGAGACAGCTTACGTGGAAATAGTTTTTTGCTATAGTCTGTCCATATTTTGCATGCGCATTGAAGGATGGTTATCACAACAGCAGGATATACACTGACCTTGGTGTGTATCACTGATTTCTTGCCGGTCCCACGCGTTTCTTCGAATGCTTTCGTGTGGAGAGTTCTTAAATCACAGATGAGACTCTTCGTCTGAACAATCTCAAACATGGTCGCTCTTCCTTGATATCTAATCCGGAGCGTCGTGTAATCCCAAATTATCAACGATATGCACTTTTACACACACCCACCGTCTATAAGATTACGTGTATCGGTGTAATGTCAGCGACTAGAAAGAATATTACCTCCCCACAGAATGTGATCGGTCACAGCTGGTTGAAAAATCAATTAAAAAAGCGTCTGCTGAAACACGGCCCACACATTTTTTAGACAGTCATTTTGATGCGCCCCCCACCCCACCCCACTCCCTCTAATTGTTACCCGATGCGGTTGCACTCATCTAGTGACGTCACTGTATCTAACCACAGCCTACTGTAGATACAGGCCTTCTGGCTCACGGAGATAGCTATTTAAAACGTCACATTCTACGGCTGACTAAATTACGAAACGTGCATGTATCAACTGTCAGTGCAACTATAATCGCGTGTTCGGGAAACAAAGATGGATACGCAGTTGGTTTCGGGGCAGGATTCTGTGAAAAAATCATATGGATTGATTATAAAATTTAGCACAAAATGAGTTCCGCAGTTTAGTCCACGGTGGAATGTGACGTTTCAAGGGGGGTTTCCCTGTGAGTCAGACGGCCTATCTAAAGTAGGCCATAGTCTAACTCAACTAGGTTTGTAGGTGTATAAATATCACTCGCAATACCAGTGTAGTTCTCTCGTCAACTGAACTGTACGAAATGAAATAAGACAGAAGTTTCATAATTAAATGTTATCTATCTTCCTGTACTCCTCGCATCCCTATCACTCTAACCCGCCAATCTCTTCCAACCTCCCCTCAACCTCCACGTCAGCTCTCAGCTTCCTCGTCTCTTCAATCGGCCCATCAGTCCACACGCCCCCTGTCAACTCGCTCGCCTCTTTAACCGGCACATCACATTGCCCATAACCCTGTTCACGTTTTCAGTATCCCAAAGGTGCTAACTTTCGGTGGGAGCTAGCTTTTTTTCTTTTCGCTAATTATTGACTTACTAACGCCTACTAGTGGCGGTCCTGGTAACCATGCAGCCATTGATCCAAGAGAGAAGGTGAACCCGGTCTCAAAAATGTCGTGCTGACACCGTGTAAGTCGGGCCGATAGACACAGATATCCCAACCTCAATGTTAACTACGACACGGCATTCTGTTCAGAGCGAACTCCAGAGAAGTACCCATATGATCTGCGACGGAAAAATGATTTTTTTAGTGACAAAATAAATAGATCCTCCAATTAAACGGATGCTTCGTGTCAGTGTGTGTGAAATAAGATCAAGGGGCACCTGTACAAATTTGACGTCACACTTGATGGCGGCACTCGTGTGAGGTCAATGTGTTGACCTTCGCTCTTGTGGCGGTTAACGGTTGAGTAAAGGTCAACATCAGCTTCTCAGAGTTAATAAACTGACATTTTCTGGCACGACTGTGATTTGTGGTGAAGCATGTGACCACCACTATAGATGATCCCGTCTGCAGGAAGCTTGTTTCAAAGTTTTTCTAGCGACGGTTTCGCTAGCACTGCCTTTAAGTAATGATTGTATAAAATCATGTACAAACTTAACGTCTTTATAATGGTTTAGAAGACTCTACATAATATGTATACAACCAGTTTCTTTTAGGGTGGTTAACCGATGTGCGAGTCCATCTCAATAGACTCTAGAGACTAGAGCAAAGTAAGCCCGCAGCATTTACGCGCCATCTATGCTGCTCTTAACAAACCACTTAACCATGACCCGTGTTATGCCATGTTGCACAGTTAGTCGCTTCTTACGACATGCTCTCTGCGGGGCAGTAGTGCTGCTCTTGTCTTTTTCCTACACAAAGACTCTGGCGGACAACTCTGGGAAAACTTTGACTTGTTTCACCATTTTTGTGTTGACAAAACAAAATAACGTGTTTTCCATAACTGTCCCCTCTACAACATAATGATAATAATGGTAGTTTAGGGACAGCGTGGGCTAGTGGTTAAGTGACACGGCTCACAAGTAGAAGGTGCTGGGTTCGATCACCATCACAGCCGTTACCCCGGGGAAGCAAAACCTTAGAAAATGCAGGAGGAAGCAGACCCTTCCATAAAATGCATGCTGAAGTCGGATGCACTGGGCCGACAGGCGCAAAATGAAAACCACATTGTAACGCCTAACGCCTTAAGGACTGGGGAAATAAGGCGAACGCAAAACAAAACAAAAATGTTCGCTTAGGCATTAGTGACCCGATGCGTTTATCGATCACGACCATGTCCACAAACTGCAGCAAATAATGGACATTCCAAGTTATAGTTCTCCTTTAACGTCTATGAACTCCTTGTGGTTTCATGGGAAGTGTCTCGACCGACGTCCCTGCGGATTCCTTGAGAGGAGCCGAGCACTCTGCTGACTTGGGATGAGGGCCGCGAGGATTAAAGGTGTCACTCAACGTGTTAGCGATACGTCTTAGGCATGTTGAAAACCGGGCATGGGCCAATTTCTCTCGGTCAATGTGTTAGTTCATTATTGGTCCATGTGTACTTTACTATCCACGCCGAAACGGGTTCTGTCAGCAAACAGAGCACAGGGTGTGAAGTTCAGCCGTGTGCATTGGACAGTGGAAAAACGACACAGGGTAGCCGAAATACTATTTCAAATAGCCGATGACTATGTCATGAAAATCGGAGGGCAAAACACCACAAAATGAACTAACTAATCCAAATGGTAAATAACAACACGTTTCCGTAGATACAAGTGTAAATCGTTGACTAGTGTGCTTACAGTCAAATCCGTGACTAGACGGCATCGATGATAGACTAAAACACGAGCAAAGTTAGACCTGCGGCCTATTAGGCGCCATCTTTGTTGTTCTCCCTGTACAAGCATTTAAGGGATGTACTCTGTGGTAATCGTATGCGTGGAATGCAGAGGGTGATGTAAGAAAGGGCAGAGCGTGAAGTTAACCAGCTGATACATGATAACATGCAGTGTGTAGTGACGTCATCATACATATCTATGGATTGGAGAGACGCAGTGATATAACTGGTTGAGGCTTCTCTGCTAGAGTGAGATAACTGGTTGAGGCTTCTCTGCTAGAGTGAGATAACTGGTTGAGGCTTCTCTGCTAGAGTGAGATAACTGGTTGGGGCTTCTCTGCTAGAGTGAGATAACTGGTTGGGGCTTCTCTGCTAGAGTGAGATAACTGGTTGGGGCTTCTCTGCTAGAGTGAGATAACTGGTTGAGGCTTCTCTGCTAGAGTGAGATAACTGGTTTCTCTGCTAGAGTGAGATAACTGGTTGAGGCTTCTCTGCTAGAGTGAGATAACTGGTTGAGGCTACTCTGCTAGAGTGAGATAACTGGTTTCTCTGCTAGAGTGAGATAACTGGTTGAGGCTTCTCTGCTAGAGTGAGATAACTGGTTTCTCTGCTAGAGTGAGATAACTGGTTGAGGCTTCTCTGCTAGAGTGAGATAACTGGTTGAGGCTTCTCTGCTAGAGTGAGATAACTGGTTTCTCTGCTAGAGTGAGATAACTGGTTGGGGTTTCTCTGCTAGAGTGAGATAACTGGTTGGGGCTTCTCTGCTAGAGTGACAAAACTGGTTTCTCTGCTAGAGTGAGATAACTGGTTGAGGCTTCTCTGCTAGAGTGAGATAACTGGTTTCTCTGCAAGAGTGAGATAACTGGTTGAGGCTTCTCTGCTAGAGTAAGATAACTGGTTGGGGTTTCTCTGCTAGAGTGAGATAACTGGTTGGGGTTTCTCTGCTAGAGTGAGATAACTGGTTGAGGCTTCTCTGCTAGAGTGAGATAACTGGTTGAGGCTTCTCTGCTAGAGTGAGATAACTGGTTGGGGCTTCTCTGCTAGAGTGAGATAACTGGTTGGGGCTTCTCTGCTAGAGTGAGATAACTGGTTGGGGCTTCTCTGCTAGAGTGAGATAACTGGTTGATGCTTCTCTGCTAGAGTGAGATAACTGGTTGGGCTTCTCTGCTAGAGTGAGATAACTGGTTGGGGCTTCTCTGCTAGAGTGAGATAACTGGTTGAGGCTTCTCTGCTAGAGTGAGATAACTGGTTGGGGCTTCTCTGCTAGAGTGAGATAACTGGTTGGGGCTTCTCTGCTAGAGTGAGATAACTGGTTGGGGCTTCTCTGCTAGAGTGAGATAACTGGTTGGGGCTTCTCTGCTAGAGTGAGATAACTGGTTGGGGCTTCTCTGCTAGAGTGAGATAACTGGTTGGGGCTTCTCTGCTAGAGTGAGATAACTGGTTGGGGCGTCTCTGCTAGAGTGAGATAACTGGTTGGGGCTTCTCTGCTAGAGTGAGATAACTGGTTGGGGCTTCTCTGCTAGAGTGAGATAACTGGTTGGGGCTTCTCTGCTAGAGTGAGATAACTGGTTGGGGCTTCTCTGCTAGAGTGAGATAACTGGTTGGGGCTTCTCTGCTAGAGTGAGATGCAAGGCCGTCGCTGCAGAGAGCGGGGCATACAGAACAGCACCCTCCAGTACGAAAATGGAGATGGAAGCAGTGACTGCAGATCTCAGACGGTGATCTGGCAACCCTGTAACGGGGTCAGCCATCGTGTAAGACTACTTCTTCTTGCTACGGAAGGTACAGAAGAGCTGGTTAAGATGTGAGTGGGTGGCAGCTGTAGAGACATCATGCCATGCATGGGCTGATGGGATCTACTACCCCTTGGTCGTTCTGGGGCAAGAGGTGGTGGCTTCATTGGTACCTTTTTTGTGTTCAGGATTTTTGGTCATTCTATATTTGCAGGTCAATCACCATGATGAAGTCTGTAGACTCCACCAGGGTGGGGCGGCTGTCCCATAGATTTTGTCTCAGCTTCTCAGTCTTGCCAGGTTTGGTATCTCATTTCACTATAAAGTTGGCGTTCATGTAGAATGTGTTCAGGATTAATGGTCCCCGGATTAATGGTCCCCTGTTCTACATGGGCATTCATCGGTTGGAGGATCTTTTATCGGTGTAGCTGTTCTTCGCGGATACCAAATACGGCTACATTAGATATGAACAGAGTAACATTTTGAAGCCTGTCTGTTAGATGGTGACACGACAATAGATGAATCTGCAATTCGCAGACTTCAGATCTGTGATATATAAAGAGGTCCCAGCTGACTGGGACGTAGGAGATGTGTGTACAATCAACGAGCTGCAGGAACCATCAGTATCCACACCCTTTGCCATTTCCCAAGAAAAACTGACCACCTATAGGTATGCCCGGAGTGCAGTGAAGTAGATTCTTAGGCACAGGACATTCTTCTTGTCATCACATCATAGATTACACCATCAGATGAGTTTCCGCGATGAACTCGACCTGCGACTCCAGTTGCTCTTTAGCTTCATACAGCTTTGATTGGAACATCACATGAGTTTACATTGGCCCAGCTATTCAGTGGTGTGTGTTACACTGCACGACAAATCCAGGTCGCAAAGTCCCCTAACTGTACACGGCACGACAAATTCAGGTCGCAAAGTCCCCTAATTGTACACGGCACGACAAATTCAGGTCGCAAAGTCCCCTAACTGTACACGGCACGACAAATTCAGGTCGCAAAGTCCCCTAATTGTACACGGCACGACAAATCCAGGTCGCAAAGTCCCCTAACTGTACACTGCACGACAAATCCAGGTCGCCTAACTGTACATGACCTATATTGTTTACTCACACAATTTTCCCCCATCGCATACGTCATTTATTTCCTTTGGGATTTTCCCGAATGCTCAAATCCCTCGTGCGACATTAATTATAGAAAAAAAAAAACGTGTATTCGCCCACTGTAAAGGTTACCTGTGAATATAGCAGAACCTGGCAGAAGTTAGTGAACTAATCAGGCATTTCGGCACGATTGTGGTAGACTCCCCCAATAAAAAAAAAAGGTACGGTGGTTTTGTTGCTGTAACTTCAAAACTATTTATACGGCGTGTTGGTGACTATCCACACACAGTTCGCTGGGCAGGGGCGACACCTGGGGAAGTGGGGGTGGGGGGCACAATCGTAAGGTCGTGAAAGAGGTTTATCATCTGTGCAGCCTTAAAAAAAAGTACCCACACATATGTGACTGGAATAATTATATTCCGCTAAGGATATAGGCCAGAGGTACTTCAGAAGCAAAGCCACGTGACATGAGCATGGCAGCAAAGCCACGTGACATGCTCATGTCCAACTAAGTCATAACACAAATAATAATACATAAAATAGATATACGCGAGGTCATTTAGTAACATACATGTTATTAGAAAGTGCATAGAAGAGTATGCACGTCGGAAAATTGTTTCAGGACACAAAATGGCTCTTTAGTAATACTCCATATAGTAATTAGGACGAGCGAGCAGTATGCGCATGCGCAATATAGCGTACAAATTGGTCACCTTACTGTCGACTTGCACCGTATAGGAACAACATGGAGTTCGTGCAAAATCCTTTTTTTTTCTAGAGGGCATTAATATGCTAGTGTACAGGAAGACAGTGTGTTTCCAGATACAGGGATTACGTCGAAAAATAAGAAAAAAAAGTCCGGTCCTCATTCATATAAAAATGTTATTAATAAAATTGCTGAAGAATAAATAGATGCTTACCCGCATATGTAGACAACGAAATCGCAAAAAAAGTCTCAGCTCTTAAGTCTATAACACTTCATCCCCTACCGCTGTGTGCTTTATGCCTACTTTTTCTTTGACAATTAACTGTCGTACGACGTTATCCCCATTGCTGGGGTAGTCGAGAGGTTTTTTTAGGTAGAGGACTACATGCCGCTTCGCCACTGCTGTCGGCACGTCGTGTCCTGGCTGTGTTTGTCATCCCCAACAGAAATACAACAAATGCCGTACCGGGTATTCTTATTTTTCTTACTTCGTCGTTCGTTCTCAAACTCCCACTACCAAGTCCTGCACGTTCTCAAACTCCCGCTACCAGGTCCTGAACGTTCTCAAACTCCCGCTACCAGGTCCTGAAAAGGCTTTTGATCCGGAGACCGGAATGCGTTGTGTCGTAGCTTACAGCTCGACTGCGATATTTGTACCTTTCTGTCCGACACATCCGACTCTAGCAGGCATTTTTGGTACCAGGTTAGCCATCCCACTTCGATTCCTTCTCCTTAGCCACTCTGCCCTGTTGCAGTCAGGATCACCACGTGGGTCGCTGGCATTGACGCTAAAGCTTTGGGTCGCTGGCACTGACGCTACAGTCAGTTTTGGGTCGCTGACCGCTACAGCTCATTCACTGCTCAGCATCTTGATCCCCACTGGGAATTCGATCAGCTTCCCTCCTTGTCAGCAGATAGTCATCGAAACCATTCGGCCACTCGCTCTTCCTTTATTAGCACTGTCCATTTTATGAATTTATTAACATCATAGTCGTATTCCCCCATCTAAGCCATCATTTCCCACTGTATCACACAGTCTTATTAGCGGGCTTTAATACTAACAAGAACAGCCATGGAACTTCGTCCATCCTTCAAACGTGGAACTTAGCCTGAGGCCTAGTTTCACATAAAGATTCATTGATTCGAACTCAGGCCTTGTTCATTATGCTACCGTCGTGTTGGTGGTGACAGTCGGTGTATGACTGAAGCTACCCCCATTCTCCCATAAAGACTGAATGACTCACTCACTCGGGCTCGTACGCCATACAATTTAGCACACGTGGTTTAATTAACCCATGGATCCATGTGGGTTTTTATTTTATTTTTAAAAATTGTCTCTAGAGCTGTTTGTCCTAATCTATGTTTCGTTACCAGCATCTTTGTCAATCTGAAATTTTCGTGTGCTTGTGTATATATTCCTTAATGTATACAATTGCCTGTAATTTCCACCGATAGTTTATTCTTTCTTCTCGCTTTTTGTCCTGCTTTTTGTCCTGCTTGTGCCTTTCAGCGTCAGGTTATGAAGAGGTTTCTTGACCGTGCCCTAGTATGTGCTTCGTGCGCGGGGAGCTTTACTGCTTCTGTTATTTCTGCTATCTCTCTTTTACGTGGTCTATCTTGGCGTTGTATCCATTGTATCTGTATAGCAAAGCTTTCTGGGGGATACTATCTGGTGATTGACGTGTTATGTGGCTGAACAATTAGGTTTGCTGTCCCTTGATGAGGTCCAGCACTGGTGTTGTACCTACCTGTCCCTTGATGAGGTCCAGCACTGGTGTCGTACCTACCTGTTCCTTGATGAGGTCTAGCACTGGTATTGTACCTACCTGTCCCTTGATGAGGTCCAGCACTGGTATCGTACCTACCTGTTCCTTGATGAGGTCTAGCACTGGTATTGTACCTACCTGTCCCTTGAAGAGGTCTAGTACTGGTGTTGTACCTACTTGTTTTATAATATCTTCCTTTCTGGTTCTATCTATTCTTGTTACTTCAAGTATTCTGCCTAGGCATTTCATATCTTGCTACAATGTGTCTTTATTGTAGTTCTTCTTCTTCGTCAGACGTCAACCTGTATTTTTCGAAAAAAGCAGCGGTCATCCTGAGGCTGTCGACACTGCCATAGAGCTTGTATAGTGTTGCCACTGGTGATGGCCACATCTGCTTTCTCTGATCCTCGTATGTCGGGCAGTTTTGCAGCAAATGTTTAGCGGTCATTTTCCCGGTACCACACGAGCATTCGTCAGTGCCACCTATCTTCAATTTATTGAATAGGTGGTACCTCAGTCTGTTGTGGCCTGTGCGCAGTTTGAAGACCACGACCTGCTCTCTTCTGTTCAACTGGTAATAGGCATCGTTTTTTGTGTAGCCAGTATGTTCTGTTTCCCATTTGGTCATGCATCTAGCTCTAATAAGCCTTTTTGACTCTTCGTAGGTCACACTAGGGTCTGGTTGTGGTAGTCTTGCGCCTTCTTTTGCAATTCTGTCTGCCCCCTAGTTGCCTTGGATGTTAGTGGGGTGGATCCCACTGTACCACTACTATTTTTGGTGCGGACTGCTGGCATAGTTGACAGAGTACTGCTCTTAAATTATTGTGTTCAGTATTTTTCTGGCTTTTTAGTACCGTGACTACGGCTAGGGTATCTGTAAACAGGACTATCTGGCTTTCATTTCTTTTTCATGTCACCATTTCTTCTACTGCAGCTCTCAGTGCCTCTGCCTCCGCTCTGAAATTGCTAATCGTAGTTCAATTCTGGTACTGATAGCACAACGTGGGTATGTATATTATGTTTAATAGAGTTCTTATTG
Source organism: Ariolimax columbianus (assembly GCA_036924085.1). NCBI lineage: Eukaryota > Metazoa > Mollusca > Gastropoda > Stylommatophora > Arionidae > Ariolimax > Ariolimax columbianus. The sequence continues at coordinate 75,989,252 of JAVGWX010000006.1, forward strand.
TATCCATTGTCACGTGTTTACATTTGTCCAATAATTTGACTTGCTTTATTACATTCTTTTGGATTTCAGTGCCTCCTCTTCCATCTGCTAATATGTTACCCAGGTGCGTGAAATCTCTTCTCTTAACCGTTTTTACTTGTTGGTTTTGTATGAATATTGTGATTTCTATTTCTTTACTTGCGGTTTTCTCTACGTTGATCTTCATACTATAATCCGGTACCTACTTCATTGTTGATATGGTCCTGCAGTTGTTTCTCTGAGGTTGCTATTAGTGATTGGTCACCAGCAAAGAGAAGTTCCTTCAAGTGATCACTGAGGTTGCTATTAGTGATTGGTCACCAGCAAAGAGAAGTTCATTCAAGTGATCACTGAGGTTGCTATTAGTGATTGGTCACCAGCAAAGAGAAGTTCATTCAAGTGATCACTGAGGTTGCTATTAGTGATTGGTCACCAGCAAAGAGAAGTTCATTCAAGTGATCACTGAGGTTGCTATTAGTGATTGGTCACCAGCAAAGAGAAGTTCATTCAAGTGATCACTGAGGTTGCTATTAGTGATTGGTCACCAGCAAAGAGAAGTTCATTCAAGTGATCACTATAGTTATTTCCCCCTCACTAATGTTGACTGTTAACCTATACATTACTAAAATAAACATGTAAAGAGGCTAAACTATTGCGCAGTGAAAAAGTTAAACGGACTAAATTACGAAACGCAGTCCTACTCCAACTGTATGTTACAACTCTAGCACTCTGTGCTTTGTTAGCTTCACAAGTATCGTCGAAATTCTACAATTGCTGTGTCTTCCGTACAACCAGTACCGGTCCGCTGTTCAATTAACGCTCCCAGCCACCCTATCTGGAATGTATATAGTTTCCTACGGTTCTTCAGCTTACGAATGTTTTCACACACACCGCTTCTCAGTCGCGGCATCTGGCTTCAGTTCTCGCGCCGCACACGTCAGTGGCGTTTGTACCAAGAGTTTCTAGCGCCCCGAGGAGAGCCAGGAAAATACGCCGTTGCCACGAAATAAATAAATTTAAATATGTAAATAAATCGAATAGAAGTTACTAGTCCATATCAATCATAGTGCAGACGACATTAGTAATCAAACCATTGCACATTGTTGGAGGAAGTATGAAATTTAAAAATAAGATCGTCTGATTAGTATTGTGGTGGAACACTCGCTTTCAAAGGTAAGGGTAAGTGGTCCAACTCCCACTACAAGCGCGCTTCAGTTGAACCAGCTGTATAGGAGGTTCATTTGTATATAAGTACCTGACTTACGGTTAGGGAAAGAAAGGCAGCGAGGAAGGGAACTCGCCACACGCCGTGGCTTGGTCTCATTCGCCATAGTTCGCCCTGAAAAGTAGTGTCGTAGTGTGCGCTTACGTTAGTTTCGTGGCTGCGATATTTGCTCCTTTCGGTCCGACACCGATTTCAGCAACTTTTTTTGTTTTTTGTTTTTTTTTGTTTTTGTTTTTTTTTTGTTTCTGGGTATGCCTTCGTGCTGCGTTCCCTGTTATCCAGACTACACTAGTGCAGCCAGTTTCCAGGGCCGCTTCTTGAAGGCGGAAGAAGGCTTGGTCAGCTCTGGTTCACTGACCTTGATGCAAGCAGCCAGCAATGAGTCGCTAGCTGCTGTCAGCTCATTCACTGCACTGCATCGCTTAGTACAATTGTCTTTAACACTTCAGCCCCGTGGGCAGTTTCTGTAAGGGGGCAAATATTTTGTTGTTGTTTTTTTGCGTTCGCGTTATTTCTCTATTCCCCAAGGCGGTGGTGTGCATTGCACTGTTTTTGTCTGTCAGCTCAGTGCAACCGATTTCAGCATGCATTTTATGTAAGGGTCTACGCCCTCCACCATTTTCTAAGAGTTTGCTTCCCCGGGGTGCTGTGATGGGGATCGAACCCAGCCCTTAAATTTGTGAACCGTGTCACTTAACTACTAGCCCACGCCGTCCTCAGTCTTATTTTCAAACCGCTCTTTTAAAAAACTTTAGAGGGGACGGCGTGGCCTAGTGGTTAAGTGGCACGGCTCACGACCCGAAGGTGCTGGGTTCGATCCTCATCACAGCACCGGCCGTTACCCCGGGGAAGCAAACCCTTAGAAAATGCAGGAGGAAGCAGACCCTTACATAAAATGAGTGCTGAAGTCGGATGCACTGGGCCGACAGGCGCAAAATAAAAACACAGTGCAACGCACACCGCCTTGGGGATTAGAGAAAATAAGGCGAACGCAAAAAAACAAAAAAACAAACAAACTTTAAATAGAAAATATTAAGTGATAACAATCTTGCTCTGTAAATTTAGCTCACTACCAAGCCAAGGATACCACCACAATTGTCCCCTTTAGGGAAGTCTGCGACAAAGCACATTTTTGTTCTTATTTCAAAAGTAATTTAGGTGGTCGATATAGCAGCTCGTCTCTCAAGAAACGAACGAACGCGTAAAGCGAGGGTCGTTCGAAACCCAAAAGTTTTAAGCGACCACTGGTCTCAAGGAAGGTGACATCTTGATCGCGAGGACAAAGCTACGACAACCCGCCACTTAACATCCTTTTCAGGGCACACAATAGAGTAATAAATTCTTATGATGGTGGGAATCCAACAGCAACCACCTAGTCTTATCGGAGATGGAAGACAAACTCGGATGTCCCATGTACAAGCTCTGCATGTAAAAGAACTCTTGGTAGTTGAAAATCGAAAAGAGCAGTGTTCGACGCTGTCAGGTCAAAAAGGTATAAATAAAAAAATTCAAACCCACTACGTCATCTACCTTCCCCTAAGTTTAGTCATTCGCAGCAAGTAAAATCGCAAACAGAACTTATACGGTTGCACTTCGGCTGCCTGGCAATAGGCGGCTGCCTGGCAATAGGCACACGCTGTCAGTTTGAATACCAGGAATCAGTCATTTAGTTTCACATGACGAGGTTGCAAGTCCAATGCACAACCCCGTTTAGTCACCTTTTAAGGACGGGCTTTAAAGTGATTAGGGGAGTGTGTAGCCTAGACGACAGTGAACTGGCTTGCTAGATTGGGATTACAGCGCGACAGGGTTCGAAATCATGGACGGACAGTAAAAAAAAGTCCGGACGTGTTACATTCCTCCAGTCGACCTAGCTGTAAATGGATACCTGACGTATGAGTTGGAGAAGGTATAAACAGCAGGAAAGGGAACTGACCACCCCCACCTCACATAGGCTGCGGCTTAGTCCACGAAGAATTATCTTCATCCCCGACGGCAGCTGTTGCCATGAGACCCACCTTTACCATTTACCTTTAAAGTTGCAGTCCTATTTTTGTTAACTCTGAGATTCCTATGAAGCAGACATGTCTTTTTCACTACAACAGAATGGTCCATCTTTTCTGCAGATTAATCCCTTGTTATCACGTCCGATACCCCATCAAGAGTCCCAAGAAGTACCAGATTACTCCAACTTTCCTGTCACATAAACGCTCGTAAATATGATCATTAGATTTACTATCCTGCAAGAACGCTAATAACTGGCTACTCGAGAGAAGAGATCGATCGCTGGATGTGTTTTGTATTGCGCAGGCTTGATAATGGTGGCAGGAATGTTTCCGGGACAGGAAGGAGAAGCAACACAATAGTAACCTACCAGGCATGACGTAAAAGGCTGCTGTGTACGATCGTCTGAGACAGGTTAGCATATCATATAAAAAATATCAGCCATACGAAAACTTCTTTTTTCTCGTTCGTCTTCAGATCTCGACTTTAATTACTTTAACAAAGACAGCAGTCGAATCAAGGCTCCATGCATGCACTTCCGTACACCTACTCGTGTAAGGACACTGGCTGTTGCCAAATGCTACTTCTTTTGTTGATATTCAGTGGACAGGACTGCAAAACATGTTCTGCCGTCATGGGGGCTGTGTAGCAGGCACAAAGGTCCGTAGTGCCAATCTTGAACTTGCTGTACACATGACATCAGTCTGTTGTGTCCTGTGCGTAGCCGTAGAGTGATCACCTGGTCTCGTCCGGAGAGTTGGTGGTAGCCATCGTTTTCTATGCACCACAAGAAATAAACAGATATGTACCATGTTAAAAGGAGTGAGATTATGCCACATATTCGGGAATACATCATTTTTGTACCAAACCACATATAAAAGCACGTGCGTAATTCCTTAGCAGTTGGTGTAATTAAATCGATTCACTTTTTTTTCGCTTTCCATAACAAGTTCTCGCCATGGCGGATTGTACCACAAAATCGTGTTTTAGATTTGAATACGGAAATTGTTTTTTGTTGAATGCCCCGAGTGGCCCACCTGTGTCTAAGTGCATGACAGGGACAAGAATAGCACCACATCCTTCTCCCGGCTACATCCAGCTCATACCAGAGCTGGGACCTGCACAGCGGCATCTGCCCCTGTAGAAGTACAGGTCGACTAAGTGGGACCTGCACAGCGGCATCTGCCCCTGTAGAAGTACAGGTCGACTAAGTGGGACCTGCACAGCGGCATCCGCCCCTGTAGACGCACAGGTAGACTAAGAATCATGCACATAATGAGTAGCTTCTCGTTTGTGCCTCCTGAAAAGGGCGTTAGGTGACGGGTTTCAGTAACTTTTCTCACACCCCGAATGTGATGATGGTAGACAGGGTACATCCAGGCTGTTGTGATATGCTATACTTCATTTGCGTGTCGCTCATTACTACGGGAACCACGTCGATCTTTCACATCGAAAACGGTCTCAAGGGAGAACTGCGTGGAGGTAGGGATCTTGGTCAGTATGTTTTACCTGACCCTGGCTAACATGTCCGATCAGTATGTTTTACCTGACCCTGGCTAACATGTCCGATCAGTATGTTTTACCTGACCCTGGCTAACATGTCCGATCAGTATGTTTTACCTAACCCAGACTAACATATCCGATCAGTATGTTTTACCTGACCCTGGCTAACATGTCCGATCAGTGTGTTTTGCCTGACCCTGGCTAACATGTCCGATCAGTATGTTTTACCTGACCAGACGTTAGTTTCCCCAGTAGTACGAAAACTAACATGAAAGAATCAGCTGAGATAAACAATATTCTGGGGAGGGGAGAGATATATTATTTTACACGTTCGCAAATACAAACAGAAGAACTATATATTTTGTCACGCCCTCCTGCATCGTCCATACCAACTACCCACCTTTGTCCTTTCCGCGCTTCGCCACTGGCAAACATACACACTTATATCACTCACTCATGATATTTCTCGCTACAGTGCTCGCCTGACACGCTGTCACACATTGACCTAGCCTTCCTGGCATGTAACGAGTTGCACAAACAACGTGTAGGTAGCTACGTCCAATTGTGACGACAGATCCAGACTTTCGTGTTGATATTCTGAATGGCTCATTTTATAAATCCGTTGATGGCTGGTATAAATAAAAACGGGTGATGGAAGATGGCTCCGGGCTGGTTCCCCTTCCTCCTTCTTCTTACCTCACTCTGTTTCATTTGACTCTGTCCGGGGACGGCGTGGGCTAGTGGTTAAGTGACACGGCTCACAACTCAAAGGTGCTGGGTTCGATCCCCATCACAGTACCGGCCGTCACCTCGGGGAAGCAAATCCTTAGAAAATGCAGGAGGAATGCATGCTGAAGGATGCACTGGGCCTACAGGCGCAAAATAAAAACCACAGTGCAACGCACACCGAACGCAAACAACAAAAATTGACTGTGTCCTACAATCACACTCTCGCACAACTTTCACACGCGCCCTCAGGGTGAGACCCAGCCATTGCACTTTGGTTGGGCTGGCTTCTGAGAGCGCACAAACCTAGGATAGGTACATACAGACGCACACAGCCATCCAAGCACTGGTTTATGCGTCTTAATATAGCTCAGTTGACTACGGTCTAGGGTGGAATAGGCGCGCCACCGCCAGTAGAAACTAGTGAGGCAAACACGTAAAATAAAATAAGATGGAAATCCAAAAGAGAATAAGGATGACTAAATGTTTTTCCTAACGTGAGTCATATATTGATGTCAAACCAAGTGACTAACACATTAAAAATGAGTGATCAGGTGGTATGATTACGCGTGTTTACTTTGTCCTAGAGACGGGGACTTAATAACAAATAGTTGAAGAGAGGTCATGCCTTTGATATATCGATATATGGCAGGCGTCAGTCGACCCAGCTGTAAATGGGTACCTAGCATACAACTAGGCGGTTCTCAACCTAATCGTGTATACGGTCTGATTGATGTTACAGCAGCATTTCCCCTGTGAAAAGTTAAAGATGAAAGAATTCGTGTTGAAGTCGGATGCATTGGGTCGATAGGCACAGGACACAGTACAAAAGTGTATATATGTATGTAGGATTTGGCTGGTAAGACGTAATTGTCTCTTATGACATTGTCTTTTTCAAATTCTTGGTTTGTTGAATGAATGCCCACAATCAGTAACTTTACTCTGTTGTGCGTGTTGAAATGTGCGTTAGATGGCGGGTTGCGGTACCTTTCTTCACATCCCGAGCGTGCTAATGAAGATGAACTAGGACTCTTCATCTGCGTGTCGCTCACTACTACAGGGATTACGTCGACCCCCCCTCCTCCGCCTCGTTAGTATGTCATAAAACTGCCTGTTCCCAGTGAGACCTGCATGGAAGGGAAGTGAGTTCTTGCTCAGTATATTTTACCTGATCCTGACTAGCATGTCTTGAGTATGTTTTGTCTGAGCAGACTTCAGTCTCTTCTTGCCTTCTTCTTTGTAATCGTCAGCGTAATGACATTTTGTTACCCTTCCCAGCTGAAGCGTTTAGACATGCTGCTCATTAGCTTTGCCTCTGAATTTGAGATATATATATATACACTTTATAAATACTAAATCAATCCTTCACTAAGTGGCAGGGGGCTGTACTGTGTTCCTGCGCTTTACTGCCCAGATTATCGTACTTACCACATATTTTAAAAATGAGCTAATACGGCACGAATTTGAAACAAAACAAAACAAAATAGTGTTGTTGTTGTTGTTTCGAATGCCCATAATGAGTATGTTACTCTTATGTGCGCCCTGAAAAGGGCGTTTATTGACATGTTGCAGTAGCTTTCCTCACATCCCGAGCGTGCTGATGAAGGTGGACCGGGATCCTCCAGGTGGTTGTGCTATGCTTGGTTTCATCTGCGTGTCGCTCACTACTACGGAGATCACGTCATCACGTCAAACGTCACTTTGTTAGCCAGACTGTTGTTGTCGACAGCCCGTTTCCAGGACGACCAACGAGGAGGTCAGGTGAGGGTCTTGGCCAGTATATTTCTCCTGACCCTGGCTAACATTCTCTGATCAGTGTGTTTGCCTGACCAGACGTTAGCCTCATCGTCCCGTCAGGTGAGGGTCTTGGCCAGTATATTTCTCCCGACCCTGGCTAACATTCTCTGATCAGTGTGTTTTGCCTGACCAGACGTTAGCCTCATCGTCCCGTCAGGTGAGGATCTTGGCCAGTATATTTCTCCTGACCCTGGCTAACATTCTCTGATCAGTGTGTTTTGCCTGACCAGACGTTAGCCTCATCGTCCCGTCAGGTGAGGGTCTTGGCCAGTATATTTCTCCTGACCCTGGCTAACATTCTCTGATCAGTGTGTTTGCCTGACCAGACGTTAGCCTCATCGTCCCGTCAGGTGAGGGTCTTGGCCAGTATATTTCTCCTGACCCTGGCTAACATTCTCTGATCAGTGTGTTTTGCCTGACCAGACGTTAGCCTCATCGTCCCGTCAGGTGAGGGTCTTGGCCAGTATATTTCTCCTGACCATGGCTAACATTCTCTGATCAGTGTGTTTGCCTGACCAGACGTTAGCCTCATCGTCCCGTCAGGTGAGGGTCTTGGCCAGTATATTTCTCCCGACCCTGGCTAACATTCTCTGATCAGTGTGTTTCGCCTGACCAGACGTTAGCCTCATCGTCCCGTCAGGTGAGGGTCTTGGCCAGTATATTTCTCCTGACCCTGGCTAACATTCTCTGATCAGTGTGTTTGCCTGACCAGACGTTAGCCTCATCGTCCCGTCAGGTGAGGGTCTTGGCCAGTATATTTCTCCTGACCCTGGCTAACATTCTCTGATCAGTGTGTTTTGCCTGACCAGACGTTAGCCTCATCGTCCCGTCAGGTGAGGGTCTTGGCCAGTATATTTCTCCTGACCCTGGCTAACATTCTCTGATCAGTGTGTTTGCCTGACCAGACGTTAGCCTCATCGTCCAGTCAGGTGAGGGTCTTGGCCAGTATATTTCTCCTGACCCTGGCTAACATTCTCTGATCAGTGTGTTTGCCTGACCAGACGTTAGCCTCATCGTCCCGTCAGGTGAGGGTCTTGGCCAGTATATTTCTCCTGACCCTGGCTAACATTCTCTGATCAGTGTGTTTGCCTGACCAGACGTTAGCCTCATCGTCCCGTCAGGTGAGGGTCTTGGCCAGTATATTTCTCCTGACCCTGGCTAACATTCTCTGATCAGTGTGTTTTGCCTGACCAGACGTTAGCCTCATCGTCCCGTCAGGTGAGGGTCTTGGCCAGTATAATTCTCCTGACCCTGGCTAACATTCTCTGATCAGTGTGTTTGCCTGACCAGACGTTAGCCCCATCGTCCCGTCAGGTGAGGGTCTTGGCCAGTATATTTCTCCTGACCCTGGCTAACATTCTCTGATCAGTGTGTTTGCCTGACCAGACGTGAGCCTCGTCGTCCCTAAAATAGTGTTAAATGTAAATAAAATAATAGGCGTCCTACTTAACAACAATAAAATGGTCTTCCTCTAGGACTAAGGACCTAAAGATGAGACTAAACCTCGTCAAAAATGGTACAAAACATTGACTCCAGCAGTCAGCTTTGTAGCTGTCAGTGGCTCTGTTAACTACGCCTCTTACGACATGCTTTTGTGGGGCAGTTGTGCTATTCTTGTCCTTCTCATGCACAGAGACCCCGGCGGACCAAATGGGATCTTTCAATTATAATATGGACGGGGACGGCGTGGCCTAGTGGTTAAGTGGCACGGCTCACAACCAGAAGGTGCTGGGTTCGATCCCCATCACAGCACCGGCCGTTACCCCGGGGAAGCAAACCCTTAGAAAATGCAGGAGGAAGCAGACCCTTACATAAAATGCATGCTGAAGTCGGATGCACTGGACCGACAGGCGCAAAATAAAAACCACAGTGTAACGCATACACGCCTTGGGGAATAAATAAAATAAGGCGAACGCAAAAAAAAAAAAAAAAATTATTATATGGTAATAGTTAAAGCCACTATGTCGGCTTTGCGGTATTATAAAAATGTTTCCAAGTCGATATACCAGCTCAGTGGAGTGAATCAGTTAACACAGACAAACGATAAGACACGAAGGTGCCAGAAACTGTAGCATTACATTAAAATATCTTAATTGTGCGGCCCAACGGCCTTTAGTGCTTTACAAAAACTTATCGAAGTTAGCCTTGTGTTCAAGCAGATATGCATTTAATAATAGTTTTATGTTTTAGGCAGCTTGCTCTTTTGGAAAGAAACATTTCTAATACATTAAACATCTCCTGGCTATTGCCATCGATTGAGCCAATCTCCGTTCCTCACAAGTTCAAGCAATGATTTTCGTGTCGGCAGGGTTCTACAATTGCTAGCACTACAGTTTTATCGATTAAACCACCCCCCGAGCTCCTGTGGCGAGGGTAACCGGGTTTTTGTATCCAAAGCCAGGCTCCTGCCGGGCCCACCGTTCTAAACAGAGAGCCTCTGGCTTACAGATTTGTGTTCAGGAAGTCAGGGGCGTTGTTTGAGGAGTTAGGGTTCATGAAGGCCAGATGCTACATAAAGAGATGAAAGCAAATCTGAACCGGATTCATTCATTCTGCTTCTTCTTCTTCTTCTGCTTCTTCTTCTGCTTCTGCTTCTTCTTCTTCTTCTTCTTCTTCTTCTTCTTCTTCTTCTTCTTCTTCTTCTTCTTCTTCTTGTGCCTGTCTGTCTGTGATTGTCTTCCTCTGCTTGTCTTCTTTATTTCCTCTTCTGTTCTTTATTTATCTCTTCCTTTTCTTCTTTTTCATTCATTGTTTCCGTTTCTTCTGTTTTTATTTTTCTTATTTTCCCTTTTTTCTTCCTTTCTTCTCTTCTTCCTTTCTTCTCTTCTTTCTTCCTTCTCTTATTCTTCTCTTCCTCTTCTACCTTTCTGCACCTTCATTTTTTTCACACGCACGCGTGCACACACATACACATGGGCACACACACATATTGATAGATGGGATAATGTAGACATAGTATTGAAATACGAAACTAAGAACCACATCTCTGGCTGTACCTCTGAATGTCGCAAGGGTTGCTCAGAAAGGAAAGTCCCACATACATATTTTTCTCATCCCGGAATATAGCTAGCAAAATGACAATTTATGGCTTGCAACATTATTTCCCCACATACGTTTGCGTAATTACACCGTCGACCGCCAGCTAGCGCTGCTGTAGTAGCCTGTTAAAATGGCGTCTGAGTGTTTCTAGCTACTAGTTGTAATACTTCTGCTTTTTTCACTGTTCATCGTGAAAAAGAAGTTTTGTTACATTAGAGTCGTAGTTTTACAGCGAAGCTGCGATATCCGCGCCTTTTGACTCGACTCGTTTTTTTATTTACCTACATTTTTCTCTCTTCGATCTTTATTCTCATAGCCAGACTGCACATGCGCAATCTGTTTTCAGAGCCGTCACTTGGAGGGCGGGAAAGTCTTGGTCAGCTATGATTGGCTGACTCTAACGTAAGCAGCTAAATGTGAATCGCTGGATGCTCTGGTCACTCACTGCCACGCCTTCGTTCCCGTATTGATACAAGAATAAATACAGAATATGGCGCAGCCTTCAGCGAGAGGACAACTGCAGTTAACTTGTGGTCTGAAAGAACGGGATTGAGAAAAACTTATGGTCTGAAAGAACGGGTTTGAGAAACAACACAAGAATAATATGCGTATCTAAAACTGTCTGCCCCTAACGGGGTAATACTTCTGCCAATTAATGGGGAGAGAATTCAACCATCAGATTAAAATGCTGTTCTTTTTTCAGATCGCTCAGTAACATTTTATTCACTTTTTTATTTCCTGTCTTTTACTCGCGGTAGAAGTGCTACGCTGCAGTTATCCCCGCAGTAAATGGATGGGTATCTAGCTAATTCATATGGAAATGCAGCGGAAAATGGCTACCTGCCTCTATGCTCAGGTCTGGTACAATTAAGTTAACCCCTTCTTCCCCGTCAACAATTTCTCCTGTAGGACTACTTTTATTATCTAACCTTATTTAGATGTTTCTAGAGTTTTATTCCAAACCAAGATGGCGTCTCCCCATTCGGTAGTCTCTTTGGCTGTTAAACTAACAAGGTATTGCCTTCTTTTTAAAATTTCGTTAAGTTTCAACTTTTTAATGTTAAACTTTTCGCTGATTCAGCATCAGTCATGGCTGTGATTTATTTTATGTAAGGAAATGAATCTTCTGACTCATCGCCAGAAATGCATATCCTCAGAAATGTATGTTATGCTGTCAGAAAGGGAAACTTAAGACATTCACTAACATAATCGAATTGTGCACATAAAACTACAAATCTAAGCCATTGACATAGAAACGGAAATGACGCTATTTGATGTGGGTATAAGATGAGATATCAAATAGATAACATCAAGGTGAAAACGAGATAAAGAAACTAAGTTAAAAAATCGATTGCTTACACTGGCGCGAATGCTGATTCAGATCTTAATTTGCTTATTATGAAATGCGAACTACGATGGAAGAAACCAGGACAATCGCAAAATATAGCGAACATGAGTTTAAGTGCTTTAAATGAGTTGAAGAAACAAGTTAAATTCCAAAGCTCGGTGACTTCTGCTTCAGGGAAGAAAAAAAACATGTTTCTGAGGATATAGATCATCAGTGGCAGAATATAAGAGAGACCGTTAAAGAGGCAACGGAGATAACATTGGATAAAAAGTAAGCAGAAATCAAGAAACCATGGGTAATGCCTGAAATGCTAAACAAAATAGAGGACAGACGTTAATGGAAAAACATTAATACAGAGCATGGTATTGTAACGAATAAGCGTGTCAAGAATTAACTTAATCGAGAGTGCAAGGGGGCGAGAGAAAAATGGTGGTTAGAACAATGCGAGGAAATCTGGAGAGAGCAGGGAAATTCGATCGTTCAGAAGAAAGTAAAACAATCGTTTTGTAAACCTAAAGGGAAACAATCAGGGATGATGAGAATGGGAAACCAATAACAGACACAGAAAACATAAAAAGTGATGGAGAGAATATGTTGAGGAACTGTAGGATGATGGGGGTCTGTATCAAGATAACACACCACTAAGTGACATGCCATTGACAGAAGAGAGAGATTAACTATAACCAGAGAAGAATTTAATAAGGTACTTTCTTTAATCCCGAACAACAAAGCACCAGGGATAGATGAATTACCTATCGAGCTACTGAAAGCAGCGGGAGAGACTTGTCATGATTTACTATTTCAACATGTAAATGACATTTACAACAAGGGAATATGGCCAAAAGATCACAACTTCAATGTTAATTCATTTGCCAAAAAAATCAAATGCTATAGAATGGGGTCAATTCCGAACGTTACGTTTGATAACACATGCATATAAAACTCTTTTGAAAATTATTCAAATGAGAATTGATGGAAAAATAGAGGAGATACTGAATGATAACCAGTTTGGATTTCGCCAGACAGGATGCCATCGGATCATTGCGGCTTCTCGCAGAAAGAATTATCGATCAAGAACGTACACTGTTTATCTGTTTTATTGACTACGAGAAAGCCTTTGATCGAGTCTACTGGAGCAAAGTATTAAAGATTTTGCAGCAAATAGGTATAGAAAGATCACTCATTAGATTAATCCAGAACCTGTCAGAAAATCAAGAGGCGATTAATTCAATCACAGAAGGTCTCGCGGATCCAGTTTCTATAAAAGGGGTTACGGTACGACAGGGCTGCTTGCTTTCACCGAGTCTCTATAACGCAACATGATGGTCGGAGTTGTCATAATTTATTGGTATGAAAGTTAATGCCATCAAATTTGCTGATGATCAAGCCATAGTGGGAGGATCAGTATCAACGTTGCAGATGCTGTTTGATTAAATTAAAAGCACTTCCAAAGATTTTGGCATGAAAATAAACTCACCGAAGACAAAGACTTTGGTAATATCTAAGCAACATATCACACAAATATATACATTGATGGGGAAATAATCGAACAAGTACAGAAGTTTACATATTTGGGGCATATCATAACAGAAGATGTCCGCAATGAGACAGAAATTAAGACAAGGATTGCAATGCTAAAAAAGGGCTTCAGAGAAAAACAGAAATTGTTAACCGTAAAGAACTGAGGAAAAGAATAATCGCCACTCGTATATGGCCAATGGCACTGTATGTGACTGAAACATGGACTTTAGCGAAGAAGGATTAACAGAGCTTGGAAGGGTTTGAAATGTGGTGCTACCGTAGAATGGAAAGGGTGAGTTAGACAGAAAGAAGATCCAATGACAATGGACTCACTGAAGTGGGTGCACAAAAACAAATGTTGTATATGATACAAAAACATTGGTTGAGTTGGCTGGGTCACAATATGAGACATGAAAGTCTTCTACAGAAGATACTAGAGGGCAAGATTCAAGGGAAGCGAGGACCCGGGCGACCAAGACTCACCTTTACATCTCAGGCATGTAGGGACATTAAAGTACCAACTTATGCTGCAATGAAGAGAACTGCAGAGTTTAGGGTCAAATGGAGAGACATACACAGACAACCTTACAACCAGTCTCCGGACTGATCAACCAGAGTATATGGTCAAATGGAGAGACATACACAGACAACCTTACAACCAGTCTCCGGACAGATCAACCAGTTGATGGTGATGATGACGCCCACTACTCTCGAGGAGAAAATGCACTTCGCTATTGGTAGATGTATTGGTAGAATCCTGATTCCAAGTCTAAGTGAGGAAACGAACTGGCAGCTGTATATGGCATCAATAGCGTCTACCGTGACTAATGATCTGCCTGATACCTGGGGTGAAAAGAACCGTCACTTTCTAAGCATGTCGTAAAATTCGACTAAAAAGTCGTGTGCTTCAGGCTAGCAACCTCATAATGCAATCAAAAACTAACATTGCCGTTATAATCAGTAACTGTAAAAACTCGGATGCAGACTTCATGCAAAGGTACCAGCTGCAGTGCTGAAATACGTTTCAGAATGTAGCGAAAATGGGAACGATTTGATTTTCTTGGAAACTGTCTTACACTTAAATAGGTCAACTGCAGTGGTGCTCTGTACTTCACATTAGAGCGAGAAGTTAAAGATAGAATTACAGGGCAGAAGTACTGATAGGGTGGGCTAGAGTGATCAATGATACACCTGATTCAAAATGTTCTAGACGCCTTTGGACCCGAAGAATTCTAAGAAAAAGTTTTTATACTGGTCAGACAAGTTAGTCAAGGTCAGGCGAAATATACTGACCAAGACGAAAGCTACCACAACCTGCCATTTAACGTCTTTTTCAGGGCGCACAAAATAGTAAACTGCTCATTGTTGGCATTCAACAAGAAGAAGAAGAAGAAAACGCCCATCTCACTTCAACGCAGTTCTCACTATAAAACATGCTGTTTCAAGGTAGTCTGTCTAACGTGTTTGGTAGATTGACGTGATGAACGACACGCAGATTAAGTCAAACATACGCAGATTAAGTCAAACATAACTCAGTGGAGGACCCCAGTCCACCTTCATTAGCACGCTCAGGGTGTGAATAAAGCTACTGCAACCCGTCAGTTAACGTCCTTTTCAGGGCGCACAAAAGAGCAACCTACTCATTGTTGGCATTCGCAAATAACAACAAAAACTTCTTAGGCATATCAGTGAGAAGTGATCGTTGTGATCTTGGCATATCAGTGAGAAGTGATTGTTGTGATCTTGGCACATCAGTGAGAAGTGATCGTTGTGATCTTGGCACATCAGTGAGAAGTGATCGTTGTGATCTTGGCACATCAGTGAGAAGTGATTGTTGTGATCTTGGCACATCAGTGAGAAGTGATTGTTGTGATCTTGGCACATCAGTGAGAAGTGATCGTTGTGATCTTGGCACATCAGTGAGAAGTGATCGTTGTGATCTTGGCACATCAGTGAGAAGTGATTGTTGTGATCTTGGCACATCAGTGAGAAGTGATCGTTGTGATCTTGGCACATCAGTGAGAAGTGATCGTTGTGATCTTGGCACATCAGTGAGAAGTGATTGTTGTGATCTTGGCACATCAGTGAGAAGTGATTGTTGTGATCTTGGCATATTAGTGAGAAGTGATCGTTGTGATCTTGGCATATCAGTGAGAAGTGATCGTTGTGATCTTGGCATATTAGTGAGAAGTGATCGTTGTGATCTTGGCATATTAGTGAGAAGTGATCTTGGCATATCAGTGAGAAGTGATCGTTGTGATCTTGGCATATCAGTGAGAAGTGATTGTTGTGATCTTGGCACATCAGTGAGAAGTGATCGTTGTGATCTTGGCATATATTATATTGGTCTTGGCATATATTATGTTGGTCTTGGCATATATTATGTTGGTCTTGGCATATATTATGTTGGTCTTGGCATATATTATGTTGGTTTTGGCATATATTATGTTGGTTTTGGCATATATTATGTTGGTCTTGGCATATATTATATTGGTCTTGGCATATATTATTTTGGTCTTGGCATATATTATGTTGGTCTTGGCATATATTATGTCGGTCTTGGCATATATTATGTCGGTCTTGGCATATATTATGTTGGTCATTCTATCTATTATATTGGTCTTACCATATATAATATTGGTCATTCTATCTATTATATTGGCCTTGCCATATATTATATTGGTCTTGCCATATATTATATTTAACTTGGCATATTATGTTGATTTGGCATATTATATTGATTTTTGTCAAATTTTGTGGGGAGAGGGCGATGTTGTAGATGCACGTGACATCACGATGAAACAAGATACTGGGAAATTTATTAACATTGTAACGAGAAAAAGGAGTTGGCCAGCATTCCTGATAAATAGTTATCAAACTGGTCGTTATGGAGATTCATATTCACCTGGGGATCAAAATGTCGAGTAGGGCCTGAGCTGGCATCTACCCTCAGAGCCCTTCTACACCTCCACGCGGTGATCCAGGATAATAGGCTACCACAGAGCAGGCTGGCTAAGAAGAGATCGAAGAGGGAAGGATAACCCCGTACTAAAAAATCTCTGCTGAAGTCGGATGTGTAAGACCGAAAGGAGCTAATATCGCAGTCAAGCTGTATGTAAACGTCAGCACATCGCAACCCACAACCTAACACCCTGCTACTTGAAAGCCCTTTTCATGGCTTGGTAGCGGGGGTCTGAGAACGAACGAACGAACGAAGATATTCACTTACGTGTGTTGATAAAGCACATACAGAAGTTCCCTTTTTTTAAGTTTTCTAAATATATCTTCAGATAAGACATTAGAAATGTGCGTAACGTGCAGCCTCCCCCCCCCCCCCCCCCACATTTATTTTCTCCACAACCATACACACACACACACACACACACCCAAATTGATAAATGGGACAGGCCAGACAGGGTATTGAAATACGAAACTAAGAACCTCAACTGGTGATGTAAATACATGCTTTTGTCGGTGTGATTTCTTCTGGTACCTTACTTATTGGATTCGGAAATATTATCACTGCACGTAGTGCCGGACTTGCCCTCCATTTCGATCTAAGCTGGAAGCAAAACTGGGGCCCTTTTTTTGTAATTTCAAAAATACATTGTACTGCCCCAAAATAAGCCACCTACCATCTTGAGGCCCTAACCGGCAACCTAGACTTTTTGGAAAACTCACACTAGTTGCACCTCTGTGCATGTCGTAACAAGCGCTTGCAGAGGATTGGGCATGGGGCTGGCGACATCATATAAAACAAATGGTTAAAGAAATTATGGCAAGACCACCTGGAGCTTTGGCACAGGGTTCCCATAAGAGAGTCTGTGTATAGTGAGGATCCTGTGTTTTGTTAGAGCGAAATGGAGAAATTTGACCGTTACAAAAGTATAACCGTTAAACATGTTTGTATGCAAATGATTTGGTCATTCTTTGAAAGCAATAATGGAGCTAAATCAAGATAGTCGCAACGGAATGCAACAGGGCGAGGCGAAAAGGTCACGAATAAGGGGAACGACTAAAGTAGCGACTTTGAATGTTACTGGCCTTGGCTTCAAGACACTAGAGTTGGTAGAGTTTATGACAAACGCTAAAGTCGGGATACTCGGCATTTCAGGTATAAGAAGAAAAGGACAGAACATCAAGGAGGTATATGGCGGTTTTGTTCTGTTGTGGAGTGGTGTCAACATCACAGAAAGAGCCAGGCACGGTGTTGGCTTTCTTCTCCATAAGAAGGCCAAGTTCATTACGAACACAGAACACATCAGTGAAAGACTGATACGCCTACAATTGACGGGGTGTGGAAAAACCACGACGGTGATCCAGGTCTACGCCCAGTGTAACGATAACAGCAATATGGAGGACAGGGGTGGAACAACACAGACATAGCGTCTCAAATCGATTTCATTCTCATCAGACACAGGCAGAGAAGAAACATAACAGATTGTAGGGTTATTCCTAACATCTGTATGGATACTGACCGTCGACCAGTCGTGCTGGCACAAGTACTTCCACACAGGAAGAGTACAAAGACAGTCAAACCAATTTTGTTAACAAACCTTCATAAGTTAGGAGAGAAAGCTGTTCGGAATAGTGTATGTCGAGAAGTTACAAATGTCTATGTCACAGAAGAATCTAGGGACATAAATAGTGAATGGGCTATCTTTAAAGCAACTTTGACGACTGCGCTTCATAAGTACTTTGGAACAAAGAATTTACGTCATGGAAAAGATCAGAAGCGAACAACCTGGTGGAGTGATGCGGAACGGGCGGCTATAAAGTTTAAAGAGAAACCTCACAAAGATTAGTTGACCTCCAAAAAAGCAAGATGAATACATCATCTACCACACAGCAAGACAAAACTCCAAAGAGGTAATTTAAAAAAAGGCCAGAGAAGAATCTTGGAAAAATTATGGCGAGCAACTCATTTCCATTGGTCAAAATCGTCCTAGAGACTTTTTAAAAAGTGTCAAGGAGATGCTATTTAGAGACGCGTACTTCAATCCCACTACAGCCACCAATGACAAGTATGGCTTTCCTATATTTAATGAGGTCAGCAGATGAGACCGGTGAAAGGAATACTTCCAAAATTTTTTCAAACCGTATTGCTTCCACTGGAGATTGTTTTTCTACCATGCAACCCAGATCATACCGAACCCGACATAATGATTCTTCTTCTTCTTCGTTCTTTCTCAATCTCCCGCTACCAAACCCTGAACGGTCTTAAGTAGCAGAATGTAGTCTAAAGAACGGAATGCGTTGTGTCGTAGTTTACAGCTTGACTGCGATATTTGCACCTTTCGGTCCAACACATCCGACTTTAGCAAGCATTTTTTGAGTACCGGGTTAGCATTCCATCTTCGATCCCTTCTCCTTAGCCAGTCTGCCCTGCTGCAGCCTGTTATCCAGGATCACCGCGTGGAGGTGTAGAAGGGTCTTGGCAGCTCTGGTTCGCTGGCCCTGACGCTAGCAGTCAGCTATGGGTCGCTGACCACTGCAATTCATACGCTGCTCAGCGTCTAGATCCCACATAATGATTCAAGAAGCAAAGAGCGTTTTAAAGAATAGTCCCAAGAATAAGTCACCTGGCAAGGACGGCATAACAACGGAGGTGATGCATGTATGTGGGAAAACAAGGGTAATTCTGGCTACATAGACTCTTCAGAAGGTCATGGAAAGACAGACGCGTACCAGATGACGGGCAGCAAGCTATAATCGTTCCAATTTGGAATAAAAATGGCGACAAAAGAAACTGTGACACGAACAGAGGCATATCGCTACTTAGCCACCTTGTTAAAATGTATGCTAAAATCCTGGAACAGAGAATACAACCTATTTTGAATCTTAACTGGCCAGAGCTCAATTTGGATTCCGCCAAGGTATGAGCTGCACGGACGCCTTGTTCACCTTAAGGCAAATAAGCGAAAGATTAATATAATACAACGACAATCTATGTGTTGCTTTCATTGATCATGAAAAAGCGTTTGATATGGTAGACAGGATTTAACTTTAGAAGATACTAGAAGATTATGATATACAAGGCCAGCTTCTTGATAATGTCAGAGCTACTGTATCGTTCGAGTACAAACGTCGTGAGAACGACTGATAGTGTCACAGATTCTTTTGAAATCACTACCGGCGCGAGACAAGGGTGTGTGCTTTCTCCTCTGTTGTTTAACATCTACATGGACAAAATCGCACCAGAGACTGGTCAAATTGAGACATCTGAAGCAGAACATAACTCAATTCACGAATTACTCTTTGCAGATGATCAGTGCTTGCTGTACGACGATGAAAAAATACTGCAAAACCACATGAACGCACTTGCGACTACCTGTGCTAAATACAAAATGCGAATTAGCGAGAACAAAACAGAAACTATGATGATCAGTAGAATTCCTGGGCCACTCGAGATGTCTAAATGATATTGCTCTTTAACAGGTCCATGAGTTCAAGTATTTGGTCAGTATTTTTTTTTTGCGGACGGTAGGATCGACAGGGAAATTGAGACTAGTTATCAGAGAGCATTTGCGGTGTCTTATCAGCTGTCCCCATTGCTTAGACACCCAAGCATTAGTTTGGCAACAAAGCAACGACTGATAAACAGTATATTTATGCCGATTCTGTGCTACCAGTGCCAAACATGGCCTCTGTCCAGGGCGCGCGAGAGCAGAATTTCGACATTTGAAATGAAGTGTTTGAGGAAAGTCATCGGTGTTACCAGAAGAGACAGAATGCGGAACGACATTCGAAGTACGGTCTGCACTACGTTTTGTGTCGAATACATTTCCAGGCAGAAAATAAGTTGGTTTGGTCATCTCATGAGAATACACCCTCATCAACTTCCACTGATGGCTTACAACGCTGGTAGATCTAGCTACGGGGCAAGGGGGCGGCCGCGAGGTAGGTGGATAGATGACATTAGAGTGATTGTGCAGCGACAAGGGCTCACATTAACCAACGACGCACTTGGCGAAGGATAGACGGCTTAAGTTCCCCATGACGCTTAACAGCACAAGTGGAAGAAAACTAATTAACTTGGTTTAGTGAGCCAGCTTAACTAAAAATGTCATCTTTTTCAACTTTCGGCCAGAAAAGGACGTATTTAACATTGTGTCGT
Source organism: Ariolimax columbianus (assembly GCA_036924085.1). Classification (NCBI taxonomy): domain Eukaryota; kingdom Metazoa; phylum Mollusca; class Gastropoda; order Stylommatophora; family Arionidae; genus Ariolimax; species Ariolimax columbianus. Next base: position 76,009,550 of record JAVGWX010000006.1, read on the forward strand.
AGTTTACAGCTACGCTGCAAAATCTGCTCCTTTGTGCTTGACACATCCAATTTTAGCAGGACATTTTTAGGTCCAAGTTTTACTTCCATCTTTGATACCTAATCTCTTAACAAGGCTGCCTTTCTTGCAGTCTGTTTCCATTATCTCCACTTGGAGACGGAATAATCTGTTCTGTTATGGTTCTCTGACCCAGACCTTAACAGCCAGATACGAGTCATTTGCTGTTACAGTTTAGGTCCTAATCTGAACATGATAGCGGACGATTTAACATCGTGGGGATGGAAGCAGCCTAATTTGACAGTTGATAAATAGCTCGACGGCCTTGAAGCGGTGATAATTTCGGTATCACCCACTCCAGATGTTAAATCACGTGCAGAGCCTTGTAACATATATCTTCTTGGCCTGAATGCTAAAATAAAAAATATCCCATAAATGCATACAAATATAAGGCAAAGGCCGCCGTCCATCGTAGACGATGATGGCATAACATTTTTTGCTAGCGTTATTTGTTGTATGGATTAACTGCGCTACTTTTTATCCTCACTCTCTCGTCTCGTGCCGCCCGATACCCAGTGGCAAGTCAAGGACAAGATGACTAGGGGGCGACTACTGTGCATCCGAGTCAAACAAGGTCACGGCAATCCATTATCAGACACTGCCAACAAGAATCAAGTGTTTGAGACGACAGAAATAAGGAAATATTTTTTTAGTCAGAGAGTTGTGAATGATTGGAATGCATTGCCCCAGGAGGTAGTGTAGGCAGGGACAGTTAATGCATTTAAGAATAGATTGGATGCGCATAGCTTCTAGAGCAGGGTAATGCATATGTAACTGGTTGTATACTGACTGATGAGTCTTCTAAACCAGTATAAAAATTATAAGTTAAGTATTAGATGTAAATTAGCTACAGTATCCAGATCCCTTTTTCATCTCCCAGCATTCCCTAAGTTTTGTTCCCGATTCCAACTAGGTAGACTGGAACGAGTATCCTCAGATACAAAGCGTGAAGCGGTCAGATTTATTGTAAAAAATATGTCCAGATTAAACATAAGTGACAGAAGTGAACACAAAGGATTGGGGTAAGAAAATAGAAGTAAGTTCTATGCTGAAGATCGCTTCTTACAACTATGCCAGGTGTGGAAAAAAACTCGTGTCTGCTAAACTGGACACGGCGGAATTCCAACCTGGTGTGTTGTGATGGTTAAACGGACGTTACACCCATATACCATGCTGACTCACATTGTAACAAAGAACTGCGAATCAAAAATATGTCTATAGCATAGGTGCATAACTCATGCGGCGTTTGCCTGTTAAATAGATTAGTATGGAAATAAGGGTTATGGAGTCATATTACTGCACAGTGAAATGAATAGTCTGGAAGTTGTTAAGTCTTGTCTTTCTATGATAAATTTGTTGGTTTGTCTTAGAGAAGAGAGAGGGAGGTAGACCCAAAAATACACAGAAGAGAATGTGAGAAGAAACTAAGATTAAATGATTACACATAGAGAGAGGCAGAAAGAGCAAGTCTGGACCGAGTATGGCTTGGCTTGGCTTGCCTTGCCTTACCTTGGCTGCGTTCGTTCTCAATCTCCCGCTACCAAACACTGAAAGGGCTTAAGTAGCAGAATGCAGTCCTGAGAACGGAATGCGTTGTGTCGTAGTTTACAGCTTAACTGCGATATTTGCACCTTTCGGTCCAACACATCCGACTTTAGCAAGCATTTTTTGAGTACCGGGTTAGCATTCCATCTTCGATCCCTTCTCCTTAGCCAGTCTGCCCTGCTGCAGCCTGTTATCCAGGATCACCGCGTATAGGTGTAGAAGGGTCTTGGCAGCTCTGGTTCGCTGGCCCTGACGCTAGCAGTCAGCTATGGGTCGCTGACCACTGCAGCTCATGCGCTGCTCAGCATCTTGATCCCGGACCGATTATGCTGGCGGGATGTTATCAATGGACTATGCACAGAGAAGAGCGACCGTCTTTTACTGATTGATTGATTGATCTTAGTCTTCTCTCATTGTCATACATTGTCCTTTAATTGGGTTGGAGATTGCCGCTGTCACTCTGCACTTTTCGTGGAGCCGATAGGCGTAGGAAAAATATTCTAGTGTCTTTCTCCGCCATTTATGAGAACATTGATGTATTTGTAGAACAGATGAGTTTGTCGTGGCAGACGTTTCGCGACCGGGCCAGGCACACTGATAGCCGTCTGTTACAGAACTAACCTCGTTTTAGAACTTTCTACTCCAGTGATATACTTATTGGGGTAAAAGGCATGCATCACCGTACTGGTTCTTCATACGTCGATGAATTTCTATAGCTTTCACACCTTTGCTCGTCAAGAAACGGATAACACAACGCTGCTCCGCTTTTGTTCAAGTCAGTAGTTGGGCGGCCATCTTTTAACTGCAATTATGACGTCATGTTGTTTGTTTGGACTATGCTGGCACGTGCAAGACACTCTTGACATCCTTAGCATCCATATTAACAAGTTACAATGAAAAAGGCGTGGGTTTGTCTCATTTCTATTTCCCTTATGGTTTCAACTTCTTAATACTGGTTTAAAAGACGCTGCAGAGTTTGTTTACAATCAGCTTCTTTTACATTTCTTTGCTCTAAAAACTACGTGCATCCAATCTATTCTTGAATGCATTAATTGTCCCTGCCTGAACTATACATGAAGACCAACCCTACATAACTTTATCCTTGGAATATTAATTATTTCATTTTCTTTTGTTGTTAATTCTGTATGTTTTCCGAGAGCATGTTTTCCGACATTATGCCCTTAATCTTAGTGACAGACCTAGTGGGATTATCTTCTACCACTGGATGTAAAGGTATGATCCCCTTCTATCCCGGGGTAGAGGTATTTTTATTCTATTCTACCGTGTGGTAGAGGTGTTTTGATTCTATTCTACCCTGTGGTAGAGATGTTTTGATCCTGTTCTACTACAGGATGTAAAGGTGTTCTGATCCTCTACTCCACGACGTAGAGGCGTTCTTTTGTTTATGACAGCGTAGGAGAGAAAGAAATAGTTGGAGTTCACTTATTAAAATTATTGTTGTAGCAATTTGCCTAGAGTCATAGTTTGGCTAGAATCATAGTTTGGCTAGAATCATAGTTTGGCTAGAATCATAGTTTGGCTAGAGTCATAGTTTGGCTAGAATCATAGTTTGGCTAGAATCATAGTTTGGCTAGAGTCATAGTTTGGCTAGAGTCATAGTTTGGCTAGAGTCATAGTTTGGCTAGAGTCATAGTTTGGCTAGAGTCATAGTTTGGCTAGAGTCATAGTTTGGCTAGAGTCATAGTTTGGCTAGAGTCATAGTTTGGCTAGAGTCATAGTTTGGCTAGAGGCATAGTTTGGCTAGAGGCATAGTTTGCCCAGAGTCATAGTTTGGCTAGAGTCATAGTTTGGCTAGAGTCATAGTTTGGCTAGAGTCATAGTTTTGCTAGAGTCATAGTTTGCCTAAGTCATAGCATACTCGGCAGAGTTGAATACTTGGCCCGACTCGCTCCAGTCTAACCAGACGTAAACGGGGAAGTTACCTGCTTGTTGGGGGATACAAGGCGGCGAGGAAGGGAATTGATCACATTCACCTTTTAAAAAAACGAAAACCTAGTACAAAGAAATCTATAATACTACATCCCTGCCTGAGCCGTCTGATATGCGATTACCTTCACTGCCTAACAACCCGTAACGTTTTTCTAGTAAAATATTACAAACTGTTATAACATTAACATTTTCTTGTGTGAAGATTTCAATGTTAACATACACTTCCACATACACGAGCCATATTCAACTATTTCGAAACAAGTTAACTGCAACATATGTTTCGCTGTTTTATTCAATGTTTGTTCCTAAATTTAGAACTTCCGTTGTATTTCTTTGTATCCGTTCCGGTCTTGTGACTAGGTGATTTCTGAATTCCCAGCTGTTCCTTTACACTCCCTGTTCATTGGAAACCCCTTTCTTTGTTCGGTTGGGTTCCCTGACTCATCAGGAGTGAATGTTACTGATTCGTTAAACGAACAGAATTTCAGTGAGGTTTCCTTTTCGGTTTGGTATTTAGTTCAAAAGCCGATATCAGCTTCCGCTGGAAATTCCCTGGCACGAAGGGACTCTCGAAGAAACGGGTGTCCTTCAGAAGCGGTTCTAAAATTGTTTCTCTAGAGACCTTTTTACACTCAAAATTATTGCGAAGTTCCAAACATTTTTGTGTAATTTCAGTTTCATCATAATAATCCTCTGTTGTTGTTGATACTGTTGAATGCCCACAATGAGTAAGTGTACTCTTTTGTATGCCCTGAAAAGGACGTTGAGTGGCGGTTTGCAGTAGCGTACCTCACATCCTCAGCGTGCTGATGAAGGTGAGCATGGTTCCTCTAGGCAGTTGTACCATGCTTGGCTTCACTACTACGGGGATTACGTCGATCCCCTACCTCATTAGTCAGGCTGCCATGAAAACAACCCGTTTCTAGAAAGGGCTACGAGGAAGTCGAGTTCGTGGTCTTGGCCAGTATACGTTGCCTGATTCTAGCATGTCCGTCCAATCAGTATCCTCCTCTGCTCACCCAAGTAGGAGCATGGGAGTCGCCACTAGTTGACCTTCCTTCTGGAAGCCCGTACACCTGATATGGCAATGGCAGTCTGTATACCATTTTTTTGTGTACGATAATATTGCTGGCCCAGTGTATCCTTCAGTGGTGTATCCTCGTCACTGATACGTGTGGTCAGTGGCATATCCTCGTCACTTATACGTGTGGTCAATGGCGTATCCTCGTCACTGATACGTGTGGTCAGTGGCATATCCTCGTCACTTATACGTGTGGTCAGTGGCGTATCCTCGTCACTGATACGTCTGGTCAGTGGCGTATCCTCGTCACTGATACATGTGGTACATTCTTAGAATTTAATGCTCCATATTCTGTAGTAGACGGATGTGGTAGTCCGAAAAATGCAAAAAATCGCAGTAAAGCTGTAAACTAGCGACACGACGCATTCTCTTCTTAACTTAGTGTTTATACTGGTTTAGAAGACTATGCAGAGTCTGTAAACAACCAGTTTCATTTACATTTCCTTGCTCTAAAAGCAATGTGCGTACAATCTGTTCTTAAGTGCACACCACTACTTCCTGTGGCAATGCATTCCAACCATTCACCACTCTCTGACTAAAACATTTTTCCTAATACCTAATCTGAACCATTCTTTAGTTAACTTGTAGCTATGCCCTCTTGTTCTTGTAGATGTTTGTATTTTGAAAAAAAACTTGTGATAGTCTTTTATCCGTTCCTCTGATAAACATGTATTAAATCACTTCAAATTATTGTCTTTAAGACATTGTAGGCCGTTTTTTTGGGGGGGAGGGGGGGGGGGGGGGTCTTTCCTCATAACTAATTCTGGAATTAAACTATCAGCTTTGTCGTTACATCCTGCTACTTGGAAAGTCCTGTTCAGGGCTTGGTAGCGGGAGATTGAGAACGAACGCAGAAGAAGAAAAATATTCCATACAGATCAATGTTTCTAGAATTATTTTCACACAGCATATGTTCATTGACACTTTATTTGGCAGAAGATCTTCTAATATGCAGTGTTCTTCCATAATTCCATCAAATAAGGGTTTAACTTAAAAATGTATAAAATACATTTCACAACTCTCACTTTAAATCTAGCTGAGTGTGGGAATTTTAACGCACACGTGTCAATGGTTAGTTAAACGCTAACACCAAACCGTGGTATCCTTTGCACCAACCCCGCCTCATCCATATCTAGCATACGATTGTGTGTTACGTTTCTAGCCACACGCAAGAAGATGCCTAATACTCAATTCTTGCTTATCTCCCCTGTGCACTGACCAATAGAATAATCCGTGGCAAAAACACTTAGTGACGTCCTAGAGCTGCAACATTTAACGAAAATTGCAAAATAACGCATCTTTTAATAAATAAAAACTCTTCTTTACAAACTATAAAACATACATATTAGGAGTTTCACTTAGACGTGTGGCATACACCTAACACATATTCAATATACGCCACTGGTATTCCTAAACCAGATCTTACAGTATTCATAATCTAGTGCATGTCTATCGTGTCGCGATTCTCTTCACCCTGTTCCACGCGTCTGAGAGCTGGGCTATCTACGATGGAGAAGCTAAATCACTTCCATATGTCTTGTCTGGGGTGCATACTGCTTATTCGTTGGCAGGGCCATATCACAAATAATGATGCCAGATCCAGAGCCAGCGTACCTAGCATTCGTGCGCTTTTGCAGAAAGCCCAACTGCGGCGGATTGGCTACCTTAATATATTTAATGATTACATGGAATCAAGAATAATCGTTTCTGTATATGTCATTTTGTTTTTTAATAAGTCCCATATCAGAAACTGTAATCGGGGATGAAGTGTTAGAGACTCCATTGCACTAACCCGCAGCTTGTAAAAATAGAGTCCCCAGTTCCATTCCCCTCTACTTTTCTTTCCCTAACAGCAAGTCTTGTACCCATTTACAAATGAACCCCCCATACAGATCGGTCGACTGGAGCGTGTCTGCAGTGGCAGTTGAATCTCATACCTTTGGCTTGAAACATGTTCTCGGCGAGTCCTAAAAAAGGTCCCTGTAACACGTACAGATTGAGAAGCATTGGTTCAAGAAGTGGTTTGTTGTCATTATCTTGTGGGTCACTGAGCGGCGCATGAGCTGAAGCGGTCAACGACCCAAAGCTGCCTACTAGCGTCAGGGTCAGCGCCCAAGAGCTGACTGCTAGCGTCAGGGTCAGCGACCAAGAGCTGACTGCTAGCGTCAGGGCCAGCGACCCAGAGTTGACTGCTCGCGTCAGGGTCAGCGACCCAGAACTGACTGCTAGCGTCAGGGCCAGCGACCCAGAACTGACTTACTAGGCTCATGGCCAACCACCCAGAGCTGACTGCTGGCTCAGGGCCACCAGCGGCACAGAGCTGCCAAGATCCTTCTCCGACTCGAGGAGGTGATCCTGGATAACTGGTTGCAACATGGCAGACTGGCTACGGTATATAGATCGAAGAGCGAAGACTAAACCAGCACCAATAACGCCTGCTGAAGTCGGATGTGTCGGACGAAAATTGCAAATATCACAGTCAAGTTGTAAACTACGTCTTTTTCAGAACGAACACGCCAGATAGAGAGGGAACCAGGAATTGTATGTAAATTAACCAGTATGTCAGCCTATTGACCACAGACAAACCTGTACTTCTAAATAGTTGCACAATTTTTCCTCATGCTCCAATCGTAGCTAATTCAACTAGTCACACAATCTTATCCACTCAACAATCCTGGCTGATTAAACTAGTCTCACAATCTTATCCGTTCGACAATCACATTCACACAATCGTATCCATTCGACAATCCTATTCACACAATCTTATCCATTCGACAATCATATTCACACAATCGTATCCATTCGACAATCCTATTCACACAATCGTATCCATTCGACAATCCTATTCACACAATCGTATCCGTTCGACAATCATATTCACACAATCGTATCCATTCGACAATCCTATTCACACAATCTTATCCATTCGACAATCACATTCACACAATCGTATCCATTCGACAATCCTATTCACACAATCTTATCCATTCGACAATCACATTCACACAATCTTATCCATTCGACAATCCTATTCACACAATCTTATCCATTCGACAATCCTATTCACACAATCTTATCCATTCGACAATCCTAACAATTTCTACTAATCATACAAGTTTGCCCATGCAACAATCCTGACAAACAATTTTACCCATGCAAAAATCCTGTTTCAACTGTATTCGCCAATAACAGCTGCTGGAACCTTATACACATCTCTAGTTAACGCCATGCAAGCTATTAATATCTATTTTCTAGACTGACCTTCACACAAGCTAGTAACATTTGTAGGTCAAAGAATTTTCTGCGACAGACATACTTTTTAAATATTTGATGATCAAGAATGTAACGGTGCTGTTGGGACGTGTATCGCTCGATGTGTTTCGCGCTGTTAAGCTCCAGACGTCTGCCCGAGGTGTGTAGGAAGGGGACACAGAACTCTTCAGTCCATAAACGACAACTTAAAGGTCTCCTCACTCAACAACTTTGACCTTACCTGAAAAATCTCGCACGAATATGCTTCGCCTTTCTTCTTTCTTCCTTTTTTTTCTGTCTTCCTTTTTTTCTTCATTTTGTCTTCCTTTTTCTTCTTTTTGTCTTCTTCCATTTTTCTTCTTTATTCCTTTTTTTCATCTATCTTCCTTTGTTTCTTCTTTCTTTCTTTGTTTCTTCTTTCTTTCTTTGTTTCTTCTTTCTTCCTTTTTCTTCTTTCTACCTTTTTTATTCTTTCTTCCTTTTCTTCTCTCTTCCTTTCTTCTTCTTTCTTCCTTTTTCTTCTTTCTTCCTTTTTTCTTCTTTCTTTCTTTCTTTTTCTTTTCTTTCTTTCTTCCTCTTTCTCTTCTTTCTAGGGAAGCGAAGAGTTAAGGATCCAAATTCAGAGGACGACCCAAAGTCCGATGATTGATAGTCTATAAGTGAAAGTGGGTTAGACAAACCTGGCCAATATGACGATAGCAAATAGAACATTCTGGCAAACCTTTACACTTCAGAGTAGAAGACGATCGATTAAGTAAGTACAGCATGCTTGGAAGGTTACAGTGGTCCTATTCTTTGTAACCCGCGTACCACTCTGGTGTTACTCGCATACACTAACTCGTTTTCGCGAGGACCAGAGGAAGAAGATCTCAACTTGATGGATTGAATAATTATATTCGTTTTCGCAGCTACTCGTACTGAATTCTTTACTCATGACGACGTTTCTTTCGTAGTAGATAACAGGGGTTCTTCTTATATGCGAAAGTAGCCATAAACCCCCCTGGATGTAGTGCGAGTCCCATCAAAAAGCTCACCACTATAAGTACATTTTAAACGCAAACTCGATTCGGTGCATGTAGGATTGTCACGTCTCTCCCCAAAACAGGCAGGGACTAGTCAGTTGGAATGACATTTACAAACGATCGAGGCACAAGTCTAAATCCCGGAACATATTTTTGTGTCTTGTCGATTTCGACCTGTTGATCTATATTCTCCAGAAATAGTTCATGATTTTCATTATTGATCTGGTTAATCTTTGAATCATTCATTTTTTTGGCGGCAGTCTTGTGGGTGCAGTCTGGCTGTCTGTCTGTATCTATCTATCTATCTATCTGTCTGTCTGTCTGTCTGTCTGTCTGTCCGTCTGTCTCTCTCTGTGTCTGTGTGTCTGTCTGTCTGTCTGTGTCCCTGTGTCTGTCTGTCTGTGTCTGTCTCTCTCTGTGTCTGTCTGTCTGTGTCTGTCTGTCTGTGTCTGTCTGTGTCCCTGTCTGTCTGTCTGTGTCTGTGTCTCTGTCTCTGTCTGTGTCTGTCTGTCTCTCTGTCCCTCTCCCTGTGTCTCTCTCTCCCACTCTCTCCCTGTCTCTCTCTATCTCTCTCCGTATCTCTCTCCGTGTCTCTTTCTGTGTGTGTGTATCTCTCTCCCTGTGTCTGTCTCTGTGTGCATCTCCGTATGTCTCTCTTTCTCTCTCTGTGTATCTGTGTGTGTATCTCTCTGTGTCTCTCTCCCTCTGTGTCTCTCTCCCTCTGTGTCTCTCTCCCTGTCTCTCCTTGTCTCTCCATGTGTATCTCTGTCTTTCTCTCTCTCTCTCTCTCTGTGTGTCTCTCTCCCTGTCTCTCTCTATATCTCTCCCAGTCTGTCTCTCTCTCTGTCTCTCTCTCTCTCTGTCTCTCTCTATTTGTGTTTGTGTGTGTGTGTGTGTCGCTCTCTCTTCTCTCTTGCTGTGTCTCGCTTTCTCTCTATTTATATGTGTCTCCATCTTTGTCTCTGTGCCACTTTGTCTCTGTGTATTTGTGTATCTCTCCTCTCTTTATCTTTGTCCCACTTTGTCTCTCTGTGTATTTGTCTCTTTTCTCTCTTTATCTGTCTCGTTTTCTCTCTCTCTCTCTCTCCCCGTCTCTCTTTCTCTTCTATCTCTTTCTGTCTCAATCTCTGTTTCCCTCTTTCTTTCACCCTCCCTCTCCCTCCTCTTCTCTATCCGGTCCCCTCTCTTTATTATGTTTCTCCATTTATTACCTTCTATTCCATTTTCTTGCCCCCATGTTCTATGTATTTTTTAATATACTTATTACTTTAAGACATTTTTCGGTCGCTGTCTGGCTTTCTAATGGTATCTATTTACGTGTCGCTGTCTTGTCTTCTGGTAATAGCTGTCCATCGTTGTCGATGAGGACCGCCGACATCATCCTTGTCACAGATTTCCCTGTTGGGTGTGGGTGCGCATGTGGCTGAACAGGCCAATGCGGGCACGAAAACATCTGCTACATATCGGGCACACGAGGTTTGTAGAAGATGCTGGGGTTCCCGCTGTTGGATTTCCGGGTCTGGCGTCTGCTCTGGGCTTTCACAACACGGTCGTCTTCGCCGGTAGCTACACCTGCTTTGACTGCCCTTCTCCAGTCAGATCTGTTTTGCGCAAGACATTCCCAGGTGTCGACGTCTATCTGGCAACTTTTCAGTGAGTCCCTCAGACCGTCTTTAAAACGTTTCTTTGGGCGCTCTCTCTCGCGCCATCCCTCTTTGGGAGCTGCTCTTCTGACATACGGACGAGGTGTCCGGTCCGTACTAGTTGTGCTCTGTCTAGCAGTGCATGGATGCTGGGCATGTTAGCCCTCGTGAGAATCTCGATGTCAGTGACACGATCTCGCCATCGGATGTGGAATATTCGCCTCAGGGAACCTGTGTGGAAGTGGTTTAACCTCCTTGCATGTCCAGAGTATACAGTCCAGTTTTCGCAAGCGTATAGTAGGGTTGGAATGATGGTTGCACGGTAGACTTTGAGTTTTGTCTTGACGCTGTTGCCACAACGTTCCCACACCATCGAGCACATTCTACCTAAGGCTGTGTTGGCCTTTGCTATTCTGCTTGCCATCTTATCATCAAGGCTGACAGATCTCGACAACGTGCTGCCCAGATACGGGAATTTGTCTACGATTTTCAGCGTCTGCCCGCTGACTAGTCTTTGGTTTTGTCTACGGCATGCCTGCTTCTCTTCTAATGTAATATATTTACGGGTGGAGGCCTGACGTTCTAATGTTATCTACATATGTTATAAATCTTCTGGGTATCTAAAGTTATCTGAAAATGCTTTTACATGTTTACTATCTTTACATGTGTACTCTCAACTTAATCTTTTCTTAATCTTATTTCTACTCTTCCAGGCATGACTTTTTTTTATTTACAAAAATAAATAACGCAATTTTCAGCATGAGAACACTGGCATCACCGCCATTGAACAAGTAGAAAGTACTCGCCTAATTAAAAAGAAACGTTTTGTTTCTTCTCTCTATCTCTGTCTCTCATTATCTTTTATTCTTTCATGTTTGACAACGTCTTACAAATCGGCTAAAATTGTCAAGAGAATTTTATCACCAATCCATTCCCAATTAGGATTTCTTCCACACTGCTGCTGCTATGCCGGTTTAAAAAAGACAAGTTTAACAACGTGTGAAAAGCAGTGCCTGTGATTTATTAAGGTCGATGTTTACCAGATCTCAAACATCCCATCTGTGCGTCACACACGGGTCGCCAAGCTGTATCCTGAGACCCACAGCGAAGTAATATACTTGTTACAAGATATAATGAAGAATGGAGTAGACGATAATACGATCAGTTTGAGTTGGTTTGGCATGGGAGTTAAATACAAAAATCAAACAATAGCGCTTCGTTGACAAGGTGAGGTATGGTCAGTCTGTTTCACCTGATCCTGAAGAGAGGTCTGGTCAGTACGTTTCACTTGGCCCTGACGTGATGTGAGATCTGATCCTTGCGTTTCATCTGACCCTGACACGAGGTGAGGTCTGGTCCTTACGTTTCACCGGACCCTGGCGGGACGTGAGACCTGGTCAGTATGTTTCACCGGACCCTGGCGGGACGTGAGGCCTGGTCAGTATGTTTCACCTGACCCTGACATAACGTGAGATCTGGTCAGTATGGTTCACACGGCCTGAACCGGCCGTGAGACCTGGTCAGTGTGTATCACTTGACCCTGACGGGGCGTGAGTCCTGGTCAGTACGCTTCACCTGACCTTGACATTAGTCTTGGCACTCATGCCTGTCCTTGAACCTGAGGTCTGACTTAGTCGTCCTTCTGCACCATGCTTCTATCCCATTAATTGTTAGAAGAAAGAGGTTGTGTCACCCTGTTTATCTTTTAAGGTTTTGTTAGGTCTTTTATATCTATGTGAAAAAGTATAGGTCTTGTTTATCTGTGAGAAAAGAGTGATCAAAATCAATCAATCAATTAATCAAAGCCTATCGCTTCTCTCGGTGCATATGCCATTGACAACATCCCGCCAGCAACCACGATCCAGGTAAGCTCTTTGTCTCTCCAGGTGGAATCATTTAATCTTAGTTCCTTCTGTCTCTCTACAGGTGGAATCATTTAATCTTAGTTCCTTCTGTCTCTCTCCAGGTGGAATCATTTAATCTTAGTTCCTTCTGTCTCTCTCCAGGTGTAATCATTTAATCTTAGTTCCTCCTGTCTCTCTCCAGGTGGAATCATTTAATCTTAGTTCCTTCTGTCTCTCTCCAGGTTTAATCATTTAATCTTAGTTCCTTCTCATATTCTCCTCTCCACGTATTATTGTGTCTACCTCTGTTTCACTTCCCTTGAGGATTCCATGTAAGAGCCTTTCTGGCTATTTCGGACGAAGCCTTCCATAGCGAATGTTCTATCCATCCCCATTTTCTGTTCCCAATTCCTTGTTCCAGATCCTGTTGTTGACTCCTTTTCCAGAGGAGTAATCAGGGTCACGTGAAACATGTTGATCAAGTACCCGACTTCCTGCTCTAGTTTCAGGATTAGTCAAGTGTATCCGACTTTAGCACTTTCAAAGAATTTTCAAATTACTTTCCCAAAGGGGTATTAACTTACTGAATCCGAACATACGCATGTTTGTGTTGTGGGCCTTTTCCCTAACCACTTCGCATCTCCTCAGAACTTTACTAACCAACACAGATGAGAGACATCATCAGCCCATATCAAGGTTGCTAATGACATCTTTCAATGTTTATTGCTTTCAATCCTAGTTTCTCTCATGCCCCCAAATTTTACCTCCCGTTCCTTGGACTTTATTAAGAATCCACATCCCTGGCTTCTTTATCAAGAACCGCATCTCCAGAATTCCAAGCAGACAGTTACCAACCCTAGCGTTCCGTTTCCTTTTTCCTGAACGCCATTATCAGCGTCTTGACTCACGCAGTCTTAGACTGATAACACTATCCGTTACCATCACTGCCCTGGTCTAAACCTACTCTGACAGCGATAACATATACGGGGTCTGCTCTAAAGATCGGTTTAGCAAGCAAGTCTTTGTGGTAACTGGTCTAATCAATTACGAGTTTGTAGTACACAGTGCGTATCCTGGTCTCTGACACAAGGCGTGCTACACATCTTATAATTTAATATTTTAAAGTCAATGTTTCTAGAATGACTTTCACACATAAGTTCATTTTAATGTATTGTCGTTATTTTATCATTATTATTATACTATTATTATTAAACAATACTGGTAAACATATCTGCTTAATCTTGATTTTGTTCGTAGCAAAATGGTTTATAGTAAGGGAAAATACATATTCAGTGGATTCCAGCTCACTGCGGCATATCTTGGAATGAATAGTCGGACAGACTGGCCAGGGAGGGACTACAAAGAGAACGATTCACCTACCCAGTGTCACTGTCAGAAGTCAAGGCACACATCCAAAAAAATATAAACAGTGGATAGAGAGAACAAACAGCAAATACGCACAGGACGCAATCAATAGACTGGCTTGGCTAGGCTAGGCTTCGTTCGTTCTCAATCTCCCGCTACCAAACCCTGAAATGGCTTAAGTAGCAGAATGTAGTCCAGAGAACGGAATGCGTTGTGTCGTACTTTACAGCTTGACTGTGATATTTGCACCATTCGGTCCAACACATCCGACTTCAGCAAGCATTTTTTGAGTACCGGGTTAGCATTCCCTCTTCGATCCCTTCTCCTTAGCCAGTCTGTCCTGTTGCAGCCTGTTATCCAGGATCACCGCGTGGAGTTGTAGAAGGATCTTGGCAGCTCTGGTTCGCTGGCCCTGGCACTAGCAGTCAGCTATGGGTAGCTGACCACTGCAGCTCATGCGCTGCTCAACATCATCAATAGACTGAATAGGAAACAGTTTACCACAATTTTCCGCCTCAGAACAGGTCATTGCAGACTAAATGCACACATGCATAAAATAAAAGCAGCACAGACTACACAATGCACATGTCAGAGAGGACACCAGACTCCAGAACACATCCTGCAAACGTCCACTGCAGCAAGGCTCCCGTGAGAAGATCTGGCGCGAGGAAAAAACATAGAAGACAAACTGTGGGGAACCATTGAGGACCAGCGACCGACGTGTCACTTCATGGCCTTTAAACTCACTGACATGTTCGCCGGCGCCTCTCCGGGTAGAACTTTACAATCCCCGACTGGGATAGAATGTCGTAAAAGGCTCATTCATCTAATAACTTTCCAGACACTATTTCTCATGACACCGGGCAACATCTAAAATGCTTCTGAAATATTTAGTCAATTGAAGCGTTCTACACTTTACACTTTTTGTAATTTGCGTGTTTTGTGATGTGTGTTTTGTAATGTTTGTATTATGTATTAATGTGCGTGTTTTGTTATATGCGTGTTTTGTAATATGTGTATTTTATAACGTGTTTTTTTAATGTGTTTTTTTAATGCGCGTTTTTTAATAATGCATGTTTTGTAACTTGCGTGTTTTGTAACATGCGTGTTTTGTAACATGCGTGTTTTGTAAAATGCGTGTTTTGTAACATTCGTGTTTTGTAATATGCGTGTTTTGTAATATGCGTGTTTCGTAATATGCGTGTTTCGTAATATGCGTGTTTCGTAATATGCGTGTTTTGTAGCATGCGTGTTTTGTAACATGCATGTTTTGTAATATGCGTGTTTTGTTTCGATTCTTGTTTGGCTGACTCTGTCATGACTGGGATACCACACATTCCTGACCACGCTCTGAATAATGGCTGCCATCTGTAATTGTATTGTATCTTAGGCCAAAGATGCTGCACAGTGAATGAGCAGCCAGCGCATCAAAGCTGACTGCTTGAATCAGGGTCAGCGAACTAGAGCCGACCAAGACCCTATTCTACCTCTAAGCGTCGACCCTTGAAACAGACTGCGCTATTGTTGTCTAAGAGAATATGTATCGCAGTGGGGAGACAAGCCCAGCACCCAATAAAAGACAGTTGAAATCGGTTGTCGGGTCGAAAGGCGCAGATATCGCAGCCTCGCTGTAAACGGACATTTTCAAGATGAACGACTATGAAAGTATTGTATCCGTTGTGAAATTAATTTTCACTTTTTAAAAGTGGTGCTTCGTAATCTATTTCTGCTTGTTCTGTACCCCTAACGAAAACTTTCCTCCCGTAACGACGGTTTGGTTTTCTGTCCTTTCTCGGAAATTCATCCATACCTTTTTTGTTTTTATCAACGAAGAAATCTTCTTCTTCTGCGTACGCAGTCAGACAGTTACCATTATTTTTTTCAAAAAAAGCGGCGGTCATCCTGAGGCTGTCGCCACTGCCATAGAGCTTGTCTTGCAGTTCCACTGGTAATGGCCACATCTGCTCTCTCTGATCCTCGTATGTCGGGCAGTTCTGCAGCAGATGTTCAGCGGTCATTTTACCAGTACCGCACGGGCATTCGTCGGTACACCCTATCTTCAATTTGTTGAATAGCAACGAAGAAATGATATTGCAGATTTGTATTAATTTTGTTAGTGCAGAACACAAACGTGTGACAAAGTTGTCAGCAAATAATAACGCACGTAAGCCAACTTGAACACCTTATATCAAGCCCCCTTCATCTCATAACGAGTGAGTATCATTTTCTGTGAGCGACCACCAGAAGTATCAGTTAGCGGGCAATTAGCCTGCAGATATTATTACGTCAGTGGCCGTAATTGAGACGATTGTATGATATCGTTAGATCATACTGGACTCCCCGGTGGGATAATTAGTTACTCACAGAGAGTGAGAGAGAGAGAGACAGAAGAGAGAATTAATGAATGTATTATGAGAATAAATGAGAGAAAGAATGACTGAAAGCACGAATGAATAATGAGAGAAAGCACGGATAATGAGAGCGAACTACAGATACTTATTGAAGGTATTTAAACACCACTCCCAGGACCACAGGCTGGTTTCTAAAGTTAGGCGAAGCGAGTAGTAGAGTGGCTAGGACACCTCGATCTTGAACAAAGGAATATGGGATCAAATCTTCGACATGGCGCAATTATTTAAAGGAAAAAACGGGTTAAAAAAACCATTTTAGTTCTTTTAATGTAGTCCAATACTGGTGTTGTTCCCACTAGTCTACTGATGTCATCGTTTGTGACCTTGTTACAGCCAATATTTTTCGCAGGCATTTCATTTCTGTTGTTACAATGTAGCGTTCTTCATTTGAAGCTAGTGTCCAGTTTTGACATTTGAGAGCATAGTCTTCGTCGTCTTCTTTTCGCTTGTTCCGTCCTCTTTTCGCTTGTCCTGTTTGTGCCTTTCAGCGTCAGGTCATGTCGAGTTTTCTTGACCGGGCCCTGGTATGCGCTTCGTACACGGGGAGCTTTACTGCTTCTGTTATTTCTGCTATCCATCTTTAACGTGGTCTGCCCTTGGCTTTGTATCCATTGTGTCTGTGTATCATTGCTTTCTGAGGGATACTACCTGGTGTTTGACGTGTCCCGTGGCCGAACCATTTTGTTTGCTGTCTCTTGATGAGGTCTAGCACTGGTGTTAAACTTACTTTTTTTCCTTATATCTTCGTTTCTCGTTCTATCCATTATTGTTACTCCAAGAATTCTGATTAGGCATTTCATCTGTTAACATTGTTTCTTTTATCTTTGCTTGTCAATGTCCAATTTTGGCACTGATAGCACAATGTGGGTAGGAATACCGTGTTGTATAGCGTTCTTTTTGTATCCATTGTCACGTGTTACATTATAATATCGGGGACATTTGCACAATGATTTGACTCGCTTTATTACATCTGTGTTGGATTTCAGTGTTTGTTTTGCCAGTTTCTGAGATTATGTTACCCAGGTACGTGAAATTGTCCACCTGTTTTACTTGTTGATTTTGAATAAATATATTTCTTTTTGTTTCATCTTGCAATCATCATAACTTTGGGTTTTTTGTCTATGTTGATTTTCAAACTATAATCTGTACTACTTCATTAAGATTGTTGATATGTTCCTGCAGTTGTATTTCCGAGGTTGCTATTATTGCTTGGTCATCAGTAAAGAAGTTCATTTATGTGGATCACTGAGGTTGTTTCCCTTACTAATGTTGGCTTTTTTACATATTGTCTATATATGGGATAAACAGTAAAGGAGATAGTACGTAACCTTACCGTACACCAGTCCTAATTTGGCTTGGCTTCGTTCGTTCTCGATCTCCCGCTACCAAAACCTAAAAGGACTTAAGTATCAGAATGTAGTCCAGAGAACGGAATGCGTTGTGTCGTAGTTTACAGCTTGACTGCGATATTTGCACCTTTCGGTCCAACACATCCGACTTCAGCAAGCATTTTGTTTTAGTACCGGGTTAGCATTCCCTCTTCGTTCCTTTCTCCTTAACCAGTCTGCTCTGCTGCAGCCTGTAATCCAGGATCACCGCGTGGAGGTGAAGAAGGGTCTTGGCAGCTCTGGTTCACTGGCCCTGACGCTAGCAGTCAGCTATGGGTCGCTGACCACTGCAGCTCATGCGCTGCTCAGCATCTTGATCTCCGGTCCTAATATGACATTTATCGGAATGTCCTGGATTTGTTCTTACTATAAATTGGCTATTCACATGAAGACTTTTACATAGATTGGTCAAATATTTATTTACTCCATAACGTTCTAATGTTGTCCACAGTTGGTATCTATTCACTCGATCGAATGTCTTTTCTTGGTCCACGACAGCAACATGTAGTGTCTGATCGTACTATGTTTTCTCTCCTAGTTGTCTGATCGTACTATGTTTTCTCTCCTAGTTGTCTGATCGTACTATGTTTTCTCTCCTAGTTGTCTGATCGTACTATGTTTTCTCTCCTAGTTGTCTGATCGTACTATGTTTTCTTTCCTGGTTGTCTTATCGTACTATGTTTTCTCTCCTAGTTGTCTGATCGTACTATGTTTTCTCTCCTAGTTGTCTGATCGTACTATGTTTTCTCTCCTAGTTATCTGATCGTACTATGTTTTCTCTCCTAGTTGTCTGATCGTACTATGTTTTCTCTCCTAGTTGTCTGATCGTACTTTGTTTTCTCTCCTAGTTGTCTTATCGTACTATGTTTTCTCTCCTAGTTGTCTGATCGTACTATGTTTTCTCTCCTAGTTGTCTGATCGTACTATGTTTTCTCTCCTAGTTGTCTGATCGTACTTTGTTTTCTCTCCTAGTTGTCTTATCGTACTATGTTTTCTCTCCTAGTTGTCTGATCGTACTATGTTTTCTCTCCTAGTTGTCTGATCGTACTATGTTTTCTCTCCTAGTTGTCTGATCGTACTATGTTTTCTCTCCTAGTTGTCTGATCGTACTATGTTTTCTCTCCTAGTTGTCTGATCGTACTATGTTTTCTCTCCTAGTTGTCTGATCGTACTATGTTTTCTCTCCTAGTTGTCTGATCGTACTATGTTTTCTCTCCTAGTTGTCTGATCGTACTATGTTTTCTCTCCTAGTTGTCTGATCGTACTATGTTTTCTCTCCTAGTTGTCTGATCGTACTATGTTTTCTCTCCTAGTTGTCTGATCGTACTATGTTTTCTCTCCTAGTTGTCTGATCGTACTATGTTTTCTCTCCTAGTTGTCTGATCGTACTATGTTTTCTCTCCTAGTTGTCTGATCGTACTATGTTTTCTCTCCTAGTTGTCTGATCGTACTATGTTTTCTCTCCTAGTTGTCTGATCGTACTATGTTTTCTCTCCTAGTTGTCTGATCGTACTATGTTTTCTCTCCTAGTTGTCTTATCGTACTATGTTTTCTCTCCTAGTTGTCTGATCGTACTGTTTTCTCTCCTAGTTGTCTGATCGTACTATGTTTTCTCTCCTAGTTGTCTGATCGTACTATGTTTTCTCTCCTAGTTGTCTTTATCGTACTATGTTTTCTCTCCTAGTTGTTTGATCGTACTATGTTTTCTCTCCTAGTTGTCTGTGCGCGAAAATTGCATCTGTACAGCTCCTGTTTTTGCTAAATCCCTTCTGTGCTTAGCTAAGTTGCGGTTCTATGAATGGGCGTAGTCTTTTTTCCAGTATTTAACAGAATATCTTTTTATTATGGCTACGTAATGAAATTCCTCTATATTTTGTGCAGTCCTTTTTGCTGCCCTTTTTCATATGGGGAGTATTTGTTGCACTTCTCCAGTCTTATGGCCTTTCTTGTTTAATCCACACTAGGTTATACAGTCTGTGTAGCCAGGTTATCATTACGTCTTGGCCCTGGCTACTCGTTTGATGGCGCCGCTTGTATCTATGATTTAGTTATATCCGGTTCTATCTCCCGCTAGCATTGTGTAGAGGCGAACATCTTGTTGAATATAACTCTTGATAGTTATTGACACCTGCTTGCAATTATATATTGGAGTTAATTGTCCTATGATCTGATTTGTCATATTGCATTTTTGTTAATTCCGCTGTAATTCTTCCGTTCGCTCCCTAAGTATGTGAAATCTTTCACCTGTTTGATTTGCTGTTTTTCAAAGGCGATATTGATCTCTCCGGCTATTCTAGACATTTTCATGATCTGGTTTTTTCTACATTGATTTTCATGCTGTATATTTTACATGTTGTATTTAGTTTATCAATATGTTGTTGCAATTGTAGTTCTGAAGTTGCTTTGACTCTTTGATAGTCAGCAAAACGTTTTTAAAAGTTCACCAATGGTTCTACCTTCATTTGGGTTGGTAGTTTTTTTTTACAAATGTATAAATAGGAAAGTATTACTTTGAAAATAAACTTACAATGTCACATTTAGAATTCTGATCTTCAAGAACAACCCATTAATATCCTTCAACATGGTGCACATTCATACTCTGAACTTGTTATCTATCACTAAGACTGGCTCTGGCATTTTTTATCTGGCGTCTAGATCCTACCGAGTGGCTGTGTATCGCATTGGTATAGCACTCGCTTTTCAGGACAAAGGCACGGGGTTTAACTCCCACTACCGTCAGTTTCAGTCAATCAACCCTGCTGTAAATGGGTATCGGACTTACGGTACGGTAAGGTAAAGGCAGCGAGGAAGGGAACTGGCCACCCCCACCTCACAAGCTGAGAATACTGACCAGTGGTTAAGTCTGCTGAAGGACTTACTTTAGATCCTAAACAAATATCATCTTCTGCTCTAACCTACTGGATTGCTTCATGACCTGTCTTTCAGCTTTGCGTGGTTGCGAGTCCTAGCTTCTCTTAAAGCTATCACCGTCGTGGGCCACAGTGGACCAGTGGATAATGAGTCGTCCATCTGAGGCATCGTGAGTGTAGTTGCAAAATGCAAAATAGTCGGACCAACGTGTTGGTGGTCGTCCCTGTGGTAGTTTCTTGGGATACCATGTTGCTGTGCTCCATCGATCGTCTGCATCTTCGAAGTGAGTGGCCCACCCAGCAATGTTTGACCTTATCTGCATAAATAACTATCTTTCACAGGGGACAATTAACGTCTGCCAGAGTTATGTTGACCTTTTCTGCGCTGGCTATGAAGCGTGAGGCCGGCCGTGCGTCTCTAGGGGAAGGCCGACCATGGGTCACTCTTGAGTTTTTACTCCCCCGTGCCTTCTGTGATTGGTCATGTTTACGCATCATAGTATATTCCTGCTCTAATAGGAAGAGAATATTTAGTAAAGGGTGTTTCACATATTTAATTGGTGATCCTGAATAACAGGCTGCAGCAGGGCAGACTGGCTCAGCAGAAGGGATCGAAGAGGGAATGCTAACCCGGCACTCAAAAAATGCTTGCTGAAGTCGAATGTGTTGGACAGAAAGGTGCAAATATCGCAGTCAAGCTGTAAACTACGACAAAATGCATTTCGTTCTCTGGACTTCATTCTGCTACTTAAGCACCTCGGGGAAGCACTTCAGGGTTTGTAGCGGGAGATTGAGAACGAACGAAGCCAAGCCATATATTTAATTGGCTTTATATGTGTACAAATGATGATTTGTATAGAGCTAAATTGTTTGAGTATAGGTAGAGGATTATTACACCAAGGTCACCTACAGTGGACAAATGTGGGGACATGGGGAGGGCAGGGTTTAAAGAAGACTAACGTCTGGTCAGCCAAAATGATCGTGCAAAGTTAGGGTTAGGGAAAATATACTGACCCCACCTTACTTCCACGCAGTATTTCATGGAGACAACAAGCTATTTCATGGCAGGCTACCAAGCTGGGGACTGGCTACCAAGCTGCTGGGGACTGGCTACCAAGCTGCTGGGGACTGGCTAACAAGCTGCTGGGGACTGACTAACAAGCTGCTGGGGACTGGCTAACAAGCTGCTGGGGACTGGCTAACAAGCAGTTGGGGACTGGCTAACAAGCTGCTGAGGACTGGCTAACAAGCTGGTGATCGACGTGATCCCAGTAAAAGTGAACGACACGAAGATGAAGCCAATCATAGCACAACCGCCTGGAAAACCCTGGTCTAGCTTCATCAGTACGCTCAGGATGGGAGGAAAGCTACTGCAACCAACCACCTAATGTCCTTTTCAGGGCGCACAAATGAGTAAGCTTGCGCATTGTGGGCATTCAAACAACAAAAAACATGAATCACCTTTACCGGCAGATTGTATTTATTTGTTTACGTACAAGCGTGACTGACGTCGGCTCGATCGGTCGTTAAGATCAAAATGTGTGTCTAGGGTACAAAGAAAAACGGTCCAACGGTTGGGCCGGTCAATGCCTGTCCACAGCAACTCCCCTATGGGGATGGTGGTCTGGATGTATGACGAACTATTACATCGTCTGATTTTTGATTGGGTCCGTTTTGGGTCTGGAACGATAGAACCCTGGTCGGTGAGTTGTTCCGCGCAGAATGAATTACACGCGCTGTGTGTGAGTTGGCGGGAAGATATGCTGTAAGATATGCTGTAAGATATCGGTCGAGTAAATACGGGTGGTTAATTGCATTTATTTCCTATTACATATACGAATCGAATATCGAATTATTTCCATGGCAATGTGAAGGCGTAGGGCAATGCCCCAGGGGGCAGCAACAAAGCTTTCGCCCATTCATTTCGGATGGCTATTTTATGACGAATCAATGAATAAAGTAGCGACAAAGAATCGCAAGGACAACGCATATCAGCGACACAAAGAAAACAAACAGGACAAGTATACAAACACATTAGCGACAAACGATCACAAAGACAAAGCATATTTTCAACAAAAGAAAAACATGGCATGTGTACATCACCCACCCACAATATACAAGTCAAGTAATCTTTCCTTATGGTCACAACTACTATTCGCTGCAAGAAAGATGAAAGTTAGAGGATTCCGTCAATTAAAGATTCTTCAAGGTAGTCATACAATATACACATAAAGAAATGAACCATTTCCTACAACAAAATGTAAGTTTGTTCATTCGCAAACTAAACCCTCTACGCATACTGGGAAGTGCATGGCCAATAGATTATGAACTTGGCTTACAAACCAATGTACGAGGCTCAAATCGTGTGTCCGTTTATCTGTGACCGGATATTTCGTGGGTCTTTTCATTGTAAGACCGCTTCTGCCAGTCAATCCAGGTGTAAATCTGACATTTTTGTAGTCGCCGCGGAAGCAGCATAATTCATGATCTGTCGTTCGCACTTTCAGCAATGAAGTCCGTTCTATGAGCCATTTTTCCTATTTTCTTATTTTTCTTCTTCGTCATTCGTTCTCAAACCACCGCTACCAAGTCCAGAACGTTCTCAAACTCACGCTACCAAGCCCATAACGCTCTCAAACCACTGCTACCAAGCCCAGAACGTTCTCAAACCACCGCTACCAAGCCCAGAACGTTCTCAAACCACCGCTACCAAGCCCAGAACGTTCTCAAACTCACGCTACCAAGCCCTGAACGCTCTCAAACTCCCGCTACCAAGCCCTTAACGTTATGGCAGCATGTTGTCCAGAAAACGGAATGCGTTGTGTCGTTGCTGTTGTTGTTTGTGAATGCCCACAATGAGTAGATTGCTCTTTTGTGGGCCCTGAAAAGGATGTTAAGTGCCGGGTTGTAGCAGCTTCCCTCACATCCCGAGCGTGCTGGCGAATGTGAACCGAGGTCCTCCAGGCGGTTGTTATGCTTGGCTTCATCTGCGTGTTTCTCACTACTACAGGGACCACGTCGATCCCTGACCTCGTTAGCCAGACTCACATGAAAACAGCCCGTTTCCAGAGAGGGCTACTAGTAAGCCGAGTTGATGGTCTTGACCAGAATGGTTTTCCTGGACCTAACATGTCTGATCAGTATATTTTGCCTGACCCTGACTAACATGTCTGATCAGTATATTTTGCCTGACCCTGACTAATATGTCTGATCAGTATATTTTGCCTGACCCATACTAACATGTCTGATCAGTATATTTTGCCTTGATCAGTATATTTTGCCTGACCCTGACTAATATGTCTGATCAGTATATTTTGCCTGACCCATACTAACATGTCTGATCAGTATATTTTGCCTTGATCAGTATATTTTGCCTGACCCATACTAACATGTCTGATCAGTATATTTTGCCTTGATCAGTATATTTTGCCTGACCCTGACTAACATGTCTGATCAGTATATTTTGCCTGACCAGACGGTAGTCTTCCTCCCTACGTTGTGTCATAGTTTACAGCTTGGCTGTGATATTTACACCTTTCGGGATCAAGACGCTGAGCAGCGCATGAGCTGCAGTGGTCATCAACCCATAGCTGACTGCTAGCGTCAGGGCCAGCGAACCAGAGCTGCTAAGACCCTTCTACACCCTCACGCGGTGATCCTGGATAACAGGCTGCAGCATGGCAGACTGGCTAAGGAGAAGGGATCGAAGATGGAATGTTAACCTGGTACTCAAAAAATGCTTGAAGTCGGATGTGTTGGACCGAAAGGTGTAAACTACGACACAACGCATTCCGTTCTCTGGGCTACATTCTGCTACTTAAGCCATTTCAGTGTTTGGTAGCGGAGATTGAGAACGAAGAAGATTTACACCTTTCGGTCACATTCATCTGACTTCAGCAAACTTTTTTTCTTATTTGTAACTAATAGCAACTATTTACTGCATTTGATTAGCCTTACTTTTTTTTTGTTATAAACAGTTAACTGATGCTGTCGTAGAGCCGAAGTATCGGCTCACAAATCTTCTTACAATACCATACAGCTGATATATCGGTTTGATCATACAGTGGCTATACTAACACTTTCACAATTCCAAGTTTTATCCAAATTTATAAATATAGCTGTACATCGTATCGGCAATTGTATATTGTAAAAATAAATATCACCACAACTCTTAGATGGTCCAGAGCGAATTAATGAATACCGATACAATATGCTAGGCGAATTTAGGACAACTCTGTGTTGGGACGGGGCACAGCAGAATGAGATACCGTCTACCCAAAGAACTAAAGATAGAAAATGCCAAGAATGTGTATGCGGCACTGATACAATGGCTGCTGAACATCTGCTACAAGGATGTCCAGCAGGCGGGGACCAGAGAAACCACGTGCGGCTATCACCAATACCATATACCTGGACAAGGTCTAATGGAGATACCAGTCGCCTCAGGCTGACCACTGCTTTCTTTACATATATTCAATCTCACATCAGAAATCATATGATAAGGTATAGAAAAAGACGTCAAAGAAATTGACGATGATCGAAAACACGAATATAACGGAGAAAATGAAGAAAAGATAAAGATATAGAAAAAGGCGACGACGGCGAACGTGACGAAGAAGAAGAAAATGAAACCAACGAAGAAGAAGAAGAAACAGTTATAGAAAAAGATGGAGATGATGATGGAAATGAAGAAGATATAAAAAAATATAGAAAAAGATGGAGGATAATGGAAATGAAGATATAGAAAAAGCAGACGACGACAAAGAAGATGATGAAAAAGAATATGAAGACAAAACAGTGAGGAATAAGGAGCAAACTTAGAGGACAGAAGAAGAAAACATTGAAGAAGAGTACAATGAAGAAAAATGACGACATGGTCAGCAAAGAAAAAGACGAAGAAGAGAAAAGACAACGAAGAAAAGACGAATGAAGATAGGCTGGGATAAACTGTTTACTTCTCAGAACGTGTAACCAGTCCCGTCCGGTCTGGTGGTCGTAAACATGCCGAATGTAGGAATACACGGGGAGAACCGTGTGGGAATATGCAGGAACGCCATATGGGAATATGCAGGCTATATCCTGAGGTCGGTCATTATAAGAATCAATCAGGGGTGTCCATTTTTAAAAGTCGTGGACCACGATGTCAACCTTGGCAGGTCCGGAGGGCAGGACTTGACAAAGTGTCAATACACACCTGCAACCATATTACTACGGTGCGTATTGATATATGCGAGAAGCGGCTGGTCGCGCGGTATCAATGTTGGTATTCAGACTACGAGAAGTTGCGTTTAAAACCTTGGGAAAGGCTTACGGTTGTTCTTCGATTTGAGGTGAAATAAAAACGTAACATATATAGGACATGGCGACTACAGAGACAAGCGACATTTATTTCCCAGCCGTATAAATCCGCCAGGTAGACTTCGGCAATGAGAATAGAGGCCAAAACACCAGAGGTGAATAAATACTGCGGGAAATCAGACCATAGCTCAACAAAATCCGGAAAACCCCAACAGTTACTTTTCAGTGGCTACTCCCATTGTGAAATCACAGGAAACGAGTGAGCTGATGCCCTGTCCAAAGCAGGTGGCAGGATTGAGCAACTATTCCATACAGTGTCTTTCATAGAGGCAAAAACTATCATCCGGAATCAGTACAACTCAAAATGGAAGAAAGGTCATGGATGTGAGCAATAGAACTGACACAATCCACCAGACACCAACAAACCGCCATCTTTCGTTCGAGAACAGGCCACTGTGTACTATTTGGTCACCTACGTCGGCACAAGTGACTGCCCACGTGGAACCGGAGTCCACATCCTACAGGACTGACCAGCATACAGAGACCTACGATGCCTGACCTGGTCAGGTGGAGCCGAGGTGACACAGAAGCTGTATGGATGCCAACCCGAACCTGGAGAGGACTGTACTGGAGAGAACTTTACTCCGTTATAACGACTGAACTATAGATCTAACATGACATTTAAATTTAAAAAACTAGAAGAAAAAGAAGAATCCCTGATAACAATTCTGCAACGGGACTACTTTTACCTTTTTCCTACAATCATAAACTCGCTGTATAGACGCCGAATAGCCGTTGAAAAAACTGGCATTACGTCCACTTGTACTGAGAAGTTGAAGTCGTCTTCCCTTCGCCAAGTATATTGCGTTATCGGTCGTTTAAGGTTCGTGTTGCCAGATTTCTATTATGGCATCCATCCACCTGACACGTGTTCTTTGAACCTTTTGATATACCAACAAAGTACTTAGCTACCGAGAAGGCCTACTTACTTCTATCCACTTGTGCGGCAAAGCGTTGTTGGGATCGGAAACGTCCTCTCTCGAATCAAGTGCGTTGCGGTGGTTGCGTATGCTGAATTTATTGTAGGACTTTTGTTATATTATCTGTCTACCTACGACTTGGTCTCCCTCTTACCATGCAACCGTGATTTCTTTAGTGTAGATACGCATTAGAAGCCAGTCGTGTTGTATTTTTATGACAGGACCGTAACTCAATATGAGGGATGGTCAAGTTTTGCACTAGTAATGAGGGGTCGAGGCACTTTCCTGGAAATTGGTGAGAACGTTAGCCCTTCTCTATGTATTAACTCTGCAAGGTGATAAACTTCTCCCATCTATTCTTCCTCTTATTGGTGCCTGTAATGTGGAACTTAGCTGTTTTGACCTGGATCCACGTCTCCAGTTCAGTTGTCAAGTTCTTGACGTCAGAAAAACGTGCGGATATGAAATCATGTCTCGTCTACTTGTTAAAGGACTTGGCACCTAGTGACTTCCTCATGTTCCCAAATATGAAGAACCCGCTTCATGGACGTCGTTTTTCTGACGTCCAGGACTTCATAACTGAACTGGAGACGTGGATCCAGGTCCAGACGGGGAAGTTCTACAATCGGTGCATCACGAAGGATAAGAACAGATCAGAGAAGTATATTGACTCCTTTATATTAAAGTACACAATGCTTCGACCGACCATCATACACTTAAGGTGGGTCCTTATATCGCCATGTGGCTCAAGCAGCTGCACGGAGAATTAATCTGACAGCAGCCGTCGACTCACAGCTGAATCAGGTTCAGCGAACCACAGCTGATAAAAATCCTATTTCATCCAAAGCATAACATACTGTTACGAGGTGTCAGTTTTTGTGTAAGGTGGTTGACGTGTTATGGTCTTCATATTGTTATGATGTGCCAGTATTTGGGTAGTCGATTGGTGTGTTATAGACGTCCTATTGTTACGATGTGCCAGTGTTTGGGTAAGGTCGGTTGACGTGGTGTATACGTCATATTGTTACGATGTGCCACTATTTGGGTACAGTCGATTATCATGTTATAGACGTCCTATTGTTACGGGGTGCCAGTTTTTTTGGTAAGGTTCTTATCTTGTGTACTGCCTTCCCTAAGTCAGATACAATTTACTTCTGGGTTTACACAAGCGTTTCTCTACTTGGGAAGCAAGCTCTGTACGCATTGCGTGAGGAATAAGTGCTCTAACCATCATTGAATCTTTAAAAAAAAAACCAAGAATGGTATCTCCCCTCGAGCCTCGCCCCACATAATTTGGACATTTATACCTGGCCTGTGCCATGGTAAACAATTTTCTAATTAAAATACGCCAAATAATTGCACTTTACACAGTGTGGCTTGTCTATCGATCTTTTTATATTAAATATAGAAGCATAATTGTGATATTATCTCGTCTGTTAACTATAGTTGTTAGACCAGGAAGGGAAGTGTAATCTTCTTTTGTGTTCCATCTTTGCGACCGCTGTGATGGCCTTGGAAACAGCAGACTGCATCCGTGCATCCTGTCAGAGAATAGAGAGAGGGGAGGCAAACCCAGTCGTGTGCCGTGCTGAAACCGGATGTGTCGTGTCTGAAGGTGCAGATATTGCAGCCTCGCTAGAACGACACAACGTAGTCAACACACGACGGGGCGACAGCAGTGGCGAAGCGGCCTCTAGTCCTCGGCATAAAAACCCCTCAAACTCCAGCAATGGGAATAAGGTTGTACGACAGTTGTTTTTTTAAGCCATCATCTATTCCTTGGTTATCCTCTTGATCTAAAGCCTTGTGTGATAGTACCCTGTCTATAGCACGGAACATCACTCACTAACCATGTCTATAGCACGGAACATCACTCACTAACCATGTCTATAGCACGGAACATCACTCACTAACCGTGTCTATAGCACGGAACATCACTCACTAACCGTGTCTATAGCACGGAACATCACTCACTAACCGTGTCTATAGCACGGAACATCACTCACTAACCGTGTCTATAGCACGGAACATCACTCACTAACCGTGTCTATAGCACGGAACATCACTCACTAAGCTGTTATACTGTTGTATGCTTAGTCAGTTGCGTACTGAGCACTGGCCACGGAGACGAATATCCACACAAAGCTGTTTTAGAGGCCCAGAAGAGCTCTCCACTACGACCACCTTTATCGAGAGAACTGGCATTCCTGTGTAGACGTAACAGAAAAAAAAGGCGCGAACAAGAAGGGAAGCTAACTGTATATAACGAGATACGTCACAAACGGTAAAGACCCGCTCCATATTCTTTAGTGTCGTCGCGGTTAACTTTATTGTTAGAGAAGTGAGTTATTCTGTGACTAGTCCTTCCTGGCATGCTTTCTCACCTTCTGTAAATGTTATTCATATATCCGTTTACAGCTTGGTACACTGGAGCATGCCAAATGTTAATCGTTTTCACAACCAAAATGTCAAATAATTTTTATTTTACATGGGTTGGCTTTTCTAGCGATCTTCGTGTAGAATTATTTAGCTTTGTAGTGTTAATGTTCAATATGAATGCTTGGACTGACTAGAGTGTGGAAGTCATTGATGCCAGTAGGTGTACGCATCTCTTAGCTATACACAAAACTGTCATACAACAATTTTTCTCAGCGTGCAATAACTACCAGAAATATGATGGAGCATTTATCACAGGAGACGATTTCAGTATGTCAATTATGTTCTTGTGGGGTTGCGAGAGGAGGGAAGAGTGAGACAAAGTAGCCACGAGCGAACACGCACATGTACACACAGTCCGTTCCGGCAACTTCGCGCAAACACATCTTTCTCTGAACGATGCAAATCGATATTTACGCCATCTTTCTGGGCCGAATCTAGGCTGGCGGTTCTGTCCTGGAATGGAGGCTATGGCTGACCAGGTTCAGCTGAAGGCAGTATAAATTATTAAACTGTCTTAGAAGGTCAAGCCAGAAGAGGCGCTAATGGATTATGTTAATTCTAGCTGACTTAGGGTCGGGCAAGACAAATAAGGGCTCTTAATACGTACAAGACACATTATGAGACCCCTTTGGGTTCTTAAGACACATGCAGCAGGCTCGGAATGTGAGCTACTGCAGACGCCAACTTAATGTCCTTTTTAGGGCGCACAACAAAGTTGTTGTTTCAAATGTTCCCAATGAGTAGTAACTCTTTTGTATGCCCTGAAAATACGTTAAGTGACGTGTTGTAATAGCTTTCTTCATATTCTGAGCATGCTGATGAAGGTGGACCGGGGTACTTCATGCGATTGTCCTTCATGTTGTTCTTGGCTTCATCTGCGTATCGCTCACTACTACGGGGATAACGTCGATCCCTCACCTTGTTAGCCAGGCTGCCTTGAAAACAGCCCTTTTCCTGTGAGAGCTACGAGGATGCCGAGGTGGGGGTCTTGTCCAATATGTTGTGCCTGACCCTGACTAACACGTCTGATCAGTATGTTGTGCCTGACCCTGACTAACATGTCTGATCAGTAAGTTGTGCCTGACCCTGACTAACATGTCTGATCAGTATGTTGTGCCTGACCCTGACTAACATGTCTGATCAGTATGTTGTGCCTGACCCTGACTAACATATCTGATCAGTATGTTATGCCTGGCCCTGACTAACATGTATGATCAGTATGTTGTGCCTGACCCTGACTAACACGTCTGATCAGTATGTTGTGCCTGACCCTGGCTAACACGTCTGATCAGGATGTTGTGCCTGACCCTGACTAACACGTCTGATCAGTATGTTGTGCTTGACCCTGATTCTGACTAACATTCCTGACCAGTATGTTGACCCTGACCCTGACTAACACGTCTGATCAGTATGTTGTGCCTGACCCTGACTAACACGTCTGATCAGTATGTTGTACCTGACCCTGACTAACACGTCTGATCAGTATGCTGTACCTGACCCCGACTAACACGTTTGATCAGTATGTTTTGCCTGACCCTGACCAACAACGTCTGATCAGTATGTTGTACCTGATCCTGACTAACACGTCTGATCAGTATGTTGTGCCTGACCCTGACTAACAACGTCTGATCAGTATGTTGTACCTGACCCTGACTAACACGTCTGATCAGTATGTTGTAGCTGACCCTGACTAACACGTATGATCAGTATGTTGCAACTGAATCTGACCCTGACTAACATGTCTGATACAGTATGTTGTCCCTGACCCTGACTAACACGTCTGATCAGTATGGTGTGCCTGACCCTGACTAACACGTCTGACCAGTATGTTGTGCCTGACCCTGACCCTGGCTAAAATGTCTGATCAGTACGTTGTGCCTGACCTTGGCTAACATTTCTGATCACTATGTTGTGCCTGACCCTGACTAACACGTCTGATCAGTATGTTGTGCCTGACCCTGACTAACACGTCTGATCAGTATGTTGTGCCTGACCCTGACTAACACGTCTGATCAGTATGTTGTGCCTGACCCTGACTAACACGTCTGATCAGCATGTTGTACCTAACTCTGACTAACACGTCTGATCAGTATGTTATGCCTGCCCCTGACCCTGACTAACACGTCTGATCAGTATGTTGTACCTGACCCTGACTAACACGTCTGATCAGTATGTTGTCCCTGACCCTGACTAACATGTCTGATCACTATGTTGTGCCTGACCCTGACTAACATGCCTGACCAGTATGTTGTCCCTGACCCTGACTAACAACGTCTGATCAGTATGTTGTACCTGACCCTGACTAACTTGTCTGATCAGTATGTTGTATCTGACCCTGACTAACACGTATGATCAGTATGTTGCAACTGACCCTGACCCTGACTAACACGTCTGATCAGTATGTTGTCCCTGACCCTGACTAACACGTCTGATCAGTATGGTGTGCCTGACCCTGACTAATACGTCTGACCAGTATGTTGTGCCTGACCCTGACTAACACGTCTGATCAGTATGTTGTGCCTGACCCTGACCCTGGCTAAAATGTCTGATCAGTATGTTGTGCCTGACCTTGGCTAACATGTCTGATCACTATGTTGTGCCTGACCCTGACTAACACGCCTGACCAATATGTTGTTCCTGACCCTGACTAACATGCCTGACCAGTATGTTGTGCCTGACCCTGACTAACACGTCTGATCAGTATGTTGTGCCTGACCCTGACTAACACGTCTGATCAGTATGTTGTACCTAACCTTGACTAACACGTCTGATCAGTATGTTATGCCTGCCCCTGACCCTGACTAACACGTCTGATCAGTATGTTGTATCTGACCCCGACTAACATGTCTGACCAGTATGTTGTGCCTGATCCTGACTAATATGTCTGACCAGTATGTTGTGCCCGACCTTGACTAACATGCCTGGCCAGTATGTTGTGCCTGACCCTGACTAACATGCCTGACCAGACGTTAATCTTCCTACCCCCACAACAGAGTAAACCTACCTATCGTGGGCATCCAGCAAACCATGCGAGACACCGACAAGATCAAGGGTGGCAAGGTCTTGTATTTGTGAAGCTGTGTTGAATAAATCGACATTAACATCACGATTATCGATGGTCATCCATTGTATCCTGCAATTCGGATAGAAAATATTAATTATATCGTAATCTTATATCATAATAAAAGCCTCAAACCTCCAGGCGTTGACATGGATCTACTGTCCTGCTCATGCTGGGGTTCGGGGCAATGAAAGAGCGGACATCTTGGCTTCACAAGCACCAATCATGGACACATTGGTGATAGACAGAAGTGACATTTTGAAATCAATCAATGACCTCCTGCTGGATGAGGACACCGAAATAGATGAAGCAGCAATCCACAGACTGGAAAGATTCGACATTAAACGAGGTTCGAGCGGAGTGGGGCGCAGGAGAGGAGGCGCAGGAGAGTGTACAACCAGCGAGCTACAGGGACCATCAGTACCTTACGCCATTTGATGAGAGACTGAGCACCTATGGGTATGCCCAGAGTGCGGTGACGTTGATTCTTAGAAACAGAATAAAGTTTGGGGCGCTGATAATTCGGTGGTATTTCGCTGATAAGAATTAATGGCCCCAAGCTTTTATTTCATATTTGAGATGCAGCATAATGTGTGATTGGCGTAAGGCGTACCAAGTACAGATAAGAATTCAATAAGAGATGCCTACGAAAGGGCATGGGCATATAGTGACAGGTCATGGTATGGAATGAAGGCCTATGGGAAGGGAGCCAACAACCGCCACTAGAATAACAAATTAAGAAAAGAAAATGAGGCTGGATAGGACATACATTGAAGAAAGCAACGTCCAACATGGCTAAGCAGGCTGTCACGTGGAATCCTCAAGGGAAGAGATAGGTAGGCCTTAAAATACACGGATAAGATAATGCTAGAGGGGAAACTACGTACCCAGCTTGGTGATAAATTACCCAAATTGTTTCCTTGACTCGCGGTCAACAAACATCCTAATTTTAATCTTATAACGTATCTATGTTAGTGGGATCATTTGTAGGGTTCCAGTAAGTAATCTGGCATTTTTAAAAAAAATTTTGTTGGTTAGTTTCTTTTTTCAGTAAAAAATGTTAGACTGCGTATATAATGCGAATATATTTTTATCTATAAAAAGCATCGCACTATTTTCGGATCAGTATGACGGTTTAAAATGCAACCAATCAAGATTTGTTTGTTTCCAACTGTCAGTATGGCGACAACAGGCAATTTACACACACACACAAACAAAGTAATGCGTTTTAAAAGCCAAATATTGCGAGGCTCTGCAAGCTTGTATTTAACACGGCTTTTGTAGCCTGCTCGGTGAACGTGGTCGTGTAGGAGGACGGTCAACATTGACACACAGTGCCTCGTGTTGGCGCGGATCTTGGCTTTGTGCATCTGTCATCACAAGAGGGGCTGTGGGCCACTCTTCAGCTAGGAGTGGGCACAAGAGACGAACTGAAATAGAAGATAATTGTGTGCTAAGATGGGGGAGAGGGCCGTGTTCCTGGTCTCACGCTTTCCAAACTGCTAACGGTTTGGTACGAAAGATTCCGCGCTAAAATTGACATAACCAGGGCCAGCTGGGAATCTAGGGCCAAGAAACATGTCTGTGATCAGTTTACACAGGGGTCTGATTTGGACGTAAGCTAAACAAGCTACAAGCTTAGGACCTCTGTCTGAAGGGGCCCTTTTCAATGTCCAGTATTTTTCTGACAAGGTCCCATGTCTTCTATCGAGATGCTACAGTCGACCTTACTGTAAATGGATACCAGACTTACTGTTAGAGAAGAAAAGGCAGTGGCGGGGGAAAGGGCGGGCGGGCTGGCTGATTCTCTCATTGAAAGCTGAGATCTAGTTTCATCATGAAATACATGATCTGACACTTCATGCCCATCAATATACACTACATCCCCGACTACACGACACTACATCCCCGATTACAAGACACTACATCCCCGACTACAAGACACTACATCCCCGACTACAAGACACTACATCCGTGACTACACGACACTACATCCGTGACTACACGACACTACATCCCCGACTACACGACACTACATCCCCGACTACACGACACTACATCCCCGACTTCACGACACTACATCCCCGACTACACGACACTACATCCCCGACTACACGACACTACATCCCCGACTACACGACACTACATCCCCGACTACACGACACTACATCCCCGACTACACGACACTACATCCCCGACTACAAGACACTACATCCCCGACTACAAGACACTACATCCCCGACTACAAGACACTACATCCCCGACTACAAGACACTACATCCCCGACTACAAGACACTTCATGTCCGACTGCAAGAGACTTCATGTCCGACTGCAAGAGACTTCATGTCCGACTGCAAGAGACTTCATGTCCGACTGCAAAAGACTTCATGTCCGACTGCAAGAATTTTCATGTCCGATTGCAAGACACTTCATGTCCGACTGCAAGACACTTCATGTCCGACTGCAAAAGACTTCATGTCCGACTGCAAGAATTTTCATGTCCGATTGCAAGACACTTCATGTCCGATTGCAAGACACTTCATGTCCGACCGCAAGACACTTCATGTCCGACCGCAAGACACTTCATGTCCGACCGCAAGACACTTCATGTCCGACCGCAAGACACTTCATGTCCGACCGCAAGACACTTCATGTCCGACCGCAAGACACTTCATGTCCGACCGCAAGACACTTCATGTCCGACCGCAAGACACTTCATGTCCGACCGCAAGACACTTCATGTCCGACCGCAAGACACTTATGTCCGACCGCAAGACACTTCATGTCCGACCGCAAGACACTTCCATGTCCGACCGCAAGACACTTCCATGTCCGACCGCAAGACACTTCCATGTCCGACCGCAAGACACTTCCATGTCCGACCGCAAGACACTTCATGTCCGACCGCAAGACACTTCATGTCCGACCGCAAGACACGTCATGTCCCACCGCAAGACACTTCATGTCCGACCGCAAGACACTTCATGTCCGACCGCAAGACACTTCATGTCCGACCGCAAGACACTTCATGTCCGACCGCAAGACACTTCATGTCCGACCGCAAGACACTTCATGTCCGACCGCAAGACACTTCATGTCCGACCGCAAGACACTTCATGACCGACCGCAAGACACTTCATGACCGACCGCAAGACACTTCATCACCGACCGCAAGACACTTCATCCCCTTCGGCAGTGTCAACATCGGGCAACCGTTACTGTTAACCGGAATAATTTAAGACGCCATTAAAGTTCTGAACTAACAACCTTTTCTTTCCCTTCCCTAATCTCGCAAAGGACTTTGTTAGTGACCCTTGTCAAGCTCAATTAAACAGCATTTTTCTGTGTGTTTGATGAAGCTGAGGAATTCCACTGCTGTTTATCTGGTGAACTCTCACACACAATCATAGTAGCCTCACTCCGCTCTGGTAGACACCCACGCGACCCTGGTAGACACCCACGCGACCCTGGTAGACACCCACGCGACCCTGGTAGCCACACCCACGCGACCCTGGTAGCCACACCCACGCGACCCTGGTAGCCACACCCACGCGACCCTGGTAGCCACACCCACGCGACCCTGGTAGCCACACCCACGCGACCCTGGTAGCCACACCCACGCGACCCTGGTAGCCACACCCACGCGACCCTGGTAGCCACACCCACGCGGCCCTGGTAGCCACACCCACGCGGCCCTGGTAGCCACACCCACGCGGCCCTGGTAGCCACACCCACGCGGCCCTGGTAGCCACACCCACGCGGCCCTGGTAGCCACACCCACGCGACCCTGGTAGCCACACCCACGCGACCCTGGTAGCCACACCCACGCGACCCTGGTAGCCACACCCACGCGACCCTGGTAGCCACACCCACGCGACCCTGGTAGCCACACCCACGCGACCCTGGTAGCCACACCCACTTCTTCCTGTATCTTCGCAAACACTTCCGGTGGCCCACTTAAGAAAGCCTGTAGCTGATCACTTAAGTGAGCCCTTGCAGTGGTGGTTGCTGTAACAATTCGTTTTATTTGATGAGGCTGTTGAGGCCAAGCACGTCTCTTTTAATCACAATTTATCACATACTTGAGGGGAAGAAGACTAACGTCTGGTTATGCAAAATATACTGATCATACATGTTAGTCAGGGTCAGGCAAAACATACAGACCAAGACTCACCTCGGCTTCCTAGTAGCCCTCCCTGGAAACGGGCTGTTAACATGGCAGCCTGGCTAACGAGGTGAGGGATCGCCATGATCCCCGTAGTAGTGAGTGACGTAGACGAAGCCAAGCATAGCACAACCCCCTGGAGGACCACCGGTCCATCTTCAGCAGCACGCTCGGGATGTGAGGAGAGCTACTACAACCCACAACTTAACGTCCTTTTCAGGACGCACAAAATAGTAACCTACTCATTGTGGACATTCGCAAACAACAACAACAATCACATACTTGAAAGGTAACGTCAGCTCTCATCTCTCGATTGTACTTACATACACATGTACAGTACAGATGTTACCAAAACATAGACTGTTATTTATATATGGTTTCTTGTCAAAGGTCTAACTAGGTCATTCTTAGCAATCTCAAAGGTGGAGTGACCAGGTCCCCTTTCCTAATCGCAGTGTCACCCCCTGAAAGTCAAGTACACATTAACAGCTGAGTAAGATGGAATTGTTGAGAGCAGGGATCTAGCAAAGGTCCTTTGCAACGAGAGAAAATCGTATTATTCTGTCACTCAGGCGCACACACGCAGCTACACACTTGCAGACATACGGTGACCTGATAAAAATGTGTCCTTCCTGAGATTGGAGAGAAAAGAAGAAAAACCGCACCTATTTATTTGTCAAAATCGAATTACTTTCAAAATAAACACCATCTGCGTTAACACTATTCTCACACTGTTGCTAATACTGCTTTACGCATTTCTGAAAGTCATTTTTGGAACATCTCCGTGACATTTGGATCCAGCTCCGTTTTGGGGGGAATCTCCGTGACATTTGGATCCAGCTCCGTTTTGGGGGGAATCTCCGTGACATTTGGATCCAGCTCCGTTTTGGGGAATCTCCGTGATATTTGGATCCAGCTCCGTTTTGGGGGAATCTCCGTGACATTTGGATCCAGCTCCGTTTTGGGGGAATCTCCATGACAATGCTCCTACCTACCTAACTGCGCATTGCACTTCGTTCACGATTTTTGTGCTGATCCTACGACATTCCGTTCGGCAGTTACGCTACTCCACAGACATGGCTCCGTGCGACGTTTGGCTCTTTTCATGACTCTTGGTGCCCCTCAATAGAACGAGATCTCAGGACAGAAGAATTCAAAACAAACCCGACGAAGCGTCTGATAGAGATCCCATTAATTACTTCCAGAAAGATTCCATTAGCTGGAGCACAGATCATAGAAGTCTCAACCCAGAAAGGGTTTATTTGAAGAGAATTAGGTATTCAAGGAGAGTTAATGTTTATATCGTGTATACTAAGGTCGGATACTTTTTTTTAAAGAGTCCTAGTACATCTACAAACACCTAGTACCTACACATACCAGCATATTTACGCACACCTACATACTACATTTGCAGGCAAATCTACACACGCATATTGCTACATGTTCCTACTTACACCTACGCACACACAGGTGTGACTCCTGAGGGCGTGTTTATGTCACGTGCTTAGATCGACCATCCCATGGCAGGTTGCCGTACGCAGAGACCAAGGGTTCTCAATATAACATTTGCAGAACAGGTCGTGCGGTCCGCGAAAGGTCGTGCCGTCCACGAAAGGTTGCTAGTTGTTCCCCAAGAGACTGTCATCTTAACATACATAATTGTTTAAAAAAGGAAAACGTTAGACGCCAGGCTCTGATAGCTCGCGCTGGCATGGTTGACTGTGACTTAGGAAGACTCACAAACTGTATGGAGCTAAAGACTCGAGACAAAAGTCAAATCCATCACAGAAAAGCCTGTGCGAGCACCAGAAGAAAAGAACAAGCAAGGTTAAGACCAAATACATCATACAGGTAATGTGGGTGAAGAAGTCCAGGTAGCAGTAAACAAGGCAAATGCATGTTCATCGTCATCATCAGCCCCATAATATAGAAGGCCGTTGAGGTACCGTTATTGCAATTTGCTGTATCAGCTCCCGCCATACAACAACGGTGTGTCTTGGGCCGCTACACACCTGACGGAGCCCGTCTCTCTCCAGCTGGCAGTTCATTATAGTTGTCTAAATTTCATACAACAAAGCTGACACTGTCTTCAGCCAGGGCGAAGGGCACCAGTTTCGTGAAGTTCAGCCGTGTGAACTAGACCATGAAATATGACACATGTTTAAGCGTAGTGCTATTAATATAGCCGATGTACATTCCAGGATAATCAGACGGAAGAAAACACAAAACAACGAATAAACCAGTACAAATGCAAAACAACACGTTTCTGTGAACACAAGTGTAAATCGTCGACTAGTGTGAATTCCCGGCAAATCCATGGTCTGGTGGCATCTATAATGAACTAAAACAGAAGAGCAATGTAGACCTGCAGCCAGTTATCGCGGCATCTTTGCTGCCCAAATCAATGCAATTGTTAGGTGTGATAAAAAGTAATATTACATTTAGGAGCATAGAAGTGATAATCAAACTGTACAAATGTACAAAGCATTAGTTAGACCTAGATTGGAATACTGTGTACAGGTGTGGATGAGTTCTTATCGTAGAGGAGATATAAACATGCTGGAAATGATACGAAGAAGAGCGACAAAACTGACAGTGGGATTCCTGCACTAAACACTACGTCTACGTAGCGGGTTTGTAGGGGTTCGTATAACATCCTGGGACATACTGAAGATGATGATCTTGGGTTCTCCTTGCTGTAGTGCAATGCAATGCAATGATCTCAACAGACTCACCACTACTGGGATACCAATGTCGATCGTCACATTATTGGCTAGACTGCTGTTACACACATTTCCAGGTTCATGGCATGGAGGGTATTGGTCAATGTGTTTAATTTGGCCTCGTCACGAGTCGTGTGCCCCTAGAGGGGTCAGCCACATTGTTTCGCCTAGTTCGCACTACACGATCTGTGTGTCAGTGGCCATGCTCTCCTATCTGTAACCCACATGGCTCCTAACAGATCAATAGAGCAGGTCCCTGATCCAGTACACAATATTCTCTGCGCAAATGTGCCCCCCTTCCACCGGGGATATTTTTATGGTTGTAAGGGTGGTTGGAATTATGCTTCAGTTTAGTCTTACGTTGATGGTTAAGAATATATTATTTTTTTAACTTTTTATACTAAAGTTTTAAAATTCTAATGTAATGTTGTTATTAAATGTGTAAAGCACTGTATAAATAATCCTAAAAAGTATGGATGTCTGTGTGGAGTATGGTATGTGCGTGCGCGCGTGTGTATGTATATATGTATGTATATATATCTTATTCTATCCACGTGTGTCGTTAGACGTCGTTTGGAGGTTTTAGTTGTCTGTCGTGTGCCACCGATGTTGTTGTCATTCCGTGTTTCTTCAGTGTCTCACTCACACCATCTGTCCATCTTTTTTCATGGTCTGACTCTTGTTCTGCAGCCCTGCTGTCTGGTATTGTAGATACGAGCAGCTGGTAACTGTGGTTGCGTTCTTGACAGGTGTCCGAACCAATTTATTCTGTCTTTCTATGTATTCCACGCATGATGTTGTACTGTCTGATTATATCGTTTCGTACCCAGTCCAGCATTGGGGAGGAAGACCGTATAGTCAGGCACAACATACTGAACAGACATTCATATTAGTCAGTCTGATAAAATACACTGGCCTAGACCCTCACCTCGGTTTCCTTGCAGCTCTTCCTGGACACGGGCTGTTTTCATGGCAACCTGGCTAACGAGATGAGGGATCGACGTGATCCTCGTAGTCGCGAGAGACACGCAGATGAAGCCAAGCATAGCACAACCGCCTAGAGGACCCCGGTCTACCTTCATCAGCACGCTTGGAAAGCCATTGCAACCCGCCACGTAAAAAGGCCTTTTCAGGGTGCACAAACAGAAAATCTACTCGTGGGCAATTCAAACTGCCTAGCCTTGCGACCCCGACAGCCTTTCTGAAACGCCCCCCCCCCCCCCCCCCACGCCAATTTCGCATACAATTATGTTTCTTTCTTGTGTCGTGTTGAGAGTCTATGGTTTGGCCACGACCTTCTCTAGACTGGAGATGGCCATGGTTTGGTACTGGTAGCAGAGAGTTGGTATAAAAATACTATTTATCAGTTGTCATTTTGTCTTCGTGTGAAAGTGTTTGGGTCTTAGGAATGGTGAGAGATAGGAACCCACATTATCTTTCTGTGTTATTGATTCCATCTCTCTATCCAGCCTTTCATCTTCTGTGAACACGCTGCCCTATCCAGCTTTCCATCTTCTGTGAACACGCTGCCCCAGTATTTGAATTATGTGACTCGTTTGTTCTGTGCCTTTTACCTTTATATTTGTTCTCTCTATTTTGCTGATTTTCATCGTCTGTCTGTGCTGTGCTAATCCTCATATTGTATCTAAGGCAGGCATTGTCAAGAGCATTAAGATGTTCTTGGATATGATATATATATAATATATATATATATATAAACAATTTGCGGAAACATCGCACGGAGGAATCGATCAACGCCACTTTGTGCGCTTTGTTTCCTTTGAATATCTTGAATATTTCAGACTATCAGCTTTACCATATTGAAATCAGGTCTATTATTAATAACGGTAAAATGACATACGAATGTTCAAATGAAAGGAAAAGTCACATCACTTGAAATCACGAGCTAGAATGAAATGATTTAGTATATATATATATATATATCGGCTGGTTAGTTTTCTCAAAAGTCAGAGCCGACACATCGGCTCCACGTTGTTTTTTTTTGCGTTCGCCTTATTTCTCTAACCCCGAAGGCGGTGTGCGTTGCACTGCGTTTTTATTTTGCGCCTGTCGGCCCAGTGCATCCGACTTCAGCATGCATTTTATGTAAGGGTCTGCTTCCTCCTGCATTTTCTAAGGGTTTGCTTCCCCGGGGTAACGGCCGGTGCTGTGATGGGGATCGAACCCAGCACCTTCTGGTTGTGAGCCGTGTCACTTAACCACTAGGCCACGCCGTCCCCCGGCTCCACGTTGTGAATGAGTTGAGTTTGAGACGCTTTCATCTGACGGCTATTAGAATCACTGTCCAGACTGAAAGTGTAGTAACAAGATACATCATCTTCACAGCTATACTAGCTATGAAATAATTTTGGTGTAAATTCCCATTACCATTATGCGGCACATATTTCATGTTTTCTTTTCTATTTGTCTCTTTTAGGTGTGGATGTGACAGCAAACCAAGATGAAGCAGAAGACACAGACCGTGAGATATTTCAGATGGAGCTTATTGTACCTCAGACAGATGATAGTCCAGCAAAGTGGGCATTCAGAACAGTGGACAATACATACTGGACTCAGGAGCCGCTTGGAGGCATTCAGGCCACAGCCAAGGACAGAGCGTAAGTAGCTCAACAAGAATATCATTTTTTCATTCGTTCTCAATCGCCTGTTCTAATTCTTCATTCGTTCTCAATCTCCTGCTACCATGCCACGAAAAAGAGCTTTGTAAGTAGCAGGATGTACTCCAGAGAACGAAATGCGTTATGTTGTTGGTTTACAGCTAGACTGCGATATTTGCAACTTTCTGTCGGGCACATCCGACTTCAGATGGCATTTTCGGGATCAAGATGCTGAGCAGCGCACGAGCTGCAGTGGTCAGCGACCCATAGCTGACTGCTAGCGTCAGGGCCAGCGAACCAAGAGCTGCCAAAACCCTTCTACACCTCCACGCAGTGATCCTGGATAACAGGCTGCAGCAGGGCAGACTGGCTAAGGAGAAGGGATCGAAGAGGGAATGCTAACCCGGTACTAAAAAAATGCTTGCTGAAGTCGGATGTGTTGGACCGAAAGGTGCAAATATAGCAGTTAAGCTGTAAACTACAATGTATTCCGTTCTCCGGACTACATTCTGCTACTTAGACCCATGTCAGGATTTGGTAGCAGGAGATTGAGAACGAATGAAGCCAAGCAAAACCAAGTTATTTTTAAAATATAAAAATGGCACGCACGACATCTCGATCACCCCGATAAATCAGAAAACTGCAGTTTTAGAAGGTGTTTGAAGACAGCAGGAATGTTATAGTGAAAGTAAATGTGCATATATGTAATAACTCATTCGTTTATGTGTAATAACTCATTTGTTTATGTGTAATAACTAATGTTTATGTGTAATAACTAACCTGTTTATGTGTAATAACTAACCTGTTTATGTGTTATAACTCACCTGTTTATGTGTAATAATTCACCTGTTTATGTGTAATAACTCACCTGTTTATGTGTAATAACTCACCTGTTTATGTATAATAACTCACCTGTTTATGTATAATAACTCATCTGTTTATGTGTAATAACTCGTCTATGTGTAAAAACTCGTCTGTTTATGTGTAAAAACTCGTCTGTTTATGTGTAAAAACTAACCTGATTATGTGTAAAAACTAACCTGATTATGTGTAAAAACTAACCTGTTTATGTGTAAAAAACTCACCTGTTTATGTATAATAACTCATCTGTTTATGTGTAATAACTCGTCTATGTGTAAAAACTCGTCTGTTTATGTGTAAAAACTCGTCTGTTTATGTGTAAAAACTAACCTGATTATGTGTAAAAACTAACCTGATTATGTGTAAAAACTAACCTGTTTATGTGTAAAAAACTCATCTGTTTATGTGTAAAAACTCATCTGTTTATGTGCAATAACTCGTCTGTTTATGTGTAATAACTCGTCTGTTTGTGTAATAGCTGACCTGTTTATGTGTAATAGCTGACCTGTTTATGTGTAAAAGCTGACCTGTTTATGTGTAAAAGCTGACCTGTTTATGTGTAATAGCTGACCTGTTTATGTGTAAAAGCTGGCCTGTTTATGTGTAAAAGCTGGCCTGTTTATGTGTAAAAGCTGGCCTGTTTATGTGTAATAGCTGGCCTGTTTATGTGTAATAGCTGGCCTGTTTATGTGTAATAGCTGGCCTGTTTATGTGTAATAGCTGGCCTGTTTATGTGTAATAGCTGGCCTGTTTATGTGTAATAGCTGGCCTGTTTATGTGTAATAGCTGACCTGTTTATGTGTAATAGCTGACCTGTTTATGTGTAATAACATTGCACAAGTTAGTTTGCCCATCGCAAGCGATGATGACATCGCCAGTATTTTGTCTTCATTATATAACTTGCGCTATATTTGGATTATAGTGACTGAGCAATTGCGCTAGTCAACAACCTGGCTCTCTGGTCTTGAGCTATCTTGGACCAGCGGTAAGACGACCAGTAAAGATGACTGAAGGTAACTGACGGATGCAGACACTCTGGTCTTACTGCCTTTGAGACCACAGGTCGCTTGAAACTTACAGGATTTGATTGCCCAGCTCTTCCGTTCATCGCTTTGAGAGTCGAGTACCTTATCTCTTTACAGCCACTCCAACATTACACAACCATTACACAAACATGTACAACAGTAGATGAAAGGAAATACAAAACAACTGTACAGATCACAGATAACGCATACAAACTAGGTCTGTTCAAAAACTCTTGAAATTGTTTGCCAATGCGATGTCAAAGCAACTTCTGGTCAGTGTCTTGCTAGTTTCTGGTCAGTGTACTGGCTAGTGTTCTGGCTAGTGTCTGACCAATGTCTGACCAGTGTCTGTCCAGTGTTCTGGCTAGTTTCTGGTCAGTGTTCTGGCTAGTTTCTGGTCAGTGTTC
Source organism: Ariolimax columbianus (assembly GCA_036924085.1). Lineage (NCBI taxonomy): Eukaryota > Metazoa > Mollusca > Gastropoda > Stylommatophora > Arionidae > Ariolimax > Ariolimax columbianus. The sequence continues at coordinate 76,053,556 of JAVGWX010000006.1, forward strand.
TGGCTAGTGTCTGGTCAGTTTCTGGTCAGTGTTCTGGCTAGTGTCTGGTCAGTTTCTGGTCAGTGTTCTGGCTAGTGTCTGGTCAGTGTTCTGGCTAGTGTCTGGTCAGTGTTCTGGCTAGTGTCTGGCCAGTGTTCTGGCTAGTGTCTAGTCAGTGTTCTGGCTAGTGTCTAGTCAGTGTTCTGGCTAGTGTCTGGACAGTGTTCTGGCTAGTGTCTGACCAGTGTTCTGGCTAGTGTCTGACCAGTGTTCTGGCTAGCGTCTGGTCAGTGTTCTAGCCCACTGACATTTTTAAAGTAATCTATTGTATCTTGCTTTTGCTGTTACATGCGCTCCACCCAACTCTTGTTACAGTATGCTCCAACCCTTCTCCTGTTACAGTATGCTCCAACCCTTCTCCTGTTACAGTATGCTCCAACCCTACCCTTGTTACAGTATGCTCCAACCCTAACCTTGTTACAGTATGCTCCAACCCTTCTCTTGTTACAGTATGCTCCAACCCTAACCTTGTTACAGTATGCTCCAACCCTTCTCTTGTTACAGTATGCTCCAACCCTTCTCTTGTTACAGTATGCTCCAACCCTACCCTTGTTACAGTATGCTCCAACCCTACCCTTGTTACAGTATGCTCCAACCCTTCTCTTGTTACAGTATGCTCCAACCCTACCCTTGTTACAGTATGCTCCAACCCTACCCTTGTTACAGTATGCTCCAACCCTACCCTTGTTACAGTATGCTCCAACCCTTCTCTTGTTACAGTATGCTCCAACCCTTCTCCTGTTACAGTATGCTCCAACCCTACCCTTGTTACAGTATGCTCCAACCCTACCCTTGTTACAGTATGCTCCAACCCTACCCTTGTTACAGTATGCTCCAACCCTACCCTTGTTACAGTATGCTCCAACCCTACCCTTGTTACAGTATGCTCCAACCCTTCTCTTGTTACAGTATGCTCCAACCCTACCCTTGTTACAGTATGCTCCAACCCTACCCTTGTTACAGTATGCTCCAACCCTTCTCCTGTTACAGTATGCTCCAACCCTTCTCTTGTTACAGTATGCTCCAACCCTACCCTTGTTACAGTATGCTCCAACCCTACCCTTGTTACAGTATGCTCCAACCCTAACCTTGTTACAGTATGCTCCAACCCTTCTCTTGTTACAGTATGCTCCAACCCTAACCTTGTTACAGTATGCTCCAACCCTACCCTTGTTACAGTATGCTCCAACCCTAACCTTGTTACAGTATGCTCCAACCCTTCTCTTGTTACAGTATGCTCCAACCCTTCTCCTGTTACAGTATGCTCCAACCCTACCCTTGTTACAGTATGCTCCAACCCTACCCTTGTTACAGTATGCTCCAACCCTACCCTTGTTACAGTATGCTCCAACCCTAACCTTGTTACAGTATGCTCCAACCCTAACCTTGTTACAGTATGCTCCAACCCTTCTCCTGTTACAGTATGCTCCAACCCTAACCTTGTTACAGTATGCTCCAACCCTACCCTTGTTACAGTATGCTCCAACCCTAACCTTGTTACAGTATGCTCCAACCCTTCTCCTGTTACAGTATGCTCCAACCCTACCCTTGTTACAGTATGCTCCAACCCTTCTCCTGTTACAGTATGCTCCAACCCTACCCTTGTTACAGTATGCTCCAACCCTTCTCCTGTTACAGTATGCTCCAACCCTACCCTTGTTACAGTATGCTCCAACCCTACCCTTGTTACAGTATGCTCCAACCCTTCTCCTGTTACAGTATGCTTCAACCCTAACCTTGTTACAGTATGCTCCAACCCTAACCTTGTTACAGTATGCTCCAACCCTTCTCCTGTTACAGTATGCTCCAACCCTAACCTTGTTACAGTATGCTCCAACCCTAACCTTGTTACAGTATGCTCCAACCCTACCCTTGTTACAGTATGCTCCAACCCTACCCTTGTTACAGTATGCTCCAACCCTTCTCCTGTTACAGTATGCTCCAACCCTACCCTTGTTACAGTATGCTCCAACCCTACCCTTGTTACAGTATGCTCCAACCCTTCTCCTGTTACAGTATGCTCCAACCCTACCCTTGTTACAGTATGCTCCAACCCTTCTCCTGTTACAGTATGCTCCAACCCTTCTCCTGTTACAGTATGCTCCAACCCTTCTCCTGTTACAGTATGCTCCAACCCTTCTCCTGTTACAGTATGCTCCAACCCTTCTCCTGTTACAGTATGCTCCAACCCTACCCTTGTTACAGTATGCTCCAATCCTTCTCCTGTTACAGTATGCTCCAACCCTTCTCCTGTTACAGTATGCTCCAACCCTTCTCCTGTTACAGTATGCTCCAACCCTTCTCCTGTTACAGTATGCTCCAACCCTTCTCTTGTTACAGTATGCTCCAACCCTTCTCTTGTTACAGTATGCTCCAACCCTACCCTTGTTACAGTATGCTCCAACCCTACCCTTGTTACAGTATGCTCCAATCCTTCTCCTGTTACAGTATGCTCCAACCCTACCCTTGTTACAGTATGCTCCAACCCTACCCTTGTTACAGTATGCTCCAATCCTTCTCCTGTTACAGTATGCTCCAACCCTTCTCTTGTTACAGTATGCTCCAACCCTTCTCCTGTTACAGTATGCTCCAACCCTTCTCCTGTTACAGTATGCTCCAACCCTTCTCTTGTTACAGTATGCTCCAACCCTAACCTTGTTACAGTATGCTCCAACCCTTCTCCTGTTACAGTATGCTCCAACCCTTCTCCTGTTACAGTATGCTCCAACCCTTCTCTTGTTACAGTATGCTCCAACCCTTCTCCTGTTACAGTATGCTCCAACCCTTCTCCTGTTACAGTATGCTCCAACCCTTCTCCTGTTACAGTATGCTCCAACCCTTCTCTTGTTACAGTATGCTCCAACCCAGCACCTGCTACATACTTATTCTGATGAACGGAAGTGGCGTGGGTTCAAACCCTGCAGGTTTCTAGCAACCCCTGGTATCAAAGAGGTGGGATTAGAGTGCCTGCATCCTCAATTAGCACCAGTCGTCTTGACTTATGTCTTGCCACTGGTCCAAGTTAGTTCAGGACCAGAGAGTGAGGTTGATGACCAGCGCAGTGTCCTTCTCACTAAAATTCATATACAGCGCAAGTTACATCATCAATACAAAACCAAATGATGATGTAGCCATCATTGCTTGCAATGGACAACTAACTTATTCTGATGATGAATCTTTAAATAATCCATTTTTATAAAATCCTACATTATTATAAATTCATACATTTTTATAAAAATTCATTTTAATAAAAATCATACATTTTAAAATAAAAATCCATTTTTAAAATAAAATTCAGTTTTTTAAAATAAAAATACATTTAAAAAAAATAAAAATCCTACATTTTTATTTTTAAAAATCCATTTTTAAAATAAAAATCCTACATTTTTAAAATAAAAATCCTACTTTTTAAAATAAAAATCCTACACTTCTTAAATAAAAATCCATCTTTGAAATAAAAATCCATTTTTTAAATAAAAATCCTACACTATTTGAAATAAATATCCATTTGTAAAATAAAAATTCTACATTTTAAAAATAAAAATCCTTCATTTTTATAAAATACGGGGTTTTTATATAATCCAACAAGACCACATCTTAGGTCCTTGTTCGTGTTCTTGGACACAATCTTTGTTACAGCAGCTGGCCAACAATGTGGGAAGTCAACACTGTAATCTCCATAGTTTTGAGCATTGTGAGATGCATTGCATTGCACTTCAATCAGGAGAACCATGGTCCACTTTCATCAAGTACGCCCCAGGATGTAAGAACCACCACTGTTACCTGCTACAAAAGAAACGTCAGTTATCTCAATTTAGCAGGAGTAGCTTCAAAAAAAATAATCCTTCTGCAGCAGAGTGGCTAGAGCAATTGTCTCTTGCATGCTTTAGTTTACCCAGCTGTAAATGGGTGCCTGAATTAAGGAAGGGAAGGTTGTTCTGGTTTTTCGAAGTCTATGTGCATGACAGGGACAAGAATAGCACCACTGCCCCACAGAGAGCATGTTGTAGGAGACGACTGTGTGACATGGCATAACACAGGCCATGGTTAGGTGGTTTGTTAAGAGCAACATAGATGGCGCATAACAGGCTGCGGGTCTACTTTAGTCTAGTGTTTTGAGTCTATTAAGATGGACTCGCACATCAGTTAACCACCTAGCCCGCTAAGCAGGAAATCCTCCTCTTGGCTACATCCAGCTCACATCAGAGATGGGACCTGTAGAAGTACAGGTCGGCTAAGACTAAAGATGTTGTGTCATAGTTTACAGCGAGGCTGCAATATCTGCTTCTTTCGGCCTGTAACATCCGATTTCAGTCGCTTTTTTTTAGTACCGGGTTTGGAATCTAGATGCTGAGCAGTGCATGAGCTGCAACGATCAGTGACCCAAAGCTGACTGCTAGCGTTAGGGCCAGCAAAGCAGAGCTGCCAAGACCCTTCTACACCTCCACGTGGTGATCCTGGATAACAGGCTGGAACAGAGCAGACTGGATAAGGAGAAGGGATTGAAGGAATGCTAACCCGGTACTTAACAAAAATGTCTACTGCCAAAGGCGTATGTGTTTGACCAAAAGGTGCAAATATCGTAATTAAGTTGTAAACTAGCGACACTAATGCATTCCGTTCTCTGGACTACAGCCTGCTACTTGCAAAACCCTGTTCAGGATTTGGCAGTTGTTTTGAATGCCCACAATGAGTAGTTTACTCTTATGTGCGCCCTGAAAAGGCCGTTAAGTGACGAGTTGCAGCAGCATTCCTTACAGCCCGAGCGTGCTGATGAAGGTGGACCGGGATCCTCCAGGCAGTTGTGCTCTGCTTGGCCTTACCTGCGTGTCACTCAATACTACGGAGATCACGTCGAACCTCACCTTGTTAGCCAGACTGTTGTCCTCGACAACAGCCTGTTTCCAGAACGACCAACAAGGAGGTCAGGTGAGGGTCTTAGCCAGTATATTTCTGCTGACCATGGCTAATATTCTCTGATCAGTGGTGTTTTGCCTGACCAGATGTTAGCCTTATCGTCCCAGGGTTTGGTAGTGGAAGTTTGAGAACCAAGAAGTAGGACTTGTTTGTTGTCTCACTGCAATCCCTATTCCTTGACCATGACTACACAAGTGACTAATGCAGCTTGTTTCTATAGCCGCCATGTAGAGGCAAAATAGGTTCTTGGTCAGCTCTGGTTTGCTGACCCTAATGAGACCCTCTGCTGTCATCTCATTCACTGCAACTTCTTGGCCACTATGAAAGGTGACAAAATAGGAAAATGCTCACATCTCAGAAAAAGCTGAGACAATTAAGTCTTTTAACACTTTATCCCCGACAGCAGTGTCGGCTTTGCAACTAATATTTAATACATTTTTCTTATGCAGCAACCCCAACGCCCAGTTCATTGTTGACTGGATTGGGGATGGAACTGTGGCAGTGAAGGCTAACAACGGACACTATATCCAGAGTCGCCAGACTGGACAGCTGGTTGGTGTCAGTGATACTGTAACCAACAAGGAAAAGTTTTATATCAAAATTATCAATCGGCCACTACTTCTGCTGAAGAACGAGCATGGATTTGTTGGGCTGAAATCTGCTTCTAAGGCAGAGGTGCAGTGCAGCAAAACCAACTATGAGGTCATCTTTGTGGAGGCCAGTAATGATGGACACTATTTCTTGAAAGGTAAGAAACTACTTCTTTTTATCGCTGGGGAAAACCCATTCTATTTTCTATTCATTTTCTGAGAGGCAATTGGGAAACTGAGAACTAGTCCAGTCAGACACAGTATACTGACCAAGACCACAGACCAAGATCACAATCTATTTTCCAATGTAGCGTTCCCTGGAAACAGGATGTTTTGAAGGCAGCCTGACTCACGAGATGTGATCTTCATGCAGATGACGCCATGGAGCACAACCGCCTGGAGGGCTGTGGTCCACCTTCATCAGCACGCCATTTGACGTCCTTTTCAGGGCACACAAAAGGGTAAACTTACTCATTGTGGACATTAAACTACAACAACAAGGCCTTTGTCAGGGATAACTAACAAATCACAACAAAATACAAGAAGTGAAGTAAGATGCAGATACAATACGGTTTGAGTTGCAGCCATGAAAAACAAGAATCATCAGGGGATCTACGGAGATCATGATCTGTCAATCCATTCAGTGAAGGTCCTAAGGAGTGTATTTTAAATTTAATGTTTCCTGTTCAGAAAAGTGGCGATTTAGTGCCAAAGCAACTTGTATACAGAGAAATGGACTTTATGTGTAGAAATTATACATAAAATATGATGAATGACGGGATGAACAGACTTCTTATTGCTGTATGAGTAACAGAGACAGCATGTATGGGCATCACTAGTACCCTTCCTGGACAAGCCTCTTCAGAGCTGCTAATAGCATTAGACTGGCCACGGTTTTCGTTAGAGATATTTCAAGGATATGTTAAAAAAAAGTGTCCCCATTTGCTACCAAGACCTAAAAGGGGAGTAAAGAATAGTAACACTAACCTGACATGTATGAGGATTAACCTATGGTCTACTAGTCCATCAAGTAGAAACTATAAGCTACAAAAAAGACCATAACCTTTTACGGTAGAACAGCAATGATTGAGTCAAAAAAACACATTCAAAGAAGAGAAAGTGTTATAGGCCGATCATTTCTTCATTTTTATCCATAATACCATCATCCATCTCAACCAATGTTCTATACACAACACCTTCATCCATCTCAACCAATGATCTATACACAACACCATCATCCATCTCAACCAATGTTCTATACACAACACCTTCATCCATCTCAACCAATGATCTATACACACCTTCATCCATCTCAACCAGTGATCCATACACAACACCTTCATCCAACTCAACCAATGATCTATACACACCTTCATCCATCTAACTCAACCAATGATCTATACACACCTTCATCCATCTAACTCAACCAATGATCTATACACACCTTCATCCATCTCAACCAATGATCTATACACAACACCTTCATCCAACTCAACCACTGATCTATACACAACACCTTCATCCATCTCAACCAATGATCTATACACACCTTCATCCATCTCAAACAATGATCTATACACACCTTCATCCAACTCAACCACTGATCTATACACAACACCTTCATCCATCTCAACCAATGATCTATACACACCTTCATCCATCTCAACCAATGATCTACACACAACACCTTCATCCATCTCAACCAATGATCTATACACAACACCTTCATCCATCTCAACCAATGATCCATACACAACACCTTCATCCATCTCAACCAATGATCTATATACACCTTCATCCATCTCAAACAAAGATCTATACACAACACCTTCATCCATCTCAACCAATGATCAATACACAACACCTTCATCTATCTCAACCAATGACCTATACACACCTTCATCCATCTCAACCAATGACCTATACACACCTTCATCCATCTATCTCAACCAATGGTCTATACAGAACACCTTCATCCATCTATCTCAACCAATGATCTATACACACCTTCATCCATCTCAACCAATGATCTATTCATAGCACCTTCATCCATCTCAACAACCAATGATCTATACATAACACCTTCATCCATCTATCTCAACCAATGATCTATACACACCTTCATCCATCTCAACCAATGATCTATACACACCTTTATCTATCTCAACCAATGATCTATACACACCTTTATCTATCTCAACCAATGATCTATACACACCTTCATCCATCTCAACCAAAGATCTATACACACCTTCATCCATCTCAATCCAATTATCTTTACACACGCCTTCATTCATTTCAACCAATGATCTATACACCTTCATCCATCTCAACCAATGATCTATACACACCTTCATCCATCTAACCCAACCAATGATCTATAAACACCTTCATCCATCTAACACAACCAATGATCTATACACAACACCTTCATCCACCCATCTCAACCAATGATCTATTCACAACACCTTCATCCATCTAACACAACCAATGATCCATACATAACTCAGTTGGCATGTTTCGTTGCTCTCAGGTACCAACAACAAGTACTGGAGACTGGCCGAAGATGCATCTATAATAGCTGATAGCGGAAGTCCAGTACCATTTTTGCTGGAGCCTCGAGGATCATGCATCCTCACCATCAAGGGCCCTAATGGATGTTATGTTAAGGGAGAGCATAATGGACTCTTCCGGGCCATAGGTCGGGAGGTTGACCCAACCATGCTGTGGGAATATTAAATGGGAAAAGACACTTTTTAATATGTCATGTATGTCTATATGGTCCAATGTGTTCAAAAGTGTTTTATGACTCAACGATCTTGTCACATTCTGTACAAAGACACTGAAATTGTTCTGATTGCACACACACACACAGTTCTTCGTAAAAATCAACCTAAAAATGTATTTTGTGTGTGTGAGCATTCCGCTACATTTGTTTAGAAATTTTCAAAGAGAAATAGAAAATATGTGCATTTTAGATGTCTATATAGATGATTTTTTAAATTAAATTAGCATCAAAGCAAGACAAGGCAGTGCTTTAGAGACAAATATTAGTTAACAAAAGTTGTGAGTATGATCATAAAGACAAATATTTTAGGAACTCAAATATGTACAACGAACAGCAGTCAAGAAAATGAAATAGTGCTAGCTCTGGAATCAAACCCCATATCTCAAAGTGATAAATGTGCTTCGCTATCAGAAATACATAAGCTAGGGGATATAACCAACTGAACACCCGACCGTCGTTACTTTGCTTAGATATTTGCTAGTCTCATATTTTCTTCTTGTTTTTAACTTATCAAACATTAGTTCCAGCTGATCAAACTTTAGTTCCAGCTGATCAAACTTTAGTTCCAGCTGATCAAACTTTAGTTCCAGCTGATCAAACTTTAGTTCCAGCTGATCAAACTTTAGTTCCAGCTGAACAAACATTAGTATTCCAACTGAACAAACATTAGTATTCCAACTGAACAAACATTAGTTCCAACTGAACAAACATTAGTTCCAACTGAACAAACATTAGTTCCAGCTGATCAAACTTTAGTTCCAGCTGATCAAACTTTAGTTCCAGCTGATCAAACATTAGTTCCAGCTGATCAAACATTAGTTCTAGCTGATCAAACTTTAGTTCCAGCTGATCAAACTTTAGTTCCAGCTGATCAAACTTTAGTTCCAACTGAACAAACATTAGTATTCCAACTGAACAAACATTAGTATTCCAACTGAACAAACATTAGTATTCCAACTGAACAAACATTAGTATTCCAACTGAACAAACATTAGTATTCCAACTGAACAAACATTAGTATTCCAACTGAACAAACATTAGTATTCCAACTGATCAAACTTTAGTTCCAACTGATCAAACTTTAGTTCCAACTGATCAAACTTTAGTTCCAACTGAACAAACATTAGTTCTAGCTGATCAAACTTTAGTTCCAGCTGATCAAACTTTAGTTCCAACTGAACAAACCCATAAGTATTTCAACTGAACAAACATTAGTTCTAGCTAATCAAACTTTAGTTCCAACTGAACAAACATAAGTATTCCAACTGAACAAACATTAGTTCTAGCTGATCAAACTTTAGTTCCAGCTGATCAAACTTTAGTTCCAACTGAACAAACATAAGTATTCCAACTGAACAAACATAAGTATTCCAACTGAACAAACATTAGTTCTAGCTGATCAAACTTTAGTTCCAACTGAACAAACATAAGTATTCCAACTGAACAAACATTAGTATTCCAACTGAACAAACTTTAGTTCCAGCTGATCAAACTTTAGTTCCAGCTGATCAAACATTAGTTCCAAGCTGATTAGTTCCAGCTGATCAAACTTTAGTTCCAGCTGATCAAACTTTAGTTCCAGCTGATCAAACATTAGTTCCAGCTGATCAAACATTAGTTCCAGCTGATCAAACATTAGTTCCAGCTGATTAGTTCCAGCTGATTAAACATTAGTTCCAGCTGATCAAACTTTAGTTCCAGCTGATCAAACTTTAGTTCCAGCTGATCAAACTTTAGTTCCAGCTGATCAAACATTAGTATTTCAACTGAACAAACATTAGTTCCAGCTGATTAGTTCCAGCTGATCAAACTTTAGTTCCAACTGAACAAACATTAGTATTCCAACTGAACAAACATTAGTTCCAAATTATCAATCATTAGTCACCAAAGTTGAAATGAATGCCCTTTATAGTAATATTATATATTTTGTTCTTTCCTTCAGATTTTGGTTAAGGGAGTGCTGCTTGCATTTAAGTAAATGATATGATATAACAGTTGTATTTTTACTGTAACAGTGTTTTTGATGTATACTGTATGCCTCTTCATTATTATACCAGAAGTAACCTAAATTTTATGAACATGCCAAATTAAGGTTATTTTTGTGCATCCTCGTATTATTTTCTTTAGGTGAAGTTTCATATTTGCTTTGAAGTCTTAAGAATAAAATCAACATAACACTTGTTGAAACTCTCATAACATAACTTAATGCCTTCATACTGGATCAGAAGACGCTATACAACCAGTTTCATTTACATTTCCTGGCTCTAAAAATTATGCGCATCCAATCTATACTTGAATGCATTAATTGTCCCTGCCTCCACTACTTTCTGTGGCAATGCATTCCAAGCATTCACTGCTCTCTGGCTACAAATTTCCTAACATAACTTTATCTACTTCTTTATTTAGACTCCTCTTCTGCCCCTGCAATTAAATAGTCTAATTCTTTTTCTTGTCTTTTATAATTTCTACAGTAAGTGACAGCAGACCCTAGACCAACATCCTTAACTGTTTAATAAAGATACACCTGGCAGGTCACAGTGTTACTATTCTGTACTCAACTTTATTGGTTCATACAACTCACAGGAGTATTACTTTATCAAGATAATCATTTTCAGCTACAAATGGGCTGTAGGAAAGTTTATCTCCATTAGTTCAGAACTTTTAGCACTGGTTTTAAAAAATCCATTCATGACAGACAAGACAATACAGCACTGCCAAACTGTCACAAACTCTTTTATTCATGGCAACAATCCTGACAGATTCACCTGAGGAAATAACAACAGATTCATCAGAAGGAATAGCGTTAGAACAGATTCATCAGTAGGAATAGCGTTAGAACAGATTCATCAGTAGGAATAGCATTAGAACAGATTCATCAGTAGGAATAGCATTAGAACAGATTCATCAGTAGGAATAGCATTAGAACATCCGATGGAAAAACAATTTTGATACTCTTAATAATAACCACAGGATTCCTTTACACTGCTTTTGCTGACATTCACCTAGTTACTAATAGCTATTTTCTGATTGCTGCCATATGCCACGCAATCTAATAATAGCTGTAATTCAGATGGTTTTCAGGACATATGCAACTTAAAGCCTTCTTTATAAACATAACTGCTGTCTTAGATAGAAAGCCAGGCTTCCTGACAAGACCAAAATCAATTTACATACAGCATATCTGCAGAATCTATGTATTGAAATATCATTGATAGGAACATCAATAAGTATGAGCCAGTTCGCTAGAAGGGCACATTTAGAGAACAAAAATACTCTTCTTTCTTTTATCATCTCATTTTCTACCTGGTTGTAGTCGAGTGTCATGGTATGTATTTGTCTTTCGCCTCTCTCGTGGCTTGAGTAAAAAGTTTCACGGCAGGTTTATACTGTCTATCCACCTTTTCCTCAGGCTCCCTCTAGCACTTCTTCCTGATGTTCTCCTGTAGAAGGTTGCATTCTCACAATGTGGCCAAACCAATTCATTCTCTGTTGTTTGATGTACTGTAGGCAGGGAATTGTTCCAACCTTTTCCTGAATATTTGTATTTGTGATTCTGTCACCTCTGGTGTTGTTAGTAACCTTTTGTAGGCACCGCATTACATTGCATAACAACCAACAAACCATATAGCAATGGCTCGGGCAACACAAATACAAATATTGAAGCTAATTTGTTATTCCTCATTGATGATGGTGGCTTTCTAAATGTACCAGCACCATGAGTTATTTTAGTATCTGTCCCCTTGTATAAACTGGCTCATACTTGATATTTTGTTCAGCTATACTGCTCTGATATTGACCAAATAAAAAATAGATCGACTGCAGAAAATACACATTTAAATACTTCAGCATTATTGTGCATTTTAATACTCTTCGTGTCCAGATGTTTTGTATTTGCAGGTTTTTGTTAGTAAAATTTGTGTAGATTTACTTTAAAAAAAATTGTTTTAAAAACTATTTTATTTCTGCGTAAAAGACCATTTTTATTTCTTCATTTGCTCTTCATTCATCTTTTCGATGGAAGTAAAGAATAATTTTTCGTCTATCGTCAATGAGGACCACCACCATCATCATCCCATGTCATACTGCATCCTTGAGTGTGTGAGTGCGCCAGTGACTGATCAAGCCAATACGAGTGTGGAAAGATCTATGACATGTGAGGTATACACCCACCAATAAAGCTGATCCACTTACAGCAAACCTGTATCCGAGCATTTGCAGGTGTGATTGCAGTGGTGTTACATGATGAGGTTGTTAGCCCCATGCACAAGCCTTTTCTAAAGGTAAAGGTCAGTTCCATGGCAACAATTGCCATCAGGGATGAAGATAGCTCATGTAAAGCTGCAACCTATGTGAGGTGGAGTGGCCAGTTCCCTTCCTTGCTGTTTTTACCTGCCCCAACTCATATGTAAGGCACTCATTTATAGCTGGGTCGATTGGAGGAGCAGTCATACCAGGCACAAACCACGTCCAGGATTATTTTATGTCCGTCCGTTCGAACCCTGGCACGTCTGTAATCCCAGTCTAGCAAGCCAGCTCACTGTCGACTAGGCCATATACTCTAGTCACCTTTTGTTACAGGTCACAGTGCTCTTATTTTCAACCCTAGTACCACACTAGTGAGTCGAAGTACTTACTGCAGATCAAAATCAGGTGGTTATGTAAAAACACTGCGAATGTCAGTCCGAAAGATGACACATTTTAGATATAAAAACGATACGGTATCGTTCTCCGAATAGTTTCATTTTAGTAGAAGAGCCCTGCATGTTGCTCCACGCAAGAAAATTTGAAAAATCTTAAACTGAATATTCTGTATTATCATGTGAAGAGTACTGGCTGAATGATCCATAATTTCAATGTAATTTCTCCATTTAAAACAAATCAAATTTAATTTCCGGAGTTCACAGAGGAAATTTATAAGGTTAAGTAAAGGCCAGTTGTATAAGTAGTTGCAGCACAGTTTGAAGGCTCATTTTTTAAATGTTAACTTTACTGAGGAATTGAGTCTGTAACCTTCACACTAAAAGATCCGTATACTAACCTCTCCTGCCACATGATCCTATGGATTGTTTTATGACATTTGACAATCAATCACACTGGACGGTTGCCAGGTTTTCTTCGTGGATGTGACGAAACGATCTGTTCAACCACATTGAGTAATCATTATTATCATTGATGCTACTCACATTTCATGTCAACATGTTTGCTGTGTAACAAGGCAGTAAAGCCAGATCAAACTCTGACAACAGAACCACTTTTTCTACATACAATCACGTAACTTTTAACTCTTTTTTGAGTCTTTTTTCTGTCTCCTTTAGAAATCCATTCCAGGTTGTTTTTTTTATTACCTTTATGAATGTACAACTTATAAAATGATATACAATACATTTTTGTTACATTTTATACAGTTCTTTTGTAAACATCAGCATCTGCATGAGCTGCTAGCTAATAGCATTATATTTAAACTTAGTCAAATTGCAATTACTCTTGCCAGTTATCTGTAAGTGGCTTCAAATACAGGACAAACTGAGTCAAATATTATGGTATGTGTTGCTGCTAAATACTGCATTGTTTAATGGATATTGGATTTTTGTATATGACAATTTGATGCTGGTCTAAACAAAACTGCATGTATTCAGTGCATTTGATTCTAAAGTTACCAAATAGATCTCATTCAAACTCTGAACCTGTTTCTGTTTTCCAGTTCCATTTTTTTCCCCCCCCCCGAATTCCCAGAAAAGTTGTGTGTTTTCGTATGCACTGTTTTTATTTACATTCGCTGCAGAGAAAGGCGTGTGGATATGTTTAATATGTCTTGGTGTGTAAGATGTCATATAATTACTTCAGCACAGCACATGCACAACGTGACATGTGTCTTTCAAAATAAGCACAAACACACGTGTGTCTTTCAAATTACAGTTCAACTTTGATTGGCGTTCAGGACAGACGTAAGAATATGTGCATTTAAAATAATATATACTAAGATTGGCTCATACAACAAAAATCATATTTGCGTACACCTATATCTACTAAAATCATAAACTCAATAACTGTTTATCTCATAAATACATGCCTCATTAGTTTTCTTTAATAATTTCTATTGTTTGAATTAATGGTTAAAGGCAAAGGCTCGCTTCATTGCCACGGGTTTTTCCATATGGCTCAATCTCTCTCCGCACAACAGTATGCTGCCTACCATATGGCTCGGTCACTCTCCGCACAACAGTATGCTGCCTACCATATGGCTCGGTCACTCTCCGCACAACAGTATGCTGCCTACCATATGGCTCGGTCACTCTCCGCACAACAGTATGCTACCTACCATATGGCTCGGTCACTCTCCGCACAACAGTATGCTGACTACCATATGGCTCAATCTGTCTCCGCACAACAGTATGCTGCCTACCATATGGCTCAATCTCTCTCCGCACAACAGTATGCTGCCTACCATATGGCTCAATCTCTCTCCGCACAACAGTATGCTGCCTACCATATGGCTCGGTCACTCTCCGCACAACAGTATGCTGCCTACCATATGGATCGGTCACTCTCCGCACAACAGTATGCTGCCTACCATATGGCTCGGTCACTCTCCGCACAACAGTATGCTGCCTACCATATGGCTCAATCTCTCTCCGCACAACAGTATGCTGCCTACCATATGGCTCGGTCACTCTCCGCACAACAGTATGCTGCCTACCATATGGCTCGGTCACTCTCCGCACAACAGTATGCTGCCTACCATATGGCTCGTTCACTCTCCGCACAACAGTATGCTGCCTACCATATGGCTCGGTCACTCTCCGCACAACAGTATGCTGCCTACCATATGGCTCGGTCACTCTCCGCACAACAGTATGCTGCCTACCATATGGCTCGGTCTCTCTCTCCGCACAACAGTATGCTGCCTACCATATGGCTCGGTCACTCTCCGCACAACAGTATGCTGCCTACCATATGGCTCGGTCACTCTCCGCACAACAGTATGCTGCCTACCATATGGCTCGTTCACTCTCCGCACAACAGTATGCTGACTACCATATGGCTCGGTCACTCTCCACACAACAGTATGCTGCCTACCATATGGCTCGGTCACTCTCCGCACAACAGTATGCTGCCTACCATATGGCTCAATCTCTCTCCGCACAACAGTATGCTGCCTACCATATGGCTCGGTCACTCTCTCCGCACAACAGTATGCTGCCTACCATATGGCTCGGTCACTCTCTCCGCACAACAGTATGCTGCCTACCATATGGCTCGGTCACTCTCCGCACAACAGTATGCTGCCTACCATATGGCTCGGTCACTCTCCGCACAACAGTATGCAGCCTACCATATGGCTCGGTCACTCTCTGCACAACAGTATGCTGCCTACCGAGAACAAAGCACAAAATCTGTAGCTCCAGCAATGAACCAAGGTATCTCAGGAAAAAATTGTCATGATGAACCTACTACCACAGCTCAAATTCGAACTATGACCATCTGAACACGAGGCAAACGGCTTGTCCACGAGACATTCCCCCCCCCCCCCCCTTTTGTTTGAATAAGCGTTTGAAAACTGTTTTGGGAGGAACTGTTATGAATTTTACACAAAAGTTTCTGCATCTTCTTGCACCTTAAACCATTCAATGGGGGACGGCTTGGCCTAGTGGTTAAGTGGCACGGCTCACAATCCGAAGGTGCTGGATTCGATCCCCATCACAGCACCGGACATTACCCCGGGGAAGCAGACTATTACATAAAATGCATGCTGAAGTCGGATGCACTGGGCCGACAGGCGCAAAACAAAAACCACAGTACAAAGCACACCGCCTTGGGGATTAGAGAAATAAGGCGAACGCAAAAAAAACAAACAAACAAAAATACTCATCTGTTTACATGTTGTTGTTGTTGTTGAATGCCCACAATGAGTAGGTTACTCTTTTGTATGCCCTGATAAGGATGTTAAGTGCGTGTTGCAGTAGCTTTCCTCACATCTCGAGCATGCTGATGGTGGACCGGGGTCCTCCAGGTGGTTGTGCTATGCTTGGCTTCATCTGCGTGTTGCTCAGTACTACTGGAATCACGTTGATCTCGCGCCTCATTTCCAGGGAGTGCTACTAGGAAGCCAAGATGAGGGTCTTGGCCAGTATGTTTTGCCTGACCCTGACTAACATGTCTGATCAGTATATTTTGCCTGACCAGATGTTAGTCTTCCTCTCCAGTGTGTGCGTGCTCAATCCTTGCTTCAGAAGGTACATAATTGGTGGCTTCGGCATGAGTGGTTAGAGTATAGATAGACTCCAAGCCTTTTGGGTGGGTTGTTTTTTTCCCCCGTTGCTTGGGTTCATGGGTTGGAGGGAAAAAATTTATAGAGCCGAGGAATAAAGGTCATTTGCCTCGGCAGTCTCCAAATATTGTGCAGGCTAAGTTTTTATTTAATCTCTGACCCCATGTCCTCCTGGACTAGGAGACCTGTATCTTAACCGTTTCATTGAAGCTAGCTACCAAAAACTACTTTTAAATGTCCATGCCCCTTGCAAGCTATTGGTGAGGTAGTTTTTCTATTACTAACATTACCATTTTTTTAATTTTTGTTTTAACCAAAACAGCTGCTCTATGGTGGGTTTTATCAGAAAAGGCACATTGACTGTTAATGGGGATGAAGGTTCCCCAGATCAACTGTATTTTCTTGCCACAAATTCTTATATAAATTTGTCGGGGGGGGGGGGGGGGGGGGGGGGCGGCGTGGTTAAGTGGCACGGCTCACAACTGAAAGGTGCTGGGTTCGATCCCCATCACAGCACCGGCCGTTACCCCGGGGAAGCAAACTCTTACAAAATGCAGGAGGAAACAGACCCTTACATAAAATGCATGCTGAAGTCGGGTGCACTGGGCCGACAGGCGCAAAATAAAAACCACAGTGCAACGCACACCGCCTTGGGGATTATAGAAATAAGGCGAACGCAAAAACAAAACAAAAAGTATATATATAAATTTGTCACAAACAAATTCTTATATAAATTTGTCACAAACTAATTTCTTATATAAATTTGTCAAAAACTAATTTCTTATATAAATTTGTCAAGGGCCTAAACATAAAATACGAGTGTCTCACAAACAACCAATACAATGAGACTGATGCGGTGAATTGTCTTGTCTGTTCCCTAACAGTGTGCTACAGCATTCAATCCTGTTGGACCACATCTCTATGATGCTGAGACTACAGGCTGGTTGTGGGCTTGAGGGTATCCTGGGAGAGGCAGCTGAAGGCCTTCACGGGCCTCAAAGAATGTGTAAGACAGGGTTATGGTTGTGACATGCTCCAGTTTTGGATCTTCTGCAAACTCAGGGTCGATAAAGAAGAAAACTGGCATATCAACCTGTGAAGACACCAGGATATAAATGTGTGTCAGGTAAAGGTATTCATATCAGTCTGCCAACAAAAAAGAAAAAAACAAGAATGTAAATATGCCAAGTAAAAGTATTCATATCAAGCTGCAAAATATAAAAGAACATGTCAATTGATGTCATTTGTTGAACGTCGGCTACCACTTGATGTAGGCTGGCTACCACTTGATGTAGGTCGGCTACCACTTGATGATGGTTGGCTGCCACTTGATGTAGGTCGGCTACCACTTGATGATGGATGGCTGCCATTTGATGATGGATGGCTGCCACTTGATGCTGGCTGGCTACCACTTGATGAAGGCCGACTGCCATTTGATGATGGCTGGCTGTCACTTGATGAAGGCCGACTGCCATTTGATGATGGCTGGCTGTCACTTGATGAAGGCCGATTGCCATTTGATGATGGCTGGCTGCCACTTGATGATGGATGGCGGGGGTCTTGATCAGCATGTATCACCCGACATTCACTAGGTCTTGATCAGCATGTATCACCTGACCTTTACGAGGTCTTGATCAACATGTATCACCCGACTTTCACTCCCAACAAAAACATTAATGCTTAAAATACTGACTGGAAAAGTCGCGCAACTAAAAGAGCCACATTAAATGTTACTGGACGTGACAGGAGCTGTAACTTATAGAATTGATTTTTTTTTTTTTTTTAAAGCGAGGCTGTGGCGGTACTGTGGATTAAATTAAAGTGTAAAACAACATTAATAGAAATGGTTAGAAACCGCGTTAAGAAAAACAAATTGCTAAACCTACATTACAAGCTACAGATCGTCATCAGGGACAACGAATAACAAACTAAAACTGTCAAAGATGGATGTGTCGGACCGAAAGGTGCAAATATCGCAGTCAAGCTGTAAACTAGCGACACAACGCATTCCGTTCTCCGGACTACATCCTGCTACTTGCAAAACAAGAAGAATACATGGAATAATTCTTTGAGACATTATCGGAGCAACGAGACGGTTGGTCGGATTAAGAACATTCCAGCTTAGGAAGTTTCACTTACACCCCATTAGAGCGAAACAGTAATGGAGCAGATCATATAAGTTTATGTACTGAGAATGGTCCAATTATAACACACACAATCTACTAGCAGCCAAAAATAACCCAGACATTTTGAGGTCCCTGATATTGACTTATTCTTCTTCGTACGCTGTCAGACGTCAACTTGAATTTGTTTGAAGAAATCAGCGGTCATCCTGAGGCTGTCGACACTGCCATAGAGCTTGTCTAGTGTTGCCACTGGTGATGGCTACTTGTGCTTTCTCTGACCCTCGTATGTCGGGCAATTTTGCAGCAGATGTTCAGGTGTCATTTTCCCTGTACCACAGGTGCATTCGTCAGTAGCATCCATCTTCAGTTTAATGAATAGATGGTACCTCTGTTGTTGCCTGTGCGGAGTCTAAAGATCACCACCTGCTCTCTTCTGTTAAACTGGTAATAAGCATCATTGTGTGTGTACTCAGTATGCTCTGTTTCCCATTTGGCCATGTATCTGGCCCTAATAAATATTTTGGACTCTTCATATGTCACACTAGAATCTGGTTGTGGTAACCTTCCGCCTTCTTTCGCCAGTCTGTATGTCTCCTCGCTGCCTTGAATGCTACAACATATACTAAGCATGGGCCTTTAGTAATGACTCGAACAACATCACAGAGGCAAAATCAATGATCGTCATAAATCTAAAGGCGTAGAAGAGAAAGCTATTAGAAAAGAGATATACCACGAGATGACAAAACCTTTCAAGACACAATAGCGAATGGGCCATCTTTAAAACAATCATGACGGATAAACTAATCAGAAATGTGCAGCAATAAACTTATAACAAAGCAATCAAAGATAATAAACAGCTTGGTGAATTCTGAGGTTGAAGAAATGACACCCAAGACGCAAGAAGAGTATATTAGTTATCAAATTAAAAACTAGAAATATCACAAAAATAATGGAATTAGCTCCAGGAAAAAAATATGGAAAACAACTAACATCTGCATGTATAAATTGCACAAGAGATTTTTATAAAAGAAATGAAGAAATGAAAACTAGAGAGCTTCAATACTGCTTCAATCATTAAAGACATAAATGGATCCCCGATATATGACGAGGCAACAGAAATGGCAGGAGCATTTTCATGAACTTGTCAACCCAACAGCCACTCAGGGAGAATCGATATTTATTCCAAGTACCAAGGAGAATCTGGAACATGAAATATTGATTGAAGAAATATTAAGGGCTGTAACGGACATTCCTAGAAATATCAGCGGGTAAGGGCGGCATAAGATCTAAAGCAGTTCAGGACTGAGGGAAAGCAGACGTGAAGTGGCTAGAGAGAATCTTGACAACAGCATGGAAAGTAAGAAGAAAGCAGACGTGAAGTGGCTAGAGAGAACCTTGGCAACAGCATGGAAAGTAAGAAGAAAGCAGACGTGAAGTGACTAGAGAGAATCTTGACAACAGCATGGAAAGTAAGAAGAAAGCAGACGTGAAGTGGCTAGAGAGAACCTTGGCAACAGCATGGAAAGTAAGAAGAAAGCAGACGTGAAGTGGCTAGAGAGAATCTTGACAACAGCATGGAAAGTAAGAAGAAAGCAGACGTGAAGTGGCTAGAGAGAACCTTGGCAACAGCATGGAAAGTAAGAAGAAAGCAGACGTGAAGTGGCTAGAGAGAATCTTGACAACAGCATGGAAAGTAAGAAGAAAGCAGACGTGAAGTGGCTAGAGAGAACCTTGGCAACAGCATGGAAAGTAAGAAGAAAGCAGACGTGAAGTGGCTAGAGAGAATCTTGACAACAGCATGGAAAGTAAGAAGAAAGCAGACGTGAAGTGGCTAGAGAGAATCTTGACAACAGCATGGAAAGTAAGAAAAGCATCAGATGATTTTTGCAACAAGTTACAATAGTACCAGCCTGAAAGAAAAACGGTGGTAAAAGAAACCGATACATACAGAGCATTATCGCTATGAAGACATACATGAGAAAACATCAGAAGACAATTGGAAAGAAAGAATAAGCTCAATTATTGAACATCAGCTGTGTTATGTTGAATTTCGATTCCATAAGAGAATGGCATGTTCTGTTGCCTTTATCACATTAAGTCAGATAAACAAAAGAACAAGTGATAAGCATCTAACTAGAACATTTATAGATCAGGAGAAAGCTTTAGATATACATAAACGCTGGACAATATTAGAGGACTATGGAATAAAAAAAACAACTATTAGGTCACGTGAGAGCATTGTACCACGTGAATACAAAGACAACTATTAGGTCACGTGAGAGCATTGTACCACGTAAATACAAAGACAACTATTAGGTCACGTGAGAGCATTGTACCACTTGAATTCAAAAACAACTATTAGATCACGTGAGAGCATTGTAGCACGTGAATTCAAAGACAACTATTAGATCACGTGAATACAAAAACAACTATTAGATCACGCGAGAGCATTGTACCACGTGATTACAAAGACAACTATTAGATCACGTGAGAGCATTGTACCACGTGATTACAAAAAACAACTATTAGATCACGTGAGAGCATTGTACCACGTGATTACAAAGACAACTATTAGATCACGTGAGAGCATTGTACCACGTGATTACAAAAGACAACTATTAGATCACGTGAGAGCATTGTACCACCGGAATACACATGTAATAAAAACAACTGATAAAAGAACAGCTGTTTTTAAAATAACCACAGACGGGCGACTAGGTCTCTCAATGCAAAGTACTAGGTCTCTCAATGCAAAGTACTAGGTCTCTCAATGCAAAGTACTAGGTCTCTCAATTCAAAGTACTAGGTCTCTCAATGCAAAGTACTAGGTCTCTCAATGCAAAGTACTAGGTCTCTCAATGCAAAGTACTAGGTCTCTCAATGCAAAGTACTAGGTCTCTCAATGCAAAGTACTAGGTCTCTCAATGCAAAGTACTAGGTCTCTCAATTCAAAGTACTAGGTCTCTCAATGCAAAGTACTAGGTCTCTCAATGCAAAGTACTAGGTCTCTCAATGCAAAGTACTAGGTCTCTCAATGCAAAGTACTAGGTCTCTCAATGCAAAGTACTAGGTCTCTCAATGCAAAGTACTAGGTCTCTCAATGCAAAGTACTAGGTCTCTCAATGCAAAGTACTAGGTCTCTCAATGCAAAGTACTAGGTCTCTCAATGCAAAGTACTAGGTCTCTCAATGCAAAGTACTAGGTCTCTCAATGCAAAGTACTAGGTCTCTCAATTCAAAGTACTAGGTCTCTCAATGCAAAGTACTAGGTCTCTCAATTCAAAGTACTAGGTCTCTCAATTCAAAATACTAAGTATCTCAATTCAAAGTACTAAGTCTCTCAATTCAAAGTACTAAGTCTCTCAATTCAAAGTACTAGGTCTCTCAATTCAAAGTACTAAGTCTCTCAATTCAAAGTACTAAGTCTCTCAATGCAAAGTACTAGGTCTCTCAATGTAAAATACTAAGTCTCTCAATTCAAAGTACTAAGTCTCTCAATTCAAAGTACTAGGTCTATCAATTCAAAGTACTAAGTCTCTCAATTCAAAGTACTAGGTCTCTCAATTCAAAGTACTAAGTCTCTCAATTCAAAGTACTAGGTCTCTCAATGCAAAGTACTGGGTCTCTCAATTCAAAGTACTAGGTCTCTCAATTCAAAGTACTAGGTCTCTCAATTCAAAGTACTAGGTCTCTCAATTCAAAGTACTAGGTCTCTCAATTCAAAGTACTAGGTCTCTCAATTCAAAGTACTAGGTCTCTCAATGCAAAGTACTAGGTCTCTCAATGCAAAGTACTAGGTCTCTCAATGCAAAGTACTAGGTCTCTCAATTCAAAGTACTAGGTCTCTCAATGCAAAGTACTAGGTCTCTCAATGCAAAGTACTAGGTCTCTCAATTCAAAGTACTAGGTCTCTCAATGCAAAGTACTAGGTCTCTCAATTCAAAGTACTAGGTCTCTCAATG
Organism: Ariolimax columbianus; assembly: GCA_036924085.1. Taxonomy (NCBI): domain Eukaryota; kingdom Metazoa; phylum Mollusca; class Gastropoda; order Stylommatophora; family Arionidae; genus Ariolimax; species Ariolimax columbianus. The sequence goes on from JAVGWX010000006.1 coordinate 76,076,246, forward strand.
CAAAGTACTAGGTCTATCAATGCAAAGTACTAGGTCCTGCATCCAAACGACAACCCAACCTATCTGGGAGTCACATTTGATCGGCGCATGACATGGAAAAGTCAGATTGAGAGAAACCGAATGAAAGCCAGAGAAAGAATGGCGATCATGAGGAAACTTGCTGGCACAAGCTGGGGAGCAGACGAAGGCATACTAAAGAAACTGTACACTGGAAGAGTGAGACCAGTTCTCGAGTATGGCATCGCGGCATGGACAACAGCAGCGAAGGCGAACTTCGATAAAGTTAACAAACTTCAAAACCAAGCCATGAGAATCATAACAGGTGGCATGAAGTCAACGCCAATTGTAGAACTTGAAAAGATTACAAAACTGCAATCCATGACCGACAGAAGAGACTGCAGAGCCCAGCTGCAGTCAGAGAAACTCCGAAGACTGACGGACCATCCAATGTACCAGAGGCTAAACAATCTGGTAACTGGGAAACTAAAGCGGAGAAACTTTGCAGAAATAGCCAAAGCAAAGATGCACGAAGATCCCATAAACGCACTAACAACACCAAAACCCATCAATACTGTACGAAAACCTACTTGGAGGCAGGATATATTTCCAGAGGTGGTAGAAAATATACCAGGTATTGCAAACAAAAACTGCCAGACCGAAAAAGAAAGGAGAGACACTACCCTAAGCTTCATAACGAAAAGCTACCCAAGCATGGACTGGACCCATGCATACACCGACGGTTCTGTAACAAACACTACACAGAACGGAGGGGCAGGAGCATTCCTGAACCTACCAAATGGCAGAAAAATAACACTGTCATTCGCTACTGGTAAGTACACGAGCAATTTCAGAGCAGAGGCAGAGGCACTGAGGGCGGCAGTGGAAGAAATGGCAACACACAGTGAAAATGAGAGCCATATAGTCCTGCTGACAGATGCTCTCGAAGTAGTCACAGTGCTAAAAAGCCAGAAAAACACTGAGCTTAATGACTTAAGAGCAGCACTCTGCAAACTGTGCCAACAGTCCGCACCAAAAAGGGTAGTGGTACAGTGGGTTCCGTCACACTGCAACATCCAAGGCAACGAGGAGGCAGACAGACTGGCAAAAGAAGGTGCAAGGCTACCACAAATAGATACCAGTATGACGTACGAAGAGTCAAAACGGCTTATCAAAGCCAGGTACATGTCCAAATGGGAAACCGAACATACTGGTTACACCAAAAACGATGCCTATTACCAGTTGAACCGAAGAGAGCAGGTCGTTGTCTTCAGACTTCGCACTGGCCACAACAGACTGAGGTACCACCTCTTCAACAAATTGAAGATAGGGTGTACCGACGAATGCCCGTGCGGTACTGGTAAAATGACCACTGAACATCTGCTGCAGAACTGCCCGACATACGAGGATCAGAGAGAGCAGATGTGGCCATTGCCAGTGGAACTGCAAGACAAGCTCTATGGTAGTGGCGAGAGTCTCAGGATGACCGCCGCTTTTTTCGAAAAAATAATGGTTACTGTCTGACTGTGTACGCAGAAGAAGAAGAAGAAGATCACGTGAGAGCATTGTACCACCGGAATACACATGTAATAAAAAGAACTGATAAAAGAACAGCTGTTTTTAAAATAACCACAGACGGGCGACTAGGTCTCTCAATGCAAAGTACTAGGTCTCTCAATGCAAAGTACTAGGTCTCTCAATGCAAAGTACTAGGTCTCTCAATTCAAAGTACTAGGTCTCTCAATGCAAAGTACTAGGTCTCTCAATGCAAAGTACTAGGTCTCTCAATGCAAAGTACTAGGTCTCTCAATGCAAAGTACTAGGTCTCTCAATGCAAAGTACTAGGTCTCTCAATGCAAAGTACTAGGTCTCTCAATGCAAAGTACTAGGTCTCTCAATGCAAAGTACTAGGTCTCTCAATGCAAAGTACTAGGTCTCTCAATGCAAAGTACTAGGTCTCTCAATGCAAAGTACTAGGTCTCTCAATGCAAAGTACTAGGTCTCTCAATGCAAAGTACTAGGTCTCTCAATTCAAAGTACTAGGTCTCTCAATGCAAAGTACTAGGTCTCTCAATTCAAAGTACTAGGTCTCTCAATTCAAAATACTAAGTATCTCAATTCAAAGTACTAAGTCTCTCAATTCAAAGTACTAAGTCTCTCAATTCAAAGTACTAGGTCTCTCAATTCAAAGTACTAAGTCTCTCAATTCAAAGTACTAAGTCTCTCAATGCAAAGTACTAGGTCTCTCAATGTAAAATACTAAGTCTCTCAATTCAAAGTACTAAGTCTCTCAATTCAAAGTACTAGGTCTCTCAATTCAAAGTACTAGGTCTCTCAATGCAAAGTACTAGGTCTCTCAGTGCAAAGTACTAGGTCTCTCAATGCAAAGTACTAGGTCTCTCAATGCAAAGTACTAGGTCTCTCAATTCAAAGTACTAGGTCTCTCAATGCAAAGTACTAGGTCTCTCAATGCAAAGTACTAGGTCTCTCAATTCAAAGTACTAGGTCTCTCAATGCAAAGTACTAGGTCTCTCAATTCAAAGTACTAGGTCTCTCAATGCAAAGTACTAGGTCTATCAATGCAAAGTACTAGGTCTCTCAATGCAAAGTACTAGGTCTCTCAATGCAAAGTACTAGGTCTCTCAATGCAAAGTACTAGGTCTCTCAATTCAAAGTACTAGGTCTCTCAATGCAAAGTACTAGGTCTCTCAATGCAAAGTACTAGGTCTCTCAATGCAAAGTACTAGGTCTCTCAATGCAAAGTACTAGGTCTCTCAATGCAAAGTACTAGGTCTCTCAATGCAAAGTACTAGGTCTCTCAATGCAAAGTACTAGGTCTCTCAATGCAAAGTACTAGGTCTCTCAATACAAAGTACTAAGTCTCTCAATTCAAAGTACTAGGTCTATCAATTCAAAGTACTAAGTCTCTCAATGCAAAGTACTAGGTCTCTCAATTCAAAGTGCTAGGTCTCTCAATGTAAAATACTAAGTCTCTCAATGCAAAGTACTAGGTCTCTCAATTCAAAGTACTAGGTCTCTCAATGCAAAGTACTAGGTCTCTCAATGCAAAGTACTGGGTCTCTCAATTCAAAGTACTAGGTCTCTCAATGCAAAATACTAAGTCTCTCAATGCAAAGTACTAGGTCTCTCAATGCAAAGTACTGGGTCTCTCAATTCAAAGTACTAGGTCTCTCAATTCAAAGTACTAGGTCTCTCAATGCAAAGTACTAGGTCTCTCAATGCAAAGTACTAGGTCTCTCAATGCAAAGTACTAGGTCTATCAATTCAAAGTACTAGGTCTCTCAATGCAAAGTACTAGGTCTCTCAATTCAAAGTACTAAGTCTCTCAATTCAAAGTACTAAGTCTCTCAATTCAAAGTACTAGGTCTCTCAATTCAAAGTACTAAGTCTCTCAATTCAAAGTACTAAGTCTCTCAATTCAAAGTACTAGGTCTCTCAATGTAAAATACTAAGTCTCTCAATTCAAAGTACTAAGTCTCTCAATGCAAAGTACTGGGTCTCTCAATTCAAAGTACTAAGTCTCTCAATTCAAAGTACTAAGTCTCTCAATTCAAAGTACTAGGTCTCTCAATGCAAAGTACTAGGTCTCTCAATGCAAAGTACTAGGTCTCTCAATGCAAAGTACTAGGTCTCTCAATGCAAAGTACTAGGTCTCTCAATGCAAAGTACTAGGTCTCTCAATGCAAAGTACTAGGTCTCTCAATGCAAAGTACTAGGTCTCTCAATGCAAAGTACTAGGTCTCTCAATGCAAAGTACTAGGTCTCTCAATGCAAAGTACTGGGTCTCTCAATTCAAAGTACTAGGTCTCTCAATGCAAAATACTAAGTCTCTCAATGCAAAGTACTAGGTCTCTCAATGCAAAGTACTGGGTCTCTCAATGCAAAGTACTAGGTCTCTCAATTTAAAATACTAGGTCTCTCAATGCAAAGTACTAGGTCTCTCAATGCAAAGTACTAGGTCTCTCAATGCAAAGTACTAGGTCTATCAATTCAAAGTACTAGGTCTCTCAATGCAAAGTACTAGGTCTCTCAATTCAAAGTACTAAGTCTCTCAATTCAAAGTACTAAGTCTCTCAATTCAAAGTACTAGGTCTCTCAATTCAAAGTACTAAGTCTCTCAATTCAAAGTACTAAGTCTCTCAATTCAAAGTACTAGGTCTCTCAATGTAAAATACTAAGTCTCTCAATTCAAAGTACTAAGTCTCTCAATGCAAAGTACTGGGTTTCTCAATTCAAAGTACTAAGTCTCTCAATTCAAAGTACTAAGTCTCTCAATTCAAAGTACTAGGTCTCTCAATGCAAAGTACTAGGTCTCTCAATGCAAAGTACTAGGTCTCTCAGTGCAAAGTACTAGGTCTCTCAATGCAAAGTACTAGGTCTCTCAATGCAAAGTACTAGGTCTCTCAATGCAAAGTACTAGGTCTCTCAATGCAAAGTACTAGGTCTCTCAATGCAAAGTACTAGGTCTCTCAATGCAAAGTACTAGGTCTCTCAATTCAAAGTACTAGGTCTCTCAATGCAAAGTACTAGGTCTCTCAATGCAAAGTACTAGGTCTCTCAATGCAAAGTACTAGGTCTCTCAATGCAAAGTACTAGGTCTCTCAATGCAAAGTACTAGGTCTCTCAATGCAAAGTACTAGGTCTCTCAATGCAAAGTACTAGGTCTCTCAATGCAAAGTACTAGGTCTCTCAATGCAAAGTACTAAGTCTCTCAATTCAAAGTACTAAGTCTCTCAATTCAAAGTACTAGGTCTCTCAATTCAAAATACTAAGTCTCTCAATTCAAAGTACTAGGTCTCTCAATGCAAAGTACTGGGTCTCTCAATTCAAAGTACTAGGTCTCTCAATTCAAAGTACTAGGTCTCTCAATTCAAAGTACTAGGTCTCTCAATTCAAAGTACTAGGTCTCTCAATTCAAAGTACTAGGTCTCTCAATTCAAAGTACTAGGTCTCTCAATTCAAAATACTGTCTCTCATCTCAAAGTACTAGGTCTCTCAATTCAAAGTACTAAGTCTCTCAATTCAAAGTACTAGGTCTCTCAATTCAAAGTACTAAGTCTCTCAATTCAAAGTACTAAGTCTCTCAATTCAAAGTACTAGGTCTCTCAATGTAAAATACTAAGTCTCTCAATTCAAAGTACTAGGTCTCTCAATTCAAAGTACTAGGTCTCTCAATGCAAAGTACTAGGTCTCTCAATGCAAAGTACTGGGTCTCTCAATTCAAAGTACTAGGTCTCTCAATGCAAAATACTAAGTCTCTCAATGCAAAGTACTAGGTCTCTCAATGCAAAGTACTGGGTCTCTCAATTCAAAGTAATAGGTCTCTCAATTCAAAGTACTAGGTCTCTCAATTCAAAGTACTAGGTCTCTCAATTCAAAGTACTAGGTCTCTCAATTAAAAGTACTAGGTCTCTCAATTCAAAGTACTAGGTCTCTCAATGCAAAATACTAAGTCTCTCAATTTAAAGTACTAGGTCTCTCAATTCAAAGTACTAGGTCTCTCAATTCAAAGCACTAGGTCTCTCAATTCAAAGTACTAAGTCTCTCAATTCAAAGTACTAGGTCTCTCAATTCAAAGTACTAGGTCTCTCAATGTAAAATACTAAGTCTCTCAATTCAAAGTACTAAGTCTCTCAATTCAAAGTACTAGGTCTCTCAATTAAAAGTACTAGGTCTCTCAATTCAAAGTACTAGGTCTCTCAATGCAAAATACTAAGTCTCTCAATTTAAAGTACTAGGTCTCTCAATTCAAAGTACTAGGTCTCTCAATTCAAAGTACTAGGTCTCTCAATTCAAAGTACTAAGTCTCTCAATTCAAAGTACTAGGTCTCTCAATTCAAAGTACTAGGTCTCTCAATGTAAAATACTAAGTCTCTCAATTCAAAGTACTAAGTCTCTCAATTCAAAGTACTAGGTCTCTCAATTCAAAGTACTAAGTCTCTCAATTCAAAGTACTAAGTCTCTCAATTCAAAGTACTAGGTCTCTCAATGCAAAATACTAAGTCTCTCAATTCAAAGTACTAGGTCTCTCAATTCAAAGTACTAGGTCTCTCAATTCAAAGTACTAGGTCTCTCAATGCAAAATACTAAGTCTCTCAATTCAAAGTACTAGGTCTCTCAATGCAAAGTATTAGGTCTCTTAATTCAAAGTACTAGGTCTCTCAATTCAAAGTACTAGGTCTCTCAATGCAAAATACTAAGTCTCTCAATTCAAAGTACTAGGTCTCTCAATGCAAAATACTAAGTCTCTCAATTCAAAATACTAAGTCTCTCAATTCAAAGTACTAGGTCTCTCAATTCAAAGTACTAGGTCTCTCAATTCAAAGTACTAGGTCTCTCAATTCAAAGTACTAGGTCTCTCAATTCAAAGTACTAGGTCTCTCAATTCAAAGTACTAAGTCTCTCAATTCAAAGTACTAAGTCTCTCAATGCAAAGTACTAGGTCTCTCAATGTAAAATACTAAGTCTCTCAATTCAAAGTACTAAGTCTCTCAATTCAAAGTACTAGGTCTCTCAATTCAAAGTACTAGGTCTCTCAATGCAAAGTACTAGGTCTCTCAATGCAAAGTACTAGGTCTCTCAATGCAAAGTACTAGGTCTCTCAATGCAAAGTACTAGGTCTCTCAATGCAAAGTACTAGGTCTCTCAATGCAAAGTACTAGGTCTCTCAATGCAAAGTACTAGGTCTCTCAATTCAAAGTACTAGGTCTCTCAATGCAAAGTACTAGGTCTCTCAATTCAAAGTACTAGGTCTCTCAATGCAAAGTACTAGGTCTATCAATGCAAAGTACTAGGTCTCTCAATGCAAAGTACTAGGTCTCTCAATGCAAAGTACTAGGTCTCTCAATGCAAAGTACTAGGTCTCTCAATTCAAAGTACTAGGTCTCTCAATGCAAAGTACTAGGTCTCTCAATGCAAAGTACTAGGTCTCTCAATGCAAAGTACTAGGTCTCTCAATGCAAAGTACTAGGTCTCTAAATGCAAAGTACTAGGTCTCTCAATGCAAAGTACTAGGTCTCTCAATGCAAAGTACTAGGTCTCTCAATGCAAAGTACTAGGTCTCTCAATGCAAAGTACTAAGTCTCTCAATTCAAAGTACTAGGTCTATCAATTCAAAGTACTAAGTCTCTCAATGCAAAGTACTAGGTCTCTCAATTCAAAGTACTAGGTCTCTCAATGTAAAATACTAAGTCTCTCAATGCAAAGTACTAGGTCTCTCAATTCAAAGTACTAGGTCTCTCAATGCAAAGTACTAGGTCTCTCAATGCAAAGTACTGGGTCTCTCAATTCAAAGTACTAGGTCTCTCAATGCAAAATACTAAGTCTCTCAATGCAAAGTACTAGGTCTCTCAATGCAAAGTACTGGGTCTCTCAATTCAAAGTACTAGGTCTCTCAATTCAAAGTACTAGGTCTCTCAATTCAAAGTACTAGGTCTCTCAATTCAAAGTACTAGGTCTCTCAATTCAAAGTACTAGGTCTCTCAATTCAAAGTACTAGGTCTTTCAATTCAAAATACTAAGTCTCTCAATTCAAAGTACTAAGTCTCTCAATTCAAAGTACTAAGTCTCTCAATTCAAAGTACTAGGTCTCTCAATTCAAAGTACTAAGTCTCTCAATTCAAAGTACTAAGTCTCTCAATTCAAAGTACTAGGTCTCTCAATGTAAAATACTAAGTCTCTCAATTCAAAGTACTAAGTCTCTCAATTCAAAGTACTAGGTCTCTCAATTCAAAGTACTAAGTCTCTCAATTCAAAGTACTAAGTCTCTCAATTCAAAGTACTAGGTCTCTCAATGCAAAATACTAAGTCTCTCAATTCAAAGTACTAGGTCTCTCAATGCAAAGTACTAGGTCTCTCAATGCAAAGTACTAGGTCTCTCAATGCAAAGTACTGGGTCTCTCAATTCAAAGTACTAGGTCTCTCAATGCAAAATACTAAGTCTCTCAATGCAAAGTACTAGGTCTCTCAATGCAAAGTACTGGGTCTCTCAATGCAAAGTACTAGGTCTCTCAATTCAAAGTACTAGGTCTCTCAATGCAAAGTACTAGGTCTCTCAATGCAAAGTACTAGGTCTCTCAATGCAAAGTACTAGGTCTATCAATTCAAAGTACTAGGTCTCTCAATGCAAAGTACTAGGTCTCTCAATTCAAAGTACTAAGTCTCTCAATTCAAAGTACTAAGTCTCTCAATTCAAAGTACTAGGTCTCTCAATTCAAAGTACTAAGTCTCTCAATTCAAAGTACTAAGTCTCTCAATTCAAAGTACTAGGTCTCTCAATGTAAAATACTAAGTCTCTCAATTCAAAGTACTAAGTCTCTCAATGCAAAGTACTGGGTCTCTCAATTCAAAGTACTAAGTCTCTCAATTCAAAGTACTAAGTCTCTCAATTCAAAGTACTAGGTCTCTCAATGCAAAGTACTAGGTCTCTCAATGCAAAGTACTAGGTCTCTCAATGCAAAGTACTAGGTCTCTCAATGCAAAGTACTAGGTCTCTCAATGCAAAGTACTAGGTCTCTCAATGCAAAGTACTAGGTCTCTCAATGCAAAGTACTAGGTCTCTCAATGCAAAGTACTAGGTCTCTCAATGCAAAGTACTAGGTCTCTCAATTCAAAGTACTAGGTCTCTCAATGCAAAGTACTAGGTCTCTCAATGCAAAGTACTAGGTCTCTCAATGCAAAGTACTAGGTCTCTCAATGCAAAGTACTAGGTCTCTCAATGCAAAGTACTAGGTCTCTCAATGCAAAGTACTAGGTCTCTCAATGCAAAGTACTAGGTCTCTCAATGCAAAGTACTAGGTCTCTCAATGCAAAGTACTAGGTCTCTCAATGCAAAGTACTAAGTCTCTCAATTTAAAGTACTAAGTCTCTCAATTCAAAGTACTAGGTCTCTCAATTCAAAATACTAAGTCTCTCAATTCAAAGTACTAGGTCTCTCAATGCAAAGTACTGGGTCTCTCAATTCAAAGTACTAGGTCTCTCAATTCAAAGTACTAGGTCTCTCAATTCAAAGTACTAGGTCTCTCAATTCAAAGTACTAGGTCTCTCAATTCAAAGTACTAGGTCTCTCAATTCAAAGTACTAGGTCTCTCAATTCAAAATACTGTCTCTCAATTCAAAGTACTAGGTCTCTCAATTCAAAGTACTAAGTCTCTCAATTCAAAGTACTAGGTCTCTCAATTCAAAGTACTAAGTCTCTCAATTCAAAGTACTAAGTCTCTCAATTCAAAGTACTAGGTCTCTCAATGTAAAATACTAAGTCTCTCAATTCAAAGTACTAGGTCTCTCAATTCAAAGTACTAGGTCTCTCAATGCAAAGTACTAGGTCTCTCAATGCAAAGTACTGGGTCTCTCAATTCAAAGTACTAGGTCTCTCAATGCAAAATACTAAGTCTCTCAATGCAAAGTACTAGGTCTCTCAATGCAAAGTACTGGGTCTCTCAATTCAAAGTACTAGGTCTCTCAATTCAAAGTACTAGGTCTCTCAATTCAAAGTACTAGGTCTCTCAATTCAAAGTACTAGGTCTCTCAATTAAAAGTACTAGGTCTCTCAATTCAAAGTACTAGGTCTCTCAATGCAAAATACTAAGTCTCTCAATTTAAAGTACTAGGTCTCTCAATTCAAAGTACTAGGTCTCTCAATTCAAAGTACTAGGTCTCTCAATTCAAAGTACTAAGTCTCTCAATTCAAAGTACTAGGTCTCTCAATTCAAAGTACTAGGTCTCTCAATGTAAAATACTAAGTCTCTCAATTCAAAGTACCAAGTCTCTCAATTCAAAGTACTAGGTCTCTCAATTCAAAGTACTAAGTCTCTCAATTCAAAGTACTAAGTCTCTCAATTCAAAGTACTAGGTCTCTCAATGCAAAATACTAAGTCTCTCAATTCAAAGTACTAGGTCTCTCAATTCAAAGTACTAGGTCTCTCAATTCAAAGTACTAGGTCTCTCAATGCAAAATACTAAGTCTCTCAATTCAAAGTACTAGGTCTCTCAATGCAAAGTATTAGGTCTCTTAATTCAAAGTACTAGGTCTCTCAATTCAAAGTACTAGGTCTCTCAATGCAAAATACTAAGTCTCTCAATTCAAAGTACTAGGTCTCTCAATGCAAAATACTAAGTCTCTCAATTCAAAATACTAAGTCTCTCAATTCAAAGTACTAGGTCTCTCAATTCAAAGTACTAGGTCTCTCAATTCAAAGTACTAGGTCTCTCAATTCAAAGTACTAGGTCTCTCAATTCAAAGTACTAGGTCTCTCAATTCAAAGTACTAGGTCTCTCAATTCAAAGTACTAGGTCTCTCAATGTAAAATACTAAGTCTCTCAATGCAAAGTACTAGGTCTCTCAATGCAAAGTACTAGGTCTCTCAATTCAAAGTACTAGGTCTCTCAATGCAAAGTACTAGGTCTCTCAATTCAAAGTACTAGGTCTCTCAATGCAAAGTACTAGGTCTATCAATGCAAAGTACTAGGTCTCTCAATGCAAAGTACTAGGTCTCTCAATGCAAAGTACTAGGTCTCTCAATGCAAAGTACTAGGTCTCTCAATTCAAAGTACTAGGTCTCTCAATGCAAAGTACTAGGTCTCTCAATGCAAAGTACTAGGTCTCTCAATGCAAAGTACTAGGTCTCTCAATGCAAAGTACTAGGTCTCTCAATTCAAAGTACTAGGTCTCTCAATTCAAAGTACTAGGTCTCTCAATTCAAAGTACTAGGTCTCTCAATTCAAAATACTAAGTCTCTCAATTCAAAGTACTAAGTCTCTCAATTCAAAGTACTAAGTCTCTCAATTCAAAGTACTAGGTCTCTCAATTCAAAGTACTAAGTCTCTCAATTCAAAGTACTAAGTCTCTCAATTCAAAGTACTAGGTCTCTCAATGTAAAATACTAAGTCTCTCAATTCAAAGTACTAAGTCTCTCAATTCAAAGTACTAGGTCTCTCAATTCAAAGTACTAAGTCTCTCAATTCAAAGTACTAAGTCTCTCAATTCAAAGTACTAGGTCTCTCAATGCAAAATACTAAGTCTCTCAATTCAAAGTACTAGGTCTCTCAATGCAAAGTACTAGGTCTCTCAATGCAAAGTACTAGGTCTCTCAATGCAAAGTACTGGGTCTCTCAATTCAAAGTACTAGGTCTCTCAATGCAAAATACTAAGTCTCTCAATGCAAAGTACTAGGTCTCTCAATGCAAAGTACTGGGTCTCTCAATGCAAAGTACTAGGTCTCTCAATTCAAAGTACTAGGTCTCTCAATGCAAAGTACTAGGTCTCTCAATGCAAAGTACTAGGTCTCTCAATGCAAAGTACTAGGTCTATCAATTCAAAGTACTAGGTCTCTCAATGCAAAGTACTAGGTCTCTCAATTCAAAGTACTAAGTCTCTCAATTCAAAGTACTAAGTCTCTCAATTCAAAGTACTAGGTCTCTCAATTCAAAGTACTAAGTCTCTCAATTCAAAGTACTAAGTCTCTCAATTCAAAGTACTAGGTCTCTCAATGTAAAATACTAAGTCTCTCAATTCAAAGTACTAAGTCTCTCAATGCAAAGTACTGGGTCTCTCAATTCAAAGTACTAAGTCTCTCAATTCAAAGTACTAAGTCTCTCAATTCAAAGTACTAGGTCTCTCAATGCAAAGTACTAGGTCTCTCAATGCAAAGTACTAGGTCTCTCAATGCAAAGTACTAGGTCTCTCAATGCAAAGTACTAGGTCTCTCAATGCAAAGTACTAGGTCTCTCAATGCAAAGTACTAGGTCTCTCAATGCAAAGTACTAGGTCTCTCAATGCAAAGTACTAGGTCTCTCAATGCAAAGTACTAGGTCTCTCAATTCAAAGTACTAGGTCTCTCAATGCAAAGTACTAGGTCTCTCAATGCAAAGTACTAGGTCTCTCAATGCAAAGTACTAGGTCTCTCAATGCAAAGTACAAGGTCTCTCAATGCAAAGTACTAGGTCTCTCAATGCAAAGTACTAGGTCTCTCAATGCAAAGTACTAGGTCTCTCAATGCAAAGTACTAGGTCTCTCAATGCAAAGTACTAGGTCTCTCAATGCAAAGTACTAAGTCTCTCAATTCAAAGTACTAAGTCTCTCAATTCAAAGTACTAGGTCTCTCAATTCAAAATACTAAGTCTCTCAATTCAAAGTACTAGGTCTCTCAATGCAAAGTACTGGGTCTCTCAATTCAAAGTACTAGGTCTCTCAATTCAAAGTACTAGGTCTCTCAATTCAAAGTACTAGGTCTCTCAATTCAAAGTACTAGGTCTCTCAATTCAAAGTACTAGGTCTCTCAATTCAAAGTACTAGGTCTCTCAATTCAAAATACTGTCTCTCAATTCAAAGTACTAGGTCTCTCAATTCAAAGTACTAAGTCTCTCAATTCAAAGTACTAGGTCTCTCAATTCAAAGTACTAAGTCTCTCAATTCAAAGTACTAAGTCTCTCAATTCAAAGTACTAGGTCTCTCAATGTAAAATACTAAGTCTCTCAATTCAAAGTACTAGGTCTCTCAATTCAAAGTACTAGGTCTCTCAATGCAAAGTACTAGGTCTCTCAATGCAAAGTACTGGGTCTCTCAATTCAAAGTACTAGGTCTCTCAATGCAAAATACTAAGTCTCTCAATGCAAAGTACTAGGTCTCTCAATGCAAAGTACTGGGTCTCTCAATTCAAAGTACTAGGTCTCTCAATTCAAAGTAATAGGTCTCTCAATTCAAAGTACTAGGTCTCTCAATTCAAAGTACTAGGTCTCTCAATTAAAAGTACTAGGTCTCTCAATTCAAAGTACTAGGTCTCTCAATGCAAAATACTAAGTCTCTCAATTTAAAGTACTAGGTCTCTCAATTCAAAGTACTAGGTCTCTCAATTCAAAGTACTAGGTCTCTCAATTCAAAGTACTAAGTCTCTCAATTCAAAGTACTAGGTCTCTCAATTCAAAGTACTACGTCTCTCAATGTAAAATACTAAGTCTCTCAATTCAAAGTACTAAGTCTCTCAATTCAAAGTACTAGGTCTCTCAATTCAAAGTACTAAGTCTCTCAATTCAAAGTACTAAGTCTCTCAATTCAAAGTACTAGGTCTCTCAATGCAAAATACTAAGTCTCTCAATTCAAAGTACTAGGTCTCTCAATTCAAAGTACTAGGTCTCTCAATTCAAAGTACTAGGTCTCTCAATGCAAAATACTAAGTCTCTCAATTCAAAGTACTAGGTCTCTCAATGCAAAGTATTAGGTCTCTTAATTCAAAGTACTAGGTCTCTCAATTCAAAGTACTAGGTCTCTCAATGCAAAATACTAAGTCTCTCAATTCAAAGTACTAGGTCTCTCAATGCAAAATACTAAGTCTCTCAATTCAAAATACTAAGTCTCTCAATTCAAAGTACTAGGTCTCTCAATTCAAAGTACTAGGTCTCTCAATTCAAAGTACTAGGTCTCTCAATGCAAAATACTAAGTCTCTCAATTCAAAGTACTAGGTCTCTCAATTCAAAGTACTAGGTCTCTCAATTCAAAGTACTAGGTCTCTCAATTCAAAGTACTAGGTCTCTCAATTCAAAGTACTAGGTCTCTCAATTCAAAGTACTAGGTCTCTCAATTCAAAGTACTAGGTCTCTCAATTCAAAGTACTAGGTCTCTCAATGTAAAATACTAAGTCTCTCAATTCAAAGTACTAGGTCTCTCAATGCAAAATACTAAGTCTCTCAATTCAAAGTACTAGGTCTCTCAATGCAAAGTATTAGGTCTCTCAATTCAAAGTACTAGGTCTCTCAATGCAAAGTATTAGGTCTCTTAATTCAAAGCACTTGGTCTCTCAATTCAAAGTACTTGGTCTCTCAATTCAAAGCACTTGGTCTCTCAATTCAAAGCACTTGGTCTCTCAATTTAAAGTACTTGGTCTCTCAATGCAAAGTATTAGGTCTCTTAATTCAAAGTACTAGGTTCCTACTCAACCCACTAGTGGCTGGGTTCCTCTTTATGCCTTTCTCGCCTGTATAATTATAAGCCAGGTGCAAATTTACAATTGGCTCAACTGTAACAAATGAATAATTTAGGTCGAACCGGTACCTTTCTATAACTCTATTACGATACGTTCTGATGAAAGAGAGAAAAACTGAATATAAAGTCGGAGATTGGGGACTGCTCAGAGTGGAGTGGGACCCCTGGACTCACAATAGATTCTTTGAACTGTGACATAGCACGACATTGTTCAGACCTACCGGCACCGTTTTCTTCTTAACCACAATTACTTGGCCAGCCTCTTCCGTCAGATGTGTCTGTCCAGGGGACCTTACCCATATAAGCATATTTTTGTCTTCATCGTTATTGTCATATATTGATCAGTTGTTTTTATGTGTGCTGTTCTTGGTACTTGCATCTGAATTGACCCCAAACAATAGAAATATATTTTAGCTCCAAACTTAAGATAGTGACGTCACAGAATAGTCCACTTTTTAACTGTTTGGGGGTGTCAGATGTTCTGCGAGAATAGACGAGATTTCCGCTCCTGCAGCCACTTATTCCTGCCGTCTTAGCGATGAATTTCTTGAATCTGTCAACGTTGGTCCATGATTAGGAGAGTAGCTTCCAGTTTCTACAGCAACATCACGTTATCCGTGCTGTCAGACAATATAATAACAACCACGTTTTCTCACCCTAACCATAACCGTAATCCTAACCATAGCTCTAAACCTAACCCTAAACCTACCCTAACCAAACACTAAACCTAATCTTTGGCAAAAACTGAATATAGCCGTCTCTTCTACACTTAAATCTTTATCTAAGCCTTTACTTATTTATTTTGAATAAAATTATATCAACCTGTACTCCCCTTAAGCTCAAATGTAATGTCCCGCTACGTACGATGGGAACCCGGGGAAATTCGTTTGGAATGAATTAAAAAGTACCCTTGTTTTCTTGTCTCAGATGAAGGCGTTGTGGTCGTAAGAGTAAAACGCAAGTACCCTTGTTCTCTATCTCTGATGAAGGCGTTTTGGGCGTAACAGTAAAACGCAAGTACCCTTGCTCTCTATCTCTGATCAAGGCGTTTTGGGCGTAACGGTAAAACGCAAGTACCCTTGCTCTCTATCTCTGATGAAGGCGTTTTGGTTGTTACGGCAAAACGCAACTACCCTTGCTCTCTGCCTCCGATGAAGGCGTTTTGGTCGTAACGTCGGTTTCGTTCACTCTTATCCCGACGCTGTATCTGAGCCATACTTGCCCATGTTATTATACGCATTGCCGGTCCCCAATCCCTTCGTGACTGAGGAAGGTCGGTTCGTGGAGGGAAACATCAAGTAAACAACACGAGCTGACTAGGGTGAAATGAGTCATCCGTCGGCAGAGACTCGCCTGTCCTCGCGTCTTTCCCCCACTCCAAACTGCGTCCAAACAAAGGAGGGGGTTTTGAACCAGCACGGGTCATCACCGCCACACAGTTCTGACCCACGTCTGTCTGGGAGATGTTATTTCCTCTTGGTTTACTCATCTCGTACTCACTACAGGCGAACCTCTTTCGGTCTCGGTCTCTCTTATCTGATCACAAATGGTAATGTCCTCACCCACTTCAGGACAATAGGCTTGATGTATTGAATACAACTTGCGCGTCTTAGAGAGGTTGAGACTCGTGGAGAGAGAGAGAGAAAGAGAGAGAGAGAGAGAGAGAGAGAAAGAAGTAGAGAATGATTGAAACTCGCGGAGAGAGAGAGAGAGAGACATCGATAGTGACAAACACACAGGAAGAAAGACAGAGAGAAATATAGAGAGTGACAAACAGAGAGAGAGAGAAAGAAGTAGAGAAAGATTGAAACTCGTGGCGAGAGAGACATCGACAGTGACAAACACACAGGAAGAAAGACAGAGAGAAATAGAGAGAGTGACAAACAGAGAGAGAGAGAAAGATTGAAACTCGTGGAGAGAGAGAGAGAGAGAGACATCGACAGTGACAAACACACAGGAAGAAAACAGAGAGAAATAGAGAGAGTGACAAACAGAGAGAGAAAGTAGAGAAAGATTGAAACTCGTGGAGAGAGAGAGAGAGACATCGATAGTGACAAACACACAGGAAGAAAGACAGAGAGAAATAGAGAGTGACAAACAGAGAGATAGAGAGACATCGATAGTGACAAACACACAGGAAGAACGACAGAGAAAAATAGAGAGAGAGTGACAAACAGAGAGAGAGAGAGGGGTGGTGGTGATGTTTTTTATACCACTCGTACTTAAGTTATATGTTATAGTGGCTCTCCTCACATCCAAGCAAGCTGGAGAAGATGGACCATGAAACGGTCAGCTTCTAGAGACAACTGCTTGGAAATGAGGTGGAGTGTTGATCAGATGTTTTGCATGGCCCTAACTAACATAGTATGATCAGTATGTTTCACCTACCTCTAACTAACATAGTATGATCAGTATGTTTAACCTGCCTCTAACATAGTCTGATCAGTATATTTAACCTGCCTCTAACATAGTCTGATCAGCATGTTTAACCTGCCTCTAACTAACATAGTCTGATCAGTATGTTTCACCTGCCTCTAACTAACATAGTATGATCAGTATGTTTCACCTGCCTCTAACTAACATAGTATGATCAGTATGTTTCACCCGCCCCTAACTAACGTAGTCTTGTCAGTATGTTTTGCATGACCCTGATTAATATAGTATGATCAGTATGTTTTACAGAACCCTAACAAACATAGTCTGATTAGTATGTTTTACAGAACCCTAACAAACATAGTCTGATAAGTATGTTTTACAGAACCCTAACAAACATAGTCTGATCAGTATGTTGTACCCAACCCTAACAAACATAGTCTGATCAGTATGTTTCACCTGCCTCTAACTAACATAGTCTGATCAGTATGTTTAACCTGCCTCTAACATAGTCTGATCAGTATGTTTCACCTGCCTCTAACTAACATAGTATGATCAGTATGTTTTGTCTGACCGGACGTTAGTATCCTCTCCTCAGAGGAAAAGACTAACCATGAAGTCGTTGCTAAGTGGATAACAGAATAAAAATTATCTCTCTCTCTCTCTCATTTTCTGCTTGGTAAGAAAACCTGGTCGACCCATTCACAAAATTGATTTATGCAAAAACAAATACAAAAGTGCCTGATTAAATATTAGAACTGGCATAATTCGTTTTCTTTCACTCTCTCTCTCTCTCTCTCTCTCTTTCTCTCTCTCTCTCTCTCCCACACACACACATCTAACGAGGAAACCCAATATTCCACAAGACCTCTTATTTAATGGCATGTTGCAGGAACAAACCTGCGCTTCATCACTCTGTTTTCTGCCACACATAAACTATTTCTTACATCTGGTAACGGGCATCATTTTCTTTTCATCCTCTCTCTCTCTCTCTCTCTCTCTCTTTGTGTCTCATCTCCACTCCTCACGCACGCATCAGACAAATCCCACAGCTGATGGGGCGAGTGAGCCACGACTGAAGACGGGTCAAAATCCGAATCGATAGTGTGACCTTGACCTGTCACAACTATCAACCAATCAGAAGCAGGCATGTCCAATACAAGCGTCGCTTGGGGTTCATTTAATTTATCTATTTTTTTTTTTTTTTTTTTTTTTTTTTTTTTTTTTTTTTTTTTTTTTTTTTTGCGTTCGCCTTATTTCTCTAATCCCCAAGGCGGTGTGCATTGCACTGCGTTTTTATTTTGCGCCTGTCGGCCCAGTGCATCCGACTTCAGCATGCATTTTATGTAAGGGTCTGCTTCCTCCTGCATTTTCTAAGGGTTTGCTTCCCCGGGGTAACGGCCGGTGCTGAGATGGGGATCGAACCCAGCACCTTATGGTTGTGAGCCGTGTCACATAACCACTAGGCCACGCCGTCCCCTCAATTTATCTATTCAAAATTGTACTCTTAATTCTCATGTATTCAGTATATATTTTGTCATATTTCATAATCATTCCATTTCATTCATCCACGTTATACACCTCACTTTATTGCATCTTCACAATGTTTTGTAAATATATGATGATTTAACATTAAAAGGAAAAAAAAATTAATTATTAAAAAAAATTATTTTAATATATATATATATATTTATATATTTAAATCAGGAAAAAAACTAATAAATAAAAGGGATCCGGGTCAATTATTGAAGGAAAATAAATATACTCATTCCCAAAATGGTCCCAGGAAAACAATTGTGCATATTTTGCCTCAGAAAGTCGGCATGGTAGACCAAGGAACACAAGAAAAAGAAAATTGCAACCAAATACCTACGAAGGACAACGAGAGGATCATAAAAAAGCTAGGAACAACGGTAGGAACATCACAGAAACACCAGGTTAGGTACAAATAGATACACACGCGCATCCAAGCACTGGTTTATACGTCTTAATATCGCCCAAATTGACTACGGTTTGGGGCGGAATAGCCGCGCCTCCGCCAGTAGAAATTAGCGAGGCAAACACGTAAAATTCAATTTTTTTTAATGCACGCATACACACACTGGACTGTGTATTCTGCTATAACCAACAATGCTGTCGTTAAAGTGCCGTACCTTCACCATAAGTAAGGTAGCGGTAGTCTCATAGTAGATGCTGTTGTCAGATATGAAGTGTTGAAGGCTTCCCTCTAGTAGGCCACAACTTGATTATGATGTGGGGTGGTCAGTTCCCGCCCCTTCCCTAATACTGTACCAGCAAAGTAAAGTAAAGGTTTGTCCCATAGTAGTTACACTACTGTTGGGGAATGAAGTTGTTAGAGACTTCAGTATACTAAGTCAAGATTGTATTAAGTAGGGTTGTAATTCCTTTCCTCGCTGTCTTTTACTTCCCTAGTCGATTAACGGGTGGGATCAAGATGCTGAGCAGCGCATGAGCTGCAGTGGTCAGCGACCCACAGCTGACTGCTTGCGTCAGGGCCAGCGAACCATAGCTGCCAAGACCCTTCTACACCTACACGCGGTGATCCTGGATAACAGGCTGCAGAAGGGCAGACTGGCTAAGGAGAAGGGATCGAAGAGGGAATGCTAACCTGGTACTCAAAAAATGCTTGCTGAAGTCGGATGTATTGGACCAAAAGGTGCAAATATCGCAGCCAAGCTTTAAACTACAACATAACGCATTCCGTTGTCTGGACTACATTCTGCTACTTACCCTTTCAGGGTTTGGTAGTGGGAGATTGAGAACGAACGAAGAAGAAAAAGAAGATTAACGGGTAATTATTTAAAGCTGGGTATACTGGAACGTACTGATAGCGGGATTCGCACCCCGTATGTTTACCATGAAGCGAGCGCTGTACAACTACGTTAATCGTACTTCCGTAACAGTAAGCCACATATACATTTTCAACCAAGTCGACTGGAGCGTGCCGGTAACATGAATTGACCCCCGTACGAGCGTGGTGAAAAGCTAGTGCTCTACCAATATGCCAAATCATGCGCTAAAGGAATGTTTTAAGTTTCAAAACAAGCAACTCAAGATAAGAATGAAACCCATTAACAGATCATATCTGAGGTTTACAGCGAGGTGCATAACCAGGAAGAGATACAGAACCACTAACTATATCCCTAAATATGAGATCCATTTTGTGTAAACTATATCCCTAAATAAGAGATCCATTTTTTGTGTAAACTATATCCCCAAATAAGAGATCCATTTTTGTGTAAACTATATCCCTAAATAAGAGATCCATTTTTGTGTAAATTATATCCCTAAATAAGAGTTTTGTTTTTTTGTAAACTATACCCCTAAATAAGAGATCCAGTTTTGTGTAAACTATATCCCTAAATTAGAGATTTGTTTTTTGTGTAAACTATATCCCTAAATAAGAGATCCATTTTTGTGTAAACTATATCCCTAATTAAGAGATCCATTTTTGTGTAAACTATATCCCTAAATAAGAGATTTGTTTTTGTGTAAACTATATCCCTAAATAAGAGATTTGTTTTTGTGTAAACTATATCCCTAAATAAGAGATCCATTTTTGTGTAAACTATATCCCTAAATAAGAGATCCATTTTTGTGTAAACTATAACCTTACATACGAGATTTCTTTTTGTGTAAACTATAACCCTACATATGAGATTTCTTTTTGTGTAAACTATATCCTTACATACGAGATTTATTTTTGTGTAAACTATAACCCTACATATGAGATTTCTTTTTGTGTAAACTATATCCTTACATACGAGATTTATTTTTGTGTAAACTATAACCCTACATACGAGATTTCTTTTTGTGTAAACTATATTCCTACATACGAGATTTCTTTTTGTGTAAACTATATCCTTACATATGAGATTTCTTTTTGTGTAAACTATATCCCCAAATAATAGATTTCTTTTTGTGTAAACTTGATTCCCAAATAAGATGTGTTTTGTGTGTCTGTAAACTATCATTATGGTTGGTATTTATACTAATTCCTGTGGATTGATACTTGTTTTGTTGTTGTTTTTTACGCATTTTCCTCCTCATTTTGAAGAAACCAGGTCCTTTTTGGCAGTCGCATGACGTGTTGACCATCATGATGTTGTGGAAGCTGGTTTCTGCAGAACAATTGATATATCGGTAGGTAGGTCATGTGCCCGTCTAAGAATATGATGAGTCCGAGGCTGCATGCTATGAGGATGATTTCTTTCTCGATTTGGCCTAACCAGATAATGCATGGACGGTCGCTTGGACGGGATCATGATGGAGAGGGCCGTTTCTCATCCGTGATGTCCATAGCCTACTTTAAGAGTTGCGAGGTGGGCACATAACGGCGATGGTTTAGCATGATGAATGTGCTTTCGAGTCCTGCCCGTCGGGTGAGTTTGTGGTTTGAGACCCAGTGATAAGAACGCGCCTATGGTTTTACATGTGGAAGGCTTCAACCCGCTTCTGATCTCCATACTAGTCCAGGCTTCAGATGTGGAAGGCTTCAACCCGCTTCTGATCTCCATACTAGTCCAGGCTTCAGATGTGGAAGGCTTCAACCCACGTCTGATCTCCATACTAGTCCAGGCTTCAGATGTGGAAGGCTTCAACCCGCGTCTGATCTCCATACTAGTCCAGGCTTCAGATGTGGAAGGCTTCAACCCGCGTCTGATCTCCATACTAGTCCAGGCTTCAGATGTGGAAGGCTTCAACCCGCTTCTGATCTCCATACTAGTCCAGGCTTCAGATGTGGAAGGCTTCAACCCGCTTCTGATCTCCATACTAGTCCAGGCTTCAGATGTGGAAGGATTCAACCCGCTTCTGATCTCCTTCCATACTAGTCCAGGCTTCAGAACTGCTGTACAGCGGGGATATTACAGGTTATGCAAATGTACAGCTTGGTTTTCAGTTACGCCCTCCGCTGGTTCCAGTGTGTCCATAGATGCGGCTGCCAGGCTTGGTATTTATGTTATCCCTCGTTAGAGTAAATCAAAACAACCTTAAGCCTTACAAATGGTTTCAACCCGTGCCCTGTTGGTCCATTGTATCCTAACCTCTTTGACCACCCTCAAATGAAAACGGACCTAACTGCACCAAGTGAACATACGTAGGATGCGCACGATGACGTCACTTCTGATTTAAACAGCACATACCAAACGTCAAGTTTGTAAAATCGCGTTATCATCTGACTCAGTTTCCTCAGCAGACCGTTTAAAACATGGCGGGTGTGATACAGAATTCGTCCAGAGTTGATCGGCGAGCGGTGATTCGGTTTCTAACAGCTGAACGATATTGACCAATTGAAATTAATCGCAGAATGCAGGCAGCGTGTGGTGACAAAAGTGTGTTGAAATCAACAGTAATGAACTGGACACCGATGTTTAAAGAAGGACGCGAGTTAACGAAAGATCTTCCGAGACCAGGTCAGGGGCATTTTGTTGCGTCAGAAGATGTCATCGCCAAAATGTATGCAGCAATTAGGGTGGACCGTCGCCGGAGCTTATATTCGCCACACTTTTGTCACCATACACTGCCTGCATTCTACGATGAATGTCAACTAGTCGACATCCTTCAGCTGTTAGAAACCGAATCACCGCTCGCTGATCAACTCTGGACGAATTCCCTATCACACCCGTCATGTTTTCAACGGTTTCATTTGAATACACTTCGCCTCGTAGTACAGTACAGTACAACGGAATCCTGAAATCTCGTGGGCATAATCTCTGTACGCCAGGATTCTGAGAAGCCCAAGGTTTTTGGCCGTTACCATGCCAACTCCATGCATTGTACATTGTATCTGCCTTCACGTCAACATATCACGTCCCTTGTCAGTTTTGTTGCCTGCTCGTCTGTGAATATACTCACCTCCCAACCCCGTCCCTTTTGGTAGGACCGGGCGTGGGGGCGGGGGAGAAGAGGTTGGAGATCGAGCGAGGAAAAGGAAAGGATATGTGTGTTTTTCAGTTCCTGTTTGGTTATTAATTACTATTTCCACTGGAATGTCCTTTTTAGGACAAATACTAGAAATATATTCATTGGAACGTAGGGGATGACGTGGGCTAGTGGTTAAGTGACACGGCTCACAACCGGAAGGTGATGGGTTTGCTCCCCAATCACAGCACAGGCCGCTACACCGGGAAGCAAACCCTTAGAAAAAGCAGGCGGAATCAGACCCACACATAAAATGTTCACCCAAGTCGGATGCACTGGCCCGACCGGCGCAAAATAAAAACATAGTGCAACCCACACAGCCTTGGGGAATAGAGAAATAAGGCGAACGCAAAAATAAAATTCATTTAAACGTCCTTTTTAAGACGTCAGACAAACATAAATATGTTTTATACTTGGTAAATTTTCATGTGAAACGGTACATATACGTCCTCTTCTTCTGTGTCTGTCCTGAAAAGGTCATTGTGTCGCAGCTTTCATCGAGTACAGCCCAGGAAAGGCAATTACAAACTTCTGAAATGAGGTACCTAAGCAGGTGACGAAAATGGACAAGATCCGTAACCAGACAATACGTAGCAATCTCGAAGCTCAACCCCTGCAGACACGAGTGGAGCAGTCCCAACTAGAGTGGTTTGGCCATGTCTGTAGAATGGAAGAAGATCGGATACCAAAGCGGTCGTGGGAGATAAAAAGTCAAGGACGCAGACCCCCAGGACATCCCAAAGTACGTTGGGAATACAACATACGACAGTCCCTAAATGATAGAGGGCTGAATTGTAAAGAGGCCAGGAAAAAAAAGACGACGTATACAACAGTGTGGCGTTCTCTCTTGCAAACCTCTACACCTCACGGTAGAGGAGGAGCGACTAAGTGAGTAAGTAAGCTTTCATCGAGTGTGCCATATCTGCCCTTTACGGCTGGACATATCCGGTTTCAGCTGACTTGTGTTATTTCCCTTCCCACTGCTATCCACATCTGCTTAGCCAAAAGCCAGCTGAAACAGTACGTGATTGGTCGAAAGGTGCAGATATCACAGCCTCGATGAAACTATACCACGTCCTTTTTTTTTTTTTTTTAGAACGAATGGCAAAGATGAAGAAGATAGATGGAGAAAGTGATAGAGTGAGCAAAAATCTCTCAGCTTGGCTCTTTTACTAAGAACATGCACGTAAATTTCTCTGCTTATCTCATCGCATCCCACAAACTCGTTCCCATTGTTATTCTATTTCAGCGCCCGCCAGTGCGGACGGATACAGCTAGCTCTTGTTTCGGAACGTCGGAACTATTGTACTCAGAACCGCCGCATTTCATTCATACGCAGTTCATTTAAATGAAGAAATAGTTCACTCAGATAATAAATTATGCTATGTAATTCTGCTCCAATACTGTATTGCAACAGCAGGGGTGTCCAACTTAAGAAGCGAGTCAGGTTTAGACCCTCTATGGTGTTTGATCATACCAGCCAGTATCACTAAGCCTTTTTAAAGTTCAATTCTAATTCTTCGTTGTGAGGGATGGAATAGAAAGGTAGGGTCACTATGAAAAGCTGGCTGAAAGGGTTCTAGTAAAAGCTGGGAAATGTCTTACAAGCTGGGACTGACCTTACAAGCTGGGACTGGTCTTACAGGTTGGGGCTGGTCTTACAAGCTGGGACTGACCTTACAAGCTGGGACTGGTCTTACCCGCTGTGAGGTCTTACAACATGGGACTGGTCTTACAAGCTGGGACTGGTCTTACCCGCTGTGAGGTCTTACAACAGGGGACTGGTCTTACAAGCTGGGACTGGTCACCCGCTGTGAGGTCTTACAACATGGGACTGGTCTTACAAGATGGGACTGGGTCTTACAAGCTGGAACTGACCTTACAAGCTGGGACTGGTCTTACAACATGGGACTGGTCTTACAGGTTGGGGCTGGTCTTACAAGCTGGAACTGATCTTACCCGCTGTGAGGTCTTACAACATGGGACTGGTCTTACAAGCTGGGACTGACCTTACAAGCTGGGACTGGTCTTACCCGCTGTGAGGTCTTACAACATGGGACTGGTCTTACAAGCTGGGACTGGTCTTACCCGCTGTGAGGTCTTACAACATGGGACTGATCTTACAAACTGGGACTGGTCTTACAAGCTCGGACTGGTCTTACAAGCCGGGACTGGTCTTACAAGCTGGGACTGGTCTTACAGGTTGGGGCTGGTCTTACAAGCCGGGACTGGTCTTACAAGCTGGGACTGGTCTTACAGGTTGAGGCTGGTCTTACAAGCTGGAACTGATCTTACAAACTGGGACTGGTCTTAAGCTGGGACTGGTCTTACAAGCTGGGACTGGTCTTACAGGTTGGGACTGGTCTTACAGGTTGGGACTGGTCTTACAGGTTAGGGCTGGTCTTACAAGATATGACTAGTCTTACAGGTTGGGGCTGGTCTTACAGGTTGGTTCTGGTCTTACAAGCAGGCACTGGTCTTACAAGATGGGACTGGTCTTACAAGATGGGACTGGTCTTACAAGATGGGGCTGGTCTTACAAGATGGGACTGGTCTTACAATTGGGACTGGTCTTACAACATGGGACTGGTCTTACAAGATGGGACTGGTCTTACAAGATGGGGCTGGTCTTACAAGATGGGGCTGGTCTTACAAGATGGGACTGGTCTTACAATTGGGTGCACAGATAAAGCGATCAGATAAGTATAAGTGTATAATCAGGGCTTGATAAAAGCGCTCGTCTGCAACGAGTAAAAATTGTTGCTTGACCAGCACACACAAAAAATCAGTTATTAATCGTTAGTGACGTTTTTAATCGTTACTACACAACGACTCTCGCACGATTATTAATGATTTGAAGGTTAGAATAGATTGTACATAAGCTAGCTTATGATAGTGAATCTAAATGGACCTTCCCTGCCACAATTTAAACTTACTCAAACCATCGATAAATTGTACTTCAGTACTTAAGTGAGGGTCTTGGCCAGTATATTTTTCCTGACCCTGGCTAACATTCTCTGATCAGTGTTTTTGCCTGACCAGACGATAGCCTCATCGTCCCGTCAGGTGAGGGTCTTGGCCAGTATATTTTTCCTGACCCTGGCTAACATTCTCTGATCAGTGTTTTTGCCTGACCAGACGATAGCCTCATCGTCCCGTCAGGTGAGGGTCTTGGCCAGTATATTTTTCCTGACCCTGGCTAACATTCTCTGATCAGTGTTTTTGCCTGACCAGACGATAGCCTCATCGTCCCGTCAGGTGAGGGTCTTGGCCAGTATATTTTTCCTGACCCTGGCTAACATTCTCTGATCAGTGTTTTTGCCTGACCAGACGATAGCCTCATCGTCCCGTCAGGTGAGGGTCTTGGCCAGTATATTTTTCCTGACCCTGGCTAACATTCTCTGATCAGTGTTTTTGCCTGACCAGACGATAGCCTCATCGTCCCGTCAGGTGAGGGTCTTGGCCAGTATATTTCTCCTGACCCTGGCTAACATTCTCTGATCAGTGTTTTTGCCTGACCAGACGATAGTCTCATCGTCCCGTCAGGTGAGGGTCTTGGCCAGTATATTTTTCCTGGCCCTGGCTAACATTCTCTGATCAGTGTTTTTGCCTGACCCAGACGATAGCCTCATCGTCCCGTCAGGTGAGGGTCTTGGCCAGTATATTTTTCCTGACCCTGGCTAACATTCTCTCATCAGTGTTTTTGCCTGACCAGACGATAGCCTCATCGTCCCGTCAGGTGAGGGTCTTGGCCAGTATATTTTTCCTGACCCTGGCTAACATTCTCTGATCAGTGTTTTTGCCTGACCAGACGATAGCCTCATCGTCCCGTCAGGTGAGGGTCTTGGCCAGTATATTTTTCCTGACCCTGGCTAACATTCTCTGATCAGTGTTTTTGCCTGACCAGACGATAGCCTCATCGTCCCGTCAGGTAAGGGTCTTGGCCAGTATATTTCTCCTGACCCTGGCTAACATTCTCTGATCAGTGTTTTTGCCTGACCAAACGATAGCCTCATCGTCCCGTCAGGTGAGGGTCTTGGCCAGTATATTTTTCCTGACCCTGGCTAACATTCTCTGATCAGTGTTTTTGCCTGACCAGACGATAGCCTCATCGTCCCGTCAGGTGAGGGTCTTGGCCAGTATATTTTTCCTGACCCTGGCTAACATTGTCTGATCAGTGTTTTTGCCTGACCAGACGATAGCCTTATTGCCTCATCGTCCCAATAAATAGTGTTAAAGTATACATCTAATTTAGTTGTTATTTTCTTTTTTATAGCCATTTGTGACATATTTTCTGATTTTCCCTCGCATGTACACGCGTATACTGTTATCATGTGGGGGCTATTTGTACCTAAGGTACAATCCTTGGGGATCCACAACAGTTGATAATGGTGGCCATCCCTGTCCTACAACAATCAACACAACATGGCTGGCATGTGGAAGGACTCTTCATTTCTCCAACGGGCTTCCCAGCACAAGTGGGCGAGAAAAGTCATTTTCAAATCCTCATACAGTTTATTTGTCATATCCGGTCCCAGCATCTATTTCAAAACCGAACAAGTACAAAAGAATATCCCCACCCTTGGCCGTATATAAACATTATTCCACGCCCGTTACAAACAGAAGAGGGAGGTTCCAAATTCAGGACGTTTACGGTATATTGCATTTTGATACGTGTATTTTGCTCAGAGGTCAGGGAACTAGACCCCTCCAATCGTAAAGACGAAAGCAAACATTTTTTAGGGGTGGGGGAGGACAGAAAGAGAGAGAGAGGGAGCGAGAGAACTTTTCTGTATTTGTTATCATTTTTCTGGCTGAGAGAACACTTTTTTAATCCACTTTCAGGCATAGTCTATTTTCAGGAATAATTGTTTCTCGTCTCCAGTTCTGACTCATCGTATGACTGACTGACTGATTGAGACGATTGTCAAATCTCGTATGACTGACTTCTTCTTCGTCGTTCGTCATCAAACTCCCGCTACCAAGTAGCAGGTTGTTGTCCGGAGAACGCAATACGCTATGTCACTAGTTTACAGATTGACTGCAGTATTTGCACATTTCAGTCCGACACATCCGACTTCTGTGAGTACCAGGTTAGCCTTCCTTCTTCGATCCCTTCTTCTTAGTTGGTCTGCCCTTTTGCAGCCTGTTATCCAGGACCACCCCGCGTGGAGGTGTAGAAGGGCCTGGGCAGCTCTGGTTCCCTGGCCCTGATGCTAGCAATCAGCTATGGGTCGCTGACCGCTGCAGCTCATGCACTACTCAGCCGTGGGTCGCTGACATCTGCATCCATGCGCTACTCCAGCATCTTGATCCTGCTGACATATTCAACTTTTTGCAACAAGGGAGATTACCTGAAGGAAGTGAGAATGAGAATGGCTATGGCAAGGCAGAGGTCGAATAAGATGAAGAAACTGTGGCAGAACTCTAATAAGATGAAGAATCTGTGGCAGAACTCTAATAAGATGAAGAATCTGTGGCAGAACTCTAATAAGATGAAGAATCTGTGGCAGAACTCTAATAAGATGAAGAATCTGTGGCAGAACTCTAATAAGATGAAGAATCTGTGGCAGAACTCTAATAAGATGAAGAATCTGTGGCAGAACTCTAATAAGATGAAGAATCTGTGGCAGAACTCTAATAAGATGAAGAATATGTGGCAGAACTCTAATAAGATGAAGAATCTGTGGCAGAACTCTAATAAGATGAAGAATCTGTGGCAGAACTCTAATAAGATGAAGAATCTGTGGCAGAACTCTAATAAGATGAAGAATCTGTGGCAGAACTCTAATAAGATGAAAAATCTGTGGCAGAACTCTAATAAGATGAAGAATCTGTGGCAGAACTCTAATAAGATGAAGAATATGTGGCAGAACTCTAATAAGATGAAGAATCTGTGGCAGAACTCTTAATAAAATGACGAACATAAAAATTATACGAACTTGCATCTTCCCGGTGGCAACGTACGGATGTGAAACTTGGACCACCACACAGACACTTAAGAAAAGGATTGACTCTTTTGAACTGAAATGCTACAGGAGGGTGCTCAAAATTCCATGGGTGGTGAAACGCAAAAATGGAGATATACTAAAAGAGCTTGACATCGACGAACATTGGTTGGTAAACAACATCTTATCCAGAAAACTGAAATATTTTGGTCACATCAAGCGCCACAAATGGCATAGAGAGAACAATATTGGAGGGTATGGTTCCTGGGAGGCGGGGCAGAGGCAGACCGAGAACCAGATGGACACAAGACATCACGGAGGTCCTGAAGATGACAGCGACAGAGGCGGGCATTCTTGCCAGAGATCGAGAGTCTTACTGATCGGCTGTTGCGAGAGCGACGTTCTGGCTAGAGATCGATAGTCTTACAGATCGGCTGTCGTGAGAGCGACGTTCTGCAAAGAACAAGCTACATGATGATGACTGAAGTATAAAAAAAAACATTCCCCGTGAATCTACATATTTCTCGCATCAACACCCCCTCAGATTAATGCTTATTTGTGTAAGAAGTGTATCATTAATCGCTTTTCCAGCCGTCCTTCTCTCGTTACAAGTCCTGCGAATGCCCTCTGTGGTTGGGAAGTGACCCTACACATTTCTGTTTTATGCCCAGTATGGCTTGGCTTGGCTTGGCTTCGTTCGTTCTCAATGTCCCGCTACCAAGCCCTGAAAGGGCTTAAGTAGCAGAATGTAGTCCAGAGAACGGAATGCCTTGTGTTGTAGTTTACAGCTTGACTGCGATATTTGCACCTGTCGGTCCAACACATCCGACTTCAGCAAGCATGTTTTGAGTACCGGGTTAGTATTCCCTCTTCGATCCCGTCTCCTTAGCCAGTCAGCCCTGCTGCAGCCTGTTATCCAGGATCACCGCGTGGAGGTGTAGAAGGGTCTTGTCAGCTCTGGTTCGCTGGTCCTGACGCTAGCAGTCAGCTATGGGTCGCTGACCACTGCAGCTCATGCGCTGCTCCCTCTGCCCAGTATGACAATGAACGTCACGGAACCTCCAACACTTACATCAATAACCCCTAAGAGCGTATCGTCCAGGGAGGCTGATTAGAAGAAGACGAAAAAGAAGAAGAAGAAGAAGAAAAAGAAGAAACAGACGAAGAAGAAGAAAAAGAAGAAAAAAAGAAGAAGAAGAAAAGTCCCCCTGAAAATAATAGTTATTTGTAAATGCCGTGTTCAGTTAGTCACCTGTCCAGCCCTTCTCCTTAAACGTTGACATACCCCTCCTCCATGAAACCCCACCCCGAAAACAATAATTCTGTGTGTAAGAAATGTGCAGTTAGTCAGAGGTCTCCAGCCTTCATCTTCTCATTTCAAACCCCAACGAAAATAATTGCTTTTTCTTTTTTCTTTTTTTTTTTTTTGATGGGCGTGCAAACAAGCAGTCTCAGAGCACTGGCTTTCCCTTACATACTCGTACTAACACAACATGGCAGACATCAGGGAACAGAACTGCTCAAGCATACTCTAGACAGGTAGATAAGGTTGAAAGAACAGAATGAAATAGTGAGTCGCCAATGAAACTTGTATTCGCAGTCGCTCTTTCATTCACAGACTGTCCTGATGCCGAACCAAGAGGATAGACTAGAGGCGTGTGATGTACAAACTTCTTCCTTCCATTGTGACTGGTTGTCTGATCTCATGTTATATTCTCTCTCTCTGCTCCCACTCAGAACCAGACAGGCAGGAGGGGAAGGGCGGATACAGACGGACAGGCAGATATACAGACAGACATATAGACAGACAAACAGGTAGGCAGATAGATAGATAGATAGATAGATAGATGGATGGATGGATGGATGGATGGATGGATGGATGGATGGATGGATGGATGGATAGATAGATAGATAGATAGATGGATAGATGGATAGATGGATAGATACAGGCAGTCAGAAAGACAGAGACAGGCAGATGGAGGCATACAGACGAGACAGACAGATAAGAGGCATACAGACAGACAGATAGATATAGGCATATAGACGGGACGGGACATAGGCATACGGACGGGGCAGGACAGACAGATAGAGGAATACAGACGGGACAGACAGATACAGGCATACAGACGGGACAGGACAGAAGCATACAGACGGGACAGAAAAGATAGAGGGATACATATGGGACGGGACATAGGCATACGGACGGGACAGGACAGACATATAGATACAGGCATACAGACGGGACAGACAGATACGGGCATACAGACGGGACAGGACAGGGGCATTCAGACGGGACATGACAGACAGATAGAGGTATACAGACGGGACAGGACAGAGGCATACAGACGGGACAGAAAAGATAGAGGGATACAGATGGGACGGGACATAAGCATACGGACGGGACAGGACAGACAGAGGCATACAGACGGGACAGACAGATACAGGCATACAGACGGGACAGGACGGAGGCATTCAGACGGGACAGGACAGAGGCATTCAGATGGGACAAGACAGACAGATAGAGGTATACAGACGGGACAGGACAGAGGCATACAGACAGGACAGGACAGACATTTAGAGACATACATACGGGACAGGACAGACATACAGAGACATACATACGGGACAGGACAGACATACAGAGGCATAGAGACGAGACAGGGCAGACAGATAGAAGCATACAGACGGGACAGGGCAGAGGCATACATACGGGACAGGACAGACATACAGAGACATACATACGGGACAGGACAGACATACAGAGGCATAGAGACGAGACAGGGCAGACATATAGAAGCATACAGACGGGACAGGGCAGAGGCATACATACGGGACAGGACAGACAGATAGAGGCATACAGACGGGACAGGACAGAGGCATACAGACGGGACCGGACAGAGGCATACATACGGGACAGGACAGACAGATAGAGGCATACAGACGGGACAGGACAGAGGCATACAGACGGGACCGGACAGAGGCATACAGACGGGACCGGACAGAGGCATGCAGACGGAACCGGACAGAGGCATACAGACGGGATCGAACAGACATATAGAGGCATACAGACGGGACAGGACAGACATACAGAGGCATACAGCCAGATAGTCACAACAAAAAAACGATTCAGCCACATCAGAAACTATAAAAACAAGGAACGATTTTGTTAGACGACGTGCAAGTGATTCAGCGATTGATACGGAGCATCCCAGCCTACAACACGCGAAACGATATCCCAACATCTGTATAGACGCGTGATATCCACAACGTTTATTTGCCAAAGCACACGTACTCAAAGCGGCCCTGCCGTGGTGTGTGCGTGCATGCACATGGCGTCTCCGGGGTTACAAACAAATTAAACAGTTTACAGAGTCAAGGCTGGAAAACTGCAGTCAGCCTGACCTCTCTCGCCAGACATCTGTCTATTTGCTGTGAATGTTTGGCTTTCTCTCCCTCAACTCGTCCATCCTGTCAGTACAGCCTTCCGACCTCAGATTAAATGAGCAATACTAAAAAAAACACAAAAAAACCTGAAGAATAAATATATTTCTTTGTTAAATAGAACGCCGTAGTGGACGAATTATTAGTGCGCGCGCTTATAACAGCGAAGAGGTCGGGTTTGGTACCTGGTCAAATCAACCAAGCTGTAAATAGGTAATTGACTTAGAGCAAAGACAATCGTTATTATCAGGGCTTGAAAAAAGTGCTCGTCTGCTCGTCCGTGACGAGTGATCATTTTTGCTTGGCTAGTAACAAAAATCAGTTTTTAATCTTTAGTGATATTTTTAATCTTTAGTGATATTTTTAATCGTTAGTGATATTTTTAATCTTTAGTGATATTTTTAATCTTTAGTGATATTTTTAATCTTTAGTGATATTTTTAATCATTAGTGATATTTTTAATCGTTGCGTTTTTAATCTTTAGTGGCGTTTTTAATCTTTAGTAACGTTTTTAACTGTTAGTGACGTTTTTAAACTTTAGTGGCGTTTTTAATCTTTAGTGGCGTTTTTAATCGTTAGTGGCGTTTTTAAACTTTAGTGGCGTTTTTAATCTTTAGTGGCGTTTTTAATCGTTAGTCGCGTTTTTAATCGTTAGTCGCGTTTTTAATCGTTAGTCGCGTTTTTAATCGTTAGTCGCGTTTTTAATCGTTAGTCGCGTTTTTAATCGTTAGTCGCGTTTTTAATCTTTAGTGGCGTTTTTAATCTTTAGTGGCGTTTTTAATCTTTAGTGGCGTTTTTAATCGTTAGTCGCGTTTTTAATCGTTAGTCGCGTTTTTAATCTTTAGTGGCGTTTTTAATCTTTAGTGGCGTTTTTAATCTTTAGTGGCGTTGTTCATCTTTAGTGGCGTTTTTAACCGTTAGTGACGTTTTTATTCGTTAGTGGCGTTTTTATTCGTTACTACATAACGACTTGATATTACGGTTGTTGTTATTTGCGAATGCCCATAATGAGTAGGTTACTCTTATGTGCGCCCTGAAAAGGGCGTTAAGTGATGGGTTGCAGTAGCTTTCCTCACATCCCGAGCATGCTGATGAAGGTGGACCGCGTTCCTCCATGCGGTTGTGCTCTGCTTGGCTTTATCTGCGTGTCGCTCACTACTACGGAGATCACGTCGAACCTCACCTTGTTAGCCAGACTGTTGTCATCGACAACATCCCGTTTCCAGGACGTCCAACGAGAAGGTAAGGTAAGGGTCTTGGCCAGTATATTTCTCCTGACCCTGGCTAACATTCTCTGATCAGTGTGTATTGCCTGACCAGACGTTAGCCTCACCATCCCTGATATTACGGTAATAATAGATTGTACATAAGCTAGCTTATGATGGTGAGTCTAAATGGACCTCCACTACCAAAATGCAAACCTACTAAAGCCATCGACAAATGGCACTAGAGTGCCAAAACTATCAAACACGTTAAAGGACACAAATACCCTGCCTCTGGCAGAAATACCCTTTTCTTTTCTTTTTTCCTTTTTTTTTTTTTATTTTTTTGTTAAAAAGTAAGTAAGACAATGCATTTTGGTTTGGTATGCATTGTTACGTAGAAAGAAAAAGTGAATGAGCGCCTAGTTTAAATTTGCATGACTGTAGTCCGACCATGCTGACTGGTGACATATTTGACTTGACTGGTGACATATTTGACTTGACTGGTGACATATTTGACTTGACTGGTGACATATTTGACTTGACTGGTGACATATTTGACTTGACTGGTGACATATTTGACTGACTGGTGACATATTTGACTGACTGGTGACCCATTTGACTGACTGGTGACATATGTGACTGACTGGTGACATATCTGACTGACTGGTGAGCTCCACATTGTCAAGCCCTGCTCATTGGTGGAGCGTGTAGTCTGATCGACAGTGAGCTGAATTACTAGATTGGGATTACAGCGTATCAGTGGTTCGAGTTCACGGATGGACAGAAACAAATCCGAGCCGTGGTTCGTGCGTGGTACAACCGCTCCTCCAGTCGACCCAGCTGTAAATGGGTACCTGATGTATAAGTTGGGGAATATTAAAAAACAGCAAAGATGGGAACTGTTCACCCCACCTCACATAGGCTGCGGTTTAATAAATGAAGATTTATCTTAATCCCTGACGGAATTTGTTGCCAGGGGCCTGACCTTTACATTTACCTTTTATTTATTAAACCCGTTGCACAGCGCATGAGCTACAGTGGTCAGCGACCCATAGCTGACAAAAACATTGGGTAGATTTTTAACTAGAATTTTTGAATTGTATTCGAGCACCGGCCGTAAAATCAACTCTTTTCGATTTCTGCCAAGGGATTTTCTAATTTTCAACAAGCTAGAACCAAAAGGGGTTGGGTTCGCTCCCCAATCACAGCATCAGCCGGTACCCCATGGAAGCAAACCCTTAGAAAATGCCGGAGGAAGCAGACTCTTTCATAAAAGCATTCCGAAGTCGGATGCACTGGGTCGATAGGCGCAAAATAAAAACATAGTGCAACTTACACGGCCACGGGAAAATAGAGAAATAAGGTGAACACAAAAAACACCAACTACCCAGAGATCAGGCGAATTTTTACCAGAAGATCCACGTGAAAAAATCCGTGTCTCCACCGTGATTCGAACCTGCGACCTTACGCACCCGAGGCGGACACCTTATCCTCGAGACCACTGAGCCCCACGTATATGGGACTTTCATACAAGAGCCGGACTGAAGAAGCAGCAAAGCGAATATAACGTTGGCCATTTTTTTTTATGGCGTTAGAAATGTAAGAGGAGAGGGTTCAACTATCTTTGCTGAAATACAAAAAACGACATGTCTTGTACACTTACTTCAGAGAGCGTGCCGGGAAAAGGTGGACCTGGCACTTTTCAGACAGACTGACTAGGTCATGAGTAACGATATCAGGTGTGTTACTAAAGTAGGAGTGCTGCACGGGCTAAATATAGTCAGCGACAAAACCATATAAAGCAACCTTGTGAATGAACACTCTCCCTTACAAACAAAAAAGTCCAGGTTCCCAAACTACTTACTGGGGGGCGGCGTGGCCTAGTGGTTAAGTGGCACGGCTCAGAACCAGAAGGTGCTGGGTTCGATCCCCATCACAGCACCGGTCGCTACCGGGGAAAGCAAACCCTTAGAAAATGCAGGAGGATGCAGACCCTTACATAAAATGCGTGCTGAAGTCGGATGCACTGGGCCGATAGGCGCAAAATAAAAACCACAGTGCAACGCACACCGCCTTGGGGAATAGAGAAATAAGGCGAACGCAAAAACAAAAAACTACTTAATACTGTAAGGGTGGCATGTGGTCGCTATAGCCTCTCAAAAAATGGACGAAAGCGCGAAATCGAGGTGGGGTGGTTCGAATCCCGGCAGCTTCAAGCGTAGCCTAATCTCAAGGGAGGTAACATTTGTGCCTAATTCTGTCGGAGATGAATGATAAACACGGAGAACCCTTGACAGCTTAAAGTCGAAAATAGCGGGCAGTTGAGCCTCTGCCGGGACAACTATAACATTAATGAAATTCCTACCCAATAACGGCTTGAATATTGGCAATAAGGAACGATTCCTCCATCATGCAACAGGCCAATCATATGTTTGTCTGCACAATTGGTTAAAGGTAAATGATGTCCTTCAGCAGACGTAACCGCTGGCCAGTAATGAAGTGTTGGAGACTTCGGTATACTAAGCTACAGCGTTTTTGAGGTTGGGTGTCCCAGTTCTCTTCCTCGCTGTCTTTTCCTTCCCTAATCGTATATACCCATTTACAGCTGGGTATACTGGAGCGTGCCTGTTGTGGAACCCTTTACCTTTTCCGTGAAAAGCGGGCACTCTTCGACTACACGAATCATACGGAAGTATAACATAAACCTTCACACTCTTTCAGAAGAGGAGTGGCGAAGTAAGCTAAGGTGACAGAACAAGTTGGGCGACAGGATCGCCAGTGCAACATGATCTCGGTCCTACCTGTCACCTTGTACAAAGAAAAGCCGATTAATGGCATTACTGGGACAGAAATACCTAACCCAATCAAATGCTGTCGAATCACCGATAATACTGGAAAACTTCTTGCAACAAGGAGATAGCTAAAATAAAACAAACAAATTGTCTTCGGGCGGCTCGAGACGAGAGAGTGAGGATAAAAAGTAGCGCAGTTAATCCTTACTAAAAATAGCGTTAGCAAAATTAATTGTGTCATCATCGTCTACGATGGACAGCGGCCTTTCCATTTTGTTTGTAATCTATGAAAAAACCTTCGACAGCAAAGAAATAACTGCAATTCCAGTATGCTCAAATAATATAAGAGATACATTAACGCTGCTTAACTGATAATACCCTATCTATAGATGAGATAAATGAAGGCTGCTTAACTGATAATACCCTATCTATAGATTAGATAAATGAAGGCTGCTTAACTGATAATACCATATCTATAGATGAGATAAATTAAGGCTGCTTAACTGATAATTCCATATCTATAGATGAGATAAATTAAGGCTGCTTAACTGATAATACCCTATCTATAGATGAGATAAATGGAGGCTGCTTAACTGATAATACCATATCTATAGATGAAATAAATTAAGGCTGCTTAACTGATAATACCCTATCTTTAGATGAAATAAATTAAGGCTGCTTAACTGATAATACCCTATCTATAGATGAGATAAATGGAGGCTGCTTAACTGATAATACCATATCTATAGATGAGATAAATTAAGGCTGCTTAACTGATAATACCATATCTATAGATGAGATAAATTAAGGCTGCTTAACTGATAATACCATATCTATAGATGAGATAAATTAATGCTTATAAACTGATAACAGCATATCTATGGAAGAGATAAATGAAGGCTGCTAAACTGATAACACCCTATCTATGGAAGAGATAAATGAAGTCTGCTCAACTGATAACACCCTATCTATAGAAGAGATACACGAAGGCTGCTCAACTCTATCGTACTGCCGAATCAACGTTTCCTCACAACCTGGAGCTCGTCAGGGCGATACGAACTCCCCAAAAGTGTGCATTGCTTTCTGTAATGTCTGCCAAACTGGACACGAGTGGGATTCGAACCGGGTGCGTTGGGATTGTGAAACGGACGCTTCACCCCTAGGCCACGCAGATTCTGGAGGTAGAGAACAATTTGAGAACAGATTTGGGGATGTAAAATTATTGGTGCGATGGCACAGCCTTAATCCCACTGGGTTAACTAGAGCGACAGAAGGCCGCCGGGCACATATTAACTGGGGACGTTGCTTGTATAATGGCTCATTCGGCAACCATAATCAATATACAGCATCATCATGTACCATGTCGACTGGCTTAGGCGATCAATGATTTCCACAACTTTCTGTCCTAAATGTTACTTATCAATTCCGTCGTTGGCCGCCTTCCGTGCGTAAACCGTCCAGTATTTTATTTCTTTGTCGTTTACTGCCCCCCTTCCCCATTGTAATTATTCCCGTTGCAGCATTATGAGGTTGCTAGCCCCAATGTACGGGGGTATAATGGACGTATTCTTTCCTCTCCGGTAAGGTGTCCTGTGGGGTCCCGAGAATCACTCTGAGATATGTTTATTACGTTAATTACCATGAAGGGAATCTTATGCAATAAAATCTTGTCGCTGGAACTGATAAAGATAGTCGTTAGATGCTAGTTAACCAGAACTGACATATGACAGTGAATCATGGACAATCAGCAATCAAGCGCATATATCTTTGGAAGCATCGGAGATGTGGTTTGACAGAACAATGTTGCGGATCAAATGGACTGCAAGGACTTGAAGAGGTGCAAATACAAAGACAACTTATTGCAAGGATCAGAACACGTCAGTCATCCTTTTTTCGGGCATGTTATGAGAAGAGGCGGTTTGGAGAAAGGTGTGACGACGGGAAAGATAGCAGGAAAGAGAGATAGAGGAAGACAGAGAGAGAAGATGTTGGACAGCCAGAGAGAATCAACAACAGAGTTGGTAAACGACACACTTGATAGAAGAGGATAGAGGTCCATGATCGCCGACCGGCAAGGCACTTGATGGTAATGAATTACGTTAAATCGTTAATTAAATGGCCCTCATGCAGGCCCCGAAGGGGGGACAAAACGGGGTTGTAATTGAGGCTATTGTAAATGTTGGGAGGCATGTTTCCTTTAAAATGGGATCAGATAGAATTGTGGAATGCTGCTTCACAGTGGAGCGAAAAGGTTAATCCTCCGCTTCAAAAATTAAAATACGGCGAGGCTGCAGCGGCAATGTGGATATATAATGTAAAAAACAAAGTGAAAAAAATGTATAAATGGGTATGGTCAGATACAACACCGAGACGCCATTTGTCCGTCATTTGGGAGTATGTCCCCATCTGGAAAGGAGTCATATTTTTCTCGGTTAAAGACCCTTTTCTCACCCCTATGTATTGACATTGCCCCCCCCCCCCCCCCAATTTATGTATTATCCTTACTTTGATATATCTATCTATCTTCAGTCCACGTATGTCGTTAGACGTGGTGGAGTGGTGTGACCACCTTTGTTTCATATTTTCTTGGCAGGTGAAAATCCACTGGTGACTTGCCAGGTCAATCCTAGCATCTGTTAGCCCCTGGAATATACGATCGCCTATTTTTGGAACTGGTGGAGGTTGAAGCGTAAATTAGAGCAATTTAGACCCGCCATCTACGCCGCTGCCAACCACATAACCAAGACCTGAATTTACAGTCACACATTCCCCTTTCTGCGACATATTCTCTGTAGAGCGAATATCCCTAGAATAATTTGAGTAGATTTTTATCTTGAAAGTTGGTTAAGCAGCGGCCGTTAGGCCTACTCTTTTAGATTTCCAACTGCTAAGGTATTTTTAACGTGCGCGCCACTGCACATGGGTGTCAGATCTCACTAATCAAAGATCAGGTGAAATATTTACCGGATGATCCACGTGAAAATATCCCGGTTGTCTCCACTGGGATTTGAACCCGCGACCTCCAGCACCCGAGGCGAACACCTTACCTCGAGACCAATGGATCCCCCTTCTTTGATTCGTTAGTTAATTATTGTTACTGGTTGTCCCCGATGAAAGCCTATAGGTGATAAGGTAGGTTTCGTTTTGTTTTCGTCTCGGTGCGGTATTTCCATTTATAATTTTTGTTTGTCTTTGTTTTTTTATATTCCCCCTCTTCTTCGGAGTTCGTCCTGGAATTGATGTTGTATTGCAGTTTATAGCGAGGCTGTGATTTCTGAGTCTTTCGGCCCGACACATCCGGTTTCAGCAAGGCATCTTTGGGGACCAGGTTTGCCTTCCCTCTGTGATCACTATACCCTTAGTCAGACTACACTGGTGCACCCTATTTGCTGGTTAGCCACTTGGAGGCGGTATACGGTCTTGGTCAGCCGTGGTTCGCTGATCCTGCATGCAAGCATCCAGCTATGAGTGGCTGGTTGACATCAGTTCATCCGCTATGTTACAATGTCTTCTCGAAAAGCTGAATGATGATGCTGATGCTGTTGTTGTTGTTTTCGTTTAATGCCCACAATGAGTAAGTTAACTCTTTTGTACATGAGGTGTCTACGGCGTATATTGTGGATTGGGTGTCACATAATTCGGTCTTACAGACAGAAAACATTCACAGCATGTACTCGATGTTGAGCCAGCGACGTCTACGGTAGTTAGGACATGTTTATCGCATGGAAGACGAGAGGCTGCCAAAGGATATCCTTTATGGACAGCTAGTCATTGGAGTTGGAAGAATCAGCCGTCCCACACTGCGATCCAAAGAAATATGAAAGAGGGACATGACGTTATACAACATCCCATCCGAGGGCTGGGAAGAAATTGTTCAGGATCGAGCTGTCTGGAGACAGTCAGTTGGAGGGGCATAGTGGCTGCTGACGCTAGTGGAGGTCTTCTGGCTGCAGAGAAAAGAGAAAGACTGAAGAGATCAAAGAACAGCCAGGCAAGCCAGACTCCTCAGTATGGTTGTACGATCTATGGCAGGGACTGTCACTCGTGGATCGGCCTTTACAGCCATAGCAGACAGTATCAAAATACAGCAGACAGAGCCGGACAAAACTTAGAGGGCGTCACGCGCATGGTCTATAGAGACTACGACGCCTATGATGAATACTGTTTTGTGCGCCCTGAAAAGGACGTTAAGTGGCTGGTTGAAGTAGCCTTCCTCACATTCCGAGCATGCTGATGAAGGTAAGCCACGGTCTTCCAGGCGGTTGTGCTATGTTTGGCTTCATTTGCGTGGCGCTCGCTACTAAGGGGATCGTATCGATCCACATCTCGTCAGCCAGACTGCCTTGAAAACAGCCTGTTTCCGGGGAACGCTACATGGAAGAGAAATGGTGGTCAGCGTTTTGTGCCTGACCCTGACACAACGTCCTGGTCAGTGCCTGACTGGACTAGCGCCTGAGTTCCCCGTATGATGATGATAGTGATGACGATGCGGTGTCGTACAACTCCATCTTCAAATCGTGATAATTTGCTGCGGTTCCTTAATCTCCCCTGGATTCTTGCGTCTTAATTCACTCCAAACAAAAAGCAGTATCTATTTTTAGCACCGGATTTGAGGCAGTGGTCACAGAATAGTCCACTTTTCAACTGTTGGGGTGTCAAATATTCTGCGAGAATAGACGAGAATGCATGCTTCCCCTTCTGCTTACTATCGCCTCTTTAGCAATGAATGTCTTAAATTAGCGTTATGGGTTAGCGTCATTTATACACTTCTATCTTTATCTAAGCCGTTACTTATTTATTTAAAATAAAATTATATCGATCTGTCCTACCCTTGACCCGAAATGGTATGCCCGCCTTACAGTGATCAGCTGTCAAATACGTCTGATGGGAACCCAGATAACTCTATTTGGAGTGAATTAAGACACAAGAACCATCCCCTGTCCCATAATGTGAAGTTTAACCCACTGCACGGGGGGGGGGGGGAGACTAATGTCTGGTCAGTCAAAACATACTGGCCAAGACCCTCACCTCGGCTTCCTAGTAGCCCTCCCTGGAAATGGGCTGTTTTCATGGCAGCCTGGCTAACCAAACGAGGGATCGACGTGATCCCAGTAGTAGTGAGTGACATGCAGACATGCATTAGTGAGTGACATGCTATGCCAGGCATAGCACAACCTAGAGGACGCCGGTCCACCTTCCTCAGCACGCTCGGGATGTGAGGAAAGCTACTGCAACCCGCCACTTAACATCCTTTTCATGGCGCACAAAAGAGTACCCTTCTCATTGTGGGCATTCGCAAACAACAACAACAACAACAACTCACTGCACTCTAAAAACCCCAATATATTTTTGTGTGAAAACTAACCAATATTAGTCTGACCTTTACGGCGAGGGAGACTCGTTTATCTTTCCATATGTATTTCAATCGTGCAAGAACTACTGTTGTTTGTGCGATTCTGGTCAGGACCTCTGGTTTTGATCCCTTTTCGGGATCAAGATGCTGAGCAGCGCATGAGCTGCAATGGTCAGCGACCCATAGCTGACTGCTAGTGTCAGGGCCAGCGAACCAGAGCTGCCAAGACCCTTCTACAGCTCCACGCGGTGATCTTGGATAACAGGCTGCAGCAGGGCAGACTGGCTAAGGAGAAGGGATCGAAGAGGGAATGCTAACCCGGTACTCATAAAATGCTTGCTGAAGTCGGATGTGTTGGACCGAAAGGTGCAAATATCGCAGCCAAGCTGTAAACTACGACACAACACATTCCGTTCTCTTGACTAGATTCTGCTACTTAAGCCCTTTTAGGGTTTGGTAGTGGGAAATTGAGAACGACGAAGAAGATGAAGAAGATCCCTTATCCCTGATCGTTGAGCCCAGATACTTGAAACACGGATCATTACAGCTACCTCCAGAGAAGAATCGAGGACATAGAGATGAGATGTTTTAGAAGACTCCTACATGTCACCTACAAAGACCGTATCACAAATGATGAAGTAGGACAAAGAATCGAGAATACAAGTGGACTGTACGACGACCTCCCCACGACGATCAAAAGGCGAAAGCTGGCTTGGTATGGCCACGTCTCGAGGTCCAAGAGCCTTGCAAATACCATACTACAGGACACAGTACAGGGCAAGTGAAGGCGGGTGCGTCCGAGAAAACTATGGGAAGACAATATCTATGAATGGACTAATCTACGATACGAGGAGGTACAAAATGCAACCGCAGACAGAGAGGATGGCGCAGGATTCTGGAGGTATCAGCAGGGGTGCCCAAACGATCTCAAAATTTCATGGGATGAACTGAACTGTACCAACATTCTGATAAAAGCAATATTTCCCTTTCAGTTGGTATGCGAATAATATATTAAAATCGCTTTAGTAAAAAACAAAAATAGGTGTATGTGTGAGAGGGAAGGAGGTCA
Organism: Ariolimax columbianus; assembly: GCA_036924085.1. Classification (NCBI taxonomy): domain Eukaryota; kingdom Metazoa; phylum Mollusca; class Gastropoda; order Stylommatophora; family Arionidae; genus Ariolimax; species Ariolimax columbianus. The sequence continues at coordinate 76,118,364 of JAVGWX010000006.1, forward strand.
CTCCCTGCTCTGATGGAAATACTTGAAATGTTTCAAGGCTTATACACGCACACACAAAACATTACATACAAATCTAGATTTGGTTCGTAGGATTAACCCCTGGAACACCATATTGGGAACCACTGTCAGGGGAGACAATACTGACCACGCAGCAAAATAGGGGGTAAACAGGGGACACAAGGCGGTGTTAGCTGCCACTCGTTAGTTATCTGCCCATGAATCACCCATCGCCTGTATTGGCAGTGTATGGGTTCTAATGTTCATTCATTATTTGGATTTCCTTGTCCAGTTTCAATCCCTTCCCTTTTATTTTCTCCTCATACTCAGGACTGCTTCAGGCATAGGGCCGGATTTATATTTAAGTAATGATTTAACCTAATTCTTCTTCTCTTCCTGTCGTCCTATGTGGTGGACAATAGGCTTACCCTAAACCAGCTTTCAAAATAGCCTGCCCCCCGTCATTTGTAGTGCGGTTTCAAAGCATTGACTTTTATGTGATGAGATTGCCATCCCCATGCACAACCCTTTAGTCGCCTCTGGCGACATTATAATTTAATTGAAACCATTTTTAAAATATATAAATAAAAATATATAAATAAATTTATTTATTTGTATGTAATGTAATGTAATTAACTTTACCTGTCAGAAACAACTGCCAGTAAACAATCAGGAAACCGCCTATTTCTCTTTCTTTCTCTCTCTCTCTCTCTCTCTCTCTGTATCACACATACACACACTTTCTGTCTCACTCAATTAGCATTAGCAAATAATAACCACGCCCGCGTGTTGCCGGAACCCGAATGGGGAGCAAAGAACAGCTACAATGACTCCTGTCAGGCATATCATAAGAGGCGATAAACGAGGCTTTGACGTGAGACCGACTACCCCATCTTGCTGAAACTATAATCAACAGGAACAATAAAATTAAACCTACAACGCCCTAAGAGTAGAAGAAGAGCCACATTTTCCAATAAGTAATTTTCAAAAAGCATATGGTCATCCCAAATCCCAATGACAACATCAACCTTATGAAATAGAGAGATCAAAGCGCTATTTTCCCACTTCGCACGCAACACATACAACTTAACAGCCACTTGAATAGAATCCGACCAGAACATACTCCAGAGTGCCAGCTGCGCACACATTCCTATGAAACTGTTGAACTGTTTCAGTGTCTGGCACTTGACGGTGTTGGAAAGAGCTTCTTCCCATGAGGCCAGACAAACAGAGCACTGTATGGAACTAAACAACACCTCACAAACACTTGCGGATACTACAATATGGCACTGAGGCAAAGGGCTGCGACCTACAGGCTGCTGGAACGATAACCAACCAACTAAATACATTTTTATTGAACTGATTCACTACGGAATACGTTGGCCTCTAGACCATTTTTTAAAATGTAAAACTATCGAAACAAGCACATTATACATTGAGGACAACTTGATGTTGTGAAAGATAAACATAAGTATGACCTTTATTAGAGCCAATATATCCAGCTATACGATATTGTCAGACATTTTGTGAGCCAGTATATCGGCTCTCGGGAGTGAATCAGTTAGTTAACGATTTAGCGTAATTAACATAACCTAATTAATAATATTCAGAGTGGATCACGGGACCCCACAGGACCCTTACTGGGAAGAAAAGAATGTACACTGTTCCCCCATATATTGGGGTTAGCAACCTCATCATGCAACAACGGGAATAATTACTTTCCGGGCGTCAGTATACTACAAAGATACCAAATGCTGGACTGCTTAACACCGTAAGTGTTAAAGCAGGGGTTCTAAACAAGGGGAATTCCCCAGAGTGAGTGAATTTTAGGGTGTCGTGGGGTAATGGTTTGAGACTACTATTCAGTCTAGGTGGTGTCTTGTAGATTATGTACAATCTGTAAAATCGTATTTTTTTTAAAATTTAATCTGTGACATTCAATCAACTTTATCGATTCTTGAACATGCAGCATTATTTTCATTTCCAAATTAAATTTACTTGGCTTGGTTTGGCTTCGTTCGTTCTCAATGTCCCGTTACCAAACTCTGAAAGGGCTTAAGTAGCAGAATGTAGTCCAGAGAACGGAATGCGTTGTGTCGTAGTTTACAGCTTGTCTGCGATATTTGCACCTTTCAGCCCAACACATCCAACTTCAGCAAGCATTTTTTGAGTACCGGTTAGCATTCCCTCTTTGATCCCTTCTCCTTAGCCAGTCTGCCTGCTGGCCTGTTATCCAGGATCACCGCTTGGAGGTGTAGAAGGGTCTTGGCAGCTCTGGTTTGCTGGTCCTGACACTAGCAGTCAGCTATGGGTCGCTTACCAGTGCAGCTCATGCGCTGCTCAGCATTTTGATCCCCAAATTAAATTATTACCGTATTTAAAAGTCAGAACTAAAAAACGTTCCTCAGACGAGAAACACCAAGGGGCGTCACTCACGAAACGTCAACACGCTATGAGAGATAAATAAAGATACGTTGCTTGGTGATGACAACGCTATCGCAGACCTGGTAGATTTGTTATAATTAAATCATTACCGGGTAGCCTTAAATTAATTACTAGGAGAGACTTTCTCTTATCTGATTCGCTGATGATTTTCTCCATCTTCGTTTGTTTTCAAACTCCTGCTATCAAACCCTGAAAAGGGTTTTGTAAGAAGCAGGATGTTGTCCGGAATGTGTTAACTGTTGTGTCGTAGTTTACAGCTTGACTGCGATATTTGCACCTTTCTGTCCGACATATCTGGCTTCGGGTAGCATTTTTGGATACCCCTTCTCCTTAGCCAGTTTGTCCTGTTGCCCAGGATCACCACGTGGCCACGTGGAGACGGACCTTGACAGCTTTGGGTCACTGAGTGTTCATGCACCCGTTGCTCTAGTTTTGAGTACCAGATAGTAAGTTCACTGCTATTTTTTTTTCTTCATCGTTGATGTTTCTGTCCTCGGTTATGTCTTTCTGCCTTCTTTCATTGTGTGTAATTCATATTTTTTTTTTTTTTTTTTTTTTTTTTTTTTTTGGGAGGGGGTGTGTGTTTTAGTAAATTTGTTATTTTATTTTAATGTTCACACAAAATGAACCACGCGCAAATCAACGAAGTCGAACAACCCAAGACGAAGCAGATAAAAGTGTTCAGAACCCAAGAGACAAACAATAAAGCAGACAGATACAAACTTTCTTAGTTTGCGAGTGGTTCATTTTGTGCGCTTTGTTAATTAATAGGCTTTAATTTATCATTTATATAATCATAAAACTCAGAAAATACCAGGAACTTAAGCTAGCATTAAATATGTCAGAAAGAAAAGCAATTCAATTGAAAGGAAGTTAAAATTTATAGAAATTATATGCTCGTTTGAATAAAAATTTATTATTTAAAATCTGGTTTTTAATATCCAGTTGTCGTTGTGGAAATATTCCATGCACAATAGTCTTTGACTTATTCTTGTATTTGTTCACAGAATTTGGAACACATCATGAGTGTTAAAACAAGAGGGTACCATGCTTCATATATTCTATATGGATTGACATCTATCAACTTGTTCTTTTTTGTTCATTCTCAAACTCCTGCTACCAAGCCCTGAAAAGGGCTTTGCAAGTAACAGGATGTAGTCTGGAGAACAGAATGTGTTGTATCATAGTTTACAGCTTGACTGCAATATTTGCACCTTTCGGTCCGACACATCTCACTTCAGTATGGCATTTCTGGGTACCGGGTTACTCTTCCATCTTCGATCCCATCTCCTTAGCCAGTCTGCCCTGTTGCAGCCTCTTATCTAGGATCACAGCGTGGATGTGAAGAAGGTTCTTGACAGTTCTGGGTCACTGGCCCTGATGCTAACAGTCAGTTTTGGGTCGCTGGCTGCTACAGCTCATGCACTGTTCAGCATCTTGATACCACATCCATCATCATCAATGGAGAATAAAGGCCTATACGTTGTTTTTGTACCAAAGCTTTGCTAGATGATTCTATAAACCAACAAAATTGAAGCAACATTTGTAATGTGTTCATCCTCAACACAAAGACAAGGACAAAACATTTTTCGAACATCATGAGAGTGCTGTCAAAAAGATCAAGCTGCTTTCAACAGGGGTATTCCATGAAAAAAACAAACTCAGAAGGTTTCTATGTTGTAGCAGTGCAGATATAGCAAAGCTGAAAACAACCACATACAATTGGGGGAACTTTGATAAAACCTTGCACTCTCAAAATGGAAATAATTGGAAAAATAACAGCAGTACTCTTCTTCTTCTTCTTCTTCGTTCGTTCTCAATCTCCCGCTACCAAACCATGAAAGGGCTTAAGTTCTTCTTCTTCTTCGTTCGTTCTCAATCTCCCGCTACCAAACCCTGAAAGGGCTTAAGTTCTTCTTCTTCTTCGTTCGTTCTCAATCTCCCGCTACCAAACCATGAAAGGGCTTAAGTTCTTCTTCGTTCGTTCTCAATCTCCCGCTACCAAACCATGAAAGGGCTTAAGTTCTTCTTCTTCTTCGTTCGTTCTCAATCTCCCGCTACCAAACCATGAAAGGGCTTAAGTTCTTCTTCTTCGTTCGTTCTCAATCTCCCGCTACCAAACCCTGAAAGGGCTTAAGTTCTTCTTCTTCTTCTTCTTCGTTCTCAATCTCCCGCTACCAAACCCTGAAAGGGCTTAAGTTCTTCTTCTTCTTCTTCGTTCGTTCTCAATCTCCCGCTACCAAACCATGAAAGGGCTTAAGTTCTTCTTCTTCGTTCGTTCTCAATCTCCCTCTACCAAACCCTGAAAGGGCTTAAGTTCTTCTTCTTCTTCATTCGTTCTCAATCTCCCATTACCAAACCATGAAAGGGCTTAAGTTCTTCTTCTTCTTCTTCGTTCGTTCTCAATCTCCCGCTACCAAACCCTGAAAGGGCTTAAGTTCTTCTTCTTCTTCGTTCGTTCTCAATCTCCCGCTACCAAACCCTGAAAGGGCTTAAGTTCTTCTTCTTCTTCTTCGTTCGTTCTCAATCTCCCGCTACCAAACCCTGAAAGGGCTTAAGTTCTTCTTCTTCTTCTTCGTTCGTTCTCAATCTCCCGCTACCAAACCCTGAAAGGGCTTAAGTAGCAGAATGTAGTCCAGAGAATGGAATGCGTTGTGTCGTAGTTTACAGCTTGACTGCGATATTTGCACCTTTCGATCCAACACATCTGACTTCAGCAAGCATTTTTTAGTACTGGGTTAGCATTCCCTCTTCGATCCCATCTCCTTAGCCAGTCTGCCCTGCTGCAGCCTGTTATCCAGGATCACCGCGTGGAGGTGTAGTAGGGTCTTGGCAGCTATGGTTTGCCGGCCCTGACACTAGCAGTCAGCTATGGATCGCTGACCACTGCAGCTCATGCGCTGCTCAGCGTCTTGACCCCCAGTACTGTTCAAAGAAGGATCAGCTACAAGGCTATTGACATCAAAGATCAGGTTGTGCAGGAATTCAAGTCTGCAGCATTTGGTTTATTTTCAATTCAACTTGATAATGGACTGATGTGGCCTTGTGTTCCCAGTTACTGGTGTTTGTGAGATATGTTCATTGAGGCTCATTTAAAGAAGAGTTTCTCTTTTGCTCTCTTGAAACAACTACCTTCATCGATCAACTGATGCTATTGTTCTAGCCCGGTGATGTTCACAAAAGAGACTGAGTTTCAGTCCCCCAGAGCTTTTCGAGCATGATCACTCACCAGGACCAGACGCCTCTCTTTGGTCTGCATAAGTGGGGTAGTCTTGCAGGATAAGTTCTTGTGTGTGCTTGGGTGCTCCACAATTACATGTTGCGGTGTCTCTGAATAGGTGGACCTTGAGTCTGCAATGTCTCATTCTGAGTCTGAATATCTTTGTCTGTCCATCTCTGCCAAGCTTGTCTATGCTGTAATTTTCTTACTTGTATTATTTGTACTGGTTTCTCCATTCCGTCCTCATGGATCATTTAATGAGTGTCTTTGCTTCTTTATAGCTCTGTGGGTGGTGAGTATGCGTGCTGAAAACTACCAAGACATATATTTTGGAAAAGGATTCTTCTTCTTCGTTCTCAATCTCCCGCTACCAAACCCTGAAAGGGCTTAAGTAGCAGAATGTAGTCCAGAGAACCTTTTGGTCCAACACATCCGATTTCAGCAAGCATTTTTTGGGTACCGGGTTAGCATTCCCTCTTCGATCCCTTCTCCTTAGCCAGTCTGCCCTGATGCAGCCTGTTATCCAGGATCACCGCGTGTAGGTGTAGAAAGGTCTTGGCAGCTATGGTTCGTTGACCACTGCAGCTCGTGCACTGTTCAGCATCTTGATCCCGGAAAAGGATTCATCTTTCTTTGAATCAGAAACTCTTTTGTGGGATAATCTCTGTGAGTGCTGTACAGATGAAGCACCAGCAGTGTTAGGGAGTTATCTCATAGCTGCTGAGCAAGCCTGCTCTTGGCAGCTCAATGCCATTCTTATATAGATAAAGGTCTTCTTCAGTTGTTTCACTGCTCCATACAGTGTGTTGGCAATTGTCGGCAGTGCTTGTAAGAATGTTTTCATGTCTGCAAGCGTCTTCTACTCAATGAACAGATGTCTAGGTGTTTCATCAGGGTGTGAGCAATGTCTGCACAGGAGCAGGTGATGGGTATTGATGTGGTTCAAATGGCCAGTGCCTCTGGTGTGTCCTGTTCAGAGCTGAAAGATCAGACTTTGATCTCTGTGTTAGGGAGAAAATCAAGCTTGTGTGAACAAGCAAGCTCCAAAAGTGAAAGGTATTCACTGTATGATTCGGGGATGGCGTGGGCTAGTGGTTAAGAAACACAGCTCACAAACTGAAGGTGCTGGGTTCATCTCCAATCACAGCACCAACCATTACCCCGGGAAAGCAAACCCTTAGAAAATGCAGGAGGAAGCAGACCCTTAGAAAATGCAGGAGGAAGCAAACCCTTAGAAAATGCAGGAGTAAGCAGACCAGTACATAAAATGGATGCTGAAGTCGGATGCACTGGGCCGACAGGCGTAAAATAAAAACATAGTGCAGCGCACACCACCTTGGGGAGTAGAGGAATAAGGCAAGCGCAAAAGAACCAAAAAACTGTATGTTCCATCACCTAGGGTGGTTTTCATATTCAGAACAAAGGTGAAAGAAAGGAATGGGGCATTTTCATGAGGTGGAGTAGCAATGTACCAGTTAACAGCTGAGTAGATTGAAATGTGTGGATATCAGGACCTGAACCCGGCAGAAACAAGAACAGTCAGACTGAAAAAGAAAGAAGAGACATAACTCTGAGATACATAGCGAAAAGCTACCCAAGCATGGACTGGATACATGCACACACCAACGGTTCTGTTACAAACACAACACAGAATGGAGGGGGAGGGGTATCCCTGAGCCTAACAAATGGTAGAAAAATAACACTGTCAGTGGCAATTGGAAAATTCTCAAGCAATTTCAGATCGGAGGCAGAGGTACTGAAGGCTGCAGTAGAAGTAATGCTGACAGGCGAAAGCAATGAAAGCCAGATAGTCCTGTTTACAAATGCCCTGTCCGTGGTTACAGCACTAAAAAGCCAGAAAAATACAGAACTTAATGACTTAAGAGCAGTACTCTGTCAACTATGCCAGCAGTCCGCACCAAAAAGAGTAGTGGTACACTGGGTTCCATCCCACTGTAACATTCAAGGCATCGAGGAGGCAGACAGACTGGCAAAAGAAGGTGCAACAAGATTACCAGGCTACACAAAAAATTATGCCTATTACCAGTTGAACAGAAGAGAGCAGGTCGTGGTCTTCAGACTCAGCACAGGCCACAACAGACTGAGGTACCACCTATTCAATAAACTGAAGATAGGTGGCACTGACGAATGCACCTGTGGTACAGGGAAAATGACTGCTGAACATCTGCTGCAAAATTGCGCGACATACGAGGACCAGAGAAAGCACATATGGCCATCACCAGCGGCAACACTAGACAAGCTCTATGGCAGTGTCGACAGCCTCAGGATGACAGCTGCTTTCTTCGAACAAATTCAAGTTGACGTCTGACAGCGTACGAAGAAGAAGAAGAAGAACCTGGCAACCTTTGTCGCAAGAAGCCAGATCGCTACCACATAGAAATCTTTAGCGTCTCCTGGACACATTTGCAACACTCTTGTGCAGTTGCTACACTGTCTATCGTTACTCGCCTGTCAGCTCGAACCATTCCCTTCCACCCATCACACAGAAGATTCTGTTGCAATCTGAACAGGACGATCATCAGAAATTGTTAATCCTCCTCGAGAAAATGTAAAGACCCAGTTATGCATTGCTTTATGCAACAGACACTTCTCACCACGAAGAGGACGGATTTCCTTATGAGCACCCTTTGGAAAGGGGAGGAAGACAAACGTCTGGTCAGACCTAAAATACTGATCAGACATGTGAGTCAGGGTCAGGTAAAACATACTGGCCAAGACCCTCACCTCGGCTTCCTAGTAGTCCTTCCTGGAAACGGGCTGTTTTCATGGCAGCCTGACTTAGGAGGTGAGGGATCGACGTGATCTCCGTAGTAGTTAGTGACACGCAGATGAAGCCAAGCATAGAACAATCATCTAAGGAAGCCGGTCCACCGTCATCAGCGCGCCTGGGATATGCTACTGCAACCTGCCACTTAACGTTCTCTTCAGGGCGCACAAACGAGTAACCTACTCATTGTGGGCATTCAAATCCAACAATCCTTTTCAAGAAGAAGCATTCTCCCCCCCCCCCCCCCCCCCCCCCCCCCCCCCCCACTTTCCAAGCAGACCCTTTGCTTTATAAGAAATTAAAACAGAAACAAGTAGAACAATTCTTATCTAATTGTAAACACGGCAGACAGCAGCTACGCCACTGAGGACTCCAAACTATCTGAAGGAGATAAATTGTTAAAAGATGAGTGAAGCCAGAGATGAGCTGTGAGCTGTCTGATGACCAAACGTTTTAGGAGCAAAGTAGTGAATTTAATTATACATGATGCAAATGTTTTTTTTGTTTTTTTTAAATAAGCCTTAAAATTGTTAGTTAAATTTTACACTTCTTGGAGAGGTAGGTGAGGAAGGATGTAAATAAATATTAAAATAAACTATGTTCTTCAATATAAGTTTTTATTTATACTAAGACATGTTTTTTGTTTTAGGAACTTTGAGGATCTGTCAATATTTGACAGATTATCAAGTCGTACTAGTAGAATCTGTGTGAAAAATTTCATCTGTCCCTACTTTATGGGGAAGTTGGTTAAAATAGGAGAAATAGAAGTCTACGCAATCGGACAATGGCCGTATACTCTCCCAACAGGAGCTGACTACCTTACAGAACACCTATATCAAGTACTTCTTCTTCTTTGGCGTTCATTCTGAAAAGATGTTTATGATGTTGTGTCGTAGTTTACAGCGAGGCTGTGATATCTGCGCCATTCAGCGCAACACATCCAATTTCAGCATATCATTTTTGAGACTGGTTTGGCTTGCCCATTGGATCCCTAACCTCTTAGCCAAGCTGCATGGTTGCAGACTGTGTCCAAGGCCGCCACTTATAGGTGAAATAAAGTCTTGGTCAGCTGTCGCTGATCTTGATTCAGTCAGCTATTTGTCGCTGGCTGCTATTAGCTCATTCACTGCTTCATCGTCTGTCCCCATATCAACATACTTGATAGGCTCTTAGTATAGTCGTATAAAATTCGAGAATGGTCTGTAAGCTGGTAAATGAGTTTAATATACATAAATGTACAGTCATCCACATGGGTAGATCCAATATGAAACATAATTACAGAATGGGAGAGAACAATATTAGAAAGATAGATAAGGAAAGGGACCTAGGGGTTATAATAGATCATACAGGAAAGGTGAATGAGCAAGTTCAGGTAGCAGTGAAAAAGGCAAATGCAATGTTAGGTATGATAAAATAAATATTAAACATAGGAGCAAGGAAGTGATAGTCAAACTATATAAAGCATTAGTTAGACCTAGATTGGAGCACTGTGTACAGGTGTGGAGTCCTTATCATAGAGGGGATATAAACATGCTGGAAAGAATACAAAAAAGAGCGACAAAGCTGATAGTGGGATTCCAGAATTACAGTTATGAGGAAAGACTCAGAAAAACTGGCCTACAGTGTCTAGAAGGGAGAAGAATTCGAGGTGACTTAATACAGGTTTATAAGATGATCAGAGGAATGGATAAATTAGACTATAACAAGTTTTTTTTAAAATACACCCCCAAGAACAAGAGGGCATAGCTACAAATTAACTAAAGAGAAATCCAGATTAGATCTTAGGAAATATTTTTTTTAGTCAGAGAGTGGTGAATGCTTGGAATGCATTGTCACGGGAGGTAGTGGAGGCAGGGACAGTTAATGCATTTAAGAATAAATTGGATGCGCTTAGCTTTTAGAGCAAGGTAATGTAAAATAAACTGGTTGTATACAGACTGCAGAGTCTTCTAAAACAGTGTAAAAACGTTAAGTTAAGTTATAGGTTGTTGATGTTCATAGCTATTGGTGCTGAGCCCTTCACTACTGTCATATTTTCTTTGGTAGCTACTGAAGACATTGGGCCTGGACCCTTATGACTATAGTGCACTGCAAGGTTTCTCAACCGGCTCATGCACTGCTGGTATTAATTACATGATGCGGTTGCTAACGCCACCACAACCCTCTTTAGTCTATTTTTATGGCCTGCTTGGCAGGACACAATGGTCTTATTTCTTCCTTCCAGCATGCATATTAAAGTAAAGGGAGCAAGATGCTGAGCAGCGCATGAGCTGCAGCGGTCAGCGACCCATAGCTGACTGCTAGCATCAGGGCCAGCGAATCATAGCTGCCTTCTACACCACCTCCACGCGGTGATCCTGGATAACAGGCTGCAGGAGGGCAGACTGGCTAAGGAGAAGGGATCGAAGAGGGAATGCTAACCCGGTACTCAAAAAATGCTTGCTGAAGTCGGATGTGTTGGACCGAAAGGTGCAAATATCGCAGCCAAGCTGTAAACTACGACACAACGCATTCCGTTCTCTGGACTGCCTTCTGCTACTTAAGCCCTTTCAGGGTTTGGTAGTGGGAGATTGAGAACAAACGAAGAAGAAGAAGATATTAAAGGAAAAAATATAAATCTGGTAATGTCCATCCTGTATTGCTCCAACAGGAGCATGGGAGCTACGATGTAGTTAGCCTCCTTGCAAGTCAAAGTATTTACATGTTCCTCGAACGGTGGTTTCTTCAGCCGTTGTTGAGGTTGCTAGTCCATGCACAACCTTCCACAGTTAATCTTCTTATGCGTTTGTCCTGAAATGGACGTTGTTTTGTAGTTTACAGCATCGCTGCGATATTTGCACCTTTAGACTTTTTGGTCTGACACATCCAATTTCAGCTGATTTTTTAAAATATTGAATTTGTTTTCCTACTGCAATCCCTATTCCATGGTCAGACTACATTAGGGACTAGTGCAGTCTGTTTACAGGGTGGCCTTGTGGTGGCAAAATAGGGTCTTGCTATGATTCGTTGGCTGCTGTTTTCTCATCCACTGCTGCATCTTAGTTATCCCATAGTTGATAACACAATGGCTCAGTGATTGCACCAGAACACAACCTTCAATAGTTGATAAAACAATGGCTCAATGATTGTACCAGAACACAACCTTCGATAGTTAATAAAACAATGGCTCAGTGATAGCAACCAGAACACAACCTTCGATAGTTAATAAAACAATGGCTCAGTGATTGCACCAGAACACAACCTTCGATAGTTAATAAAACAATGGCTCAGTGATTGCACCAGAACACAACCTTCGATAGTTAATAAAACAATGGCTCAGTGATTGCACCAGAACACAACCTTCAATAGTTAATAAAACAATGGCTCAGTGATTGCACCAGAACACAACCTTCGATAGTTAATAAAACAATGGCTCAGTGATTGCACCAGAACACAACCTTCAATAGTTGATAAAACAATGGCTCAGTGATTGTACCAGAACACAACCTTCGATAGTTAATAAAACAATGGCTCAGTGATTGCACCAGAACACAACCTTCGATAGTTAATAACACAATGGCTCAGTGATTGCACCAGAACACAACCTTCAATAGTTAATAAAACAATGGCTCAGTGATTGCACCAGAACACAACCTTCAATAGTTAATAAAACAATGGCTCAGTGATTGCACCAGAACACAACCTTCGATAGTTAATAAAACAATGGCTCAGTGATTGCACCAGAACACAACCTTCGATAGTTAATAAAACAATGGCTCAGTGATTGCACCAGAACACAACCTTCGATAGTTAATAAAACAATGGCTCAGTGATTGCACCAGAACACAACCTTCGATAGTTAATAAAACAATGGCTCAGTGATTGCACCAGAACACAACCTTCGATAGTTAATAACACAATGGCTCAGTGATTGCACCAGAACACAACCTTCAATAGTTGATAAAACAATGGCTCAGTGATTGTACCAGAACACAACCTTCGATAGTTAATAAAACAATGGCTCAGTGATTGCACCAGAACACAACCTTCGATAGTTAATAAAACAATGGCTCAGTGATTGCACCAGAACACAACCTTCAATAGTTAATAAAACAATGGCTCAGTGATTGCACCAGAACACAACCTTCAATAGTTAATAAAACAATGGCTCAGTGATTGCACCAGAACACAACCTTCGATAGTTAATAAAACAATGGCTCAGTGATTGCACCAGAACACAACCTTCGATAGTTAATAAAACAATGGCTCAGTGATTGCACCAGAACACAACCTTCGATAGTTAATAAAACAATGGCTCAGTGATTGCACCAGAACACAACCTTCAATAGTTAATAAAACAATGGCTCAGTGATTGCACCAGAACACAACCTTCGATAGTTAATAAAACAATGGCTCAGTGATTGCACCAGAACACAACCTTCGATAGTTAATAAAACAATGGCTCAGTGATTGCACCAGAACACAACCTTCGATAGTTAATAAAACAATGGCTCAGTGATTGCACCAGAACACAACCTTCGATAGTTAATAAAACAATGGCTCAGTGATTGCACCAGAACACAACCTTCGATAGTTAATAAAACAATGGCTCAGTGATTGCACCAGAACACAACCTTCGATAGTTAATAAAACAATGGCTCAGTGATTGCACCAGAACACAACCTTCGATAGTTAATAAAACAATGGCTCAGTGATTGCACCAGAACACAACCTTCGATAGTTAATAAAACAATGGCTCAGTGATTGCACCAGAACACAACCTTCGATAGTTAATAAAACAATGGCTCAGTGATTGCACCAGAACACAACCTTCGATAGTTAATAAAACAATGGCTCAGTGATTGCACCAGAACACAACCTTCAATAGTTCATAAAACAATGGCTCAATGATTGCATCAGAACACAACCTTCCAAAGTTATATTTTATGACAGGCATACCATGGTATTATGGTTCCAAATATTTCTCTTCAAAGACTGATCTGGGAGCCACGGAAGAAGGTAATGTTTCTGTTTCTTTTTATCCCTTCTTCACCCCAGCCAGAGTATAGGGTCACCACTAAAGTTGACCTCCTTTTGAAAGCGTGTACTAAACGTCTGGCCAGGTTGTTCTTGTTCTTGGTGAATGCCCACAATGAGTAGGTTTACTCTTTTGTGCACAATGAAAAGAACGTTAAGTGGCAGGTTGCAGTAGCTTTCCTCACATCTCGAGTGTGCTGATGAAGATGGACTGGGGTCCTCCAGGGGGTTGTGCTATACTTGGCTTCATCTGCATGTTGCTCACTACTACGGGGATCAGGTCAATCCCTCACCTCATTAGACAGGCTGCCATAAAAACAGTCCGTTTCAGGGAGGACTATTAGGAAGCCGAGGTGAGGGTCTTGGCCAGTATATTTTGCCTAACCAGACGTAAGTCTTCCTCCCCATCTGGTCAGGTAAAACATACTGATCAGACATGTTAGTCAGGGTCAGGTGAAATATGCTGGCCAAGACCCCCACCTCACTTCCACGTGTCTTCCTGCAAAGAGTCAGCTTTATTGCTGTCTTGCTAATGAGGTGGGGGACTGACGTGATCCTCATAGCAGTGAGCGACACGCAGATAAAGCCAAACAAAGCACAGCTGTCTGGAGGACCACGGAACCCCTTCATCGGCATGTTCAGGATGTGAGAAAAGCTAAGTCAACCCGTCACTTAACACCCTTTTCAGGGAGCACAAAAAGAGTAAACCTACTCAATGCGGGCATTCAATAACAAGATGCCAACAGGCAATTTAGTTGCTGATTGCTCTGTCAGCTATTGACCGAAGATTTAAGAGGGGGCAGAAGATGCAACACAGTAAATGAGCCGACAACAGCTGGCTGCTTGCATCAGGGTCAGCGAACCAGAGCTGACCAAGACCCTATTCCGCCACCATGTAGTGGTCCTTGAACCAGTGCCATCTTGCGAAGAGAATAGAGATTGCAGTGTGCAATAAAAAAACCTGGTACTCAATAAAGCCAGCTGAAACCAGACATATCGGGCAAAAAGGCGCAGATATCGCAGCGTTCCTGCAAACTACGACAAAATGTCACAACATCTTATTCAGGACGAATGCCGAGGAAGAAAAAGATCTAAGAATAAATAGCATCTGCCATAATATTTCCACACACCCTCTGCAAATTATAGTTCCTATTTTTTTCTAATTAAACATATTTTGTTACCAATTCAAAATAAAGTCACTAACAAAACATGTATCTCCTTTGGTAGTTGGGCTCTTATTTGTTACACTTCTCATCTGTATGCCGGACTATCATTCTCATGGGCGGAGCAAAAAACATGGCCTAAAAAAGGATTCAGCGGAGAGCAACAATTGCGATTCATATTGCTAAGATCAACTAGAAGAATTTAGTCAAGCCAAGTCATCTGTAATGTATTCTTTGCTCTAACCACCTTGGTTTATTCTTTCTGGTGCACTTAGAATTGAATGCTCAAAGAGATGCTCTCCAATATTTCTATTTTAGACTGTCTTCTTGAGCTCCTCGCACGATACTCAAGCTACTCTGAACTCTAACAGTCTGCACTTCTCGATTTTCAACTGCCAAAGGTTTCTATATCTACCTAGACCAAGAGATAAATGCCAACCACAAAATCAACCATGAAATCTCTAGACGACAAAAATCAGATTGGTATTCCTTTAACTCCATAAAGACAATACTAAAAGAGGTGTAAGGTGTAAGACACAACAGAGAGAACACACACTTTCAATTACATGGTCATTTCTGCAAATGATTTACGAATGTGAAGTGTGGAACTTGCGCAAAACAGATACAGAGAAGCTCAGATGAATGGAACAGTGTGCATCAAAAATTCCGATTCGAGATAAGTTCCGGAACGACAAAATTTGACATTAAACTCTGTTTCAGGGCGTTGTAGAAGCAGCGATATCACGCAAACATTATTGGGCTGGACATGTGGAACGCATGCTTGACAACAGATGGACACGTAGAACAACATTTTGGTGGCCATATGCTCGTACACGTCCACGGGGTCGCCCACCTATGCGATGGCAAGATGGACTGACCAAAGACCTAGGCCCGCACTGGTCCAGCGTTGCAAAAGATCAGGACACATGCAGAATATTGTTGGCTTCCTCGCATTTGCCGGACCAATGCCGAGGATAATATGATAATGTAATGTGAGGGCTCTTTTCCCTACACAGCGTGCACAGGGAACTCCGAGTTTATCATCCACCTCCTTTAGGACTAGGCACCCAGCCTCACCTCCATTGACGCCAAAAGAGTCATTTGAAACTAGCGGGTTTTGAACACACACTGTTTCAAGATTTTATTCATTTCTCTGCTATAGGTTACTCACTATCCTTTTTCACTTTCTCTCTTATCTCCAGCTGTATTAGCTGTAGACATGCGTCACAGACCAGTATTTATTACATCCGGCAATCTAACACAAAGTACGCAGCAGTCCGACCATCTGGTTAGGCTAGCAACATTCAACATTTGGAAGACAAGCTGCTTGCTAATCCCATGTTATTTTGCAAACAGCATTAGTGAGACTAGAAGGTCAGGCACTTCTTCATCTCTTAAGATTTTAACACACAAAAGTATCAGCAAGCAAAGAAGAAGGAAAGATTTGCGGACGGCTTAGTAATGTTTGGCACGGCAATAACCAATACAGCTGGAGAGTGACAGCAGAGGTGGATGGGGCACACTTAAGGGAGAAGATCTAACAATATTACCCGAAATATGCTAGATTGAAACCCCACAGGGAAGAGAAGAGCAGCAAACGCTAAGAAGGCCTGGCGAGAAAAGGTGGAAAAAGCTGAAAAGGACAGTTGGGCTCATGGGTAAAGCTCAAGTAGATGACCCAAAAATAACCAGTTCTATACGTAGAAGGTGAGCGTATATAACCAGCCCAATATGTGGAGGGAGAGCATATATAACCAGCACCATATGTGGAGGGAGAACATATAACCAGCACCATATGTGGAGGGAGAACATATATAACCAGCACCACATGTAGTGGGAGAACATTATTGATTTGTTGAATAGATGACATCTAAATCTGCAGTGGTTGGCAAGGAGTCTGAACTGAATAATGTCACTTGATCTATTGTTGGTTTGCAGTCTTCTGCTTCTTCTTTCGTTCGCTTTAAAATATTGTCTATATCTGCAATGTTGTCTCTTGTATGAACTTCACTGTCTTTTGTAGTTCACACACAGGTCCATAAAGTTTCTCTTCCAGTGTTGTTTCTATGGGCCAGTGAGATTTTCTCTGTATATCATATTCGGGGCAGTTTTGCAGTATGTGCTCTGCTGTCTAGGGCGCCTGTCCGCATGTACACATGGCTGAGTTGCCAATCTTCATTTTTGTGTACATGTGGCTGCGGAGTCGGTTGTGTCCTGTTCTAAGGCGCAACACAACAGTTTGCTCTTGTCTGTTCATGTTATGGTAATCGTCTGGTGTTACTGTTGGTGGCTTTCTGATTGATTTGATCATCCTTATCTTCTGTTGGTATGTAACTGGCACATCTGGTTGCTCGTCTGCAGCACCCTCCTTTGCCAGTCGATCTGCTCTCTCGTTTCCTGGTATTCCACAATGAGAAGGTATCCACTGCATGACAATCTTGCGCTGGTTGCTCAGTTCAGACAGTAGAGCCTGTAGATCTGGCAGTTTCTCAAATTTAAGTGCTTGGAGTGCTGATTGTGCATCTGTAAGAAACACTACAGGTTGTGGACCGACATTGGTGTTCAACAGTTTCTCAGTTGCCACCTTGATTGCCTGTATTTCTGCATCATATATATGACAGAATTTCCCAGTTGGTACTTTGACTGTATCCCTAATGTTGTTTGGGAATTCTATGTACACTCCCGCTCCACCATTCTTTACTGCATTCTGTGCTGACCCATCTGTGTATACTCTGATCCAGAGGTCTTGTGGGTATTCTTCATCCAGGAAATTGAGGATCACTATCCTACGTTGCACACTGTTCTGTTCATCCTTGTCTAAGATTCCTTTCACTTTTGTTTGAATGCATACTGATAGTCCGTGCTCCTCTCTCCAAGGGGTTTGTTCTGGCACAGACTTTAGGGGGATGTCAACTTCAGGTAGATCCATAATTTGCCTGCGAAGTCGTTTCGCCTGATGCATAAAACTACTTCTTTTCAGTCTTCCCATTGCTAAATTTTGAAATCTGTCTTTCATTGGATAGCTCGGCATGCGGTGGAACTTTTCTGCCTGTGTTAATACCTTTGTGTCTTTGCGCTCTCTTAGTGTTGTCTGAATAATGTCACTTGATCTATTGTTGGTTGCAGTCTGAATTTTGTTCACTTGATCTATTGTTGGTTTGCAGTCTGAATAATGTCACTTGATCTATTGTTGGTTTGCAGTCTGAATAATGTCACTTGATCTATTGTTGGTTTGCAAGTCTGAATATTTTCACTTGATCTATTGTTGTTTTTCAGTCTGATTATTGTCACTTGATCTATTGTTGGTTTGAAGTCTGATTATTGTCACTTGATCTATTGTTGGTTTGAAGTCTGAATAATGCCACAATGTATTGTTGGTAAGAAGTCAAAATAATGTCACTTGATCTATTGTTGGTTTGTATTCTGAATAATGTTACTTGATCTATTGTTGGTTTGCAAGTCTGAATATTGTCACTTGATCTATTGTTGGTTTGCAGTATGATTATTGTCACTTGATCTATTGTTGGTTTAAAGTCTGAATAATGCCACAATGTATTGTTGGTAAGAAGTCAGAATAATGTTACTTGATCTATTATTGGTTTGAAGTCTGAATAATGTCACTTGATCTATTGTTGGTTTGACGTCTGAATAATGTCACTTGATCTATTGTTAGTTTGAAGTCTGAAATTGTCACTTGATCTATTGTTGGTTTGTATTCTGAATAATGTCACTTGATCTATTGTTGGTTTGCAGTCTGATTATTGTCACTTGATCTATTGTTGGTTTAAAGTCTGAATAATGCCACAATGTATTGTTGGTAAGAAGTCAGAATAATGTCACTTGATCTATTGTTATTTTGAAGTCTGAATATTGTCACTTGATCTATTGTTGGTTTGGAATCTGAATAATGTCACTTGATCTATTGTTGGATTGTATTCTGAATAATGTCACTTGATCTATTGTTGATTTGCAGTCTGATTATTGTCACTTGATCTATTGTTGGTTTGAAGTCTGAATAATGCCACAATGTATTGTTGGTAAGAAGTCAGAATAATGTCACTTAATCTATTGTTGGTTTGCAGTCTGAATAATGTCACTTTATCTATTGTTGGTTTGCAGTCTGAATAATGTCACTTTATCTATTGTTGGTTTGCAGTCTGAATAATGTCACTTGATCTATTGTTGGTTTGCAGTCTGAATAATGTCACTTGATCTATTGTTGGTTTGCAGTCTGAATAATGTCACTTGATCTATTGTTGGTTTGCAGTCTGAATAATGTCACTTGATCTATTGTTGGTTTGCAGTCTGAATAATGTCACTTGATCTATTGTTGGTTTGCAGTCTGAATAATGTCACTTGATCTATTGTTGGTTTGCAGTCTGAATAATGTCACTTGATCTATTGTTGGTTTGCAGTCTGAATAATGTCACTTGATCTATTGTTGGTTTGCAGTCTGAATAATGTCACTTGATCTATTGTTGGTTTGCAGTCTGAATAATGTCACTTGATCTATTGTTGGTTTGCAGTCTGAATAATGTCACTTGATCTAATGAATAGTATGCCCCTGTTATATCCAAATTGAGTGTTCCTTGTGCCATTTGTCACTGAAACACTTTTTTTATTATTCTCTTCACTTGTACAAAAAGCTGAGTGAAGAACACTGATGTGTGACAAGAACAGCTACCACTGCTGACAAAGTTCTACCACACGTGACAACATTTTCAGCTCAATTGCCACGTAGGAGGAATTTGGGACGGAAGAAAATTAAGCCACACAAAATATTTGCTCAAAAGTTCAAAAAGCCAAGTCTGCCATCTCAAAGCAACTGAAGAAGGACAAATGGTTTAATGTTTTGCAGTGCAAATTTGCATTTGGCCAGGTATTCCCCAAGCAGTTTAGAAGAGGTGCCAGGACTATATTTGCTTTGGCATCTGCTAATGAAATCCAGGAAAGAATTATTTTGAAAATAGCAAGGGATAAAACCAATAGTGCTTGTGTACCTATTTCTGATGCTAATTAATGTTTGATAACCATTTTTTCTTTGATTTTGAATCATTCATTTTATGTTGTTCTTCTTCTTAGTTCACTCTTTCATATTTTATTTTTCTTTTAAAGCAGAGACTTATCATCATCACGTAGGATGTCCTTTGTAGAATGTCGCTCTCACCACAGCCCGTCTGAAAGAAACTCGTTGCCTAGCCAAATCTCCAGCCTCCGCCAAAGTCAAGCCCAGGCATTCCCTGATATCTTGGTGTTATCGTCTTCTCAGTCTACCCCTGCCTCTTTTGCCAGGCACCGTACCTTCCATCACTGTTCTCTCAAGACCGCTGTGTCATTTGATGTGACCTAAGTGTTTCAATTTACTGGTCATG
The DNA here is from genome assembly GCA_036924085.1 of Ariolimax columbianus. NCBI lineage: Eukaryota > Metazoa > Mollusca > Gastropoda > Stylommatophora > Arionidae > Ariolimax > Ariolimax columbianus. Next base: position 76,138,365 of record JAVGWX010000006.1, read on the forward strand.
ATGGAATTGATAAACGAGTTCTCTTCTATGTTAAACTCTTGCAGATTTCTATATTTGTCCTCTCAGTTCAGAGTATTCTAAGGATATTTCTGTAACATTTTGACTCGAAGGACTCGATTCCCTTTCTGGATGTTTTGGTAATCGCTCATACTTTGCAGCCCAATGGAAATACACAGACTCTCAAGACTTTTGACATTTTGCTGGTGTTCTGCCATAATTTCTTCAGGCTGTTGGCTTGGCTTGGCTTCGTTCATTCTAAATCTTCCGCTACCAAACCCTAAAAGGGCTTAAGTAGCAGCTGAATGTAGTCCAGAGAACGGAATGTGTTGTGTCGTAGTTTACAGCTTGACTGTGATATTTGCACCTTTCAGTCCAACACATCCGACTTCAGCAAGCATTTTTTGAGTACCAGGTTAGCATTCCCTCTTCGATCTATTCTCCTTAGCCAGTCTGCCCTCCTGCAGCCTGTTATCCAGGATCACCGAGTGGAGGTCTTGACAGCTCTGTTTCGCTGGCCCTGACACTAGCAGTCAGCTATGGGTCTCTGACCACTGCAGCTCATGCGCTGCTCAGCATCTTGATCCCCTTCAGGCTGTTGAGCCTCTGCGTTGCCATGGCTAGTCTTCTTCTGATTTTTTTTGAATGATCACAATTTTTGTAAATTCTCAGCATAACCTACACATCGATTAAGCAGTCAGTGAACACCACACCTTGAGGTAGAAACAACAACGGCAACAACAATCTTCCCCAACTTCATGTGGTCTACAGCTATCCTGTGTACAGTGTCCCAGTTTAGTTTCATTTTGGTTTCTACGATCCTTCGTCATGTTGTCGTAGGTTGACATTGCTTTCGTCTTCCCATTAGGGTCCATGCCATGGTGGTTCTGGTGATGGTGTTGAGTTCTTCTCTTAGGAAATGGCTGTTCTAATTCTAGCATCGACTGGCTGTGATAGTGTGCATGTTTTTTTGATGCCGCAGCCAGGCACAATGTTCTCCGTTGGTGATGGTGTTCTGTCATACAATTCTATTAATCTTTCTTAGGCAGATTGTTTGGAAAGATGTTTTGTTTTTTTCCGATCGCCTTATTTATCTATTCCCGAAGGCGGTGTACATTGCACTATGTTTTTATTTTGCACCTGGCGGCCCAGTGCATCCGACTTCGACGTGCATTTTATATAAGGGTCTGTTTCCTCCTGCATTTTCTAAGGGTTTGCTTCTCTGGGATAACGGCCGGTGCTGTGATTGAGGAGCGAGCCCAGCACCTTTGGATTGTGAGCTGTGTCACTTAACGACTAAGCCATGCCATCCCCAGAAAAGATGATAATCTAGACATTTCTTCATCTGTTGTTACTCTCCAGCACTGTGCCCCGTACAGAAGCCCAGAAGGCAGGCAATTCTTGTATATTCTTAGTTTGGTATTTGTGCTGTACTGCGAAGACATTCAAATGTTGCTTAAACTTGCAATCGCTGATATGGCGCTGCTCATTCTGCTGTTGATGTCTTTGCCTGTTTTACCATCTGGTGTAACTGTGCTTCCCAGGTATGTAAATATGTTGGTCTTTCCTGAATGTAAATGTGTCAGTCAATGCCAGTTCTTACTTTTCTTTTTTAATTAGTGAGGAATTTAATTTCTAAGGTTTCATCACAATGTTCCAAAACTTTTTCTATATAACTATCAATCCTTGTTTCTTTCTATATACGCTACTCCTCTATTAATACATCGCTTTGAATGGCTTTTCCACTTCTGGAATCAGTCCGGGCTAGTGGTTAAGTGATGACATGGCTCACAATCCGAAGGTGCTGGGCTCTCAACTGGAGAGAGAGCCAGAAAAGACAGCACAAGATATAACTTGCTGAAGGTGGAGTTATCAGTGGCCTGTGCCTCGAAATGAGCAATGGGCATTGATTGATATAATAATTCTGGCTGGTTGAGAGTTTAGTTAACCAGTACCCCTTTTATTTTCATGACTTCGATAGCACAGATCTGAAAATCTTGAGATAATAACCACTACATTATTTTATATATTTTATAAATGTTTACTGGGGATGGCGTGGACTAGTGGTTAAGTGACACGGCTCACAACCAGAAGGTGCTGGGTTCGATCCCCATCACAGCACCGGCCGTTACCCCGGGGAAGCAAACCCTTAGAAAATGCAGGAGGAAGCAGGCCCTTACATAAAATGCATGCTGAAGTCGGATGCACTGGGCCGACAGGCGCAAAATAAAAATATAGTGCAATGCACACCACTATAAGACGAATGAAAAAAAAACAAAAAAACAACAACATCCACCTGCGAAGGCCCTTTAATTATTTTTTTCAACGGTCTGGAATCATTGTCCTTTCAAACCTTTCAGTTCGGGAAATAGAAAAAGTCTGCTGTAGGTCAGGTCACATGGGTAGAGTGGTTGCCTTCATTTTTGTCAAAAATTACAGAATGATCAGTGATGTGTGGGCTGGCACATTGTCATAGTAGAGGAAACAGAAATTGACTCAGGTCTTTTTCTGTGGATCTTTTTCCTATGAGGAGGTTGCATTCTTCTGCTATTTCCCGAACTGTCAGAATATGATTTAAACACACCATCTCGTGAACCTGGCAATATTAGTTTTGTCAGATGATGTTGTGGGCTATTTTAAACATAAATCATCATCTGACGACTGCCGATCATTCTCGCTGAAACCATTCGTACAACTCATGCACTAATCATCCCAAACATTTTAACATTTCAAGTGCCTCCATGAATGTGTTCTCAAGTTTGAAGCAAAATGTTGATTCCCTGCTAGCAAAACATTGATTCACTGCTAGCAAAACGTTGATTCACTGCTCATGAAATTCATACATCTCAAGAAACCAAAACACAATCTCCAAGAACGTAAACAATTCGTTACAGGACAATAAGCAATCACAACAGAAAGTGTTGGTTACTTAACCTTTTCCGTTTCAACGGCGTAAGATTACAACGATTTGAATCCGTTCCACTGGCGTTGCACGCCGCCACCTCTAGAGTCATCGCTTTATCGTATATAAACTACCGGGTTAATGTCACAAAAATGGCTGAACATACTGCTCTTTTCTTCTTCTTCTTCGTTTGTTCTCAATCTCCCACTACTAAACCCTGAAAGTAGCAGAATGTAGTCCAGAGAACTGAATGCGTTGTGTCGTAGTTTACAGCTTGGCTGCGATATTTGCACCTTTCGGTCCAACACATCTGACTTCAGCAAGCATTTTTTGAGTACCTATTTATTTTAATGACTTCGATAGCACAGATCTGAAAATCTTGAGACAATAACCACTACATTATTTTATATACTTTAAATGTTTACTGATCGGAATTTTAGTCAATGTCAGGTAAAATATACTGATCAAAACCTTCACCTTGACTTCCTCACAGTTCTCTCTGGACACTGGCTGTTCTCATGGCATCCTGGCTTAAAAAGGTAGATAAAGCCAAGCAAAGCACAACTGCCTGGAGGACAATGTCCACCTTCATAAGCACGCTCAGGATGTGAGGAAAGCTACTGCAACCCGCCACTTAACGCCCCTTTACATGGTCCACAAAAAGAGTAGACTTACTCATTGTGGACATTCAACAACATATACTTTAAATGTTAACGTACAAGAAATCTGAAATATCAATCACATTAAAAGCAGAAAAAAATAGGTATGAATTTGACAGATGTTTTACCTGTTCATTTGGGTTAAGTCTTTGCTCTTCAAAACAGAAACACTGAAAGAGAGAAAAGAAAATTATTTAAATAATTATAACATTAACAAATGTTAAACATTAATTTAATTTACATACAAAATATCCAAACAGGTTATTCATAAACATTTGTTTAATGATATAAATTGGTTTTTGTCAGCTTTAAGAGGGAGGGCACAAAAACAAAAACTGAGTTACAACCAAAAGGTCTTAGTAAGGTTCCCTGTTAAAACTAAAAAATTATTATTGGTGCCATTATATTTTCAGTTTCAAATCAGAATGTGATTATAATATTATTCAACTGTATGATAATAGGACTCCTGGTTGTTTGAACATATAAATGAGGCAAGCATTGTAGTATGGATTTCATTGACTAAGAATAGGAGCAACTAAGGAAGTAAAGTAACAAAATATGTAAAAACTGCAGAATGTATGAGCAGATGAAGCCTGTAAGTCATTGGTGGTAATACATCTAGGAGAAGGGACTGACTTCTGTGAGAATTAGTACAATACTTTATGTTAAGTAAATGAAAGACATTAGGTGTTGATCAGATGTACTTAAGACTAAACTAGTTAGTTAGCTTTCTTTCCATTTATGCCTTTGAGCGTCATGGGGAGCTTAAGTCATCTGTCCTGTGCCAAGTGCATAATGTCGGTCATTGTGAGCCTGTGTCGTTGCAGAATCACTCTAATGCCATCTATCCACCTGCCTCACGGCTGTCCTCTTGCCCTGTAGTCAGATCTACCAGCTATTAGTGTAAGTTGATAAAGGTGCATTTTCATGAGATGACTGAACAAGCATATCTTGTGTCTGGAAATGTACTCTGCACAAGACATAGTGCCATCCAACCATACTACGAATTATGTCGTTTCGTATTGTCTTTCCTGGTGATACTAAATACATTCCTCAAACACTTCATTTCACATGCCGAAATTCTGCTCACATGCGCCTTGGTCAGGTGCCATGTTTGGCACTGATAGCACAGGGTCAACATAAATATACTGTTTATCACCTGTTGCTCTGTTAACAAACTAATGCTCAGGTGTCTCAGCAGCGGCGACAGCTGATAAGTCATAGCAGATGCTTTCTGACACCTTGTGGACCTGTCGAAGAGCAATATCATTTACACTTATGTTGAGCGGCCAAGGTGCTCTGCTGATCCTCATAGTTTCTGTTTTCGTCTCGTTAATTCGCATTTTGTAGTTGTCCCAAGCGCATGTCATTTTGCCATTTATTTTCATCATCATTCAACAGACACTGACCATCTGCAAGGAGCAGATGTATTGAGTTCAGTTCTACTTCTGATGTTTCAATTTGACTGGTCTCTGATGCTATTTTGTTCATGTAGATGTTAAACAGCAGAGGGGATAGCACACATCCCTGTCTCACATTGGTAGAGATTTCAAAAGCAACCATGACACCATCAGTCATTCTTACAACATTTATGCTTGTCTGATACAGTGCTCCTACATTATCAAGTAGCTGGCTTTGTATACCATAATCTTCCCGTATTGTTTAAAGTTTAATCTTGTCTACCATATCAAACGCTTTTTCTTAATCAATGATTGCCAAAATTGATTTTCCTTCACCATAACAGAAGATTCATGCTAAGTGAGCTGAACCGCTAGGACTGGATTAAGCTCCATCTAGTACAGCAACAGCCTAAATGATGCTGTGACTGGTCTAGCAAGCCAACAGTCTAACTGTTTTTGCTATGAAATGATAGCGGAGTTAAATAACTATTTGTTTTAACCACAAAAAAACTACTTCTCAATGATCAATGGTACCAACTAAAATAAAAATGTTATTCGGTGGTGAATCTCCTGCTACTTACCCTGAAAGGGCTTAAGTAGCAGAATAAAGTCCAGAGAACGGAATGCACTGTGTCATAGTTTACAGCTTGACTGCAATATTTGCACCTTTCGGTCCAACACATCCGACTTCAGCAAGCATTTATTAAGTATCGAGTTAGTATTCCCTCTTCGATCCCTTCTCCTTAGCCAGTCTGCCCTGTTGCAGCCTGTTATCCAGGATCACCGCGTGGAGGTGTAGAAGGATCTTGGCAGCTCTGGTTCGCTGGCCCTGATGCTAGCAGTCAGCTATGGGTCTCTGACCACTGCAACTCATGCGCTGCTCGGCGTCTTGATCCCTGAAATAGTTTTTCAGCTACCCTGTGTTATATTTCCACGACCCAGTGCACATAGCTGAACTTCACGAGATTGGCGCCCTTTGCCCTGTTTGCTGACATTGTCAGTTTTAGTGTGGCTAGGAAATTACACATCGACCAATAATGGACTAACACATTGTCTGGGAGAGATTGGATCCTGCTCGGTTAGTATATACTGATTTCTTATGATGTTCTTGATCTCTCTGTGAATGCCCACAATGAGTAGGTTACTCTTTTGTGCACCTTGAAAAGGATGTTAAATGGCGGGTTGCGGTAGCTTTCCTCCCATCCCAAGCGTGCTGATGAAGGTAGACTAGGGTCCTCCAGGTGGTTGTGTTATGATTGGCTTCATCTCCGTGTCACTCACTACTATGGGGATCACGTCAATCCCTCACCTCGTTAGCCGGGCTGCCATGAAAACAGACCAGGGAGGGCTACTAGGAAGCCGAGGTGAGGGTCTTGGCCAGTAGATTTTGCCTCACACTGATTAACATGTCTGATCAGTATATTTTGCCTAACCAGGCGTTAGTCTTCTTCCCCCTCTGTATGGCACTCGATGATTAAATTGTGCCTTTTTTGTTGCAATCTTTTGCTAGAGCATCAGCTCTCTCATTTCCTGTGATTCTGCAATGGAAGGGTAGCCACTGGAGCGCTATTGTTGAGGATCTCTGGAGTTTTCCTAGTTCTGCTCTGATAATAGTGGTTTGTTTTTTGTATTGCCTCTAATAGTACTAAGCAGTCTGTTAATTCACCAAAGTTTTGATGGTGGTTGCCTTTCTGTTGTTCTCAGTGCTCGCAAGAGGGCCATAGATTCTGCTCTGAGGTTTGTGGACGACTTTCCTGTTATATTTCCACTTTTGTGTCTTATGAATATGCCTCCTCCCCCGTTTCGAACTGCCCCCTATGCTGAGCCATCTGTGTACACCTTGGTATTATATTTCTCCTCAATCACAGCTTGTGACAAGACCCTATTCCGCCTCCAAGCGATGGCCTGAGAAATAAGCTGCACTAGTGTAGCCTGACTAACAGAATAAGGACCGTAAACAAAGGGCAGCAAACCCTGTACCTAAAAAGCCAGCTGAAATCAGATATCTCGGATCAAAAGGTTCAGATATCACAGCCTCACTGTAAACTACGACAGAACATTCTTTCCAGAAAAAACACTGAAGAAGAAGTATATGCTTGCAATTGAGTGTGCAGACAAGCAGGTCATTGGTCTGTTGTGTCTTTGAATGATGGAGGTGCTGGAATGATGGAGGTGCTGCCTACTTTAGGTTTTGATGCAGATCACCATTGACAAGTTTCATTACCTTTAAAAATAAAGATGAAGCTCTCAAGTGATGTATGTACTCCCTGACACAGCTCTCAGTAGAACACCCAAGGTTGGTCATTCAGTGGATCCTTCCCACTGCAATATTGAAGGCAATGAAGCTGTAGACAAACTAACAAAGTGTGGAGGAGCATCCCCATAAACAGACATGAGCATCACACATGAGGTCAAGACCATAGTTAAAGCCAACTTCAGGGAAAATGGGCTAACCAACACCCCCACTTCCGAAAAGAAGACAACTACTATGATTTAACTAGAGAGGAGCAATTTGTCATCTACAGACTGAGAACTAACTTGGCATAGAAGACTCAAGAGTCATCTTTACAACAAAATGAGGATTGGGACAGATGACAAATGTCCATGCGGAGAGCATACTATGACTGTGGAACACATCCTAAAAAGCTGCATGCTCAATCAGGAAGAGAGAGAATCCTACTAGCCTTGTGAGACAGATATGAGACCAAAACTCTAAGGATATAAATCAGCCTAACAAATAACAGTATCCTTTGTAAGAAAAACCGAGACCTTTATCTGAGGATGAACAAAAAAGACTACCTTTAGAACTTTTGTCTGGACAGAAGCTTACAGCCTGCTCTTTTCAATTTTCAACTGTAAGGATTCGCATCGAGTACACGAGACCTATGAGTTTACCATCCATATTCCTGAACTTCACGTACATGAAGGTACTTCCTTACCTGAATCTTATTAAAATATTGTCCAGCATCATATGGCAGGATGTTATAGGTAGAAATACCGATGATTGGTTTGTCTGTTGGGTTTTTAGCAGTGTAGAAAGCCAGTGCTGTCTCACCTGGATACACCTGAGATTAGAAAAATATGTGATTATCAATGAAAACATGATCATTTGGTGGTACCATTATTTGAACATAAATAAATCTCATATGTTAGTAACAATGGTTAGCGTTTCCTGAGGTTGTTGTTTGTGAAAAGGACATCAAGTGGTGAGTTGCAGTAGCTTTCTTCACATCCCGAGTGTGCTGATGAAGGTGGACCGAGTCCTCCAGGCAGTTGTGCTATGTTTGGCTTTATCTGTCACTCACTACTACGGGGATCACGTCGATCCCTCACCTCGTTAGCCAGGCTGTCATGAATACAGTCCATTTCCAGGGAGGACTTCGGGGAAGCCGAGGTAAGCGTCTTGGCCAGTATATTTTCCCTGACCCTGACTAACATGTCTCATCAATATGTTGTGCCTGACCAGACGTTAGTCTTCCTCCCCGGAGTGGTGCATACATGACAACAAACTCTGGTATGAGAATGGAGATCAAGACAGTGACTTTGGCTCTGAGGTGGCTATCAGAGACTTCTTTATCCAGTGCCATAATCATCTGTAACTCTCAATCCTTGCTCTGAAAGGTACATAAGGGCTGTCTATAGCATAAGTGGATGGTGGACCATCTGAATCTTGTGTGGGTGGATCTGTTCTGGTCATGCTGGGGTTCAGTTCAAGTGCCATCTCTGTATCGAAGGTCGACTGCAATGTCCCTCCAGCGTACTGGAGAAGCTGTAATGGTGCAATCTGACAGGCTCATTGTGGGCATTTAACAACAACAATCTGTATATTGATTGGCCAGTAAAATGGGGTAATATTGGTTGAGCATCGCTTATTTATCCCTTCTATCAGCTGTACATACATTTCTTCAACACCTTGAATGATCAGGGCATTTATCGCTGCAGTTATGTCAATGCTGTCAAAGGTGTTTTCATAATCCCAAACACAAGGGTATATTTCCATGCACTCTTTAATAACTGGTTGACTGTGTGGAGGTGGTCTGTGGTTGAGTGACCTTTCTCCCTGGTGTATCTCTTTTAAACTCAGTCATCATGGTCTACAAGACCCAAGATACGATATTTCAATCAGTCAATCAAAGCCATAGCTCCTCTCGGTGCATATGCCATTGACAACATCCCGCCAGTATGCACGGTGATGGGCTGATCTTTCTGTCTCTCTGCAGGTATAATCATTTAATGTTAGTTCCTTCTCATATGCCATTGACAACATCCCGCCAGTATGCACGGTGATGGGCTGATCTTTCTGTCTCTCTGCAGGTATAATCATTTAATGTTAGTTCCTTCTCATATGCCATTGACAACATCCCACCAGTATGCACGGTGATGGGCTGATCTTTCTGTCTCTCTCCAGGTATAATCATTTAATGTTAGTTCCTTCTCATATTCTCTTCTCCAAGTATTTTTGTGTCTACCTCTCTCTCTATCTTCCCTTGAGGATTCCATGTCAGAGCCTCTGGCTATGTTCGATGTGCCTTCCATAGCGTATGTCCTATACAGCCCAATTTCTTCGCTTAATTTGTTGTTTCAGTGACTGTTGTTGGCTTCTTTCCCATAAGTCTTCACTCCTCGCCATGTCCTTTATGCCCATTATCCTTCATAGATATCTGTTAACGAAGAACTGGAGTCTGTTGTATGGCTTTGGTTGTTCTCAATGTCTCTGTTGCATGCAGCAACACCGATTTGACACTGGCGTTAAATATTCTAACTTTGGTGAGAATTTCAATTTCTCTGGAGCTCCATATGTTGTTTAGTATCAGGAATACCCCTCTTGCCTTTCCAATTCTGATCCTTACATCTGTTCCTCCTGATGTGTCAGTTGTGCTGCCCAAATATGTAAAAGTATCCTCTTCTTCCAACTGCTCTCCCTCCAGCATGATTGGTTCTTTGCTGATAGTGTTGAATTGAAGGAGCTTTCTTTTCTTCATGTTGATATTCTGTCTGAATTTGGCCGTTTCATGCTATCAAGTTTCTCTTGCATTTGACTTTGACTGTGTGTTCGTTCATTGTTAGATACATAAATAGTTTGGAACTAGACCAGCAAGAAAAATGCAGAAAAAGAACACTATTCTTCTTTTTCATTCATTTGTTTTGTTAGATTAATTGCGATATTTACACTATTCAATCAAACACTTCTTGTTCACCTCATCTTCAGGGGTCGAAAATACTGCAGAGAATGTGCCGGCAGCAGCAACTACTTGTATTGGGATCAGCGAACCAGAGTTGACCAATAGCAACCCAGGAAATGGGCTGCACTAGTGTAGTCTGACTAAGAGAACAGGGATCGCAGTGGGAAGGCAAACCAAGTGTAAAAAAATCAGCTGAAACTGGATGTATCAGGCCAAAAGGTACAGATATCACAGCCTCAATGTGAACTACAATACAACATCACAACATCCTTTTCAGGACGGATGCCTAAGAAAAAGACTGCACCTTCAGTCCTAAAAGAAGTCTGATGTTCTCTCTGGTAAACATTGACACACTAAGATAGAAAAGGAGCAAATAAATCAAGTGACGTCAACAAATCACAGTCTGAGAACTGCTAATCTCCATTGATGATGAGGATCTCGAGGTAGTAGATCACTTTACATACCTGGGATCCTAGCCAATAATAGAGTATCCCTGGACCAAGAGATCTATATCAGGATAGGCAAGGCAGCAACAATAATGTTCAGATTAACAAAAGGGATCAAGATGCTGAGCTGCGCATGAGCTACTTTCTGCTACTTAAGCCCATTTAGTGTTTGGTAGCGGGAGATTGACAGCGAACGAAGCCAAGCCAAGATTAACAAAAAGGGTCTGGGAGAACAAGAAGCTCACTGTTAAAACAAAAACACTTGTTTACCGGGCGTGTGTTATCAGGACCTTTCTTTATGGCAGTGAGACATGGTCTACCTACACGCACCAGGAGAGGTGGCTAAACAGCTATCACATGAGGTGCCTGCGCAGAATCCTAGGGGTTGGGTGACAAGACAAGATCACCAACGCAGAGGTGTTGGAGAGAACAGGCACTGTCACAATCTTTTCCATGTTTAGTCTTCGAAGACTTCAATAGCTAGGACACACTTGGAGGATGGATGATGACAGAATACCAAAAGATCTCAGTTGGGAAAAAGGTCTCAGGGTCAACCACTACTTCAGTACAAGGATATATGCAAGTGGGATATGAATGATACGGGCATCAATTTGGAATCATGGGAACAGGACACCAAAGACTACGTGTTTGAGAAGTCATGCCACACCATGTGATGCCGCAAGCGGTCCTGATTTTCCTTGCACACACTGTGGAGGACGCTTTTCTGCTTGGTTTGGACATATGAGTCACATTCGTTACAGTCATGTACTGTAGTTACATCCCTTTTCTTCAAAGCATAATTACTATCGTCTGACAGAAAGAGCAAATGATGAATGGCAAATGTTATTAGATACAATTACTTTCTAATGCTGCAAGGTTAAATGAGTATAGGGTACAGCCACAGATGACTAAAAGTGACTACTTACAGTAACCTCTGTCTGCTGGGGCCTAAAGTTCCATCTCATTTTGGATGCAACATCAGCATTAAACCTGACAACAATAGGACGCTCAACTTTTTCCATGTTCTCTATGTTGGATGTGTCATGTCCTTGAACTGCTTGACCTCCAAGTCCAGAGGCCTGGTAAGGAACAGTCAATGTTAGAATAATGGAGATATTATAAAATCTGAAAATGTACACATTTCTGCTAATGTCATTGTTTGACTCATGCACTCCTGAATTTCTTAGGCTACTGTCTGCATTCTATTGATAAGATCTAAACCCGTCTTCCACTACAGTGAGCACTTTAGACCTATTTTCAGCATCAGTAAAGTTGCACTTGAAAAAAAAAAAAACCTGTTAGCTGGGAATATGGTGGTAGGCCCATATTTTTGTTGACCAATGGAACACTAGGGGTGATGTGGTCAACATCATGCTGGCCACCATTACTTTCCCAGATTATTCTATTACCTAATTTTTTAGGCTGGATTGAGCCTAAGAGCCGTCTTACGATTGGAAAAATCCAGCACCAACTAGCATCTGGCGAGTCCTGATCACTCGGCTGAGAAGCCAGTGCACTAACGTAACCACTGCGCTACCTTAGCCCATAAAGTGCAACTTAAGTACTCCATATTATATGCAAAATTGTTTAAAATGTCATGCAGAATGGGATGAAACAGAATAAACACATTTGATATTTGGAAATGTATGAAAAGGAATTCATTCTTATTTTTAAATATGGAAAAACATTGTGCCTCTCTCAAAGTGTAGTCATTTAACCTTAGTTTCTTCTCACAATCTCTTCTCCACATATTTTTGGTCTACCTCTCTTACTCTCCCCTTGAGAACTCCATGTAACAGCTCGTCTAACTATGTAACGGTGCTTTCTGCAGCATATGTCCTATCTGGCTCATTTTCTTCGCTTAATTTGTTGTTCCAGTTGCTGTTGTTGGCTCCAATCCCATAGATTTTTATTTCTCACTACATTCTGTCATGTCCTTCTTAGGCATCTGTTAACAAAGGTCAGAGTCTTTGTTGTGTGGTCTTGGTTGCTCTAACAAGTTAAAATACAAAGGCATGGTTTTTCTCATTTCTATTCCACTTTAAAGGTGTTCATTTGGCTTGACTTGGCTTCGTTCGTTCTCAATCTCCTGCTACCAAACCCTGAAAGGGCTTAAGTAGCAGAATGTAGTCCAGAGAACGGAATGCGTTGTGTCGTAGTTTACAGCTTGACTGCGATATTTGCACTTTTCGGTCCAACACATCCAACTTCAGGAAGCATATTTTTTAGTACCAGGTTAGCATTCCCTCTTCGATCCCTTCTTCTTAGCCAGTCTGCTCTGTTGCAGTCTGTTATCCAGGATCACTGCATGGAGGCGTAGAAGGGTCTTGGCAGCTCTGGTTCGCTGGCCCTAACGCTAGCAGTCAGCTATGGGTCACTGACCGCTGCAGTTCATGCGCTGCTCAGCATCTTGATCCCAAAGGTGTTCATTTGAAATATAATACAAAAAAGTGCTCACCTGACAAAATACTTTATATAAAGGAACACCAGCATATGCTCCACCAAGCATGAAAATGAACACAGCAATAATGTAGATGAGGCCTGTGTTATTAGAACTGCCGTGATTTTGTCTTTGAACTGATAATCGACAAAGAGAGGTTGAGAATGTTCTTGCTCTTGACAACACTATTCCTCCGTGTGTGTACTGCCCTAGATGCAACACATACCTATAATTTATCAGTTTGAAAGTAGATTGAGAGGAGAGTTTCCCAATGCCAGGATGTAAAGGAACAGGTGCTGGTATTGATAAGCAAAATAATTGATAGTTTGTTCTCAGAGATGGTGGTTTTCTTGTTTGAGACGAATGTAGCTCATGAAAAATTGTTGGGTTTAAATCCTTCCATTTGTGCAAATGCAAGTGTTCAGTGAACTTGTAAAATGAAGACTTGAGTGAAGAGAACACATATCTCCCATAAGCATACATCAAAACCATCTTGCAGTGGTGAACACAGAGTGTCTTGTTTCACGAAAGCCTGTGAGATCAAATGGAATAATAGTTATGTTAGCGAACTGTCTGGCAGCTTATAGCACAATTTTTAAATGTATGTTACTAAAATATATGTTTTATATTTACTAAACTCCGCTTCCCACCACTTCCCCGCGCCTTGTCCTTCAACCCAAACAGAATAAAAAACCTGCAGATAAGACTAAACCTGCAGATAAAGATAATGTGTCTCCCTTCTTAGTTGTTCCTCATCTATCGTTTGAGGAGTAGAGGTCCTTTTGTATAAACTTGCTATTGAGTGTACGGACAGGGCCAAAGATGCATCACATTGCATGAGCTGACAGCAGCCAACGATTCATAACTGACTGCATGCATCAGTATCAGCAAACCAGAGCTGACAAAGACCTTTCAAGCAGTGGCTATGGAAACAGGCTGTACTAGCGTTGTCTGGCTAAGAGAATAAGGTTCATGGTGGGAAGGCAAACCTGAATTCATGTTTCAGGCAGATATTGCAGCCATGCTGTAAACTATGACAGAACGCAATAGCGTCCATTTCAGAACAAATGTCAAAGAATAATAATAATATGAATGTGTTGACAAATAGTTCATTGGTCTCCTGTAATCAAGAGGTTAAGGCACTCGCTTCTCACAGTGACGAACGGAAACGGTGGGCAATCGAATCCATTAAGTTTCAAGCGACCCCTGGTCTTACGGAAGCTAAGACCAGAGTGCCTGCATTCTGAGTTACATCCAGTCGTGTCGACCAATAGTCTTGTCACTGATCCAAGATAACTCTGGAAAAGAGAGTGAGATTGATGACCAGCGCTGCTTCTTCCTCACTATAATCTAAATGCAGCGCACGTCAGATTATTAAGACAAAACTGTCTGATGTTGTGGCCACCATCGATTGCAATGGGCAATAACTTTTTTTTGTCTTTGCTTGATGGAGGGCCCACCTCTTTTTGGCCTTCATGCAGACCATTGTTGGGTAAGAATTTGATTATCTTATCTTTAGAACATTTGCTCAAACAGCATTCTATTTTCAACTGCTAAGGGTTCTTTATGTGCACAGTATGTAAACTAGACCTCAGAGTTTATCATTAATTTTCAATAGGGCTAGGCATCCAATCTTTACCTTCCTTTAGGCCAGAGGGCACTTCAAACTTGCGAGATTCAAACAACCACCACTTTTGTTTTTTGAGAAGCGAGCATCTTACCTCTCGGATAGAATGACCCTCTCTTTGGGCTTCTATAAATACCAATTATAAGAGTATGAGAATCATTGAACATGGTTCATATTTGCATTTTGTCCACACAAAAAATGCTCAAATATCATATATGAAATGTAGATCATCAGGAGCTGTCTGAAGCAAATGACAACGTTGTTGCCATAATACATTTCTTATCCTGCTGCGTCCTGGAGTGCACATAAATGATAGTACAGCTTACAGCGTAAGAATTTTTAACCCCTCTGTTGTAGAAGACTCAATCATACAGTATATTATTGTTTATTGAAATCCCAGCCATTCTTTCTTCTTCTTCTTCTTCGTTCATTCTCAGACTTCTACTACCATGACCTAAAAAGGGCTTTGCAAGTAGCAGGATGTAGTCCGGAGAACGGAATGTGTTGTATCGTAGTTTACAAGTTTACTACAATATTTGCACCTTTTGGTCCGACACATCTGTCTTCAGCAGGTATTTTTTGGGTACGGGATTAGCCTTCTTTCTTCAATCCCGTTTAGTTACCCAGTCTACTCTGTTACAGACTGTTGTTCAGGTTCACGGTCCTGATGCTAGTCGACAGCTTTGGGTCACTGAACGCTTAGTGCTTAGCATCTTGATTCCCCCAGCCATTCACAAAGAAACAACAGCGTACTAGGTGTAAAGCAGTCATATTGGTTTGAGATAAAAAATAAAGCTAGACTACTATAGAAACAATACCCCATTATAATTTAATGATACTCACTGGAATAAAAGAGTGAAAAACTCGTTTTCTGCGGGATCAGAAGGACTAACTTAACTTAACGTCTTTATACTGGTTTAGAAGACCCTGTAGAGTCTGTATACAACCAGTTACATCACCTTGCTCTAAAAGCTATGCGCATTCAGTTTATTCTTAAATGCATTAACTGTCCCTGCCTCCACTACCTCCCCTGGCAATGCATTCCAAGCAGACACCACTCTCTGACTAAAAAAATATTTCCTAATATCTAATCTGCACCTCTCTTTAGTCAGCTTGTAGCTATGCCCTCGTGTTATTGTAGGTGGCTGTATTTAAAAAAACTTGTTATAGTCTAATTTATCCATTCCTCTGATCATCTTATAAACCTGTATTAAGTCACCACGAATTCTTCTCTCTTCGAGACACTGTAGGCCGGTTTTTCGGAGTCGTTCCTCATAACTGTAATTCTGGAATCCCACTATCATCTTTGTCGCTCTTTTTTGTATTCTTTCTAGCATGTTTATATCCCCTCTATGATAAGGACTCCACACCTGTACACAGTACTCCAATCTAGGTCTAACTAAAGCTTTATACAGTTTGACAATCACTTCCTTGCTCCTATGTTTAATATTTCTTTTTATCATACCTAACATTGAATTTACCTTTTTCACTGCTACCTTAACTTGCTCACTCACCTTTCATGTATGATCTATTATAACCCCTAGGCCCCTTTCCTTATCTATCTTTCTAATATTGTTTTCTCCCATTCTGTAATTATGTTCCATATTGGATCTACCCATGTGGATGACTGTACATTTATCTACATTAAACTCCATTTGCCAGCTTACAGACTATTCTCTAATTTTATCTAAATCCGACATCAATATATCCACTTCTGCTTTAGATGAGACACTACTGCATAGTTTTGTGTCATCAGCAAATTTTGCAATCATGAATCCCATATCAATGTCCAAATCATTTATATATATCAAGAACAAAATTGGTCCCAAAACCGAGGCCTGTGGCACACCACTTTTCACTTCACACCACTCAGAGTACTCCTTATTTATGCCCACTCTCTGCCTTCTTCCCGTTAACCAATTTTCAATCCATTTGGCAACTTCCCCACCTATTCCATGTGATTTTAACTTTCGAAATAATCTTTGATGAGGTACTCTATCAAAGGCCTTTGCAAAGTCTAGATAAATAATATCCACTGTCTTCCCTTTATCTATGATTTTAGTAACCTCCTCCATGAATTCTAATAGATTTGTTAAGCATGATCTCCCTCTAGTAAACCCATGCTGACTATTTCTAATTAGATTAAATTTGTCTAAATGCATTACAATGTTTTCTTTGATTATTGACTCTAACAATTTACAGACTATGCTCGTTAAACTCACCGGTCTATAATTTGCTGGATCTGATTTTTTTGCCTTTTTTTAATAAGGGGATCACTCCTGCATCTTTCCAATCCCGTGGAACAATCCCTTTTGTAAGTGATTGAGAACATAATTTAGCCAGTGGTTTTGCTATTTTGTCTCTAATTTCATACAGCAATTTTGGATGAATACCATCTTGACCTGGACATTTATTCACTTTCAACCCCTCCAATTTTTTTAAAACCATTTCCTCTGTAATACAGATTGATCTTAATCCCGCTGTATCCATGTCTCTTTGAAAGATATCTATAGGCTCTGGGATCTTGGAGCAGTCCTCTTGTGTAGACTGCCAAAGTACTGATTGACTATTGAGCAGATTAGCTGCCTCCCTATTCTCACTTATTATTTTCCCTGTACTGTCTAGGTAGGAGACTCGTACTAGACTATAAGAGTAAGACAGTGATTACTGATAGTAGTGATATTGATGGTGATATTCTACACAGTACACACACTGACACAGTGGCACACTAACACTCACAACCTGGTAGTTGGTAGTGGTATTTTTTAGTATTTACTAAATTTAGTTTGTTTGGACATATTTTTAATTATATTGTGGGAAGGTTTTGCAGATGTCATAACAAGAAAATACACAAATTTAAGTTTACTTCTTGGGGTACTGACAGTGGAATTTGTGGCTAGCAGACGGTACACTTTTTTTCATGCAACGCCTAAGGTCGAATCTTTTTCCATGTTTTCATAAGAACGCCGCCATATTTATCACAAATACGGTCGTTGCCGTAAAACAGCCGGGATAGTGATATGAAGAAATGAAGACTAATTGAAGGGAAGACCACTAAAATCTCCAAAATGTCAAATCCATCAACAGAGCCAGAAATATAACATACACTGTATTTTTTATTATTACAAATATTTTTTTATGGCTCACATTATCGACATCCCCTAGTGCAGAGATGGCCAAACTACGGTTCGCGGGCCAGATCCGGCCCGCCAACCAGTTTTGGCGGGCCTCTTATTGTTCATTGAAAATGACTGTATACTCTGACCACTGTGCTAAAAAAAATGTATTACAAAATAGCACGCACATGTACCAGAAACAAAACCAAAAAGACACAAAATGTACGATTAACATCTTTTCTGCCATGAAGCATATCTAATCCAAGACCAGCAACAGATTAACTGTCTTATTATCTCATGTTCTCAGAATTACTACGCCAAAAAATGGAAGTAGACTTCAAATCACTGTTGACAAGTATTGATAAGCCACACTTTTCACAAATGTATGTTAGAAATATATAATTACATGTCAAATTACAAAACAAATTAAACAACAGATTCATTATATTTTTTTAAAGGAATTTCAGTCCGAAGACTGGTATAAATGTCTTGGCAGATGTGCAGTACAGTAGATTATCATTGCTTTCTGTACGCGGTTCCTTTTGCATGTAAAACTAAATCTCAGAACGCTATTTTTTAAGGATGTTATTGGTCTAGCCCTCTGGTTTTACCCTTTACCATAAGTCTGACCCTCTGGTTTTACCCATTACCATAATCTGGCCCTCGGTCAACCTTAGCTTGGCCACCACTGTTCTAGTGGATTCCGGCCAATCCCGGTGCATCTTACTGTGAGGAAAAGAATAGGACAATTGACTTTCATACATGTCGTAAAATGGGACTAAAGAGAGTTGTGCATGGGGCTAGCTACCTCATTGTGTAAAATAAAATACTACAAAAACCATCACTGCAAAAGACACGGAACGATCTTTTACGCTGGCTTTCTGTGGGAGATCAACTGCAATGGTGGCGCTATACTCCGGCTGGAGTAAAAAATAAACGAGAAATGACTTCTTATTCCAGGGAAAATGATGAGCTATTCAATCGTGTATTTCCCTAGTTTAGGGCTTAATTGGGGGGGGGGGGGGGAGAGACGCGTAGGACAGAAATGGGTAAGGGATAGTACCTCACGGTGAGAGGCAGCCACATCCTAGATGGCCAGGATACTATTTGGTTCCCCCACTTCTGTCTAGCTCACGCATGACCCCCCCCCCCCCCCCACCCCGGACAACGGTTTTGGCTAGCCGGCTAAACTACGTGAGTGAGCAGACAACAGTGGAAGTCCACACCTGACCAGTGCACACGGCTGCTGGCGGATCAGACGGAGGACCGAGGCAGGAGCCGGAATGGCCTAGTATCGGGCTAAAGGCGCACCAGGGACCAAGAGTGGTAAGCGGCCAGAACAACGTTCAGAAAGCAACTACTCAACGCAAACACGCCAAGAAACTCATGGCAGTCGATACAAATAAAACTGATCTGATCTGAACAAAGATCTGATGATGATGCCCTCATGCCAGGCAGATCATCGACACCAACTGAGGAAGAGGACACTTTCGGAGCCAGTACAAGTAATAGAGATGACGGCCAAGAGCCCGACTGCATTTCAATGGAAAACTCAGAAGGCGGACTAAAAACTAAGTTAAGAATAGGCACCTAGGACCGTCAGGAGCCTATACCAGGGGAAGCTATTCATAATTGGGCATGAGATGGAGAGAACCGGGATTGACATCATGGGAATATCAGAGCACAGTTGGGCAGGTCAAGCATCACTGTGTGTGCGCATCCGGTGAAACTTTCATTTTCTCAGGGAGGGACAAAAGTGGTCAGAGAGAGGTCGGTTTCCTCCTGTCCAAGAGGACAGCACTTTCACGGCTTGGGAATAACCCGGTAAACAACCGGGTAATTGCGATCAGGCTCAAAAGATAGAAAAGGAACCTTTTACCGTATTACTACATTCTGCTACTTAAGCCCTTTTCAGGACTTGGTAGCGGGAGATTGAAAACGAACAAAGCCAAGTCATCTACAGTCACTAAGCCGTGAAAATGGCTTTTCAAGTACCATGATGTTGTCCGGAGAACGGAATGCGTTGTGTCGTAGTTTACAGCTTGACTGCGATATTTGCACCTTTTGATCCAACACATGCGACTTCAGCAGACATTTTTTAGTACTGGGTTAGCATTCCCTCTTCGAACCCTTCCACTAGTCAGTCTGCCCTGTTGCAGCCTGTTATCCAGGATCACCGCGTGGAGGTGTAAAAGGATCTTGGCACTTTTGGTTCGCTGGCCTTGGCGGAAGCAGTCAGCTATGGGTCGCTGACCACTGCAGATCATGCACTGATCAGCACCTTTATCACCCTATAGAAGTGAACCCACTGAGTAGCCTTGCATTACAGTACAACTAGAAGTGACACCTTTGTTCAGTACGCACTGTGATCTAATAAAAGTCACACCAACTTACTGCCACACACAATTCGTCAAGGGTGAATACATTTGAAAGACATTCTTCCCCCCAGGATGTCATCACCTTGTCGAGTTGCGGAGCCTTGCGAGCCCCAAGGAGCCACGACGGTAGAAATGTATGATCCTGGTAGGGCCACCAAGCCGGTCAGGTCACTGAAGAGGGACCAAACTAAGAATGCCAGCAGTTAGATAGGTGGTACTCAAGAGTTTAGAAAGACTGACCACCTAGGAGAGGAAAATTCGACACAAAGTCAGGGTAGAATGAGCTAGAGAACCTGGGAGGGCGTGATATCTAAGGGCAGTATTCCCTATCAGAAAAGTCAACCTGCTGCCTTGCAGGAAGGTTGGGAACAGCCAAGGTTAGGCAAGAGAAACCTGAAAACTTGTGGGCATAATAAGGTGAAACATATATGATGATACCATGCAGAGTGGGGAAAAGGATTCAAGTTATGGTCCTCTGCCCGTGAAGCCCCAAGAGCGGGGAGAGGGCCGGGTCCTATACCTCAAGCTACTGGTCGTTACTATGACTAGGTTCGGAGAGCCAAGAATCGGGGACAGAGGAGAAGAGTGTGGCCACGCCAACTCGAGGAGAAACTGTACGGCTTAACTGAGGTAGTGACAAATACACATAGTTTACTGAAGAACCAGGAGTCCCAGACTAAATTAGCAATCCTCGCAGAAGAAGAAGAAGAAGAAGAACAACAACAACAACAATAACAACTTCAAAGACTATTTTAGTTTTACTGTACATTATATTTCTATATATGTCTCTGATACGTCAGAGCAAACACAAAATATGTGTGCTTTTTCGTGTTAGTGTCGAAGTCTAGTTGAGTCTTTTGATCTCTATTTACAGACATCTAGATCGCCTTAGACCTTAGTTCACTCAGCTGTAAAATGTTCCTGATTTTGTTCCGTGTTTGAAAAGTAATGAGAAAGCCTGAAAGGAAACCTGCTACATATATCGTAAAGCTGAAGGCTTAGAATAATAGTCTTTAACACTTCATCCTGACAGCAGTATCTGCTTCAGTGTAAATTGTGGCAAGGTTAAAGAGAGAGAGAGAGAGGAGAGAGAGATATTAACTGATGAAAGAAACTGTGGAGTACTGTCTATTGACACATCTGTTGTATATAAGATATACCGATATTTACAAATTACGACCTCTACCGCACATAGAATTGTATCCGTTCGTGTGCTGGGAGAAAAGTTTGGTAGTAGCAGCAGCATTGTCAAGTTTTCCATCATTATCTTCCATACATTTGTCGCCGGTTCTTCAGCATAAGCTGACTTTGTTACAGCAAGATGGGTATTTTAGAAAAAATTCAAGAGATCGAAAGAGAGATATCAAGAACCCAGAAAAATAAAGGTAAATGTTTACTTTACACTAAAATTAAATAAAAGCACGTCTGCAGTGATATCATTATTTATATTTCATTATAATTATATCAGACTATTTATTTAAATGGGTTTTTTTTACACAACAATTTTAGAATCTAGCTGAGGCTTAAAACAATGTAATTGGTTCAAACGACACGTCTAAACTTTAAAACTAATTACTCCCAACACAAGGAATCATTTTATTTTAGTGTTAGAAACTACGTTTACTTATTGTTGTGTCGGCATCCATCAGTGTTCACACTATCGCACGTCACTAGACTACACTAGTTTGGTGACTCGAGTGACCATCGTCATATAAAGTAGACCTATTTAATAAAACCAGTTAAAGTTAAACATGACTGTGACTAGACAACATTCTTACTTAAAACGTTATAAGAGAAAGTCAGCAAAAGAAATAATTTATGGTTCTTCAACATTTCCTACTTAGTAAGTAGTACTGAAGTAGGTACCTCCAGTTACTAATCAGACCAGCATTGAGTCTATTCACTATGTGACAGACTATGTCTATTGTTATTTTATTTCCCTGATAGTGATAGCAGTTACACTAGTCACTAGTGGATTTTATTCTGTAGGGGCTCAATCATAGAAATGTAAACAAACAAAGAGCACTGATAAATTTGTATATAAGAAAGTATGTTCAATTGTTACTCACCTTCTAAGCGCAACTTAAATTTTTGGCAATGTCACATTTTCCGACAAGTTGAAAACAGATGAAACTATATGTATGTTTTATTGATGTTTCATGCTTTTTAATTTTTTATTAAAGATGTTTTAGATCCTTTGTCCAACTGTCATCACCTCATTACAGTAGACTCTAGTCTAAACATAAAAAACAGAACAGTGTTTTTCTTGTCGCAGCCACACAACCAGGAAATCCTGTTGTTCACATTGGTTTGTTCATTATGCAAATTAGGCACTGGTTGACCACTGTATTTTAATTTTCTCTGGTAAGCTCACATTGCTGAATGCACCTTGTTTTAATTCACGAACGTACATTTCAAACCAATAAATACACATCTGAACAACAAAGCAATAGGCCAGGGATCGGGTATGCGAGTCCAGTGTAACTATGATGCCAGGAGTTCAGTGGCACTTGTGAAGCCTTCGTTGACATGGCAACCATTTCAGTTTGATGGCAAGTGTGAATGAAGCATGGGTCTGTCAAAAATGCCCATAAGCACCGGCCGCCAGAGCCTAATAGAGTATTCAAGTATTAATTTGACAGAGAAGTATTCTTGGCAAAAAATTAATATAGAGAGGTATATATAACTGGTACATAACACATTAACTAATTAACAGTTTGCTGTGTAGAAAACAATTTTTTTTATTACAAGGACATGTTTCACACTGGTGTGGTGAGTGTACAAAGTAATCTATGGTCAATTAAAATCTTGAACGAAATAAGAACTGAGAATGTATTCTGGTAAATTAGTTTTATCACTATACCTACACTAGTCTTGGTGCTTGGTGTGGCTCTGTACCACAAAAATAAACTTCTTTGACACTGTGAGAATCCCATGTTAAAAATGTCTATATTTTGTTCACAGCAACTGAATATCATTTAGGGCTCCTGAAAGCAAAGATAGCCAAATTGAGGCAGCAGTTACTAGAACCTACAGGGAAAACTGGTCAGAAGGTGAATAATCATAATGACATACATATTTTATCTTAGCACTACTGTAGGGCATGCAATTAAGCTTGTAACATATAATGACATACATATTTTATTTGAGCACTACTGTAGGGCATGCAATTAAGCTTGTAACATCTCAATTGTATTTATTTTATTAGGTTACGGCAAGGAGCGGCTAACATTTTTCAATTTGAGTTTAAATTACAGTTGCTACATAATCATTTTTACTGGGCACGTGTCTATGCCTTGGTTGGCGTCTACCTTTTCTTCCTGGAACAATGCCCCTCCCCACAAGAATTGCTTATTCCAGTCAGTTGATGTGGTTGAAAAACCTTAGTTTCCAAGACAACGTGGTTTATAAGTCAATTCTCTTCGACACTCAGATCTTACAGGATGGCTTAATTTGTTATTTTCTTTACCCAAATATAAATATGAAGTAAAAATTCAGGTTATCCATCACTTGGTGGGCTATCAACCAGGACTGTCATGCTTCTCCTTCCCCCTGGATTTGCTCCCTCTTTTTTCCAAAGCATTTGCTCACATAGTTTAGCCAACCAGCCAAAGCTTGGATCTATACAAAAGGTAGGCAGGTGTGGGGAAAACCAAATAGAGTCCAGGCCATCCTATGCTGCTAGGAGGTGTCTGCCTCTCACAGCGATGTACTATCCTGCCCTTACACAACGCACACACACACCCCAAAATATATATATACACTTGACTTTTATAAATACTCGTCAGGTGAAACATACTGATCATCAGACTATGTTAGTTGGGGTCAGGGGAAACATACTGATCAGACTATGTTAGTCGGGGTCATGTGAAACATACTGATCAGACTATGTTAGTTGGGGTCAGGTGAAACATACTGATCAGTCTATGTTAGTTGGAGTCAGGTGAAACATACTGATCAGACTATATTAGTCAGTATCAGGTGAAACATACTGATCAAGACCTCACCTTACTTCCAAGCAGTTCTTCCTGGAAACAGACTGTTACATGGCAGCTTGCTAACAATATGGGGATCAGCACTGTGGTCCCCATAGCAGTGAGATAACTGAGGAGCAATGCCTTGCACTACAGCCAGGAGGACCCCATTCTACCTTTTTAAGTATACCATGGATTGTGAGGAGAGCCACTGTTACAGTGGCCATCGGACACAAAAATTGATGAAGAGTACCTATCTCAAGTATGAGTGGTATTAGCAATAATAACATATATTTTACTTTAAATTGGGGTGGAACTGAGATGCTAGTCCAGTCAGGCGTAAAATACTGACCAGGACGCATCAGGGTCAATACACTAACCAAGACCACAATCTCTATTCCATGTAGCAATCCCTGGAAACAGGCTATTTTCAAGGCAGCCAGGCTGTCGAGATGTGGATCGATGTGATCCCCTTAGTAGTGAGCGCCACTCAGATGAAGCCAAAACATAGCACAACCGCCTGGAGGACTGCCGTCCATCTTCACCACCAAGCTCGGGATGTGAGGAAAGCTACTACCCCCCCCCACTTAACTCATTGTGGACATTAAACAACAAACAAAAACTTTAAATTGGCAACAAAATTAAGTTTGCTTTCATCAAAAGTGCATCTGTAAGTGGCTGAGCAGCTGGATCGCGTGCTTCTCACTGCTAAACTAAGTAGCGTCACACTTCAGCCACCCTAGCTCAGAAGACAAGGCAGTCATGAAGGGAGCTGGTCAATCCACCTTTTAAAATCTGAGACTTAGCAGTTTTCTTCTTCTGCGTTCATCCCAAAAAGCTGTTTGTAACATTGTGCCATGCTTTACAGCGAGGTTACAGTATTTGTGTTTGTCGTGTTGACACATCCAATTTCAGGATGGCATTTTTGTAACCAGAGTTGCATTCCCTCTTCGATCCCTAATCTCTTAGCCAGGCTGCACGGTTACAGTCTGTTTCCAGGGCTGCCACTTGGAGATGGAATATGGTCTTGGTCAGTTATTAGTCACTGACCCTGGTGCAAGCAGCTAGCTATGAGTCGCTGACTAGTTAGCTCATTTACTGCTGCATCTTTGTCCCCACTTCATCTCCGCTCGGAGTATCTCCTATCAGGATACATTCATTCTTGTGTTTTTTTTCTGTTAATAATGAAAAGAGATGAACAAATATATGAAAACATATATATTTATAAATGACCTTGTCAGACAACCAATCATGAATCTTGTCTCAACAGGGTGAAGGGTTTGATGTGATGAAATCTGGAGATGCCAGGGTTGCTCTGATTGGCTTCCCTTCAGTTGGCAAGGTAACTTACAATTGTTTACATTAAATTATTGCATTAAATAGATGTGGATCAGTCACAGCATCAGCACAGATACAAAACTAAACCCATGTAATGGCCACAAAATCTTCCTCACGGGCAAGAAACAAATTGAAACACGTAATGAGCGCAATAGCAATGACAATTGAAATTGATTTTACAACATATATAATATGACTAGGGGTGACAGCTATTAACCAGAGAGTCACCAGAAATGTAGGACATACCATGATTCACACCTTCCTGGCCACTCTCGCTAATAGCTGCCACCTAAGGTTATATTATATCCACTGTCAGAGATCGAATCTCGTGGTTTTTGTTGTGATTCAATGGGCATTTTCATTTGTTCTTTGTCTCGGTGCAGTGACTGACCCATAATTATTTCAATTTTTATCAGCTTTTGACTTTCTGTAACACCATAGCGTCGATTGATTTTTCTTTTACGTTAAATCTTCTTCTTTGTGTTCTTTCTCAATCTCCCACTACTAAGTCCTGAAAAGGGGTTTGCAAGTAGAAGGGAGTAGTCTGGAGAATGGAATGCGTTGTATTGTGGTTTACAGCTTGGTTGACTGCGATATTTGCACCTTTCGGTCTCACTTCAGCAGACATTCTTTAGTACTGGGTTAGCCTTCCTTCTTTGAATCTTTCTACTTAGCTAGTCTGCTCTGTTGCATTCTGTTATCCAGGATCACCATGTGGAGGTGTAGAACGGTCTTCACAGTTCTGGTTTGCCGGCCATGATGCTAGCAGTCAGCTGACCAGTGCAGCTGATGCGCTGCTCAGCGTCTTGATCCTTTTTACATTAAATGACAAACATGTTTTTGTTCTTGTCACTCATACTAGGGTCTCTTAAAATGATGTCCCACACGACCCTAGGGTTCCAAGGATGGGATCCAGGGATCTGTACAAGATCCCTCAATGAACAAAATACGTTTTCTTTAAAAACTTTATTTGCAGAGACAGATCAGCTCTGTATGTCAGTGCATAATTAATAGACTAATCTTATATATTCAAAATGACCTTTGATTTTTCTAATCTTTACTGTTCGACATTTGCTGCCTGCCTCAGGGGAAAAAAATCAAGAGGAGCCATTCGTCAAAGACCTGATTTAAAAAAACCAAAAAAAAACTGTCATACAACATTTTTCCCATTGCTGGGGTAGTGGAGGGGTTTTGAAGGCTGAGGACTACAGACCGTTTCGCCACTGATACGCCACGTCGTGTTCTGGATATGTTTGTTTATTTCACACCCAACAGAAAAACAACAAATGCCATACCGGTGATTCGAGCCGATGCCCTCCTTGTCAGCAGGCAGGTCTCGAAACCATTCGGCCAAGTGTTCCTTTCACTACCTAGAAGAACATTTTAAAAAGACAAATGTGCCTTTTGAAGACATTTCCATTGATTAAAGTATTATAAAAACATGGAAATACAAATAATATAAGGCAACAAAGCCCCCCCCCCCCCCCCCCCCCCCCCCCATATCACATGAAGAGCCTTGGTCTTGTTGACTAGGTATGTTTTATTCCTGCTAACACACAATTGGGCGAACACTTCATATGATCCAAGAACAGGCATTAACAATGGACATGTAATACAGATCTTTGGAACTCTGTTGAAGCAGATTAGAACTGGCTACCATATGTATATACAGACAGACTGTACACTATGAGAGCACTCATTAATTATTTAATAATAATTTTTGCTTAGGCGTCTGAGGCCGCTGCGTCGCTCGGCCATATCCATGACCAACTCTGTGGCGTGGTTCTAGGCCTCGTCCAGGGGGGAGTAGCAGGTTGCTACTTGCTGGAACCATACTGTTTGAGGACGGCCTCTTTTGTGCCTCCAATCGGTCGGGGTAAGACTTTTGGCGCAGAGGAACAACTTGTGTAGTATCTTGTGGGCATGTGTTTCCTGGTCCAGCTGTACTGCATGACCGAACAAAGAAACTCGGCGCCGGTCAAGTGTTTATGCTATTGGGTGGAGACCTGTTTTAGTAGAAACTTCCATGTTGTGGATGTAGTAATGTCATCGGATGCCCAGGATACGCCGCTGGTTGCGCATGTGAAAGGCTTCTAGTCTCGACATGTCTTGTTTCAGCAATGTCCAGGTTCCAGAGCGTAAGGCAAAACTGGGACCATGCAGGACTGGTAGATGCAGATTTTTGTCTCAAGGGAGATCTTGCCATTACTCCATACACGTTGGAGGTCGCATAAAGCGGACGCAGCTAGTTTAATCCGCCTTGACATATCGAGACCATCAGATGATATCATGCTACCGAGATAGATGAATTTGTTGGTGTCCTCCGCAGTGTGACACTGAGTTTCAATATCATGGGGTGCTGTGTCGGAAATTACGTTCCGAACTTTGGTCTTGACCCAGGATATAGACATATCTAACATTTCCAGAGAGCGCTGCAGCGCAGATCTGTCTGTGCTGAACAGGACAATGTCATCCCCGTAAACGAGATCAGTGAAGATTGACTGATCAATAGCTATACCCTCCTGATGCAAAGAGTTCAAAAAGAACAAATTCTATATGTAAGGGTTGTTACGATTATCTTCATTTCACTCTTCTTTGATCAACTGATTTTATGCTTCTAGCTCTGTGATGTTCACAAAGGAGGCCCTGTGTTTTCAGTCTTTGCTGGTACCCCACAGCTTTTCGAGCATGGTACAGGCTTCATGTAATGGATTCAGCTGTAGCAGTTGCCCCATGCTCCATCTGAAGTGTAAATGTGACAAGACAGTAGCCAGCGACTCATAGCTGGCTACTTGCAACAGGTAAGCTAACCAGAGTTGTCCAAGCGGCAGCCCTGGAAACAGGATGTACTAATCTAGCTAAGAGAATAGGCATCACAGTGGGAAGGCAAACCCTATATTAAAAAAAGCCAGCTGAAACTGGATGCATTGGGCTGAAAGGCTCCGCTTTGCTGTAAACTACGTCACAACATCCTTTCCAGGATGAACTCCAAAGAAGAAGACAGTGCCCATTGACATATTTCTTGATCACACACTCTTAAGCACATTAAAAAAATCTTTGTTGCTTCACTTATTTCTGCAGTCCACGCTGCTGAACACACTGACATCAACCTACAGTGAATCTGCTTCATACGAGTTCACCACTTTGACGTGTATACCAGGAGTCATAGAGGTAAAGTATTGCTGAACTTTGATGGGTGCTACCTTAACATTGGTCTTGTTTTTATTCTTTGTTGTTTGTGCTTTTGTTGAGGGAGTTGTCTTCCTCAGGTCTAGTATGCCACAAGAAAGAAACCACCCACAAAATTACTAATAGCCAAATGAAAGTTCGAAAGGCAAACCATGTAAGACACAGAGCTGCATCTATTAAGGACCGATTGCATTGTTGCAGAATAAAAGATAGATTTTGGCTAATTGGCATCAGGCACTGATCTCTTGGAAACCAGGATTTTAGTAGAACGGTTACAGTGTGCCACATTTACAGCTGGACTCTGTATTGCAGGTGCATTCGTCAGTAGCACCTATCTTCAGTTTATTGAATAGATAGTACCTCAGTTTCTTGTGACCTGTGCGGAGTCTGAAGACCAACGCCTGCTCTCATCATTTGTTGTGTAGCCAGTATGCTCTGTTACCATTTGTCCATGTATCTGGCCTTAATAAACCTTTTGGACTCTTTGTAGGTCACACTAGAATCTGGTTGTGGTAACCTTCCACCTTCTTCTGCTAGTCTGTCTGCCTCCTCATTGCTTTGAATGTTACAGTGGGAGGGAACCCACTGTACCACAACTCTTTTGGGTGGAGACTGCTGGCATAGTGGACAGAGTATTGGTCTTAAATCATTTAGTTCTGAATTTTTCTGGCCTTATAGTGCTGTAACCATGGACAGGGCATCTAAAAATGACAGGCTTTCGTTGCTTTCGCCTGTCAGCATTGCTTCTACTGCAGCTTTCAATGCCTCTGCTCTGAGATTGCTTGAGAATTTTTCAGTTTCCACTGACAGTGTTATCTTTCTACCGTTTGTTAGGCTCAGAAATATGCCTTCCTCTCCCCTTTTCTGTTGAGGAGATTAGATTGAAGAGGGAAAGCTAACCTGGTACCCAAAAAATGCCTGCTGAAGTCGAATGTGTCAGATCAGAAGGCGCAAATTTCACAGCCAACCTGTAAACTATGACACAAGGCATTTCGTTCTCACGACTACATCCTGCTACTTGCAAAGACCTTTTCAGGGCTTTGTAGTGGGAGTTTGAGAACGGACGAAGAAGACCCCTTCTGTTAGTGGAAATTTCTGCTAAGAAAAGCACAGGCACTGCATGTTTGCTGTCAGAGGTTATGTGTTTCCCAAGCCATTTATACAGAGCTGAGAGCTAACTCTAAATGACATATAATTTAAAAGCTCTTATTTATCTGCATAGTTCTGTGAGGTTCAGGGGGTTGAGATGTGGTGATGGGGAGGATCAAAGGCTGTCCCTTAGCGCAGAGTGATACAAAACCCTAGGTCTTGAACCACATTATTAGGATTTTGAGAAGTCTTTAAGTGGTAGCTAACATTTTTTTTTTTAAAAGTCTATATTGAAACATTCTGGAGCATGTAGGCTAGTTGTCAGAGAGCTGACTTACTAGACTGTGATTACAGCATGCCAGGGTTCGAATTCATAGACGGACAGAAAAAGGAGAAACAAAATCTTGAGTTGTGGTTCGTGCCTGGTCCTCCAGTTGACCCAATGTAAATAGATACCTGACGTATGAGTTTGGGAATGTAAACATCAATACCACGAGGTAGAAGACAGAATTATAAACCCTACTGGACCAGGGAGCTACAAGAACTGCATGACAGGGCCATAAAAGCAAGAACTACCATGGAGCAAGATCCAGTAACATCACGGAACACAACAAACAGCAAGCTATATACAGGAAAGAAAAACAGACGTATGTAAAAAAAATGTTGGCAGGAAAAACCCGCATCCCTCAACATGGAGAAAAACACCACAAAACTTTGGAGTCTGGTGAGGAGCCTAAACGAGGAGAACACCATCAGCCATCCAAAAACGGTACTTCAAGAGAGTGTCGAGACATATACAGGAAAACAAGCAGCCAATCTCCTTGCCACAGGTTTTGCAGAAGACACCAAAATAAACATGTCCAAAGTGAAAGATAGGTGGAAAATGAACTAAAAAAGATTTTCCGCCTCAGAACAGGTCATTGCAGACTGAATTCACATATGCATAAAATGAAAGCACCACAGACTGCTCAATGCACATGTCAGAGAGGACACCAGACTCAGAACACATCCTGCAAACATGTCCACTGCGCCAAAGCTCCCCGAAGAAGACCTAACATGAGGGAAAAAAAATATACAATACAAACTGTGGGGAACCATTGAGGACCTGCGACTGACGTGTCGCTTCATGAAGACGGCACACCTGGTGGCATAAAACGAGCAAACGAAACTGAACGCAAAAATGAAGAAGGAATGTAAAAACAGCAAGTGAGGCAACTGGCCACATTGCCTCACATAGGCTGCGGCGTAGTACATGAATGAAGCGCTATCTTCATCCGCTGTGACAATTGTTGCCATGCAACAGGCTGTTATCTTTTTATTGAAACATTCATTAATTTATCTGCCTTTTTACTGCAACGTGAAGCACACACTGCAGCTTGCCCCCTTAAAGGAAGCCCGTTTCCAAGCATTTGCATTCATTCACCTTATTACTCCAATGTGTACCATATGCCATCACTGCTACTTGCCCCTTAAAGGAAGCCTGTTTCCAAGTATATCATTCATTCACCTTATTACTCCAATGTGTAACATATGCCATCACTGCAGCTTGCTCCTTAAAGGAAGCCTGTTTCCAAGTATATCATTCATTCACCTTATTACTCCAATGTGTAACATATGCCATCACTGCAGCTTGCCCCTCAAAGAAAGCCTGTTTCCAAGTATATCATTCACTTTTGTGCTCCTATGTGAAGCATGTTTTAACGTCAACTAGCCCCCTTTATGGGAGTCTGTATCCAAGCTTTTGCAGTGGCTGGTTTTCCTAATGATAAGGTTTCTGGATCCAAGCACAATTAATTGCTTGGAAGGTGACAGTGGCCATATTCTTTTCATCCTGGGCACCTCTCAAATCTTAAAACATCATTTTTATTTTATTTACATTCCAGCGTCATCATTCACCAGATGTTGTTGAATGCTCACAATAAGTATGATTATTATTTTGTGTGCCCTAAAAAGGACATTAAGTAGCGGATTGTCATAGCTTTCCTCATATCCCGAAGCTTGTTGATGAAGGTGGAACAGGGTCCTCCAAGCTTCATCTGTGTGTCGCTCACTATTTTGGGGATCACATCGATTCCTCACCACGTTAGCCATGCTGTCGCGAAAACAGCTCATTTCCAGGAAGGGCTGCGTTGAAGCCGAGGGTCTTGGCCAGTATGTTTTACCTGACCGTGACTAACATGTCTGAACAGTATGTTGTGCCTGACCAGACGTAATGTCTTCCTTCTCTTCACCAGATATATAAGATTTTAAAAAATCAAGAAGTTAAAAAAAAAGAAGACCCAAATGGAAAATAGGTGAAGAAGATATTGAAAGTGTTAGTTTTATAATGTCAATATTTTATTTCTCAGTACAATGGAGCAAATATTCAACTACTTGATCTTCCAGGGATTATAGAAGGAGCCGCTCAAGGTATGGCATTTTAACTTCTTTTATTATTGTTCAACTGTTTTTAAGTTTGACTACATCTTTATTGACCTTTTACTGTCCAGGCTATTTTTGTCGAATTGTGTGTCTTTCCATACCGCCAAATGCCAGAAATTTGTGCCGCAAATTAATATTGAACAAATAAAGCTAAAATTACAATCTAAATATCGTAAGACACATAAACTATCTATTACACGAAGTATTCATAATAAAGATTATATATTAGTATAAAGCATTAATGCCACAGAAAAACCTAAATGACGCACTAAATAATATTTGAAACGTGCAACACTAAGTAAGGACGAGGATTTGGGGAGATATATATTTGATTGATAGGTGGATGGTTTAAACAAATGGCAAAACTAAATCTGGCCTTGATACATTTGATTGACTATGATTGATAGGCAGGTGGTTTAAACAAATGGCAAAACTAAATCTGGCCTTGATACATGTGATTGATAGGTGGATGGTTTAAACAAATGGCAAAACTAAATCTAGCCTTGATACATTTGATCGACTGTGATTGATAGGCAGGTGGTTTAAACAAATGGCAAAAGTAAATCTAGCCTTGATACATTTGATCGACTGTGATTGATAGGTACATGGTTTAAACAAATGGCAAAACTAAATCTAGCCTTGATACATTTAATCGACTGTGATTGATAGGTAGATGGTTTAGACAAATGGCAAAAGTAAATCTGGCCTTAATACATTTGATCGACTGTGATTGATAGGTACATGGTTTAAATAAATGGCAAAAGTAAATCTGGCCTTAATACATTTGATCGACTGTGATTGATAGGTACATGGTTTGAACAAATGGCAAAACTAAATCTAGCCTTGATACATTTAATCGACTGTGATTGATAGGTAGATGGTTTAGACAAATGGCAAAAGTAAATCTGGCCTTAAAACATTTGATCGACTGTGATTGATAGGTACATGGTTTAAACAAATGGCAAAACTAAATCTGGCCTTGATACATTTGATCGACTGTGATTGATAGGCAGGTGGTTTAAACAAATGGCAAAAGTAAATCTAGCCTTGATACATTTGATCGACTGTGATTGATAGGTACATGGTTTAAACAAATGGCAAAACTAAATCTAGCCTTGATACATTTAATCGACTGTGATTGATAGGTAGATGGTTTAGACAAATGGCAAAAGTAAATCTGGCCTTAATACATTTGATCGACTGTGATTGATAGGTACATAGTTTAAACAAATGGCAAAAGTAAATCTGGCCTTGATACATTTGATCAACTGTGATTGATAGGTACATGGTTTAAACAAATGGCAAAACTAAATCTGGCCTTGATACATTTGGTCGACTGTGATTGATAGGTAGATGGTTTAAACAAATGGCAAAAGTAAATCTGGCCTTAATACATTTAATCGACTGTTATTGATAAGCAGATGGTTTAAACAAATGACAAAAGTAAATCTGATTGAAGAAAGTGGTCAGGACAAAATTCAACCTCAGAATCATCAGAAACATTCAACTATTTCATTATTATTGGAGAAAG
Organism: Ariolimax columbianus; assembly: GCA_036924085.1. Taxonomy (NCBI): domain Eukaryota; kingdom Metazoa; phylum Mollusca; class Gastropoda; order Stylommatophora; family Arionidae; genus Ariolimax; species Ariolimax columbianus. The sequence continues at coordinate 76,172,055 of JAVGWX010000006.1, forward strand.
TGTCTTTAATGGAGATCTAACAAGAGCTAGAGAGAATGGCTCACATTCTGACACATAAGGGATATGGATGATCAGTGATGGATGCGGTGGTTGATTCTTGGAAGACAAAAGCAAGGAAGTTTCATGCATTGCATTCTTCTTCTTCTTATCTTTAAGAAGTTCTCTGTAACAGGTTTTTTGGATTTCTAGGCCACTTTTTAGTTTGGAACTTCTTTGAAAATGCGTTCAACCCTTTTCCAATATGCAACTAACTTCTCTGTTAAGGCAATTCCTTCCTCAGTTTCTTAGTCGAAATATGCACTTTTGACTGATGCACTCAGACATAGCTGGATGTTACTGAAGTGTGCGCGGATGTAAGTCAAGAACTGTTTGTAATTTAAATTACACACAAGAATAAATAGGAGTAAGTCATGGTATTGCTGTGCACAAAAGATAATTTTTTAAAACCACAAATTGCAGGTAACTCTAGACATTGACATATGTGTCGCCACATCATTCTGTTGCTTGACAGATGTTTACTACCCATGGCAGTTGACATTAGCCCAGTCAGATGTTATGAGATTTATGTTTTCCGCATGTGATTTGAAGTGCACACACTGGCATATTCCAGCGTAATCTTTTTTTAATCTTTATTCATATATTCATGTGATTACTTTGTATCCAGCAGTATAATATTTGACATCCACAACAATCATATATCAAGTATTTAAAATGTGTTGTTAATATGTTTCTAGGTAAAGGTCGAGGTCGTCAGGTGATTGCCGTTGCCAGAACTGCAGATCTGATTATTATCATGTTAGATGCGATGAAAGGAGAGATACAACGGTAAATTGATGGTCCAATTAAATGTTGGCTAAACTGTGATTTAAAGACCTTGGGGATGTCTATGTAGATGTTGCTGGTGTACACGCTGTATGGATTAGTCAGTTGCCCGTCGCAAGCGATGATGGCGACATCATCAGACAGTTATTTTGTCTTGATGATGTAACTTGTATTTGGATTATAGTGAGGAAGAAGCTGAGCTGGTCATCAACTTCACTCTCTGGTCCCGAACTACCTTGGTCCAGTGGCAAGACATAAGTCAAAACGACTGGGCAGGGCATGAGCTGCAGCGGTCAGCGACCCATAGCTGCCTGCTACCGTCAGGGCCAGTGAACCAGAGCTGCAAAGACCCTTCTACACCTTCACACAGTGATCCTGGATAACAGACTGCAGCAGGGCAGACTTGCTAAGGAGAAGGGATCGAAGAGGGAATACTAACCCGGTACTCAAAAAATGCTTGCTGAAGTCAGAAGTGTTTGACCGAAAGGTGCAAATATCGCAGTCAAGCTGGTAACTACAACACAACGAATTCTGTTCTCTGGACTACATTCTGCTACTTTAAGCCATTTCAGGGTTTAGTAGCGGGAGATTGAGAATGAATGAAGCCAAGCCAAGCCATTTGTATGGATGCATTAGTGTGTTTGCCTATTTATAATACTTTATACTTGAGATCTATGCCATTCTTGACAGCATACACTGATTATTTGTGTCAAAACAAAATCATACAAACACGTTTCTTACCACTCGTTATATGTTTATCCTAGATTCTAGCAGGAAATTGGGCTAGATTCAAGGTGGTAGTAGTGTTGTTTTTTTCATTAATTCTTCATTTATGGATGCCTCTCTCTGAAACTGAACTTGTTTGCACATCAAGAAGCCTATGTCACTATCTTTTCAAGTTTTTATTTTTATTTTTTTTGTGAAACCTTCCCACTTCAGATGTGTCTGGGTTGTTTTTTTCACAGGGAACTACTAGAAAAGGAGTTGGAAGAGGTTGGAATAAGGCTCAACACAAGGAAGCCAAATATATACTTCAAGGTAAGTTTAAGTTGGTAAAACATTCCAGAAAGTGCTTTAAGTGCTAACATTGGAGATAAATTCAGGATAAAAGTTTTGCTGTATAATTTTTAGCAAATTCTATCATGCACTTTGGGTTGTAAAACTTAAAACTAATTTCAAAAATAACTTTTCATTGTAAATTTTGGAAAGATATTTCATTTAAAAATTGTGATCATAAAGATTGGAGAAGAAGAATGGGTAAGAACAATAGAACAAATTAGGGCATATGGTAAATCATAAACAGGAGCCTAAACAACTGATTGATTGATTCTCCTTTTCACTCTAAGTAAAGTATAGGGCAACCACTATAGTTTGCCCCCTTTTCAGGAAGCCGGTATCAGACCATTTGCAGTGGCAGTGATTTTACATGGCGAGATTGCTGACTCCATGCACAGCCCTTTTACAATATACTTGGAAGGTTACAGTCCCTTTTCTTTTAAATTCAGGCACCACTCGGATGCGGGTCCAAGTAGTCGGCTTAAAATAGGAGTGGGTGGGGAGTGTTCATTGTAGCTGTATTTTCTAGTGGAAACCAGAATGAATGTATCACACCATTGACTGACTTGAAATATTGTTGATATGTTTGTTGAATGCTGTTTATCAGTGACTTCTTTGTTCACTTTCAAAATAACTACTTCTATGTTCACTTTCAACACTTTTTATGAGGCATGTTCAAATGAAACCAGACCTAACTGCACCAAGTGAACATACGTACGATGCGCATGATGACGTCGCTTCTAATGTAAACAGCACATACCAACCGTCAAGTTTGCAAAATTTCATTATCCTTTGACTCATAGTTTCCTCAGCAGACCGTTGAAAACATGGCGGGTGTGATACGGAACCCGTCCAGAGTTAATTAGCGAGCAGTGATTCAGTTTCTAACAGCTGAAGGATATCAACCAGTTGACATTCATCACAGAATGCAGGCAGTGTATGGTGACAAAAGTGTGTCGAAGACAACAGGGAAGAACTGGACAACAATGTTTAAAGAAGGACATGAGTTAACGAAAGATCTTTAGAGAACAGGTATGGTGCATATTGTTACATCAGAAGATGCCATCGCCAAAATTGATGCAGCAATTCGGGTGGACTGTCGCCGGAGCTTATGTGGTGCAGTTAGATCAGCTTAATTTGAAACGCCTTGTATGTTCACCTTCAACACTTTTTCTATGTTTACTTTCAATACTACTTCTATTTTTTGCTTTCAGCACTACTTCTATGTTCACTTTCAACACAACTTCTATGTTCACTTTCAGCACTACTTCTATGTTCACTTTCAGCACTACTTCTATGTTCACTTTCAACACTACTTTTATGTTCACTTTAAATACTACTTCTATGTTCACTTTTAACACTACTTCTATGTTCACTTTCAACACTTTTGCTATGTTCACTTTCAACAGCAAAAGAAAGGAGGGGGCATATCCTTCAATGCGATGATGCCTCTAACAAAAACCAATGAAAAAATGGTACAGATGATCTTGCACGAGTATAGTATCCTTTAATTATTGGTGCAGCCTAACACCAGATGGTACTTCTTTGTTAACTGTTACCTAATTGTATTCACTTCATATATTCACTTCTCTTCAGCCCTTTGAGTGTGTACAGATCTTTTTGTATGTACTTACAGTCGAGTATGCAGACAAACAGGTGATTGGTCTGTTGTGTCTTTGCGTGCTGGAGGGGCCACCTTCATGCAGGCCGATATTGTGTAGGATTTCATTAACTTTAGAATCTTTGCCTGGACAATATTTTTGTTTGTTTTTGCGTTCGCCTTATTTCTCTAATCCCCAAGGCAGTGTGCGTTGCACTGTGGTTTTTATTTTTGCGCCTGTTGGCCCAGTGCATCCGACTTCAGCATTCATTTTATGTAAGGGTCTGCTTCCTCCTGCATTTTCTAAGGGTTTGCTTCCCCGGGGTAACAGCTGGTGCTGCGATGGGAATCGAACCCAGCACCTTCGGATTGTGAGCCGTGCCACTAGGCCACGCCATCCCCTGGACAGTATTTTACAGCCTGCTCTTTTCTATTTTAAACTGTCAAGAGTTCTCTAACAAGCACAGTGTGTACACAGGACCACCAAGTTCATTGTCCGTCATGTTCTACTGATATCTCTTTGATTCTATCCAACAGTTCCGCAATATTGGAACAATAGTCTTACATCATTTCAATCTCTTTATTCTGAAATTATCACAAATTATGAAAGTTTGGTTGTTGTTTGTGTTGTTCTCAATGTTTCAGAGCAGTGCAATAGAATAAAGTTAATTTGAAGTTTAAGATTTGTATTTTTGTGTTGGACTATAGTTCGCTAATGGAATGAAAGCTCCTCTCGCCCTTTTTTATAATTTTTATTTTGATGTATTTGTCAGCACCTCCTAATTTGTCAACATTACTGCCAAGATGTCTCCACGTGACTGCACATCTTGCAGGAGTGTATGTGAAAACACAATCTCATTTGTCATTAGTTGCATTTATTATCATAATCTATGTTTTTCTCTATTCTCAGTTGTTTTTTATTTGAGCATTCTCGTTGTTTTTTATTTGAGTACTCTCAGTTGTTTTTTATTTGAGTATCCTCAGTTGTTTTTTATTTGTGTATCCTCAGTTGTTTTTTATTTGAGTATCCTCAGTTGTTTTTTATTTGAGTATCCTCAGTTGTTTTTTATTTGAGTATCCTCAGATGTTTTTTATTTGAGTATCCTCAGTTGTTTTTTATTTGAGCATTCTCGTTGTTTTTTATTTGAGTATCCTCAGTTGTTTTTTATTTGAGTATCCTCAGTTGTTTTTTATTTGTGTATCCTCAGTTGTTTTTTATTTGAGTATCCTCAGTTGTTTTTTATTTGAGTATCCTCAGTTGTTTTTAATTTGAGTATTCTGTTATTTTCTTTGTGTATTCTCAATTGTTTTTTATTTGAGTATCCTCAGTTGTTTTTAATTTGAGTATCCTCAGTTGTTTTTTATTTGAGTATCCTCAGTTGTTTTTTATTTGAGTATCCTCAGTTGTTTTTAATTTGAGTATCCTCAGTTGTTTTTTATTTGAGTATCCTCAGTTGTTTTTTATTTGAGTATCCTCAGTTGTTTTTTATTTGAGTATCCTCAGTTGTTTTTAATTTGAGTATCCTCAGTTGTTTTTTATTTGAGTATCCTCGGTTGTTTTTTATTTGAGTATCCTCAGTTGTTTTTAATTTGAGTATTCTGTTATTTTCTTTGTGTATTCTCAATTGTTTTTTATTTGAGTATCCTCAGTTGTTTTTAATTTGAGTATCCTCAGTTGTTTTTTATTTGAGTATTCTGTTATTTTCTTTGTGTATTCTCAATTGTTATTTTTCTTTTGAGTGTTTTTAGTTACTATTTCTATGATCTTTCAACAAGTATACTTTCAACCATATGGCTTGGCTTGGCTTCGTTCGTTCTCAATCTCCCGCTAACAAACCCTGAAAGGGCTTAAGTAGCAGAATGTAGTCCAAAGAATGAATGCATTATGTCGTAGTTTACAGCTTGACTGCGATATTTGCACCTTTCGGTCCAACACATCCGACTTCAGCAAGCATTTTTTTAGTACTGGGTTAGCATTCCTTCTTCGATCACTTCGCCTTAGCCAGTCTGCCCTGGTGCAGCCTGTTATCCAGGATCATCGTGTGGAGGTGTAGAAGGGTCTTGGCAGCTCGTGTTCTCTGGCCTTGACGCTAGCAGTCAGCTATGGGTCGCTAACCGCTGCAGCTCATGCGCTGCTCCGCAAGACCGTATTATGTGACACTCTCTCTTGCAACCTAATCCCCAATATACGCCATAGATACCTCATGTGAAAGGTGTTGAGCCGTCGTTCCTGTTTACTGTAAGTACTCCAAGTCTCACTTCCATAGAGCGCCAATATAAATGAAATAACATAATGTAATATAAGTGGGTATGAAAAATAACCTTATTGTGGAGATTCTGTTAATAAAAAATTAATATTAAAGTTTTTGACTGCCTCTCTAATTTATCTGCTAACAGATAATATTAGTACGTTAGTAGCATTTCACTTTCTACATTCCACATCAAAATTTGACACAGCTGCTATATTTTTTAGCGTCTCATGTTTTTCTATGGTTGTTGACTTTGAGAGCCTGTAACTTTTTTATTTGATGGTCTATAGATATGATTTCTGTGTGTAAATAGATAAAAGAAACAGATTAATAAAGAACTTGTTGGTGTTGTCTTTGTTGTATGTGTGTAGGGTGATTCCCTGGCAAAGTGGTTAAGCCGCTGGCCTCGTAATCAGGTGGTGTGGGTTCGACTTTTGACTCCGCCGTCTTTTTCACGGGTGCTTGATGTGGAGCCTCCTGCATCTCATAGTCACCCCCTAGTCGTCTTGTCCTTGACTTGCCACTGGGTTCGGACGGCTCGAGACGAGAGGGTGAGGATAAAAAGTAGCGCAGTTAATCCTTACTAAAAATAGCGCTAGCAAAATAAATCATGCCATCATCGTCTACGATGGACGGCTGCCTTTGCCTTTGTATGTGTGTCAGTTTCTGAGATACAATAAGGTGAACATTTTTAAAAACAGCACATATAATTAGACTCACCTATTCTTGGTGCAGTCAATTTTTTTTATTGAAACAGATGGCGTTTAGTGTTCTTTTACAAGATCAGCAAACCTGTTAGTTTCCACTACAAATGTATTTATTACAACTACATAAACAAACTAAACAGATCTACCTCATAAATCGTGTTGCAACACCATTAGGCACAATAACTTCATCGTCCTCAAAAATGGGCAAATCTTCCATGTCACAAAAAAGTGAATATATGGTTTCAAAATTGTCTAAAAAATTGTAAGCGCAGTTCTTGAGCAAATCGTAATGGCAAGAAGGAAGTGAACTCTATTTTGAATTCAAATACCCGTATGCTCAGCTGTTTCTCTATTTTGAATTCAAATACCCGTATGCTCAGCTGTTTCTATAACATTAACCCGGATGTTTATACACGACAAAATGGCGATTAAGCGTCTGTCGCGCATTTGGTTGCCAGAGACATTTCTTGTCTGTCTCACTGGAATGTCTTTGTATTACAATATTTGTCCTTCTATTTTCTTTCTAGTAGGAGTGTAAACAGGAGTAAACAGTTGAAAATCTGAAAATCAAATGTGTTTCTTACCACATGTTCCACTGTGGCACCCAGTTGACTTCTCTACAGAAATCCTGAACTAAACATTTATGAGCATTCATAGGATTTCTGTAACACACTTCTTCTTTGTTGTTCGTTCGTTCTCAAACTACTGCTACCAAGCCCTGAACAGGACTTTGCAAGTAGCAGGATGAAGTCCAGAGAACGGAATGCACTGTGTCGTGGTTTACATCTTGACTGCGATATTTGCACCTTTCGGTCCAACACATCTGACTTTAGCAGGCATTTTTGGGAACTGGGTTAGCCTTGCCTCTTTGATCCCTTCTCCTTAGCCAGTCTGCCCTTGTTGCACCATGTGGAAGTGGAGAAGGGTCTTGGCAGCTATGTTTCGCTGGATCTGATGCCACCTGTCAGCTAAGGGTTGTTGACTCTGACGCCACCAGTCACCTTTAGGACGCTGGCTCTGACGCCACCAGTCAGCTTTGGGTCACTGACCGCTACAACTCATGCACTGCTCAACATCTTGATCCCTGTAACCCACTATGTCATGTCATGAAATGCTGGCTTCATGCACAACCTACCTTAATCGTCATCAACAACAGGCAAATAGGCTGCAGAGGTCCTATTCTTTCAACCCCAAAAAGGGACCTTGGTATCCACATAGCGAAAATTATGATGACAAAAGGCTGACACATAGTGCATATTTAAAGAACTTGAAAATTATTTATTCATAATTACAGGAGCTTTTGTGACAATCAGATTCGTTAACTTGTGTACAGAAATATTCAATGCTGAAGTTCTATTCAGGGAAGATTGTACATCAGATGAGTTTGTGGATGTCATTCTGGGTACCAGAGTCTACATGCCTTGCCTTTATGTAAGTAGCCACTATAATCTTCTTCTTTTTCATCATTATCTCTCAAATAGCCACATCTGTTTCCATCATAAAGCTGTCTGTCAGACTTATCTCATAACAACTGCTGTGACACAGGCTGTTTCAAGGAACACAAACAAGAATGTGAGATAGGGTTCTTTATCAGTATGTTTGGGGAGAGGAGGCTAACATCTGGTCAGGCAAAACATACTGATCAGACATGTTAGGCAGGGTCAGGTCTAACATACTGACCAAGACCTACACTTCACTTTCACGCAGGTCTTCCTGGAAACAGGCTGTTCTTCTTGACACCCTGGCTAACGAGGTGGGAAATTGACATGAGATCCCTGTAGTAGTGAGTGACACACATTTGATGTCAACCATAGTACAACCACTTGGAGGACCCCGGTCCACCTTTATCAGCAAGCTAGGGATGTGAGAAAAACTGCTGCAACTCGCCACTTAGTGCCCTTTTCAGAGCATACAAAAGAGTAAGCTTACTCATTGTGGGCATTCAACAACAACAACAACATAAGTATGTTTCATCTGATTACTCCTTGCTCCTGTTTTTTTTATATAAAAGAATGCATACAATCAATCGCAAAGATAAGGCCATGTGGCAATATTCATATTTCAAACAGACAACCACAGATTGAGACACCAGCTGTTCAACATATTAAAAAATGGACACACATAGAAGTGCCACTCTGATGAAACAGACAAATGGTAGAATATTTTCTATTTGCCTGTCGACTCCACGAGAGAAGCAGAAGGACAGGATAAACCTCTCCAATCCATCTGAAGTATGTTGGTGGGAAAAACTGGAGACAGACGTTTGAGTGATATAGATTTCTCCTTCGGCGTTCGTCATGAAAAAGATGTGTCATAGTTTACAGAGAGGCTGAAATATCTGCACTTTTCAACTTGACACATCTGATTTCAGGTGGCTTTTTTTTAGTAATGTGTTTGCCTTCTCTATTCAATCTCTATCTCGTAGCCAGACTGCACTAGTACAGTCTGTTTCCAGGGCCGACATGTGGAGGCAAAATAGGGTCTCGATCAGCTGTGGTTCACTGATCCTGATGCACGCAGCCAGCTATGAGTCTCTGGCTGCGATCATCTCATGCACTGCTGCATCTTGGCCTCGAAATAGATTTGAAATCAGATGATGAAGGTCTCGTCTTATTATTGTTAAGTAAAGCTAAATTCGATTTGTCAGCCCCTATGTAGACATTCAGTTTTGCAGCCATTTTATTTCCCGCCCTATTCAGGTATACAATAAAATTGATCAGATATCTATTGAGGAAGTTGACAGACTGGCCAGGCGACCGCATACAGTTGTACTAAGGTAGGAAGTTCATAATTATTTACTTTGGCATGTTATTTTTGTTAAATATGTAGAGTAGCAGGGCTGTTTGAGCTTCAACATCTAACAGCAAAACTGACAGGCCAGGCTTTGTAACCTAATTACACCGTGCATCGATCTGTGAACGGGTACCTGCCTGTTAGAGTTAGTGAAGATGGGACAAAGTAAAAAGGAAGGCAACTAGCCACACTACGTCATAAAAGCTGTGACATCATACAATGACGTCTTTAACACTTCATCCCCAACAGTCGTTTCTTACATGGGACCACCTTTGCTCTTTGAAACATTTCAGTCTTTTGTTGATATAATTTTTCATTCTCTCCTGGTGTTTTTGTATCATCATTCCTCATTTCTCATCCTTTCATCATGTTTTATGTCATAATTTCTCTTCCTTTCATTATGTTTTTATGTCATAATTTCTCATCATTTTATCATGTTTTAATATCCTAATTTCTCATCCTTTTATGTTTTTATATTCTCATTTTTCATCCTTTTATCATGTTTTATATCCTCATTTCTCATCCATTTATCGTGTTTATATTCACATTTCTCACCATTTTATCATGTTTTATATCCTCAATTCTCCTTTTATCGTGTTTATATCCTCATTTCTCATCCTTTTATGTTTTATATCCACATTTCTCATCCTTTTATCGTGTTTATATCCTCATTTCTCATCATTTCATCATGTGCCATCACTTCTCAGTCAGTGCTCATTTCTTGCAGCTGTAACATGAAGATGAACCTGGACTACTTGCTAGATCAGACGTGGGAGCACCTGGCCTTGCTGAGAGTCTACACCAAAAAACGAGGAGGTAGTCAGTCACCTCTTGTGTTTTGAGTGAATATTTATTTCAAATATTTGATCTGCTATCATGACTTGATCTTCCCTTTAAGACTTGCATCTGTTGTTAGCCACTGATTTCATTCTTTTCTACCCTTCTGCGTTCAGGTTTTTTTGTCATGCTATATCTGTAGTCCCGTCGCTAGGACAGTCCATAGTTCTCTCCAGGTCTGGGTGGCAGCCTCACAGCTTCTGCATCACCCCGGCTCCTTCTGGCCAGGCTTGGCATCATAGGTATCTATATGAGCCACTGTAAGGGGGACTCAGTGGTCCCGAGGTAAGGTGTCCGTCTCACGTGCCGGAGGTCGCGGGTTCGAATCATGACAGAGACCAGGATTTTTTTCAGTGGGTCTTCTGATAAAAATTCCCCTGTTCTCTGCACAGCGAGATCGGACTTCTATGTTCAGTGTCGAGCACATTAAAATTCCCTTTGGCAGTTGGAATTCAAAAAGTGTAGACTTAATGGCCGCTGTCCGGACAAAATTCACAGTTGTTCTACCCAAAAATTTGCCCAAAAGCTATTTGTACCTTTCCCCCGGATGGTTTGTTAAGACCAGCTATAGATGGCGTCTAACTGTCTGCAGGTCTACTTAGCTCTAGTGTGGAGTCTATTAAGATGGACTCGCATATCGGTTAAACCACTCTCTAAGAATCTGGTTGTATTCAGTCTTCGAAACCAGTATAAAGACGTTAAATAAGGCAATGGGTTGCTTGGTCAGTTGCAATACTCTGCCTTTCCCTGGACTTTAGGTTGGCAGAGGCACTGGCTGCTTGGGTGACTCCTTTCGAGGCTAAGGACCCAGCTCAATTCCTTCCCGGTTGTAGTTAGGTTAGATTGTCGCATGAACATGTCTGTAGATGCATGTGTTCTAATTTTTCTCTGTGTCTGCGTTGTAGCTAACACACTCTGTCTTAGACAGACCAGGTTGTGTTATGTATTCTGTGTTGTTTCCCATAGCCTTTTCATCTCCCGGTGGTGACTGCAAGGTAACAGGTTGGTTTGTTTGCCAAGGTTCCTTCTCCATGGCTCTTATTCGCTAGAATATACCTGCCATAGGACATATGAGGTATTTATGTGGGAGCAACAGTGCCAACTGTTGTCCCACCCAGTCCTGCAGAGATACATTGCTGTTTGGTCCGCGCCTGCTTATTTATCCAGTTATAATTGACTTAGACCACAGCTGACACACAATATGGGAGTCGTTCCGCCACCTGTGGGCGTGCCTGGTTGGGATCGGTCGCCTTTGTCCTCCAGGTGTTTTCTACCCATAGAGTCATAGATGCTGATTTCTTCTTCTTCTTCGTTCGTTCTGAATCTCCCGCTACCAAACCCTGAAAGGGCTTAAGTTGCAGAATGTAGTCCAGAGAACGGAATGCGTTGTGTTATAGTTTACATCTTGGCTGCGATATTTGCACCTTTCGGTCCAACATATCTGACTTCAGCAAGCATTTTTTAGTACCGGGTTAGCATTCCCTCTTTGATCCCTTCTCCTTAGCCAGTCTGCCCTGCTGCAGTCTGTTATCTACGATCACTGCGTGGAGGTGTAGAAGGGTCTTGGCAGCTATGGTTCGCTGGCCCTGACGCTAGCAGTCAGCTATGGGTCGATGACCGCTGCAGCTCATGCGCTGCTCAGCATCTTGATCCCAGATGCTGATTTGATTTAGTGACTCCTACTATCAGTTGTGCTGGTCTTGTTTTCATTTTCTAGTTGCTTTTAGTGTCTACATGGTAGGGTAGTCTAACCTTCCGCAGTTACCTTCAAAGGGGTCAAAGATGCAGCAGAGTGAATGAACTGACAACAGCCAGCGACTATAAGCTGACTGCTTGCATCAGGGACAGAGTACCAGAGGTGACCTTGGCCCTATTCCACCTCCAAGCAGAAACAGGCTAGATAAGTGAAGTCTGGAGATAAGAGAATAAGGATCACAGTGGGAAGGAAAATGTGGTACCCTAAAATTCCAACTGAAACCGAACGTAATAGGACAAAAGGTGCAGATTTTGCAGCCTATCTGTAAACAACGTCATAATGTCCTTTTCAAGAGGAATGCTGAAATAGAAGAAGAATGGTTGAATCTTCTTCTACCTCGTTTATCTTCAGACCTCAACTTCAATGGGCAGCAGTCGACTTAAGGCTCTGTACACATCCGTACAGCTTCTCGTGGAAGGACACTGGCTCTCGTGGAAGGACACTGGCTGTTGCCAAATGCTACCTCTTTTGTCGGTATACAGTGGACAGGACTGCAAAATATGTTCTGACTTCATGGGGACTGTGCTGCAGGCACAAAGGTCTGTAGTGCCAATCTTGAACTTGTTGTACAGATGGCATCTAAGTCTGTTGTGACCTGTGCGAAGCCAGAGAATTATCACCTGGTCTCGCCTGGAGAGTTGATGTTAGGCATCGTTTTCTATGTGGCCAGGGTGGTCTTTTTTCCATTTTCCACTGTACGTTGCCCTGATGAATGCTTTTGTCTCATTGTATGTGATTTCTGTATTACTCTGCTGCAGCATTCCTCCCTCTCTGGCGAGTCTGTCTGCCTCCTCATTGCCTAGAATGTTGCAGTGGGCTGATATCCCCTGGACTGTGCTTTTTTTTAAGCACTGGGACAGGCGTTCGAGCGAGTCTGCCAGAGCACAGAGTTCATTTTTGGGCTGGTTCTTTAGCGCCATTAACACTGCGGGGGTGTTTGTGAAAATGACCACTTCCTTTTCTGCCTGCTCCTTGTGGTCTGTAAGGATTTCAGCTGTTTGTCTCAGGGCACTGGCTTCGGCACTGAAGTTGCTGCAGCGTCTCCCAGTGACAAATGCTGCTGAGTATACTAATGGTTGAATCAGTGAGAAGAAGGATTTACTGGTCATACCAAACAAAAATAACATCATCAACAAACTACAGCACTGAGAGCAGAGAATAATCTTCCAACTTGGGACAGAACACATCAGACTTAGCAAATACATAAACAAGTTTGATTCTGTACATGAACCTAACTGCTGCAACTGTGCCCATCCATTTGAGACCGTTCCACAAGTGCTGCTCACTTGCTCAGGAATCACAGCAGAAAGAGAAAAGTTATTGCCTGACACTCCCACAATCACTAAGACTTTATATGGCTCTACTCGCCAGCTACAAAACACCTACAAATTCAACTTGGCACTGACTTGGAAAAGAACAAACAGCTCGGCAGCTCAAGTTAATCAACAACAACTCTCCTTAATCGCCTCTTGTGTACATTAGCTGCCTATCACAAACGATGATGGTGAAATCAACAGATGGTTTTGTCTTGATTCAAACGGGGGGGGGGGGGGGGGGGGGGGGGGGGGGGGGGTTTGCCTTTTTTTTCCCTTAACCGTTCGCCTTATTTCTCTAATCCCTACGTTTTTATTTTGCGCCTGTCGGCCCAGTGGATCCAACTTTGTCATGCATTTTATGTAAGGCTGTGCTTCCTCCTATAGGGATTCCGTGGCGAAGTGGTTAAGCTGTCGGCCTCGTGATCAGGTGGTGTGGGTTCGACTCCAGACTCCGCCGTCTTTTTCACGGGTGCTTGATGCGGAGTCTCCTGCATCTCGTAGTCGCCCTCTAGTCGTCTTATCCTTGACTTGCCACTGTGCTCGGGCGGCTCGAGACGAGAGAGTGAGGATATAAAGTAGTGCAGCTAATCCTTACTAAAAATAGCGCTAGCAAAATTAATTATGCCATCATCGTCTACGATGGACGGCGGCCTTTGCTTTTTTTTTTTGCTTCCTCCTGCATTTTTTAAGGGTTTGCTTCCCCCGGGTAATGGCCGGAACTGCGATTGGGGAGCAAACCCAGTACCTTCAGATTATGAGTCATGTCACTTAACCACTAGTCTGGTCCAGTTTGCCTTAAACTAACTTATGTGTCTAGATTAAGCTTACCATTCTCAAATAGCATGAGGTGAACAGACACACCTTTTTTACAGCCAAAAGACATGACTTTGACTATTGATTGCGGTATATTTATCTGATAACACTCAAATCTGATCAATTTTTGTGGTGCGGTCTAACTTACTTACTAGATTTGTTTCTTGTGGTCCAAGGCAGGAGCCACAATATCATGAGTGTTTACAAAAAAAACTTCATCCAAACGCAGGCCCTCTTTCAGCTTACAAGCTTACCATACATTAGTTGTTTGGGGATGCAGTTGTCTGGCATGCGCACGGCGTGGCCGACTCACCTAATCTGGGTCTTCTGTAACAGTGTGTGGGTCCTCTGCATTTTGTCATGTATTGACAAATTCTGCTAAAATTTGTTTAAAAAGATCTAGAGACACATAATTTTATTATCTATGACATGAAGTATTCATAATAAAAAATATATATTAGTATCTTCTTCTTTGTTTGTTCTCAAACTATCGATACCAAGCCCCTATAGGTTGACTGCAATATGTACAACTCACGGCCTGACACATCCGACTTCAGCAGGTGTTTTTTTTTAGTTTAGTACCTGGTTAGCCTTCCCTCTTCGATCCCTTCTACTTAGCCAGTCTGCTCTGTTGCAGCCTGTTATCCAGGATCACTGTGTGGAGGTGTAGAAGGGTCTTGGCAGCTCTGGTTCGCTGTTCCTGGTGCTTGCACTCAGCTATGGGTCGCTGACCACACTAGCTCATGCACTGCTCGGCATCTTGATCCCCATATATTAGTATGAAGTGTTAAATGTCATTAACGTGAAGGTGGAAATACTACTTAATTTATTCTCTGTACTCACAACTTCTATTTGTATTTTTGTGTTTTCCTATCAGTAGCATTTACACATTCACTTTCTTTTGTGTCCTTATCAAGAGTCCAAATCAGACTTGTATTGAGAATCCACATCTAATCATGAAGCGTAATCATTGGTCTCATCAAAAAATAAATAATTTCTGTGCTCTCACAGTACAACTTCCATCACACGAACAGTATAACTTTAATATATTCACCAAATGCATAAATATAAGTCGATTGAAACTTTTCATTAATTGAATAATGAGCACACATCAGAAATTCCTCCACATTTACAGTTATTCTTAAAGCCCAAATGTCATCTCTATGGGACAGATTAGAACACAGGTGTTAGATGTGGATTCCAGTCCCGTCGGGCAGTAGCTAATGTTTTGCAGTCCGTCAGTTACAATTGGATGGTTCTGTAAAGAGTTGAAGGACAGTATATACAAATATCATCCTGCACATCTGTGATAATAATGTTATAATACTATGCATATCATTGCTTGAATAGAAGCATGGTGCCACCACAACAATTGGATTCCTAGCAGGGAGTCTGTACCAAGGCATTAATGTGCTACCTCAGCAGTGGTATCTTTATCTATATTTTACATAGGGCCAATCAAAAACACAAACCTGCTTAATCATTTTCTAGAGGAGAGGATGGGCTAATGGTAAAGTGACACGGCTCACAACCTGAAGTTGCTGGGTTCGCTCCCCAATAACAGCACCGGACATTGCACTGGGAAAGCAAACCCTTAAAAAAGGTATGAAGAAGCAGACCCTTAAATAAAATGCATGCCTAAATCGGATGCACAGAGCCGACAGGCGCAAAATAAAAACATAGTGCAACGCATATCCCCTTGGTGAATAGAGAAATAAGGTGAAAGCAAAGAAAAAAAACCAGAGCAGTTTACCTTTTCTCCCCACTAGATCAAAACGAGGAAAAATTCTTCATTTCACTTTATTTATTCATTTAATATTCACAGAGCGGCCAGACTTTGAAAGTGGACTTATTCTTCGCCAGGGTGCCACAGTGGAACATGTGGTAAGAAACACATTTGATTTTCAGATTTTCTTCTGTTTACTGCTGTGAACAACTAGATCACTTCTACTGCTTTTTACAAAAGGAAAAAAATTAAGATCCTGAGGACTTGCATCTTCCCGGTGGCAATGTACGAATGTGAGGTATGGTCAATCACACAAACCCTGCAGAAGAAAATTGAATGCTTCCAGCTAAACTGCTATAGAAGGATGCTCAAAATACCATGGATAGCAAAAAATAAAAGCACGAAAAATAGGAGCTCGATATAGAACAAAACTGGCTAGTCAACAACATTACGTCTAGGAAGTTAACATACTTCGGCCACATCAAACGTCACAATATCCTAGAAAGAATGATACTGGAGGGTATAGTACCTGGCAAAAGAAGCAGAGGCAGACCAAGGAGACGATGGGCAAGGGTTATTACAAAGGCTTTGGGGTTGGCAGAGGCAAGAGGGCTGACCAGGGATCAAGTGTCTTACAGATCAGTTGTCATGAGAGCAACGCTCTGCAAAGCACATGATAATGATAGGAAAAGGCAAAATGAAGACACTTTAGTAAGCAAAGGAGGAAAACTTAATTTGAAAAATGTGATGCTTTGATGTACAAAATCACAATAAAGTATATAGAAATAAGTTTTAAAATGAGAAAATGTCCTTGTTGTTGTAGAATGCCTATGATGAGTATGTTTACTCTTTTGTTTGCCTTGAAAAGGGCAATAAGTAGTGGGTTGCATTAGCTTTCCTCACATCCTGAGAGTGTTGTTGAAGTACATATCAGTCCTTTAACACATCGTTGTCCAGTTCTTCGCTGTTGTTTTCAACACACTTTTTGTCACCATACACTGCCTGCATTCAGCGATGACTGTCAACTGGTCGACATCCTTCAGCTGTTAGAAACCTAATCACCGCTTGCTGATCAACTCTGGGCGGATTCTGTATCACACAAGCCATGTTTTCTATGGTCTGCTGAGGAAATTGAGTCGTAGGATAAATAGAATTTTGCAAAATTTACGGTTGGTATGTGCTGAAGTGATGTCATCATGTGCATCGTACGTATGTTCACTTGTTGCAGTTTGGTCGGTTTCATTTGAACACGCATCGTAGTTGTTAAAAAAAAAATTTAAAAAAACAAGGAAAGTATCCCATAGCATTACTGCCGTAGGGGTGTGAGGTGTTAGCGATCTCACATTTTAAAGGCTCGGCTATATGAGGGCGGTAGCCATCTCCTCCCTCGCCGCTTTTACTTCCCGGACTGAACCGGTACCCATTTAAGGCTGGGTCGACCCGGGAGCCATGCGGGGAATGAACCCAGGACCACTCAGATGATAAGCCAGTGCGCTAACCACTGCGCTACGCAGCTCCATGTAGTTAAAGCACAACCTAAATATATATTATTTTAACTTCCAATATTTTGCATTGCATTATGTCAAACTTATCTTGTGTAATGGATACATTGAGTATATGCATGCTTTATTTTCTACTTACAGTGCCATGTTATTCACAGAACCATAGCTCAGGCCTTCAAATATGCATTAGTTTGGGTAAGTCTGGCATTGTGTTCCCTGTGTCGTCTCTATCTTTATTGTCTATTCACTTCACATAGCTTGCTATATTTTTGTTCCTCCAGCAAATACAGCATGACAGTCATTAAGAAACAGCAATTTTATTATAAAGTGCATGGAAGAGCATTATAATCTTGATCTTGTAGACCCGTTGCTGCGAGTACCAGCTTTGTCTTCAGCGGACCCTGTCTTGGACCATGGAAGTCCAGGGCCCTCCTCCAGAGGCGCCCTGGATGTTGTTGTGTACAGCAAAGGAGTCTGACCAATGCAGCCTGGTCCCTTTTTACCCTAGGTTCCAGGTTGCTGTCGTTGTGCTCCATCGACCATCATTTCGTGACAATATGTGACCTGCCCATCTGTGTTTTGCCTCATCTGCATAGATTACCCATATATGTACAATCAAAAATCTTATTTTAGGACACAATAACGGCTCTTTGGCAAATCTTTTAGGGATTGTGATGATCAAGCAGTATGCGTAATATAGCGTACAATATGGCCACAACACTGTTGATTTGCAACGTGGAAGAATGAGGCATTATTCATTTTTTTGTGATCAGAGGATGTGAAACCTTCTGAAATCTACAGAGAAATGAAGGTTCAGTATGGAGACAGAGGAGAGTGTATAAATAGGTACCAATATTTCAAATTGGAAAACAAAACGTCATTGAACAACTGGTGTGGGAGATCAGCTTGGCAACTGACACAGTGAAACAGCAGATCGACCAGCTGGTCCGTGGCAACAAGCGTCACTAATGATGAAATAGCCTTAGATTTCAACATGCGGCACTCACTATACTGGTTGTTTCAATAGCAATTGATTTGTATGATCTGGTTCCCATGCACAACCCACTGTAGTCATTTTGAAAGCTAGGGACGGCGTGGGCTAGTGGTTAAGTGACACGGCTCACAACCAAAGGTGCTGGGTTCGATTCCCACCACAGCACCGGCCGTTACCCTGGGGAAGCAAACCCTTAGAAAATGTAGGAGGAAGCAGACCCTTACATAAAATGCATGTTGAAGTCGGTTAGATTGAGCCGACAGGCGCAAAATAAAAACCACAGTGCAACGCACACCGCCTTGAGGAATAAAAAAAAACAAACAAAAAATTTTTGAAAACTGCAGTGTTTCTATTCTTTCAACCTGAGCTCCACTCGGGTGAAACAAAGAACATGTGGCTTGTTATAAAATTTACTACTAGATTGAAACAAAAAAATGTTTTGACATGCATTTTGATTTGCATTTTTCCCCTTGAGATGAATGTACAAATTAAGCTATATGTTTCTTAATTGTAAACAGATTCTAATGAATCTTATATTACTTTGATGATTATTGAATATACTGTCTTAACAAAATGCTGGATAAACTTCTCTGGTGCTGTCTGCTGCTTATCTTAGTTAATGTGTTGAAATTCTTAGATTAAATGTTTAAGAGAATTGTGCATCACCGCCAATAAAAACATGTCATGTGTTTATTATCATGATACGGAAGTGAGATGGCAGACATGTTAGCAAAGAAAGGAACAACACAAGAACAAAAAGAACAAACAATCACCTTACAAGAAAAGAACACCCTTATCCAAGCTATAAGGAAAGTTGACCAAACAAGAGACAACTATCACTGTCTGGATCTAGTGGAGCAAGTCATTCTGTTCCCATGAGAATGGGAGATAATAGATTAAATGACCACTTGGTATCAAGATGCTGAGCAGCGCCAGAGCTGCAGTGACCAGCAACCCATAGCTCTGCTAGCATCAGGGCCAGCGAACCAAAGCTGCCATTACCATTCTACACCTCCATGTGGTGATTCTGGATAACAGGCTACAACAGAGCAGACTGACTGACAGTAGAAGGGATTGAATAGGGAAGGTCAACCCGGTACCCAAAAAATGTCAGCTGAAGTCAGATGTGTTGAACCGTAAAGGTGCAAATATCACAGTCAAGCTGTAAATTACTACACAACTCATTCCGTTCTCCGGACTACATCCTGCTTCTTGCAAAGCCCTTTTCAGGGGTTGGTAGCAGTAGTTTGAGAACGAATGAAGAAGAACGCTGAAGTTGGGTCCATCACCCATGAGGGCAAGCAGCATAGACAGCCGAACATATCCTGGCCAATATCCACAGCCAATGTTGTACTGAGCACTGACTTACAGAGCCAAATCTCCAAACTGTTTGGAAGCCTTGAAGAACTCTCTACTACATCAACCTTTATTCAGAGAACAGTACTTTATGTAATGAAAAAAAATGTGGCGAACGAGAAAATGATAAGTAATTCATTATTTAATATTTTATCATCAAATTAAATTAATTGGCTAACTCTTCATCTATGGCTACAGGAATATTTGAAAGCATTTTTCTGTCTTTTTTTCTAAAAACAGGGTCAGAGTGCCAAGTACAACCCACAGAGAGTAGGTCTAAGTCATTCAATGGCAGATGAGGATGTTATACAAATTGTGAAAAAATAAACCCAGCTTTTATTTATCGATTTATCAATCGGGGTTATCGATGATAATGTTTGGACATGATCAAGCTGCTTCTAATAATAGCATCATTTGAGATTTTGTGATAGGTCAGTGTTTGTGATTTGTATAAGAAGGACGATTTCTAGCTTAAAAGGAAAATTAGACAGGCAAAATGAAAGGGATATATCAAAACCTTTCTGTTCCCAGTGGAGCCCAGGTCTTCAGCTAATACACGCTGAGACATCTGTTCCAGCTCTGTTCAAGTCATCCCCGTTTTCTTGAGCTCTTTTCTGCTTCTGTTTTGGTCTTCTTTTTTTGTATCTTATTTCTCTATTCGCTAAGGTGGTGTGTGTTGAACTATGTTTTTATTTTGTGCCCTTCGGCCCAGTGAATCTGGTTTCGGCATGCATTTTATGTAAGAGTCTGCTTCCTCCTGCATTTTCTAAGGGCTTGCATCCTCAGGGTTTACAGCTTGACTGCGATATCTGACACCCGTGTGCAGTGATGCACACATTAAAAATACCGTAGCAGTTGGAAATAGAAAAAAGTAGGCCTAATGGCCGCTGCTCGAGCAAAATTCAAGTTAAAATTCTACTCAAATTATTCTAGGGATATTCGCCTCACAGAAAATATGTCGCTAAAAGGGGACTGTGTGGCTATATCTTCAGGTCTTGGTTATGTGGTTAGCGGAGCGGCTTAGATGGCGCGTGACAGGCTGCGGGTCTACCTTGCTCTAATTTACACCGACTTCCACCAGTCTAAAAAATAGGCGATTGTATATTCCAGGGGCTAATAGATGCTGGTATTGACCTGGCAAGTCACCAGTGGATTTTCGCCTGCCAAAAAATATGAAACAAAGGAGGTCACACCTCCCCACGACATCTAACAACATAATGAACTAAAGATAGAGTAAGAGACTTCAATAAAATTGAAGTCCTAACACAAACAAAATTTAACAAAACCAGCTGATAATTACAAGACAGTCTCTGTTTTGGAATCCCCAGGGTGAGACAGACCAAAACATACATAGAGAAGAGAGCTTGAGATGATCATAAAGGAAACAGAAAAGATATGGACAGAACTGGAACGGATGATCTAGGACAGGAGGACTCGGAACTATATATATTGAAGACATGTGCTCCATTGGTAGCTGAATGGTTTTGATAGATTGACAGATGTTTGTTTGCCGTTGTCATGTCAAACTATATATTTGCTTGGCTTGGCTTTGCTCTCAATCTCTTGCTATCAAGCCTAAAAGGGCTTTGCAAGTAGCAGGATGTAGTCCGGAGAACGGAATGTGTTGTCTTGTAGTTTACAGCTTGACTGCGATATTTGCACCTTTCGGTTCGACACATCCGACTTCAGCGGGAATTTTTTAAGTATCGAGTTAACCTTCCCTCTTCGATCCCTTCTCCTATCCTAAGCCAGTCTGTTCTGTTGCAGACTGTTATCTAGAATCACCACATGGATGTGTAGAAGGATATTGGCAGTTCTGGTTCGCTGGCCCTGACGCTAGCAGTCAGCTTTGTGTCACTGAGTGCTGCAGCTCATACGCTGCTCAGCATCTTGCTCCCAAACTGTATATTAAACTTGCTTGTGTTTCATCAAATATTGCCATTTCTAACCAAAAACAAAGATATAAAATTCTGGGGAATATACGAGGGACAGCCATTAAGTAGCAGGAGTTTTATTATAAAGTGCATGGAAGAGTATGTACAATAGTAAATCTTATTTCAGGACACAAACTGGCATGTATGGATCCTGATGATCAAGCAGTATGTGCATGCCTAATAGTGTACGACATGGCCACCACACTGTCGACTTATACCAAGGAAGAATAATGTATTATTAATTTTTTCGTGGTCAGAGGGCGTGAAACTTTTTTATATCTACAGAAGAATGAAGGTTCAGTATGGAGCCAGTTGTTATCTCATTCAGGGGAGAGTGTATGAATGGGCAGAAAGATTTGAAACGGAAAATGGCAAATGAGGCAGAAGACAACAGAGAAAAAATCTGATTTGGTCAAAACATGAGTGTATGAAGCACTGAGATGTTTTGTGCACCCTTTGTAATAATTTTATAATAATGACAGTTTTCAACATTTAAAAAAGATGGACAAAATTCAGGAGATAATGCTGAATTGGCTGCTGTTATGTTCTACGTCACAAATCTACTTCACAGGTGTTTTTACCTTATTTTTCTTTGTGTATTATTTTATCACAATTCTATTTTAAAATGACAGGTGTCACAACGCACACTAAATATTTTAACTCTTCCTGGGGGGGGGGGGGGGGGGGGGGGGGTGATAGGTTCACTGTAGATAGATAAATAATGTGACACAATATGAGAAAGATAACGAACCATCATCATCTCCTCTGTCCATTAATGTTGGCGGAGGAGGCAGTCTTCTTTCATGTATTGCTGTTACTTTAAATTCACCCTTCTGTGATGTTGGTTTGGCTTGGCTTGGTTTCGTTCGTTCTCAATCTTCCGCTATCAAACCCTGACACGGGCTATAGTAGCAGAATGTAGTCCAGAGAATGGAATGCGTTATGTCATAGTTTACAGCTTGACTGCGAGATTTGCACTTTTCGGTCGAACACATCCGACTTCAGCAAGCATTTTTTTAGTACCAGGTTAGCATTTCCTCTTTGATCCCTTCTCCTTAGCTAGTCTGCTCTGTTGCGGCCTGTTATCCAGGATCACCGCGGTGGAGGTGTAGAATGGTCTTGGCAGCTCTGGTTCGCTGGCCCTGATGCTAGCAGTCAGCTATGGATCGCTGACCACTGCAGCTCATGCACTTGATGTTAATTTAATACCATTGATCTGGTATTTCCGTGGTCTTTCTCTTGCTCTTTAGCCTTGCTGGCGTTACAGACTCGTGGTTTAAAGGCACTCTTGACATTTGTCCAAACCATTTAATTCTTCGTTTGCTTATGTACACCATGCTGTTCCCCATTGTTTTCCATCCCATTTTAATGTTGTAATCTGATGTATTGCCGCAAGGCATGGAACCTACAAAAATCAGATGCAGGGATGTTTTTGAGTTGCTCAAAGGGCAACAGAGAGAAAACTACGTTACCATATTCACAACACAGATATCAGACGCCAAACCCAGCGTACGAAGGAGAGAAGATGCCAAACCACATTTAACAATGTTGTAGATGCTGCATTTTTCAGGAAATACAGATGGGCGCAAAAAGTTACATCATGGTGGCCCCACCAATGAGATGGATAGACTGCCAGAGTAAAATCCTTGGTCCGACATGGTACTCCAAGGCAAAAGACCAAAATGAGTAACTATATATAATCAGGCCAAATTATGATTTGTGTCAGACAAGCCCACGGCAAGTCAACCATCTTTAGGCTAGTCTAAATATGTAAACATTTGTTCTAAACTAAATGGCAAAACATCCGTGATTCCAAACCAATTTCTACAGAATAGAACTAACTATTTTTGTTCGTGCCACTAAATCTTAAAGAATGTGACTGGAAAGAGTTCTGGCTACCTGGCAAATCAGGTATTTGACAGGGCCTGGTTGTACACCAGGATTACTACAAATTAAAGAGTATTAAGTGATTGTCTTTACCAGTGCCCATAGCTGACACTGATAGCTGAGAGTTGGTGTGAATATACCGTTGCTCATTTGTGTTTTGCTTCCATTGAAAAGTTATCTCTCTGTCCATTCAGCCAAACCCCAACCAGCAGCTGGTATATAAAGTCAACCAAACATGACTATGATGAATATGTTCTGTATTTTGACATTACCCATTTAGTAGGGGGGGAAAATGAAGCTACCAGCCACACAAAATATGCATATACTGACACAACAAACTATCCTGTCCCACCTGAGAGCAGGCCACTGTAGACTATTGTAGCCTTTCTACTGGCTCCAGATATCCTACACAAACAAGTGTCCATGTTCTTAAACCTGTTATGACATGTCACACAGTCGCCTCTTACAACATGCTCTCTCTGTTAGGCAGTGGTGCTATTCTTGTCCATGTCATACACAAAGACCCCGGCAGACCACTCGGGTGTGCAATCATAATTCAGATTCCCTGAACATGTCCTACACTATTGCCCAGTCCATATAAGACCTTTTATGTCAAACTTGGCCAGAGGCTGCCGTCTAGATCTGGAAAAGACTGGAACTTCGTCCTGGTGACAGAACTGCAGATCTGACAGGACCAAATATCTAAATGCAGAAGCAGCAGCATGCTAACAGCTCAACTGAAATATATCTGTGGTCATTTTCAGACCATCACCAGGATTGCTTTGGTATGGGCCCCAGAAGGAATGTGAAAGAGAGGCCAAAATAAGATAACTTGGTGAAGAACCGTAGAGGATTACAAAAATCATGAATCAGAGCCATCCTTCGTACAGTATCGCAGCAGACCAGGTGAAGTGGAGTTTGCTCCTGTCTTTATTTCTGTTTCTAAGAATTGACGTCGCTGCACTCCGGGCAAACCCATAGGTGCTCAAGTCTCTTTCATCAAATGGCGTAAGGTATGGATGCTGATAGTCCCTGTAGCTCGCTGGTTGTACTCTCCTGCGCCTTCCTCTCATGCGCCCCACTCCGCTCGAACCTCGTTTAATGTCGAAACTTTGCAGTCTGTGGATTGCTGCTTCATCTATTGCGGTATCCTCATCCAGCAGGCGGTCATTAATTGATTTATGGGACACTGCATTTATTGATTTATGTGACACTGCATTGATTGATTTGGCTTCGTCCTCCTGATTCAAATTAGGCTACACCTGCTGTTTTCCACTGAATGCCATTTTGGGCCATCTTCTTGAGCTCTACCCATGAGACTACAACTGCCCTAACCTTTCCTTCCACCATTCTTCACTAGATATTCTTTGGCCACCCATCTTGATTTTTTTTACTTGTGGGTTCCAGTTCAGCACATGACTGGTTATATTGTTAGACCTCTTTCTGAGGGTGTCTCTTACCACATCAATCTTCACTTTTTGTTTGTAGTCTCCAGCAGTCTTTTTTTTAGTGAGTTTACCTTATTTCTCTATTCCCTAAAGCGGTGTGCGTTGCACTGTGTTTTTATTTCGCGCCCGCTTGACCCAGTGCATCCAACTTCGGCATGTATTTTAAGTAAGAGTCTGCTTCCCTGGGGTAACGGCCGGTGCTGTGATTGAGATGTAATTACTGTAACATCTGCTGGGCAAACTTCCTATATATTTTGTTCCAAATTATATCATTTAGTAATGCAACCACTTCAAGTTGCATTCTTGGAACTGTAGATTGCCAATAAAGTCACACTTGACAAAAGCGATGAAGTGAGCTAAAACTGGGATCTAATTGCAAAAAAAGAATGAACTAAAAGCTGAAATCTCTATTAACTGTATAACTTTATGATGCTTGTTTCGTCAAAATTTGAGTAATAAAATTATAATTATTGGTATGTACAATTTTATTTGGTTTTGCCTTATCCTTTAAAAAATTTTTCTTCATCATTCATTCTCAAACTTCCTGCCGAAGACGGATGTGTCGGATCGACAGTTGCATATATCGCAACCAAGCTGTAAACTAGTGACAGCGCATTTCGTTCTCCAGACTACATCCTGCTATTTGCAAAGGCTTGTTTAGGGCTTGGTAGTGGGATATTGAGAATGAACGCATAAGGAGAAGAAGATTCTCAAATTTCCACTACCAAGTCCTAAAAATAGCTTTGTAAGTAGGGTGTAACCTGGAGAACGGAATACATTGTGTGGTAGTTTACAGCTTGAATGCAAAATTTGCACCTTTCGGTTCAACACATCTGACTTCAGCTGGAATTTTTTGGGTAGAGGGTTAACCTTCTCTCTTCTACCCCTTCGCCTTAGCCAGTCTGCCTGTTGCAGCCTGTTATCCAGGATCATCATGTGGAGGTTAGAAGGGTCTTCGCAGCTTTGGGTCAATTACCCTGATGCTAGCAGCCAGCTCTGGGTCACTTACCCTGATGCTAGCAGCCCGCTCTGGGTCACTTACCCTGATGCTAGCAGCCAGCTCTGGGTTGCTTGCCCTGATGCTAGTAGTCAGCTCTGTGCCGCTTGCCCTGATGCTAGCAGCCAGCTCTGGGTCACTTACCCTGATGCTAGCAGCCAGCTCTGGGTCACTTACCCTGATGCTAGCAGCCAGCTCTGGGTCGCTTGCCCTGATGCTAGCAGCCAGCTCTGGGTCACTTACCCTGATGCTAGCAGCCAGCTCTGGGTCGCTTGCCCTGATGCTAGCAGCCAGCTCTGGGTCACTTACCCTGATGCTAGCAGCCAGCTCTGGGTCACTTACCCTGATGCTAGCAGCCAGCTCTGGGTCGCTTGCCCTGATGCTAGCAGCCAGCTCTGGGTCACTTACCCTGATGCTAGCAGCCAGCTCTGGGTTGCTTGCCCTGATGCTAGTAGTCAGCTCTGTGCCGCTTGCCATGATGCTAGCAGCCAGCTCTGGGTCACTTACCCTGATGCTAGCAGCCAGCTCTGGGTTACTTACCCTGATGCTAGCAGCCAGCTCTGGGTCACTTACCCTGATGCTAGCATCCAGCTCTGGGTCACTTACCCTGATGCTAGCAGCCAGCTCTGGGTCGCTTGCCCTGATGCTAGCAGCCAGCTCTGGGTCGCTTGCCCTGATGCTAGCAGCTAGCTTTGGGTCGCTGAATTTCATGAACCGATCAGCATCTTTATCTCCTTTGTTAGTCAATTTGTTTTATTTTTGTTCATTACTTTTCCACTAATGATTGGGTGATATGTAAAGTGTGATATAATTCTCATAATTTAAACAATATGTTGCCTATTAGGTAGGCTTGGGAAAGACAACAATGCCTGATTTGATGATTCCACTTGTGGTGTAATAAGCTGAGTATGCAGCAGAGTCAGGGCACAGGGATTTAGCCTAGCATATCTGGAATGCACACACACTCACTGTGTTGCATGGAGGGAAATACCACTCCCATCATCTTGGTAAACAATTTGCATGCAAAGCAGAGACATCACAGATTGCTGGCGAGAAGTGTACTACTGGAAACATAAACATAATATAATTAAACGCCGAAGAGGGATCAAGATGCTGAGCAGCGCATGAGCTGCAGTGGTCAGCGACCCATAGCTGACTGCTAGCGTCAGGGCCAACGAAAGAGAGCTGCCAAGACCCTTCTACACCTCCACGCGGTGATGCTGGATAACAGGCTGCAGCAGGGCAGACTGGCTAAGGAGAAGGGATTAAAGAGGGAATGCTAACCTGATACTAAAAAAATGATTGCTAAAGTCGGATAGGTTGGACCGAAAGGTGCAAATATCGCAGTCAAGCTGTAAACTACGACACAACGCATTCCGTTCTCTGGACTACATTCTGCTACTTAAGCCCTTTTAGGGCTTGGTAGCGGGAGATTGACAACGAACGAAGCCAAGCCAAACGCCGAAGAAGATGAGGAAGAACAAAAAGACTAAATACACTCAGTACCTCCTCCGTGAATGCAAGAACTGTCATGGGCTTATGACACTCATAAGAAATTAAAGCAGAAGTACAAAAAATATGGCATGGGAGGCGATCAATGGCGGAACTCATAGCCGACACACTTGATAAGAGGAAATGGAGGCCATGAACGTCAACAAGCAGAGCACTTGATGATGATGAAAAGTGGCTGTTTTTGGCTCTTTTCCCATATGTCTTCATTATGTCCTGTCACTTTATACCCGTTATACTTGGTAAAGTCATAGGTTGTTACCAGAAAAGACAGAATGCGGAACGACGACATTCGAAGTATGGTCGGCACTACGTCTTGTGTCGAATACATTTCCAGGCAGAAAATAAGTTGGTTTGGTCATCTCATGAGAATGCACCCTCATCATCTTCCACTGATGGCTTACAACGCTGGTAGATCTGGCTACAGGGCAAGGGGGCAGCCACGAGGTAGGTGTTTATTAGAGTGATTGTGCAGCGATAAGGGCTCACAATGAACGACGAAACGCACTTGGCGCAGGATAGACGACTTAAGCTCCCCACGACGTTAAACGGCACAAGTTGAAAGAAAACTAACTAACTAACATACTTGGTAAGCATCTACAACACATTTACAGGAAACATTAAATATAAAGATTCTACATATTTTAAAAATACAGTAATAGCTGAAGACTTATGTTAGCTCACCATCATGGGGATATCTTCTTCTTCGTTCGTTCTCAATCTCCCACTACTAAACACTGAAAGGGCTTAAGTAGCAGAATGTAGTCCAGAGAACGGAATGCGTTGTGTCGTAGTTTACAGCTTGACTGCGATATTTGCACCTTTCGGTCCAACCTATCCGACTTTAGCAATCATTTTTTTAGTACCAGGTTAGCATTCCCTCTTTGATCCCTTCTCCTTAGCCAGTCTGTTCTGCTGCAGCCTGTATCCAGGATCACCGCGTGGAGGTGTAGAAGGGTCTTGGCAGCTTTGGTTCGCTGGCCCTGGCGCTAGCAGTCGGCTATGGGTCGCTGACCACTGCAGCTCTTGTGCTGCTCAGCGTCTTGATCCCCATCATGGGGATATAAAACCAACAATAGATTGCACTAGATGCAGCTGTCAGTGACGCAAAGCTGATTGCTAGCGTCAGTGTCGGCTAACCAGAACTGTCAAGATATTTCTACATCTCTACGGGGTATTCCTGGATAACAGACTGCAATAGAGCAGACTGGCTAAGAAGAAGGAATCGAAGAAGGAAGGCTAACCCGGCACCCATCAATACTTGCTGAGGTTGGATGTGTCGGAGGAAAGGTGTAAACTACGACACAACGCATTCTGTTCTCCTGACAAAATCCTGCTACTTGTAAAGCCCTTTTCATGGATTGGTGGCAAGAGTTAGTGAATGAATGAAGAAGAAGAAAACACAATAAAAGAGGCAATTAGGTGGAGGACATCAGTAATTAGTCCAACTTGATCTTCAAACAGAATACAAAAACAACTAAATCTCAGGCACATTGTAAAGACAAATACAGGAGACATGAACTCACAAGCAGATGTCTGGGTCACATTGGAAGCGACAACAGACCAATACACTGTATTTTTGTGTTTTTTGGCTCTGCGCGTCTCCATACTTTCAATTCGTGTGATGTTCTCAATTGCATTTATTGGTGTTGTTCTCATAGCTCCAGTGGTGATATGTATACCTTGGTTTTGAGTTGTATTTATTTTGTGAAAGTTATTCTTTGTTGCTGTGGACCATGCTGCTATCCCGTATTCTAGCACTGGTCTCACATAACCTGTGTACAGTTTCTTTAGGGTGCCCGTGTCCGCTCCCCATGTTGAGCCTGATATCTTCCTCATTATGGCCATTCTGTTCTTAGCTTTGTTGGTGGCTTTTTTTATCTGGTTTTTCCATGTCAACCTTGGGTCCATTGTTATTCCCAGATAAGTTGGACTTATGTCAAGGGAGAGAGTCTGGCCATTTACTTTCAGGATTACTTCTTGGGGCTTGGGAGATAGAGAGAAGATTGTGTACGTGGTTTTGGATTCGTTTATAGCGATATGCCATTTTTTTGTCCATATCTCTATTTTATTTAGAGCCTCCTGCATTTGGTTTCTAGCTACAGGTGTAGACTCTTCGGATGTCCATAGTGCCAGGTCATCTGCATATAGTGTACTTTTAGGGATTTCTGTGATTATATCATTAATGTATATGAGGAACAGCATGGGTGAGAGTATTCCACCTTGCAGAACTCCTTGTTCTATTTTCATCTTTTTGCTGAGGTGTCCTTGGAGTTGCACCCTTGCTGTCCTGTTATCTAGATAATCACTGATCCACTTGTACATGTTGTTGGTTACACCCATTTGCAGTAATTTCAGTTTTAACCCGCTCTTCCATATTTTATCAACGGCTTTTTCTAGGACTATCCAGACTGCCAGTGTTTTCATTTTCTCTTGAAATGCATCTTTTATCTCCTGTGAGATATATGTCATCTGATCTTTGGTCGATCTGTTTCTACGAAAACCTGCTTGCTGGGGATAAGTAAATTCTTTGATTCCATATGCCAGGTTATTCTAGTGTTAACTATTCGTTCCATTAGTTTCCCCACACAGCTGAGTAGACTAATAGATCTGTAACTGCCTGGCCTCATGTTGTCTTTCCCATGTTTAAGGATGGGGATAGTCCTTGCCTCCTTCCACACTGTGGGGACAGTTCCTTGTTCCCAGCTCGTGTTAAAGATGTGTAGCAGTTTGTTCTTTGCTACTTCTCCCATGTTAGAGAGCATTTCATTAGTGATGCCATCCTTTCCTGGGGTTTTTCTCTTTTTGAGTTTACTAATGGCTGACTCCAATTCTGTCTTGGTGATATTTACTATCAGATGTTCCTCAGGTACTCGCATTGAGTGCTCTGTGTGGTTTATTTCTTTCATAATATACCTTTTCATGTCTGCTGGGATTTTTTTTCTACTTGTTTTTCCATAATTTTGGATTATAACATCCGCTGCTTTTTTCCCAGTTAGTACGTTTTCTTTATTTTCAATCGCAATTGTTGGCTTGTAGCTGTTTTCGTCACTCAAGGCCTTTGCTAGCTTTCAGAGTTTCTTGCTCTCTCTATCAAAGTTGAGGGTTTCTGTATGCTCTTGCCAGCTTTTCCTGTATGCTTGTTTGACTGTTTTCCTATATCTTGCAGCAGCTGCCTTAAGTGCGATGTTGCTTTCTTGATTTTTGGCCAGTTTCCGTTTTTTCTCTTGCCTCTTTTAGTTGAAGTTCCATCTGTTGCACTTTAGCTGCCCAATACGGTTTGTAATTTCTTCTTGCGCCTCTTGGGATGTTCTCCATTGCTGCCTTTAGAAGACACTGGTTGAATTTTTCCACCATCTTGCCTACTTTCTTGTGGTGAGTGTTGATGGACTGGCAGTAAAGATTTGTACTTGTGGCAAACTTCTGCCAGTCTGCTCTCCTATAGTTCCATCTGGGCAATGGCTTGTGGTCTGATGGAATGTTTCCTAGGTTTATGTAAGTTTGATGGGTCTATTTTCGCTTTCTGCAGGAGGTGAAAGTACTTTTCTTTTGGATTTTTGGCTTAGATCGCAGGTGGTAAATGCAAGGTCAGGGGATGATGTTGAGGACCATCGCCTTGAATAGAACGTCGGAGGGTCATCTGCGAGGTTGCTCAGATAGAGGTTGTTGTCAATCTCCCGTTCCTCTAGTTCGTGGCCCCTTGCGTTGATCTGTGCATAACCCCACCTCTCAGACTGGCTGTTAAAGTCTCCTACCACTATGGTTGCCTGGTCCATAATATTCATGGCTTCTAGGGCCAGATTTTGTGTTGGCGGGCAGTATGTATTATAAATTTTAACTGTCTGATTCGGTAAAGTTATGTCCACCCCTATTGTTTCGGCTTCTCCGTTTGTTTCCGCCGAGATCATCTTTGATGGGATTGATATTTTGGAGAGGATAAGCACCCCACTCCCACCCCGCCCATCCCTATCCAGTCTGTGGGTTTCATATCCTATTATGCAAAATCTGTGGTTTGGATTAAGGTGTGTTTTCTGGATGCAGGCAACGTGTATTTCTTCCTCAAATAGTCTTCTAGACAACGCTTCCTTTTTGTTGTATTTGCCTTCAGCGTTCCATTGCAACACCTGCAGGCTTTGAGTGGCAGATGTATCCGTGTGCCCATGGTGGGAGAAACATGTCTTTGTCAGTGCGGGTACCTTATGGTGTCTCTCTGTATAGTCTGGATCCTTGATAATCCTTGGACGAGATACGTAGTGTCGTGGTTTGCAGCAGGGAGCTGTTTTATTTGCACCTTTCGGTCCAACACTTCCGTTTTCAGCAAGTATTTTCTTCAGGTTCGCATCCTTAGCCTTTGGTTGTCCCCAACCGACCTGGCGGCCTGCAAGGCAGCATGTTATTAGGATGATATTACTTGGAGTGGTAGACAAATAAAATATATATGTAGCTTTTCTTGTTTGATTTCTCCTTCCATCGTTGTCATTTCACTTCTCTTGTGTTGCAAGAGCTTCGCTTTACCAAGCGTGAGGTATCCCTTCAGTGCACATCTCTTCTTGGATAGGTCTGCAGCTTCGTCTTCCCGTGATGTCAGGGACTTCATATCATACATGTACATGGGTTCAAGATGCTGAGCAGCGTATGAGCTGCAGTGGTCAGCAACCTATAGCTGACTGCTAGCGTCAGGGTCAGCGAACGACAGCTGCCAAGACCCTTCTACACCTCCATGCGGTGATCCTGGATAACAGGCTGCAGCAGGGCAGACTGGCTAAGGAGAAGGGATTGAAGAGGGAATGCTAACCCGGTACTCAAAAATGATTGCTGAAGTCGGATGTGTTGGACCGAAAGGTGCAAATATTGCAGTCAAGCTGTAAACTACGACACAACGCATTCCGTTCTATGGACTACATTCTGCTACTTAATCCCTTTCGGGGTTTGGTGGTGGGAGATTGAGAACGATCGAAGCCAACCCATACTTGCACATATTTTTTAACCTCAAGTGTAGTTGGCTGACTGTCCTCATGCCATGAGCCAGCTATCCATAGGGAATATCTTTTGGAATGTGACGAGCATTGATCAAACCATCGTAGCTTCACTACCTAAGGAGAGTGAACATGCTTAGGAGACCGGTGGGAGAGTACATCTTTGCATTTGTCACTCTGTCCCTCCATGTAATTCCAAGAATGGATCGCAGGCGCCCTAGATGGAAGGTGATAAGCCTATTATTCTTGCTTGGCATAAGTTGTCCAAGTCCTGCTACCATATATAGAAGTGTGTTGACCACACATGCATTGCACACCATGGCCTTGGTTTTAATTATCAGTTTCTGGTTTTCCCAACCATGCTTTATGAGGCGAGCAAATGTAGCAGCAACTTTGCCAATGTAACTATCTATTTCGGGGTCCAGAGAGGGCTTGTCATTGATGTCACTCTTCAATAGAAGGGGCTCACCCTGGGGGCCACTCTTCTCTTACCTCACTCTGTTTCATTTGACTCTATCCCACAGTCACACCCTTGCACAACTTTCGCACGCGCCCTCGTGGTAAAGCCCTTCCATTGCACTTTGGTTGGGCTTGCTTCTGAGGGCGCACAAACCTAGCATATGTACATACAGACCCACACATGCATCCAAGCACTGGTTTATGCGTCCTGATATCGCCCAATTGACTACGGTCTGGGGTGGAAAATGGCGCGCCTCCGCCAGTAGAAACTAGTGAGGCAAACATCTAAGCCAAAAAAAAAAAAAAATTTCATTGATGTGATTCTAGGTATGTGAATACAATTGATGTGATTCTAGGTATGTGAATTGGTTCACAGCTGCCAATTCATAATTATCAATGCTAAGACTTGGCGCGGTATCTAATTCTTGTCCCATAGCACATTTCTTTTGTTGAGACTTATTGTGAAACCTATACTCACTAATACAGAAGATCAATACTGCCGAAGATGGATGTGTCGGACCGAAAGGTGCAAATATCGCAGTCAAAACTGTAAACTAGTGACAACGCATTCCGTTCTCTGGACTACATCTTGCAGCTTACAAAGTCCTGTTCAGGGCTTAACAGCGGGAGATTGAGAACGAACGAAGAAGAAGATAGAAGAACAATATCAATGCTGACAAAAGAGAAAGACATACTGAAACTATAAAATGCAACTGGACAACAAATGCAGCTCTCCCAAGTAACAAACTCAACAACATCAATCGAATAGACACAATTGAGAATACATACAGCAACAATGTAAAGACCATCCTTGAAATAACTAAATTGACAAAACCAAGAGACGGCAACATCACTTTTTAGATTTTAGTTCTAGAACGAAATTATTTTACAACGAAGACAGTGGAAAACAAGAAGCAGTAAAGGAAATAGAACAAAATACGAGGGAGCTTGAAATGAAAACCTTAACAGTGGGATAGAAAGGAGACAAACCATGTCTTTGTATTGCAACTTTGTTAATACGGCTGTTAAGGATGTCAAGAGTGTCCTGCACGTGCCATCACAGTGCAGACGAAAAATATGACGTCATAATTGCAGTAAAAATATGGCCTCTCCTCTATTGAAGAGCAGCGTTCTGTTACCATTTTTTTTTAGCAGCGAACGGATTAAACCTATATAAATTTATCGGCAAATGAAAGTGAAGTACAGTGGGGCATACCTTTCCCTCCAGCAAGTGTATGAGTGGAGTAGAAAGTTCCAAAACGGTGTGAGTTCTGTGGCATGCTGTTCACGACCGGATCAGACACATTTAATAGTGACCCCAAACTACTTGGGAGTCACATCTGATCGGCGCATGATATGGAACAGTCAGATCGAGAGAAACCGAATGAGAGCCAGACAAAGAATAGCAATCATGAGAAAACTTGCTGGCACAAGCTGGGGAGCAGACGAAAGAATACTGAAGAAACTGTACACTGGAAGAGTGAGACCAGTTCTCGAGTATGGCATTGCGGCATGGACAACAGCAGCAAAGGCGAACTTTGATCAAATTAGCAAACTTCAAAACCAAGCCATGAGAGTTATAACAGGAGGCATGAAGTCAACGCCAATTGTAGAACTTGAAAAGATTACAAAACTGCAATCCATGACCGACAGAAGAGACTGCAAAGCCCAGCAGCAAGCAGAGAAACTCAGAAAACTTACAGGCCATCCTATACATCAGACACTAAATAGATTTGGAAAAGCGAAACTAAAGAGGAGAAACTTTGCAGAAATAGCCAAAGCAAAAGATGAGCGAAGACCCTATGAACACCATAACAACACCAAAGCCCATCCCTACTGTACGCAAACCAACATTGAAGCAGCATATCATTCCGGAGGTGATAGAAAATATACCAGGTATTGGAAACAAGAACAGCCAGACGGAAAAAGAAAGAAGAGACATAACCCTGAGGTACATAGCGGAAAACTACCCAAGCATGGACTGGACCCATGCATACACCAACGGTAACAAACACAACACAGAATGGAGGGGGGGGGGGGTATTCCTGAGCCTAACAGATGGTAGAAAATAACACTGTCAGTGGCAACTGGAAAATTCTCAAGCAATTTCAGAGCGGAGGCAGAGGTACTGAAGGCTGCAGTAGAAGCAATTATGACAGGCGAAAGCAAAGAAACCCAGATAGTCCTGTTTACAGATGCCCTGTCCGTGGTTACAGCACTAAAAAGCCAGAAAAATACTGAACTTAATGATTTAAGAGCAGTACTCTGTCAACTATGCCAGCAGTCCGCACCAAAAAGAGTAGTGGTACAGTGGGTTCCATCCCACTGTAACATCCAAGGAAACGAGGAGGCAGACAGACTGGCAAAAGAAGGTGCAAGACTGCCACAACCAGATTCTAGTATCACCTACGAAGAGTCCAAAAGGTTTATTAGGGCCAGATACATGGCCAAATGGGAAACAGAACAGGCTACACAAAAAATGATGCCTACTACCAGTTGAACAGAAGAGAGCAGGTTGTTGTCTTCAGACTCCGCACAGGCCACAACAGACTGAGGTACCATCTATTCAATAAACTGAAGATAGATGGCACTGACAAATGCACCTGTGGTACAGGGAAAATGACCCCTGAACATCTGCTGCAAAATTGTCCGACATACGAGGACCAGAGAAAGCACATGTGGCCAACACCAGTGGCAACACTAGACAAGCTCTATGGCAGTGTCGACAGCCTCAGAATGACAGCTGCTTTCTTCGAACAAATTCAAGTTGACGTCTTACAGCATACGAAGAAGAAGAATAGTGACCCCAGAATCGATTGCAGCCGTAAACCGCATCGTAAAGGAAAATCACCAATTGACTGAATAAAATTGCCGCGCTTGTGGACATCAGTCTAGGTTTAGCACACTACATCATCATGATCTGCTACAGTACCACAAAGTGTGTGCAATGTGGGTGCCACGTCAGCTTACTCAGAATTGAAACAGCGACGCGCTGATGCCTGTCAGAAACTTTTGCGATGCTTTAAAAAATAAGGTGATGGTTTCCTAGCAAGAATTGTTAATGGAGATAAAAACTTGGATTCACTCCCACGAGCCTGGAACGAAGAGAGAGAGCAAGGAATGGCGCCAAACTTTCTCACACAAAATGAAGAAGTTACGCACACAGCAATCCTAGGGAAGGTCATGTTGGGATGAATGAGGCGTTATTTTAGAGCACTACATGTCCAGGGGGAACACCGTCACCAGGGCCATGTATACAGATCTTCTCATGAATCATCTTCGACCCGCAATCAAATCATCTTCGACCTGCAATTAAATCATCTTTGACCGACAATCAAATTATCTTCGACCCGCAATAAAATTCAAATGACTTGGGCTTCTGAGGAAAGATGTCCTTTTGAAACATGACAATGTTAGAGACCACATACTGTCCGTACAACCTGACAATGCTGACCACATACTGACCGTACAACAGGACAATGCTCGACCCCATACTGCCCATAGAACAGGACAATGCTCGACCCCATACAACAGGACAATGCTCGACCACATACTCCCCGTATAACATGACAATGCTAGACCCCCATCCTGCCCGTACAACGGCTGCAACCATCGAAGTCCCCCACTTTCAGCTTCTACCA
The DNA here is from genome assembly GCA_036924085.1 of Ariolimax columbianus. Lineage (NCBI taxonomy): Eukaryota > Metazoa > Mollusca > Gastropoda > Stylommatophora > Arionidae > Ariolimax > Ariolimax columbianus. Next base: position 76,208,433 of record JAVGWX010000006.1, read on the forward strand.
CATCCGCTGTACTCACCAAACCTAACCCTGAATGATGTCCACGTCTTTGGGCAACTAAAAGAGGCATTGGAAGAGAAGACTTTCAGGTCCGATGAAGAGGTCCAGCAGGAGTGGTTACACAAGCGACATGGAGAATTTATTTTCTACAGGAATCCATACACTTTATAGACGCTGGAGGACTTGTATAGAACATTCTACAGAAATCCATGCACTTTATAGGCGCTGGAGGACTTATATAGAACATTCTACAGAACCCCATACACTTTATAGACGCTGGAGGACTTGTATGGAACATTCTACAGAAATTCATGCACTTTATAAGCGCTGGACGACTTGTATAGAACATTCTACAGAAATCCATACACTTTATAGACGCTGGAGGACTTGTATAGAACATTCTACAGAAATCCATGCACTTTATAAGCGCTGGAGGACTTGTATAGAACATTCTACAGAAATCCATACACTTTATAGACGCTGGAGGACTTGTATAGAACATTCTACAGAAATCCATGCACTTTATAGGCGCTGGAGGACTTGTATAGAACATTCTACAGAAATCCATGCACTTAATAGGCGCTGGAGGACTTGTATCGAATGCAATAGGGACTAGGTCGAAAAATGATACAGTTGTGTTTCGCTTTTTCAGAATAAATAAACCCCCAAAAATGTATTTATGGTTTTCATTGAAAGCGCCATGTCCCTCCCAGTACGAGCAAGATATCACATAAGGGAAACAAGTGGAGCTTGGGCAAAAATGAGCGACAATTTAAATAAATGGCTTGGCTTTGTCTTTGTTCGTTCTCAATCTCTCGCTTCCAAACCCTGAAAGGGCTTAAGTAGCAGAATGTAGTCCAGAGAACGGATTGCGATGTGTCATAGTTTACAGCTTGACTGCGATATTTGCACCTTTCGGTCCAACACATCCGACTTCAGCCAGCATTTTTTGAGTACCGGGTTAGCATTCCCTCTTCGATCCCTTCTCCTTAGCCAGTCTGCCCTACTGCAGCCTGTTATCCAGGATCACCGCGTGGAGGTGTAGAAGGGTACTGGCAGCTCTGGCCCTGACGCTAGCAGTCAGCTATGGGTCGTTGACCACTGCAGCTCAAGCGATGCTCAGCATCTTGATCCCATTTAAATAAATGAAGTGCACAAAGTATGGGATCTTCTATGCCGTCTGTATGTGAAAGAAAAAAATACAGATAGAAAAAAAACTTAGATCTAGCGTAAAAAATAATAGCAAATAATAAGAAAGTTTCGATCCTCGCATCTGCTTATGTACCTCCTGAGGTGTCAACTGTGCTGCGCAAATAGGTCAAGGTATCCGCCTTCTTCCAAGGGCCCTCCCTCCAGCAAGATTGGTCATTTGTTGATAGTGTTGAGTTCAAGAAGTTTGGTTCTCTTCGAAATGTAATTCCTGGCACTAAACAACATATAGAGATCCCAAGAAATCGAGATTCACACTAAGTTAGAATATTTAACTCCAGTGTCAAATCAGTGCTTCTGTATGGGGCGGAGACATGGATAATAACCGGCCATACAACATAGACTTCAGTCCTTTGTTAAGGATCAAGACGTTGAGCAGCGCATGAGCTGCAGTGGTCAGTGACCCATAGCTGACTACTAGCGTCAGGGCCAGCGAACCAGAGCTGCCAAGACCCTTCTACACCTCCACGCGGTGATCCTGGATAACAGGCTGCAGCAGGACAGACTGGCTAAGGAGAAGGGATCGAAGATGGAATGCTAATCCGGTACTCAAAAAATGCTTGCTGAAGTCGGATGTGTTGGACCGAAAGGTGCAAATATCGCAGTCAAGCTGTAAACTACGATACAACGCATTCCGTTCTCTGGACTACATTCTGCTACTTGAGCCCTTTCAGGGTTTGGTAGCGGGAGATTGAGAACGAACGAAGCCAACCCAAGCCATAATGGGCGTGGCAGAACAAAGTGAAGAATGAAGACCTATTTGAAAGGAGCCAATAACAGCCACTTATCGTCATCAAGTGCCCTGCCGGTTCGCGTTCATGGACTTCCATTTTCTCTTATCCCGTATGTCGTGTGTCACTTCCGCTGTTGATCGTCTCCCATGCCCTGCCTTCATGCTGGTCTATATTTCCTTTCTTTGTCTCTCTCTGTCTTTCTTCTGTCAGTTGTTACCGTGTGTTTCAGTCCGCCTTTCCTCGTGACATGCCCGACAAAGGATGACAGCCTTGTCCTGAACCATAACCATTGTCTGTGTCTCCCCAAGAACTATGTTATTAAATTTCTTTGAGAAAAAAACTCGAATATGAACAATGGGAACATATTCCAATAATTTCTGTGCAGACGCAGATGCACTGAAGGCCGCAGCTGAACTTGTAATCCAAGATAAAGATATCCACCAAGAAAACATAGTATTCCTGACTGATGCCGCGTCAGTATTAGCAGCGCTAAAACAACACAAAGATGAAGATCTCGAGCAATGTATGTTCTCCCTGACACAGCTCTCAGCAGAACATCCAAGGTTAGTCATACAGTGGATCCCACCCCACTACAATATTGAAGGCAATGAAGCTGCAGACAAACTAGCAAAGAGTGGAGGAGCATCCCCACAAACAGACCTGAGTATCACATATAATGAGGCCAAGACCATAATTAAAGCCAACTTTAGGGTAAAATGGGCTGATCAACACCCCGACTTCCGAAAATAAGACAGCTATTATAACTTAACTAGAGAAGAGCAAGTCATCATCTTCAGACTGAGAACTGGGCATAACAGACTCAAGGGTCATCTTTACAACAAAATGAGGATTGGGACAGATGACATGTGCCCATGTGGGGGGGGGGGGGAGCATATCATGACCGTGGAACACATCCTACAAAGCTGCACGCTCACGCAGGAAAAGAGATCAATGCTGGCACGTGAGACAGATATGAGACAAAAGCTGTATGGAGACGAAACAGCCTTACAAACAACGGTGTCCTTTGTAAGAGAAACCGGAACCTTGATCTGAGGATGAACGAAGAAGAAGAAGAAGAAGAAGAAGAAGAAGAAGAAGAAGAAGAAATTTCTTTGCAGACCATGGAGTTTTCAACATTCTACTGCAAAACCATATGTAAGTTGCCTTCAATGATCCCTGTACCTACCCGCTGATTGTCTATGACTCTTATGTATGTCAATACTGGTTCTACATGCCATCCAATAACTTTTTTACCTAAATTTAGTGACAGGCTTTCGTTACACAAAATTACCTTCATACTCTGGAAGATTGATTGTGCCTTATCAATTCTGTTCTTTATTTTACAAGTGCATCTCCCATCAGAACTCACGTGGGTGCACAAGTATTGAAATGAGTGACTTATTTTAGTTCCGTCTCGTTCACCTTTATATAACATTTTGGAGACGGGTGCTGCTTAGTAGCTACCATTAGTTCTGATTTCGTTTGTTTGAATCTGTGGCCTTTATTTCCGCTTTGAAGAACTACCTTGTTCATCAGTTCTTATATACAGCTACTGGGACAACAAATTAAGCGGAGAAAATGGGACTGGATGAGACATACGCTACGGAAGGCACCGTCCAACAAAACTCTATCATGGAATCCTCAAGGGAAAAGATATAATTAATATATATATTATATATATATATATATATATATATATATATATATATATATATATATATATATATATATATATATATATATATATAAGAGAGAGAGAGAGTGAGAGATGGAGAGGGGGTGGGGGTGTCAAAGTGGTTCAGCCATCGGAGTCGTGATCAGGTGGTGTGGGTTCGAGTACGGACTTCCCCATCTTTTTCACGGATGCTTGATGCGGAGTCCCTTGCATCTCGTAGTCACCCCTAGTCGTCTTGTCCTTGACTTGCCACTGTGGTCGGGCGGCACGAGACGAGAGAGTGAGGATAAAAAGTAGCGCAGTTAATCCTTACTAAAAATAGCGCTAGCAAAATAAATTATGCCATCATCGTCTACGATGGACGGCGTCCTTTGCCTTTTAGAGAGAGAGAGAGAGAGAGAGAGAGAGAGAGAGAGAGAGAGAGAGAGAGAGAGAAAGGGAGAGAGAGCGATGTCTAAAAATACGTTGAGAAGACAATGTGAAAAGGAACTAAAATTAAATGATTACACATGGAGGGAGGCAGAAAGAGCAGTCCAGGACCATGTATACTGGCCGTATGTTTCAATGGCTATGCTCCATGAGGAGCGACTGACTTTGATGGATTGATTGATTGATTGCTTGATTGATTGACGCCAAAGCAACATAACAAATCACAGGAAACAAAGCAATTAAGAACACGCCCAAAAACACAATGAAGAGCCGCAAAAGCAATTTGAAGCTGAGTGCACACCCAAGAAAATCTTTAACGCTCTATGAAAATTAAAGACCAAAAAGGCTCAAGGAACAGACAAAATTACTAATGAAATTATATTAAACCTTGGCCTAAAATTATGACTATTTTAAGAATTATTTGCAGTCAGTGGGGTAATTCTCATTATATTTTCAGACAGTGGAGTGAGTCTGACTATTATAAGTAATATTTGCAGACAGAAAAGTAATTCTGGCAATATTTGCAGACAGAAAAGTAATTCTGGCAATATTTGCAGACAGTGGAGTGAGTCTCACTATTGTTAGACAATATTGACATGCTGTGTGAAGTAACTATTATTTGTTGATATTTACCTTCTTTATACTAGTATAGAAGGCTTCTCAGAGTTTTTATTTAACCAGTTTCCTCTATTCAACTTGATCTAAAAATAACTATGTGCAACCAATCCATTTTTTTAAAACATTACTGTCACACGCCCCTTCCCCCCCCCCCCCCCCGGAAACAAGTTTTCTGTGGCAATGCATTCCAAGTATTAACCACTCTCTAACTAAAATAATATTTCTTAACATATAATCTGAATATGTTTTTAATTAATTTGTAGCTCTGCCCTTTTGTTCTTGTTGCCTGTAGTCAGCTGTAATCTATCTTTTGCCCTTGATTATCTGATAAACCTGTATTAAATCACCTCGAATTTGTTTCTTTTCTAGACACTGTAGGCCGGTTTTCGGTCTTTCCTCGTAACTATTAATCATCGGGCAGTAAAGTATTTGTTAAAAGGAAAGTAATTTTTATTATTACACGGAATGCAGTTAAATGGTGACAAAAGCTGTATAGATGAATAAGCAAGCCTGCAGGAGTTTGAAATCAATTACACGTCAAGCAAACAAGGATCATGAGTCTTTACAATCAACGAGCAATCAGTGTCAATGATCTTCGCCATCTGCTAAAAGAGATTAAACCTATTGGTCTGACTGAAGTGCCGTGATGTCAGCCCTTCTTAACTTAACATAGCATTATAATAATGAGAAACGGTTAACGGCGAACGAGTAAGAAGAAGGCATATCTACAAATAAGAAACAAATATCTGAATGTTTGTCAAACAATAGTTCTTCAGAGCATACCACCAAAACATAAAACAGAAAATGTATGTTAGGAGATCCATTACATTAGTGCACCAGTATTAGCCAGCCAAGGAGACGGCACGGCATCTGATTTAATCATCATGTGCGAACATCTTATAATGCCGCTTAAGATGCACAAAGACTAGTTCGTCGTTTTATGAGTAAGAGTGAGAGCATTTTCACAGAAGAGATCGATCAAATGCGAGGTAGAGATATTTTTGGCCTGGAAATGAAAGACCAGTTAACGGTTATATTCGCAGATGTGTGATCCAGTTGTTGTTTTAGTGAACTAGGGACCCCGCAACCTCGACAGCAAGTCACGTGACATATCAGCCATTATGATTATAAAGAACAACACCGTTGCTGTTTTGGTGTGGGCTACAGGGAACTGTGTGCAAATAATTTAAATATATGAATGTAAATTGAGTCTCTTTCGTTACAGAGCGTCTCCGCAAATTCATTCATGATGTCAGTTTGAGTTTGCTTGGGAAATATTTAGGTGAGTCTGCACATAAGGAATCCAATATGGCCGCTGCGTTGTTTAGTTAGCGCAATAAATGAATTAGGCAGGCGTGAAAAACTGCGACTGTCCATTGCATTGCTTTTTGCGTCACCTTAGTTTTGACAGATGTTTTAGGTTATATTCTACTGTATGTCATTATTTAGCTAATAGGAGTAAGATTGTTTAGTTACCCATGGCAAACTGTATTACTGAAATGGAAGGTCAGTCTAACTCTGTGTTGAGGTATTGTCGAGGAGAAGCAAGATAGAAGAGGTTAAACGTATTAAACTGTCAGTCAGTGCCTTTTAGTCGGATAAGTTACACATCAAGACCAGCTATTACAAACACTTCAAATAAAACATGTTTTATCAACTTTAAATATATTAGAGATACAAAATGTCAGTCAGGTACAGGTCTTGGAAGTCCAATAAAAGTTGAGAATAGATAGTCTCAAATTTATCTATCAGATATGCTCGTGATTTGTCACTCCTATTTGAAAATAGCGCAATATATGCTGATTAGACTTCAGATGTGATTCACCATTTTCCATTTTAAATGATACGGGACACCATTGTGAACTGTGGCTTAATCACAGCTAGCATGTGGAATTTGTAATCACATAATAATAAATTAGTTGCTATGTAACCTTCAATACTCAATACAATAGTAACCAGTCTAGGTGGACTACACAAACCAGAGTGAGTGACTAACATTTAACAATGCAGCAGTTCTGACTGATATTAGGGTTTCTCAAAAGCAAGACAGACACATTAAGTCATCCCTATATGTTTATAGCACTTAAGATTATCAGTAGTTAAAAAGCACTGTTGTATGAACTTTTGTAGTAAAGTTGGCTATCTGTAAGCACACCTGTCAAGATATTTGGTGTATCAAACGTTATGTAAGAAGAACACTATTATACTAGTTACTCACCTGTTATTATTACTCACCATTATAATGATCCCACCCATTACCTGTGAAAGTAGATTGTGAGAAGTAATAGACATACATTGTTCGTTTAAATATTAAGAAATATGTGCATTATTATATTGACTTTATTGAGTTGTGGCCATCCTTCCTTTTTGTGCTGCAATAGGAGCATAGGGGTCACCACTCTATTTGGTCTCCTTGCAATAAACTTGTACTAAATCATCTGTTTACTCTCACAATTGTAGTACATGATGCAATTGCCATCCCTATGCATATTCAATAGAGTTTATGACTTGCTGCTGGCAGTGAAGATATCGGGTTCAGTCTACCAAGTTGTAAAAGGGTACCTGACCTACTGTTAGGAAAGGTAATGCAGAGAGGAAGGGAATTGGTCACCACATTAGGGCAAATAATATCTACTCAAATTGAGTCTTGACTTAATTTCAAATGACAGTGTATGCTATGGTGACCATTTTTACATATTTATTTTGGTAGTAGAATTCAATGGGCCTATTTTTTTCTTTCTCATAAAGAGACTGTATGTAATAGTCAACCTGTACTTCTACAGGGACAAATGCCCCTGTGCAGGTCCTAACTCTGTCGTGAGCTAGATGTAGCCAAGAGGAAGATTTCCTGCTTAGTGAGCTAGACTTGAGCAGCTTATTATTCTGCTGTGTTGGGACAAGTGTCACTGAGGGTGGTTAACTGATGTGCGAGTCCATCTGAATTGACTCAAACACTAGAGCAAAGTAGACCCGCAGCCTGTTAAGCGCCATCTTTTACTGCTCTTAACAAACCACCTAAGCATGGCCAGTGTTATGCCATGTCACACAGTTAGTCGCCTCTTGTGACATGCTCTCTGTGGAGCAGGGGTGCTATTCTTGTACTTGTCGTACACAAAGACCTTGGCGAACCAGGTAATATAACATTCTAATTTACATTTCTTCAAAAACCAGTCTGTGAATATTCCTCCGCCAATGTCTGTTTCCCTCTATCTCTGCTGTATCTCTCTTCCATACACAATTTTCTTATTTTTTTCATAATCTTAAAATTTAGAGATTTTCTTCAGCTTGCATTTTTTAAAAGGACGTTGTGTCATTGTTTACATCGAGGCTGTGATATCTGCGCCTTTTGACAAACACATCTGATTTCAGCATAGCATTTTTGGAAACGCGTTTGTCTTCCTTCTCCAATCCCTATTCTCTTAGTCAATCTGCATGGTTGCAGTCTGTATCCAGGGTCGCCATTTGGAGGCATAAGAGGGTCTTGGTCAGCTATTCATCACTGACTGATGCAAGCAGCCATGTATGAGTTGCTGGATACTATCAGCTCATTCACTGCTACTTCTTTGACCCATTTAGAGATTAGATCACATTATTGCTGCTTGTATGATGTAACATAGTATGTTTTAGTGAACTTGTACTTTCTACTAGGGTTCAAGCTCTTGTACGAGTTGGTGACAGCCAGCATGTGCATTTCTCTGCTTAGTGGGCTGGGCTTGAGCAGTACTGATTTCTTTGGTCTTGTGTGGGTCCTAGCTCAGGTTTCAGTCGGTTCTGTCTTGAGGCACAGGTTGTCCAGTGGATGACTAGCTTGTTCGTTTCAGCTCGAGCGAATCTTGCCACTGAGTGAGGGGAGAGTCTTCCAGGAGGCCTTTTTCTGCTGATCGGGTACCACAGAATGTGGCTGCTGTGCTCCAGGGTTCGTCTTTCGTTCTGACTACATAGCCAGCTCAGCTGTGCTTGGAATTGTTGGCATGCTGTAAGACATCTTTGACATGTGATGTTGGCATGCTGCAGGACATCTTTTGACATGTGACGTTGGCATGCTGTAGGACATCTTTGGTGTGTGATTTGTTTTTTTAATCAATGCTACCATGAATTACATCGCATATTTATGACTTAATTTCAAAGTTTATCTTTACCAAACACAAGTTATAACTTTAGTTTCATAGCTTACCTGTAACATAGGTTATATGTTCACATCCATATTGCTAACATAAGTTCTCTTTTTTTTTCACTCAGAAATGAACCATCATTACCCAGATAATTACCACGGGTATGGACATAATGCACCTGGCATGCCAGCAATGGGATACAGTGGAGGATATGTAGATCCGTCTACTATGGTTAGAAATTTTATTTTATCAGTCAAGTTGTTGCGTTGTTATATTCCTCATGAATCCTTGGTCAAATGATTGATGGAGTCAGTGATACCACCTTTGAAGGCATGTTTCAGAGTAGCAAACTTCCTTCACTTTGCCTGGTTTGCAATCATTTTTGATTCAATATCCGAGCTCTGTTTAGTTTTTCATTTGGTTTTATAGTTCTTTACTCAGTTGTTTTAGGTCAATCTGTCTTTTGTCTTCTTTCTAGGATATTCTTTTTGGTTCCCATTAAACCTGAACTAGGCAGAGATGAATGGCAGCTACAATGATCATACATTTGATGGTAGTGTTTTCTGTTGAATATCACAGTCAGTGAAAATTAACAGAAACAACAATCCACATATTGTTAAGTGAAATATTTGTTTTAAAGTCCATGTTGTATAATCCTAGAAAGGGGACAGTGGGGGCTATTGGATAAGTGACACGGCTCACAAACCGAAGGTGCTCGGTTCGCTCCCCAATCACCGCGCCGGCCGTTTACCCCGGGGAGGTAAACCTTTAAATAATGCAGGAGGAAGCAGACCCTTACACAAAATGCATGCTGAAATGGGATGCACTGGGCCAACATGCACAAAATAAAAACATAGTGCAACGCACACTGCCTTGGGAAATAGAAAAATTAGGCAAACACAAAAAACCCTCCATAGGGGTGAGCTTAATGTTGTGCTTTTACATTGCCCTACAGCCAGCAGGACCTCAGGACCACTTTCTCAAGTATGTCACTGTGTATAAGAAGAGCCACTGTTCTTTATCAACTAGATCTGCTGAGCTGTTCACTCTTTCACAGTCAGTGCCAAATTGAAGAATTTGCAAAAACCATATTAGGTGTTAGTGATTGTTGGGGTGTCCAGCAATAACTTTTATCTTTCTGTAGCGAGGCCTGGGCAAATGAAAAGCACATGTTGCACTGTTTCATATGGATGGGGACAGTTGTGACAGTTAGGTTCATGTACAGGGTCTAACTAGTTTGGCATTTCAGTCTGATGTATTCTGTGGCGGATTCCGTGGCGAAGTGGTTAAGCCGTTGGCCTCGTGATCAGGTGGTGTGGGTTCGACACTGGACTCTGCTGTCTTTTTCACGGGTGCTTGATGCGGATTCCCCTGCATCTCGTAGTCGCTCCCTAGTCATCTTGTCCTTGACTTGCCACATGGGTCGGGCAGCACAAGACGAGTGAGTGAAGATTAAAAGTAGCGCAGTTAATCCTTACTAAAAATAGCGCTAGCAAATAAATTATGCCAACATCGTCTGCTATGGACGGCGGCCTTTGCCTTTTTTTTTTATTGCTTCAAGTTTTGCTAGTCTCTGCTTTCCCATTGCCTGATATAGCCATATGTCCTTAAAGCCACTGAAAGGTGACTTTGGTGTTGTGTGTTGTTTGAATTTTATAAATTGTCTCAACCAGCTTTGTAACTTCTTTGTTGCTAGTTTGTAAGTATATTTCTAGTGCATTTAGTGTTATTCTTGAATCTGTGAATCTGTAAACTAGCGACACAACGCATTCCGTTCTTCGGACTACATCCTGCTATTTGCAAAATCCTGTTAGGGCTTTGTAGCAGGAGCATGAACGAAGAAGAAAACAGCCATTTAAAAATCAAATAAAAACAAAAGTTGCCATTGTACATTAGCTATGCCAGGTATAGTAAGAATCGTTTTCTCTTGAGGTGCCTCCGAGGCCAGATAAATGGAACACTTTGTGTAGCACTGGACAACAACTGATAAACACATGCCGATACCATTACATGGCATTGGGCTGAAGGACGAAATCCCGTATACTGCTGGATTAATAACAACAACTACTTGACCTGTCTGCGTAGGCTGTTCAGGATTAGGTGGCAGGACAAAGTGCCTAACTCTTAAATTCTTAGCAATACTAACATGTTGTTCGAATGTCAGATAAACCAGCAGCTGTTATATAGTGAGCTCAAAACAGGCAAACGCTCACCAGGAGGGCAGAAGAAACGCTACTACGTCTCCTTGATAGTGTCCATGAAATCTTTCAATATTGATGTCACGTCCTGGGAGATGCTTGCACAAAACTGTACCACCTGGCATGCTAGTATCACCGTAGAGGCTCAGCGAAAGCGTGCTACCAAAAATAACAATACTCACAACGATTCCACTGCTAGCTCCCCGCACGTATTCCCTGAATGTGGCGGGTGTGCTGTTTCAGGATTGATCTTTACATCCATCAGAGAAGACATATTTTGCAGCAATAGTCATTGTCGCCATCTTCGCTTGTGTTGGGCAACAATGATTATTATTATTGTTTGTAACAACCATGACAAGTACACTACTGAGCCCAGTATTTCTCACTTGATAATTATACAGTACTTTCCTCTTCTTCCCTATTTCTTTGGTAGTGGGTTGCAGTTGCTTTTCTTACATTTTGAGGAGTGCCTGAGAAGGTGTCTAGTATCCTCCTAACTGTAGTGCAATACGATGCTCATCAGTAAGTCCACCACTATGGTGATTACAGTGCCAATCTTAACCTTGTTGACTAGACTATTGTGATACTTGTTTCCAGTAGCAAGAGCGAGGACATGAGGTGAGATCTTGATGAGTATGTCTCACCTGGCCCTGGTTACTCTTTGTTCCCGAAGGTCTTGGTAGGCTGTAGTGTTATTCTTTGCTCCCCTTTAAAGCTCTGATAATTATCTTTAAAAAACTTTTTATGCCATTCATTTTAATTGCTGAGATTGATGGGAGGATTTATAGGGCTGAGGAATAAAGGCCACTGGAGTGTGCAGGCAATATGTATTTTTTATCCCTGTTTGAAAAAAGCTATGTGACCTATGCCTGTCTTGAGAGACACATGGTCGGCTTTACTCTCTACAACCAGCACATACAGAACCCCCATAATTGTGAGCAATGCAGTTGTTTAACGCAAACAATGCAAAGCATTGATGAGCAGGCCACATACTCAGAAGATTGTAGCACACTTATGTAATCTGGCACCTTTGAGGTGTAAGAAGACTGTAGGGTTGTTATTGTTTGGCTTGGCTTCGTTTGTTCGTTTTCAATCTCCTGCTAACAAATCCTGACAAGAGTTTAAGTAGCAGAATGTAGTCCAAAGAACGGAATGCGTTGTGTCAAAGTTTACAGCTTGACTGCGGTATTTGCACCTTTCGGTCCAACACATCCGACTTCAGCAAGCATTTTTTGAGTACCGGGTTAGCATTTCCTCTTCAATCCTTTCTCCTTAGCCAGTCTGCTCTGTTGCCCAGGATCACTGCGTGGTGTAGTAGAAGGATCTTGGCAGCTCTGGTTCGCTGGCCCTGGCGCTAGTAGTCAGCTATGTGTCGATGACCGCTGCAGCTCATGCGCTGCTCAGCATCTTGATACTGTTATTGTTTAATACCCACAATGAGTATGTTTGCTCTTTTGTGTGCCATGACAAGGGCGTTATGGGGTGTGTTGTTGTAGCTTTCCTCACACTCCGAGCGTGCTGGTGGTTTTACCGTGGTCCTCCAGACGTTTAGGCTATGCCTGGATGAATCTGCGTGACGCTCACTACTACAAGGATGACGTCGAACCACATCTTGTCAGCCAGACTGTCTTAAAATTAGCCTGTTTCCGTGAACTCTAAATGGAAGAGAGATTATGAATTTGGTCAATATATTGTGTCTGACCGGACTAGCGTCTGAGCAGTAGACCTCCTTGCACTTCACTACACCATGCATGATACGTTAAAAGGAAAACTTATTACCCATTGGACCTCCAAAGTAGAGATTGTTGGAGATGAAGTTAGAACCTGCAGTGGTACAATCCCTGTTAAATTGTTTTTACTTGAGTTGTTTGCAAATGGTGCTGAGGATCAGGGGCAGGACAAAATGCACAACTCTGAAATTCTTAACAAACCTAACATGTTGAGCATCCATATGCTTCTGCAGAAAACCCATATGGGGTGAAGGGGACAAGTTGTTCGCATGCCTGATAAGTCCATCCCTAGGCAGCTGTTAAATATACAGTGAGTTCAGAGTGGGTGAATGCTCATTTTTGGGGAACAGGACAAAAGCGACAGACACTCCTTGAAAGTGTCTCTGAAGAGCTTCAACATTGATGCTCTACCTAGGATTTGCTTGTACAAAACTGTTCCACCTGGCACTCGTCACTTGAGGTGCTCAGAACGCAGATCAAAACTTCATCACAGAGGTTCAGATAAAGTGTGCCGTCTGAAAGAGCAGAACGCATTACGACTCCACAGCACTTCTCACATGTGTATCCCATGTGCGATAGTCTGCTGGGCCATGATTGGTCTTTTTAACCATATGAGATCACATCTCACAGCACAAGTCTGATGCTGTCGCCATCTTCGCTAGCTATGGGCAACTATTGGTAGAAAAGAAAACCTATGATGGATGTATCAAGGTTTTGAACCTATGTCCCTTTAGTCAAAAGACAGCTATCCTAACTGTTCAGCCACCCGTTACTAACTGCGATAAAACACAGACAAAATATGTACAAATTTATATAATTTTGAATTGATACTATATATATACATTTTGTTTCTTCATTTTTTGCTGAAATAGGCAAGAATGGTACATCCAAGAGAGGGTTACCAAATGTCACATTACCAGATGATGCAGCAGCCTGGTGGAATGTATACTCAAGGGGGATTCATTGGCCAGCAGAGTGGGAATCCCTACAGTATGGGAGGTTATGGCAGCTATGCGATGCCTGGGATGAGTCAGTCTGTGGTAATGGGAAACAGACAAGGTGACATGAATAGGATCAGTGGTGGTGGCAACATGGTCAACCCCTACTATAGTCCAGGCATGCCCACAGAAGCTCATTCGTCTCACCATGGAGGAATGAGCAGCCAGCCCTCTACTTACAGCCACGGTCAGGCAAGTCCCCATATGCAGCAGCCACATATGGGTATGATGTCAAGCCAGGGCCATCACAGCTTGCCCGGGCAGCCTTCATTGGCTGGTCAGCCCGTTCATGGGCAAGCTGGGCAACTTGCCCATGGTGCTGGACACAGCATGTCACAAGTTGGACAGCCACAAAGTAGTAGTGCATATGGAAGCCAGAATTCACCACACATGATACCACGGACTCACCATGTACCTCAGCACCCCATGAGACATCCGACGACACAGCAAAATCCTCAGGAAGTAGCAGATACCATTTTGCAAATGGCCTCAGCTTACCCATCAAACCAAACGGTAATGGAGTGTTTGAACTTGGATGTGGAAGCAATTTTGAAAGAGGAGATGTAATGTTTATGTGTCTATGTCTAAATTTAGGAGACAGGAATGAGTGTTTGGCAGCATTACAAATGGAAGGTGAAGTTTGGGGCACTAGTGACGTGGGGGGGGGGGGGGGGGGTGCCCTTGGTTGGATGCAACAATTTTTACAAATTCTTGATTGAAATGTTGCCAATTAACATAAAGAAGTACGAGTCAGTTATTGCGGGTACAATACAAGAGCAACCACCTACGTTGCAACTAAAATGTCTTCATCATCAATGCAAAGTTTGACACAAATAACTAGCTGAGCTAAATGCCAACTAGTGAGGGCTATCTGGAGACGGCGTGGGCTAGTGGTTAAGTGACACGGCTCACAATCTGAAGGTGCTGAGTTCGATCCCAGACACAGCACTGGCCGTTACCCCGGCGGAGAATACCCTTGCATAACATGCATGCCGAGGTTGGAGGCACTGGACCGACAGGCACAAAATAAAAACATAGTGGGAAATAGAGAAATAAGGCGAACGGCAAAAAAAAAAAAAAAAGTGTATATCCTGTCGGTAAACTGCCAAGAAATAGTGACAGCCAAAAACGAAACTAAAAAATTTCTGATGGCGAGGCGCTCAGGCCAGCAGATCAAATAAGTGAAGCAGGGATATTAACGATATGAGTGCAAGTACAAGTACTCAATAATTCATATATATCCATACTTGAACAAGTCAATGACTTTCTTTTAAAGATAATTCATGTGGAAAGATGCTCTTAAAGTTTCACATTGTTAGGTCAAATAATTTTCACATTTTACTGAAGGCGTGTGTGTAAAGTTGACAATAATATTTTTTTCCAATAAAATCATCAGATGTTTGATCAGAAAACACCCATGGTACACAATAAATCTTTTTTAGCTGCAGACCAATATAACAGCACTTCTGGAATATACAACTTATCAAAGTTGTTAAAAATGAGATGAAAAAGCAAGGGGAATTTTATACACAAATCCTCATTTGTATAAGGGAATACAATGCCCAGATACATCGGCTCCACATAAGCCATTGATTAGCATGAGGAATATCATAGAAAAATGCAAAGAGTACAATAAAGTACTACACACTTGCTTGGCTTGGTTCGTTCTCAATCTCCCGCTACCAAACCCTGAAAGGGCTTAAGTGGCAGAATGTAGTCCAGAGAACGGAATGTGTGTGTCTTAGTTTACAGCTTGACTGCAAAATTTGCATCATTCGGTCCAACACATCCAACTTCAGCAAGCATTTTTTGAGTACCGAGTTAGCATTCCCTCTTCGATCCCTTCTCCTTAGCCAGTCTACCCTGCTGCGGCCTGTTATCCAGGATCACCGCGTGGAGGTGTAGAAGGGTCTTGGCAGCTCTGGTTCGCTGGCCCTGACGCTAGCAGTCAGCTATGGGTTGCTGACCACTGTAGCTCATGCGCTCACACACTATCTTCATAGATTACGTCACAGCTTTTGACTGTTTGCAACTTTAAATCCTGTAGAATATCATAATATACATTGGGCTCCCTAGACCTAATCAGAACACTATTTCAGGAGCAACAAAAAACAGTCAGAATCAAGCTGATTTGAAGGGAAAAAGGGAGCATACATTCCCTTTATCTATTCAAGATCTATGGAGAAACCATAATGAGAAATGACCAAAAATATAATTAGTTTTACAATCAAAAGAAAAAATCATTTTCCGGGCTGAAATTTTGCATGAGAGTTCTCAGAATTCCGTGGAGATTGTAAAATAAAAACACAGACGTCCTAAAAGAGCTGAGTTCGGATAAAAAATGGCTGGTACATATCATTACGTCGAGGAAGCTAAAAATACTTTGGTCACACTAAATGCTACAATAGTTTGGGGGAAAAACTACTCGAGTGTAAGGTGCCTGGAAAACAAGGCACAGACAGACAGGGGAAGATGGACAGATGACATCAAATATGTTCCGAAGATGGGCAGAAGCGGGAGAACTGGTAAAGATCAAGCTTTACAGAGTGGCTTTGATGAGAGCAGCATTCTGCAAAGGGCGTGCTACATGATGAAGGGATATCTACAATTTATAAGAAAACATTTTTGTGTGTTTCCTTCAGTGCATAACCAAACATTGATTTGTACAAATTATGTAAATATTTGTTTTCATATCCTGTGTCTGTGGTATTTTTACAACCCTAGAATTAATCCACTAGAATCTCAAACATTCAAACTAATTCACATGACCAAATGGGAAACCAAACATACTGGCTACACAAAAAACGATGCCTATTACCAGTTGAACAGAAGAGAGTAGGTTGTGGTCTTCAGACTTCGCACTGGCCACAATAGACTGAGGTACCACCTATTCAACAAATTGAAGATAGGTGGCACTGACGAATGCCCATGTGGTACCGGTAAAATGACCGCTGAGCATTTGCTGCAAAACTGCCCGACATACGAGGATCAGAGAGAGCAGATGTGGCCATCACCAGTGGCAACACTAGACAAGCTCTATGGCAGTGTCGACAGCCACAGGATGACCGCTGCTTTTTTCGAAAAAATTAAGGTTGATGTCTGACTGCGTACGATGAAGAAGAAGAAGAAACTAATTCAAAATGCTGAAGCTGACATGCATGGAAACCTGGATTCATCTTTGCACTCCAGATTGAAACAAATCTGGTAACGAGCTGCTGACCAGTGCAAGGGCTGCAGCGATCAGTGACTCAAATCTGACTGCTAGCATCAGGGCCAGCGAACCTTTCTACCTCTCCACGTGGTGATCCTAGATAGCAGACTGGCTAAAAAGAAGGGATCAAAGAGGGAAGGGTTAGTCAGTACCCACAAATGTCATGTTGAAGTCGGATGTGTCGGACAGAAAGGTGCAAATATGGCAGTCAAGCTGTAAACTACGAAACAACGCATTTTGTCCTCCGAACATCCTACTACTTGCGGGACCCTTTTCTGGGCTTGGTAGCGGGAGTTTGAGAATGAACGACGGAGAAGAAGAAACAAATCCAGTATAGAGTTGATGCTGCAATGTGCATGCCACTCACTTTTGTGAACTGCAATCTCTATGATTGGTGCCCTCTGAAAGTTGAGCTGTTATTTTTCTTGCTTTGCTGCATATAAATGTTTATAGCTAACAGACTTCGCTAAACTAATTTTATTCGTTATTTTTATTTTATTTCCAGGTTCAGGTACCATTAAAGAGCCGCCCTGCTCCATATCATATTCCACGGTCTCCTCACTACAGTGTTTCACATTCTGAACATCCTCACACTTCGCCGAACCCTCATCTACAGCCAAGTCCTGGTGCATCCTGTCAGGCTAGTCCAAGTCCTTCTTCCTCTAGCGTCAAATCACCCACACCAGTTCTGGCACCCATTCCCAACCCTATCCCTTCACCAGGCATCAGTGGTCTTAGGTCACCCTGCAACCAGGGCATGTCACCTTGTGGCACACAACGTTCCCCAGCACACATGGGATCTATTTACAGTGGACATAGTCAGGGTGGTCCGCACACACAGTGTGTCAGTGACGGGCTACCACATCACCATGGAATGTCCCCATCAGATGCTCAGCATTATTCACCTTGCAGTGTGGCACAATCACACAACTTTTCTCAATTCGGTGTTTCTGCATCGGTACATAGGAATTCTTCAATGTACTCCCCATCTTGTGACCCAAGCAGCATATCAAATCCAGAGCTTCATCAGTCCCGTTACTCAAGTCCTGTTTCCTCTAGTCCGTGTTCAAGCAATCTTTCATCCTACACAAACACCTCAAAACTCATCATGGGACAGTCCAAACATTCTCACCCAGCTGTCTCAGTGTTACACATGGGCAGTAGTCCACTAATGTCTCTTCAGAAACTGGTAATGCTACCAGAAACTCAAGTTGTTGACCCTAAAAGTGTTGTAAACGACACCTGCCTCTCATCCCAACAAGACGAGAGTCCAAAAAACGTTAATGGCCCAGCAGAACGGTTTGTAGGGAGCTCAAGCCATTCTGTCGGGTTTCAGGGTCAATCTAGCTCTCTTAGAAGTCATCCACAAAGCAGCAGTCACATGTTTCAGTCACAGACCACTCATGTGACTGGTGTAGCTTCATCTAACACTTTGTGTTCTTCCAATTCGTGTAGTCCGAATGAAGCCAACACTTTGTGTACTCCAAATTCGTGTAGTCCGGAGCCAAAACATTCACCATGCAGCACAGGCATTAATAATTGCCATGCCAGTGAATTTTCTAGAAACGTACTATATAATGGTGATACTGGCAGTAAAACTTCAGATTATGATGAGTTGAGTGGTCATAATGCTACTGATAAACCTATTCAGCATTCGGCTAGCGACAGAAGCCACGGAAAGGTTGAAGCAATAACAAAATTACTAGAATCCTCGGAACAGACGTTGGAGCACCCAAACTATAATCATAATGCTAGTACTCAAAATAATAGTACAAGTGATCAAGGGGCAGCATTGAAAGCTGAGCCACTAGAATCAGATACAAGTGTTCTCAATTCTATAACACCAAATCCAATGCCTGTAGATGGAGATGTATCTGCTGATTTAAAAGCATTAGTGGGAGAAAAAATGGACACCATAGCAGATACCAGTAATCTGTCATTACTGCCTCCAGAAAGAAAAAATGGCAGAGTTAAAGAAGATGTCAAATGTTTGATCGTTCAGTGTCATTCCCCAAGCGTGTTGTCAGAGATGCCTGTCATGACTAATGGTCTGTCCAGCACGACCTGTGGTAACGACGATGTCCTTGAGCAAGACTGTGGAAATGGGGTTCATGCAAGAATTCAGAATGCCTTCAACTCCTTAGTGAAAGCAAAATTTGCTAGTGTGAAAAAAGTGTCGCACTTTTCTTGCGTTACACCTTGTAGCATTGCTGTTGGAGCAGACGAAAGAGCTGCGTGTGAGAGATTTGCATTCAGGCGTAATGGATTCTGCAGAACAATCAGGACATCGAGAATAATATGTAATGGAAGAAACCGGAATGACAGCACAGGAAATGGAGATTCTGATGAAAGTTTAGAAAACATGTCTGAGAATAGTTTTGGACTTTCCGAGAGCCCACAGGACGGAAACAGGAAAAGGCCGTCTAGTGCAGCCAAGCGCAATGATCACAAGAAGCCAAATCTCAGTTCTGTTTCAGCAAATAGTGCTGTCTCAGCTAATAGTGAAGTTGCTGAAAGTGATTCTAAACCGGCTGAGCCAGTAACATCTAGTGGCAATGGATGTGTATCACATGGGAATGAAATCGTTAGTGATGATGATACGTGTTACTATGAAGGAGTCGACAGTTCCGATATTTTTATAAACAACTGCAGTAGCGACGAGTCTGTTACCTCAAGTGGTGAAGTCAAGCAAAGCAATAGCCTCATAAAAGTGGCGGCAGATACAGCAAACGAGAAGCAAGATTTACTTCTGATACCATGTGGCTCAAGTGACCAGCAAAAAGAAGATTCAGATGATAAAATTGATAAGACAACCACCGAATCCTCACTAGTGAGTTGCGATAATAATGAGCCAAGCAGTGTCCCAGCACCTTCACATCTACCCTCTAAAAGATTACGGAGGACTTCTGGACAGAAAGCTCAGGAAAAATTAAAAGCGTTTGCAGTTTCAAGAAAGTTTATTGGAAATGTCGATGAAAAAGTAGAAACAGTTATTGACCTCACAGATGAAAGCATGGCACAAGTTAACGCAGTATCTTCTCATGACAAAAATGAGTCTCTGACATCTGATTCAGCAGTAAAAAATCTCAGAGAGCAGAACAAGACTCCAAATAAATTCAGACCATTAATCTTAGGGCATAGGCCAGGTGGGAAGTACCCAGTTGTGGTCTTGGAAAAATCACCAGTGTCCGTCAACCCACCTTCAGCTGTAAAACAAGAGAACATTGACCACGTTGACCTGTTGGAAAGTTCCGATGTACTGAGAGGCAGCAACACCTACCTAACTGCTGCTCTAAATGTGAAGACCTTGACTGCTTCAGATGTTTCAGATAAGTATCAGCCGCAATTTAAACAAGAAGATATTGATTTAGATATCAGTTTTGGTGATACTGCTAATGGCAGTCATATTAAAATAGACCCAGAAGATGGGGATGAAATTAAAGATGTTGAACCCATCACCTTTGCTGCAACTGTTGGTCCTAAAAGGAAAATTTGGAAGAAGAAACCATCTAGAAGGAAAGTTGTCAAAAGTAAATGCAAAACTAAAGCTCCAGAAAGGATCAGTAGAGATGCTGAACTTCGAGATTCATTCAAATCAATGAAATTTAGCAGGACTCTTGATTTAATGAAATCTAATCGTAGACGTGAGCAAGCCTCAGTAGGTCCTTTCATCAGAGTTGTAGGAAACCAAAGTGCACCAGACTCTGTCACCGTGTTCACACAACCTGTTCATAAGTCCTCTGTGGGTTTGAGCAGTGAGAAACATAAACACTCCAGGAACAGAAATGCCCACATACAATCTACAGCAACTACCATCCACATGGTGACCAATTTACCCACAGACAAAGCAGCCATGATTTCATCTTCTCGCACTATTAGCCATCATCCTTGGGTCTGTGCCTTTTGTGCCCATCACAGCAGCTACAGGTTTCTGGGTGATCTTTATGGACCATACTTCAAAGAAAGTGAGATTCCAAGAGTGGAAAGCATTGCTGCGGAAGAGAGCAAGAAAGGTGAACTTGTCAAAGATCAAAAGTCTTCAGATTCTTCATTAGCTAGAAGATCCAAGGAACCACTTCAACTAGAAAGGAAAAGCAGTCGAATAGGAAGATCGCCATTGCAGTCAAAGTCTAGCGAAACCAGTCCTCTGCCTCCAGAAGAAGTCTGGGTACATGAGGAGTGTGTCATGTGGTCTCCGGGTGTTTACTTGATTGGCAACAAGCTGTATGGTCTGGATGAAGCTGTCAAGGATGCATCAGAAACAGTAAGTAGGGCATACTGGGATCTTTTCATGCTATTTCAGAACTCTTGTTAACAAAGCAATCTGTGGTAATCCTTTAAACAGAGCCACAGTTCTGGTTCATGATTTTCATGTCAGCTTAGATAGTTCTCTGTCAAGTTTATTTAGATCTGCCTCACCTGTCTTCTGGGGTATATAGCACTTCTGTTCTGATGACAGGATTGGTTGTCACCGTAACTGGACCAATTTCATCATCTGCTGATGAATTTCTATAGGCCTCACCCTTTGCAGCTCAAATAATGGATAACAGAACACTGCTCCTCTTTGGTGCTTGTGAATAGTGGGCTGCCATCTTTTAACTGCAATTATGTTGTTCGTCTGCACCGTAATTGCATGTGCAGAACACTCCTGACATCCTTTTCTTGTTTATTCAAAAGGAATGACATTTCTACACTATATACATGGATATGTCATGTAAAGTAAAGTATCCCATAGCATTACTGCCGTAGGGGTGTGAGGTGTTAGCGATCTCACATTTCAAAGGCTTAGCTATATGAGAGCGGTAGCCATCTCCTCTCCCTCACCGCTTTTACTTCCCAGACTGAACCGGCACCCATTTAAGGCTGGGTCGACCCGGGAGCCATTGCGGTCTGAAAAAAACATTACCGCCTCAACTGGGGAATGAACCCAGAACCACACATGTCATGTAAACATCTGTTTTATTCAACATAATCCCCATAAACTTGTACAGCTTTAAGCCAGCGCAAAACAAGTGCATGTATTCCTAGCCTGTACCAGATTTTGTCTTGATCATGTAGCCATTTCTTGGCTGTATGAATCACTTCTTCATCATCTTCAAATCTTGTTCCTACGGAGTGCATCTTTGAGTGGATCAAACAGACGAAAATCAAAGGGTGCCAAATAGGGACTATAGGGTGGGTGGGGTAGTACAGTCCAACCCAATTTGGTGATTGCTTCCCTTGTTGCCAGAGACTAGTGTGAAGGCATTGTTGCGAAGGGGAAGCAGGTCTGCTGGATTCTTGTGCGGCCAAACTCTGTGGAAACGTCGATTAAGTTTTTTCAATGTCTTAATGTAAGCTTGTGAATTGATTGTCTCTCCTGTTGGCATCACATCTACAAGAACCACACCTTCAATATCCCAAAAGACAGT
The DNA here is from genome assembly GCA_036924085.1 of Ariolimax columbianus. Classification (NCBI taxonomy): domain Eukaryota; kingdom Metazoa; phylum Mollusca; class Gastropoda; order Stylommatophora; family Arionidae; genus Ariolimax; species Ariolimax columbianus. The sequence continues at coordinate 76,230,755 of JAVGWX010000006.1, forward strand.
GATCATAACCTTTCCAGCTGAAGGAGTTGTGTTAATTTTTTTCTTCGCGGTGATTGTGGGTTATGCTACTCCAAGGACTGTTTTTTTGTCTCAGGTTTAAAATGATGTGCCCATGTTTCGTCACCTGTAACGATATTAGCAAAAAATTTCTCTCCATCAGCATTGAAACGCTCCAACAATTCAGTAGAAATTGTTTTCCTTTGCAATCGGTGGTCATTTGTGAGACTTTGAGGAACCCATCTTGCGCAAACCTTAGAAAATCCTAGAGTTTTTATAACTGCATTTGCACTACCAATGCTGATTGACAGATGTAAGGCCGGTTGTTGAGTAGTGATTCGCCTATCGGTAAATAAAAAATGCCCGTAGTGCATTTCTGCGTTGGTGGCTGTGACAGGACGTCCACTGTGTGACTGATCAACCAGCTCCATATCTACACTTCCTGATCCTTTAATTCTCTGAACCTAGCGACTAACTGTACTCCTGTCGACTACAAAACTTCCGTACACATCACATATACGCTTGTGAATGTTCACAACCGTTTCCTTCTCTGCAACAATAATTTCTATCACAGTTCGCTGCTTTAACGCAGGTTGCTAACATTTCAACGGTTTAGTGCAGTCGTATTATTTGGTGGATTGCGGTGCAATTTACTACACACAATTGACACATGCCATATTTAAAGTGTGCAAAATTTCATGCGTCAATTTTCATTATTAGCTGAGAAAAATGATGTGGTGCATTACTTTCTGAACGTCCCTCGTAGATAGATAGTGATGTATCTGGTTGCCAAATGTCAGGTACTTTTCTTTCTTGCCATGCTTACGTACTTAGTCGCTCCTCTTCTACCGTGAGATGTAGAGGTTTTTCTTGCCATGTTTACTTACTTATTCTCTCCTCTTCTACTGTGAGGTGTAGAGGTCTTTCTTGCCATGCTTACTTACTTAGTCGCTCCTCTTCTACCGTGAGGTGTAGAGGTCTTTCTTGCCATGCTTATGTAAATATTCTTTCTAGCCACTTCAGTCCTGTTCGTCCACACATTCTGCCACTTATTTCTAGCTAGGGTTGTTCTTTCTATTTCTTGATTTATTATATCCAGTTGATATGTGATGGTCTCAGATGATCTGACTTCCTTGGAATAAATACTGGTTGTGCCTGATGGGTTGAAAGTTCTTGGAAGTAGTCTTTGAATCTCTGTTTTCTGACTGACTTGTTAAATATTGGAGATCCAATTTTATTATTAAAGCTCTTAATCTCATGACCTTGACACTTAAAAAATATCTCTTGTATGATTTTGGTCCGACACATCCATCTTTGGCTTCCCAAGATGAAGTAATGAATGCGCTGACAACAGCCATCAACTCAAAGCTGGTTGCTTGCATCAGGGGTCAGTGAACCATAACTGGCCAAGACTTTATTCTACTTCCATGTGGCAACCATAGAAACAGGCTGCACTAGTCACTAGTGTAGTTTGGCCAAGGAATAGAGATTGCAGGGGGAAAGCAAATCCAGTACTCAAAAAAGCCAGCTGAAGTCTGAAGTGTCGAGCTGAAAGGCACAGATATTGCATCCTCGCTTTAAACTACAACATAACATTCTTTTCAGGATGAGTGCAGAAGTTGTTGCTCACCATATTTTTGTCATGATTATTCTATTCTGTTTTTGATTATGCATTTGGCGTTTCATCTTGTTGTTTGGTAAAATATAAAATTTGATTGTGTTTTCGACTTCAGCCACGCCTTGTAGAATTCCTTTTTAGCCTGAGTTGATTCTTTAGCTGTAACATTCCATCAATCTACCCAGCTGTTGTAGATTTTGTTATTGAATGGCACTTATGGGATACACTGCTTGTTTACTGTCGTCTTTATTTGAGCATCTTATTCTTCTAGTTTCTACAGTTTAAAAAAAAATGACATCACAAACATTTAGACTTACCCTTTTTTGGGTATTCCAGTTGTCTTATAAATCCATTAAATTGTCACAAAGCAATGATAGTCTTCCTAACCAGATCACATATGTTTCCACTACAAACGTATTTATAACATCTACATAAATAAACTAAACAGATCTACATCAGAAAAATCCGTAGCAACAACACAACTTCATCACAATCAATATTGAAATAACCTTCCAAATTCACGTGAAACGGTACAAAATTGTTTTAAAAGACGAGGGTCCTGGAAACAGGTTGCACTAGTGTAGTCTAAGAGAATAGGTATTGCAGTGGGAAGGCAAACCCTACACCCAAAAAGACCAGCTGAAACCGGATCGCGCTGAAAAGCGCAGATATCGCATCCTCGCTGTAAACTATGTCCCAACTTCATTTTCAGAATGAATACCAAAGAAGAAGAAATCTCATTTCAGTCTTGAAGCTACCTTTTCTGGTATGTGGTCATTGATAGCACATTAATAAGTTGTTTTTTGGTTCTTTTTGCGTTCGCCTTATTTTCTCGATTCTCTAAGATGGTACGTTGCATTATGGTTTTATTTTGCGCCTGTCAGCCCAGTGCATCCGACTTCGTCATACATTTTATGTAAGGGTCTGCTTCCTCCTGAATTTTTCTAAGGGTTTGCTTCCCCGGGGTAATGGCCGGTGCTGTGATGGGGAGTGAACCCCGTGTCACGTAACCACTAGGCCACGCCATGCTCATCATTTATAAGCCAAAACTGGTACATAGGTGGAGCAGTATACAGCCATCTTAGTTTTCTTAATGTTGGCTTGAGCACACACCCACAAACTGCTTGTTTAGAACACTTATTTTTAATGCCGTACACTTTATTTCATGATAAATCCACACATTTTCCCTCATTGCTAATTACCTGTTTGAAGCTGAGATTGTAAAGATGATGGTTCATGTCCTCCTTTTTAGGCATGTTCTGTGTGTAAATCAAAAGGTGCTATGATAGGATGTCTACACAAAGGCTGCTGCATGAAATTTCACTTCATCTGTGCTATAGACAAAGGTAAGACTATTTTAAAATCATATTTCCATTTTATTCCTTACAGAAGGTAGAGCCACCATTACAGTTGGCCTCTATTTTTATGCCTCACAAAAGGTAATCCACCACTACAGTTTATCTCTTGTTTTATACCTTACAAGGGATCAAGACACTGAGCAGCGCATGAGCTGCAGTGGTCAGCGATCCATAGCTGACTGCTAGTGTCAGGGCCAGCGAACCATAGCTGCCAAGACCCTTCTACACCTCCACGCGGTGATCCTGGATAACAGGCTGCAGCAGGGCAGACTGGCTAAGGAGAAGGGATCGAAGAGGGAATGTTAACCCGGTACTCAAAAAATACTTGTTGAAGTCGGATGTGTTGGACCGGAAGGTGCAAATATTGCAGCCAAGCTGTAAACTACAACACAACGCATTCTGTTCTCTGGACTACATTCTGCTACTTACCCTTTCAGGGTTTGGTAGCTGGAGATTGAGAACGAACGAAGAAGAAGATACCTTACAAAATGTAGAGCCACACCTGCAATTGGTCCCTTTTTAATTCAAAGCTAATCGTGGGAAGTTACTTTAACTTTTGATGACATTTCATTAGTAGCGAGTTACAGTGGCCTATCTCACATCCTGAAGTATACTTAAGAAGGAGGGCCTAGGTCCTCCTGGCTGTAGTGCAAAGCAGGGCTTCTTAGTAAGCTCATCACTATGGGCATGACAGTGTCAATGCCCACCTTCTTCTTCTGCGTTCGTTCTCAATCTTCCCCTACCAAGCTTTTGCAAGTAGCAGGATGTAGTCCGGAGAACAGAATGTTATGTGTCGCTAGTTTACAGTTTAACTGCAAAATTTGCACCTTTCGGTCCAACACATCCATCTTTGGCAGCGATGCCCACCTAATTGACCACACTGCTGTGATACAGCTTGTTTCCCTGAGACGTGAGGTGGAATCTTTATCAGCATGTTTCACCTGACCGTGGTGACGTTAAGTCTTTTCTTCCCAGTTTGCTGCTTTTAGAGGCCTTCATAACAGCACTTTGTATAGTGGTTTGTGTAGCAATTTGTTCTACACGAGGAGGTTGCTCGCCTCATGCACAACCAACTTTAGTCTCTTTTTACAAGATTGGAAGATTGCAGTTGTTCTGTTCCTTTCTTTCTAGTATCCTCACATGCATATTTTCATGTGTGTTAACCCTACCAGACCTGAGGCCCTGAACCTAACTGTCCCCCATACCTGGGTTCCTGAGCATTAAAGAGGGGGAAAAAAACATTATAAAGAAAAATGTTAGTTGCATGCAAACAAGTGGTTAGAATAAGATGTAACTTGGAGACATTGTAGAAAATAGGTTTACCTTTCATCTAGCGTCAATATTCCACCTTTGTGTGCCAATCCAACCAGCAAAAGGCCAAGAATCTGTCTCGAGTCATAACATTTCGAAATCCGGGAGTAAACCCAACAAAGAGCCCTCATTTGTCCAATAATCCTGATAGCTGGGCTTTATACATGAGTATTCCATATAGATCCTCAGTCCAAGAAAAGCCATCATCTCATCACTCGAGCTCTCACTTTCTGTTTCACTTGAACAGAGTCTGAATCAACCAAATTATTGATCACCTGTTGGACTGTCATAAGCCTAGACTTACTTTGCTTTCCTGTTGAAGTGCTTGGTTCATCAGTCGCTCGTTTCATTGTCAATTTTCCGAATTTGTTCACATTAAACCCCACAAAATCAATTCAAACATGGGGGCAGACATTTGCAATGACTAACCATGAGGATTGACCGCGATTGGTTGGTTACTTTTAGATTCTGACGCATTTTATTCACGTACTACCCAAAGTACCGTAAATTCGGTATAGCGGCAGTTAAGGAAATTACCGGAAAAAGGGTAAATCTGTCTGGTAGGGTTAACACAGAAACACGCAGAAAGCTCTCTGACCTGCTCATTTTGACAGCAGAGAAAATAAATGTTTCACACCCGTGCCGTAGACATCTAGGAATTGAACTGACCAACCATCTTTCCTTGTGGCCCTTGACTCAAGGAGTCCGCAGGGACCTTGTTTGACACACTTGCCATGACACTACAAGGTGCCAGGGCTTCATCCACGGATATTGGAAGTTCACAGAGAACTGCAACTTGGGAGTGTCGTTTTTTGGTTGCAGCACATGGTCATGATAGTGGTCGATCGATGCACTGATGCCTACGTGAACATTATTATTAACCCTCTAACAGAAGCTGAGACCTGATACGATAAAGTCTCAACATGTCACCAGTTTATTAGATCATGATCCTTTCCGTTTTGCTTCAGTTGGAGTATAGGGCTATGACTGAATTGGCTTCCTTACATGTGCATACAATGCACATATATGTGCTGTTGCACATAATTTTGCATGATACGGTCACTATAGGTGGAAGGTATGGCCTTTTATTCTCAAGAAACAGTAGAACAAAAATCAGAAATGGTGGGTGTTCAAATCCTCCAAGTTTCAAGCATCCCGTGGTCTGAAGGAAGGTGAGATTGACACTTATTCCTATTGGAGATAGACAATGCATTTGGAGGTCCAATTTATATGCAATGTATGTAAAAGAACCTGTGACAGTTTAAAATCTAATAGAGCAGACTGTTAGCAGCTGTCTGGGCAAAAATTCTAAAGCTAACGAAATTCCTACCCAGAATTGACCTGCATGAACGCCAGGAGGAGGACAATTGCTTAGAATTGTCTGCAACACTTAATTGCAAGTACACACAAAAAGACCTCTACACCCCTAGGGGTAAAAGAGGAGTGACTAAGTGAACAGTTTTACATCATTAGGTTGCCAACTCCATGCACAGAAGTCCTTTGTCACTTTTTGTACAACATGCGTAGTAGTATTCAGTGGTACTATTCTTTCCTCCTTATTAAAGGACTCCATTATCTATAGGGTGAAAGTAGCCAATAGGATTACCTTTAAATTCATGTCATGTTGTCTTCATCCGAGTAGTACCCAGGTTGAAAAGTATAGAACCACTAACATGCAAATCTACTTGGAATCCTGGTATTCAAACAGGCATATATGACCAAATGGGAAACCGAACATACTGGCTACACAAAAAACGATGCCTATTACCAGTTCAACAGAAGAGAGCAGATCGTGGTCTTCAGACTTTACACTGGCCACAATAGACTGAGGTACCACCTATTCAACAAATTGAAGATAGGTGGCACTGACGAATGCCTGTGTGGTACTGGGAAAATGACCGCTGAGCATTTGCTGCAAATAAAGGTTGATGTCTGCCTGCGTACGATGAAGAAGAAGAAACAGGCATGTAGGGGGAGGGCGTGGCCTAGTGGTTAAGTGACACGGTTCACAACAAGAAGGTGCTGGGTTCGATCCCATCACAGCACCGGCCGTTACCCCAGGGAAGCAAACCCTTAGAAAATGTAGGAAGTCGGATGCACTGGGCCGATCGGCGCAAAATAAAAACCGCAGTACAACCAACGCTCATCGCCTTGGGGATTAGAAAAATAAGGTGAACAACGAGAAACATTTTTTTTTTAAAACAGGCATGTTGTTAATCTCTGTTGCCAGGTAGCCGAAGGCTATTCGTAGTAAGAATTTTAAACTTCTTGCGGCTTACTAGTCCTGGGGTGAGGTACAAATAATGTGGGTAGCTTTTTAACTAGAATTTTTTAATTTTGTCCAGGCAGCTGTTAAGCCTACTGTTTTCGATTTCTAACTGCCAATGGATTTTTAACGTGCTCGTCACTGAACACGGGAGACATCTCACTACCCAGAGATCAGAGAAATATTTAATCTCCACTGTGATTCGAACGTGAGGCGGACACCTTACCTCGAGACCACTGAGATAGTTGTGTGTGGTATAGAGCTAGCAACTTTACCATGTATAAACCATGTAAAACTATTATACTCAGCTACTGCAAAAGTTCAGATACAGGCTTTCTGTAAATGGACCAGTTGCAATTACTATGAGGGATGATTGCAAATGCTTGGAAACAGGCTTACTTTATAAATTGGGGGGGGGGGGGGGGCCTGAAGATGCAGCAGTGAATGAGCTGAAAGTCATCAGCGACTCACAGCTGACTGCTTGCATCAAGGTCAGTGAACCAGAGCTGGCCAAGACTATTCCATCTCCAAGCAGCGGCACTAGTTTGAAGAAGAACGAAGATAAGTGGCCAGCTGCAGTGGTGACCTAAGCTTTTTGTTGGAGCAAAAGGTTTATGACTATGTTGGTTGTCTTCATCCAGTTTTGATGGGCAGCTCTGTTTTAAACGAGTGGTATAATTTCTTTGATGAGTTTATTTCATTCTTGTTTAAAAATAATTCAGGAGGCAGCAAGACTGAAAATCAAATGATGATTAATCACATAAACATGTATAGCTCCAGTAATTGAACATACACATAAACAAAATCTATGTTCTGGCCGTAAGGGACAAAGAACAACTCAAATGGAAATAACTTACTGAATACAATCGTAAACTAATCATTTTGTGTATTCCGTCTTGGTTCAGGCTGTATGGTGATGAGCATTATCTATCTCGGACAAGTACATTTCTTATCCGTAATAATCATTGTTATTGTGATTAGTTAGTTGTTTTCATAAGTGTTGTTCTGTGTCCATGACAAAGACCTTTTGGTCGTAATTGATATTTGTTTTCTGTTCTTGTGCCCTTGCAGTTACAGTTCTATACTTATGTTATTATCTTCATTGAGTATCGCCCATTTTTTAGTTATAGTCTCAGATAAGGTGGGACCAGAGTGCCTGCATCCTGAATTACTTCCAGTCATCTTGACTTATTGTCTTGCTACTGGTCCAAGGTAGCTTGGGACTAGAGAGTGAGGTTGATGACCAGTGAGGCTTCTTCCTTACTATAATCTAAATACTGAGGATGCTGCTATCATTGTTTGCGATGGGCAACTAACTTTTTTATAGTACCATTTTAAGCAAATTTGTTGTCTGTGTCTATTATAATTGTTATTTGTATGATCTAAGTGCTAAATATCATCCTGAAAAGGGTGTTGTGTTGTAGTGTACACGAGGCTGCAATATCTGAGCCTGTAGGCCCAACACACCTGGTGTCAGCACAACATTTTGGGGATCAGGTTTGCCTTCCCACTTAAATCCATATTCTCATAGCCAGGGTCTATGTTTTCAGATCCATCACTTGGAGGTGGAATAGGTTCTAGGTCAAATCTAGTTCGATGACTCTTACGCAAGCAGGCAGCTATCATTCTTGGCCGCTGTTAGCTTGTTCATTGCTGTGGTATTAACCCCTAGTGCTATATTTGGTAAAGCCTTGTGCACATTTAATACTTTTATTAATATATCTGATCCCTGGGGAAACAAAAGTTATCTCTGTCATTAATGTTCCATATATGGGCTGTTGTTTCTATAGCTGTCTTTCAAACCAAGTAGACTTTTTGTTGGTATGAATTGTGGGTTATGAAATGCCGTGGATTAGAAAGTCTTCTACCCTAGCGTTGCGGAGGGAAAGACAATTAAAACATACTAGACAACACCCTCACCTTGGCTTCCTAGTAGCCCTCCCTGGAAGCAGGCTGTTTTCATGGCAGGCTGGCTAACGAGGTGAAGGAACGACATGATCTCCCGTAGTAGTGAGTGACATGCAGATGAAGCCAAGCATAGCAAAACCGCCTGGAGGACCTCGGTCCACCGTCATTAGCATGCTCAGGATGTGAGGAAAGCTACTGCAACCCGCCACATAACGTCCTTGTCAGGCTGCACACAAGAGTAACCTACTCATTGTGGGCATTCGCAAACAACCCTAGAGTTGCTAAAATTCATTGCAAGGTGCCTCTTATGACATGTTGTTAGCACAGCAGTAGCCCTATTCTCATCAGCTTTCACATAGAGCTTTCACAGAAACCCCACAAGCATACTATGATCACTGTTTGGCTTGGCTTCGTTCATTCACAATCTCCCGCTACCAAGCCCTGAAAGGGCTTAAGTAGCAGAATATAGTCCAGAGAACGGAATGCGTTGTGCCGTAGTTTACAGCTTGACTGCGATATTTGCACCTTTTGGTCCAACACATCTGACTTCATCAAGCATTTTTTGAGTACCGGGTTAGCATTCCCTCTTCGATCCCTTCTCCTTAGCCAGTCTGCCCTGCTGCAGCCTGTTATCCGGGATCACCGTGTGGAGGGTCTTGGCAGCTTTGGTTCGCTGGCCCTGACGCTAGCAGTCAGCTATGGGTTGCTGACCACTGCAGCTCATGCGCTGCTCAACATCTTGATCCCTGATGATCACTGTTTGATACACAATGATCACTGTTTGACACACAATGATCACTGTTTGCCACGCTATGATCACTGTTTGACACACAATGATCACTGTTTGACACACAATGATCACTGTTTGGCACACAATGATCACTGTTTGGCACACAATGATCACTGTTTGACACACAATGATCACTGTTTGGCACACAATGATCACTGTTTGACACGCTATGATCACTGTTTGACACACAATGATCACTGTTTGACACACAATGATCACTGTTTGACACAAAATGATCACTGTTTGACACACAATGATCACTGTTTGACACACAATGATCACTGTTTGGCACACAATGATCACTGTTTGGCACACAATGATAACTGTTTGACACGCTATGATCACTGTTTGACACGCTATGATCACTGTTTGACACGCTATGATCACTGTTTGGTACATATTCGCGGTTACAATCATCTCTCCCATTATCTCCACTGCTGTTTTTGTATTGAACAAATGCTGATATTGCCCCAGTCCTGCCTGAATGCTTACAATACTTTAACCACAATTTGACTTGACTTGGCTTCGTTCGTTCTCAATCTCTCGCTACCACACCCTGAAAGGGCTTAAGTAGCAGAATGTAGTCCAGAGAAAGGAATGCGTTGTGTCGTAGTTTACAGCTTGACTGCGATATTTGCACCTTTTGGTCCAACACGTCTGACTTCAGCAAGCATTTTTATTGTACCGGGTTAGCATTCCCTCTTTGATCCCTTCTCCTTAGCCAGTCTGCCCTGCTGCAGCCTGTTATCTTGGATCACCACGTGGAGGTGTAGAAGGGTCTTGGCAGCTCTGTTTCGCTGGCCCTGACGCTAGAGGTCAGCTCTGGGTCGCTGACCGCTGCAGCTCATGCGCTGCTCAGCATTAACCACAATTTGATTGTATTGTTTGTGTTTTTCTTAGATTAAAACATGCTGTTTTGTTGTTTGTTTGACTCATTTTAGATTGTTACATGGAGGAGGAAAAGCTCTCACTGCTGTGTCCCAAACATAAGGTATGGTACATACTGCTGTTGTTGTTCTTTGGTTGCTGTTGTTTAATGCCCATGATGAGTAAGTTTACCCTTTTTGTACGCCCTAAAAAAGTAATTAGGTGGCGGGTTGTAGTAGCTTTCCTCATATCCCTAGCATACTGATGAAGGTAGACCGCGGTCAGCCAGGTGGAAGTGCTATGCTTGGCTTCATCTGTGTGGTGCTGACTACTACGGGGATCATATCGATCCACATTTCGTCAGCCAGGCTGCCTTGACAATAACCTGTTTCCAGGAAAAGCTACATGGAAAGGAAATTGTGGTCTTGGTCAGTGTATTGGGCCTGACCCTGACTTGATGTCCTGGTCAGTGTCTGACTGGACTTGCGTCTCAGTTCCCCTTGTTGTTTGGTAGACGAGTTAAACCTTCTTGTGGTGGAGACACTCCCAACTTTCAACCAGTCTTTTGGGTTATATTAGTATGTGTGTCATACAAAAATAGCCTGCAGCCAGATATCTAAATCGCTGTCGACAATCCTAAAGTACACTTTGCTGTAGACACTAAGGAGGGATAGGTAAAGGTCAGTCCCATGGCAACAATTGTCGTTGGGGGTGAAGATAACTTTTAATGTTCTCAGCCGCAGCCTTTGTGAGGTGGGGTGGCCAATTCCCTTCCATGATGTTTTACCTTCCTCAACTCTTACTTCAGGTACCCATTTACAGCTGGATCGACTGTGGGCATGAGCCAGATTTTTGTGTCTGTCTGTCTGTGAACACAAACTTCTGGCACGCTGTAATCCCAGTCTAGTGCGCCAGCTCACTGTCGACTAGGCTACACACTATGCCGCCCTGATTTTCATATTACCAATTGTCACCCTTTTTTCATATTGTGATGATTATGGCAATTTCTCAGTTAAAGTCTTGTGGCACTAGGATGCTTGGAGAACCTTCAGGTATAGTAAATCACAGGTTTCAGTAATGTCTGTCATATCTGGGGCAATAGAGTCTTGTCATATCTAGGACAATACAGTCTGTCATGTCTGGGGCAATAGTCTGTCTTATCTGGGGCAATACAGTCTGTCATGTCTGGGGCAATAGTCTGTCATATCTGGGGCAATAGTCTGTCTTATCTGGGACAATACAGTCTGTCATGTCTGGGGCAATAGTCTGTCATATCTGGGACAATACAGTCTGTCATGTCTGGGGCAATAGTCTGTCATATCTGGGACAATACAGTCTGTCATGTCTGGGGCAATAGTCTGTCTTATCTGGGGCAATAGAGTCTTGTCATATCTAGGACAATACAGTCTGTCATGTCTGGGGCAATAGTCTGTCTTATCTGGGACAATACAGTCTGTCATGTCTGGGGCAATAGTCTGTCTTATCTGGGACAATACAGTCTGTCATGTCTGGGGCAATAGTCTGTAATATCTGGGACAATACAGTCTGTCATGTCTGGGGCAATAGTCTGTCTTATCTGGGGCAATAGAGTCTTGTCATATCTAGGACAATACAGTCTGTCATGTCTGGGGCAATAGTCTGTCTTATCTGGGGCAATAGAGTCTTGTCATATCTAGGACAATACAGTCTGTCATGTCTGGGGCAATAGTCTGTCTTATCTGGGACAATACAGTCTGTCATGTCTGGGGCAATAGTCTGTCATATCTGGGGCAATACAGTCTGTCATGTCTGGGGCAATAGTCTGTCTTATCTGGGACAATACAGTCTGTCATGTCTGGGGCAATACAGTCTGTCATGTCTGGGGCAATAGTCTGTCATATCTGGGGCAATCATTTCTGTCATATCTGGGGAAATAATGTCTGTCATATCTGGGGCACCACATGTACAATATTCTCGCTTTCAATCAAACCCCAAAGCACCAAATTAAGTCTAAATGGCAAATTCCTGCAGCCAAACGACAACCCAAACTATCTGGGAGTCACATTTGATCGGCACATGACATGGAAAAGTCAAATCGAGAGAAACCGAATGAGTGCCAGAGAAATAATGGCAATCATGAGGAAACTTGCTGGCACAAGCTGGGGAGCAGACGAAAGTATACTAAAGAAACTGTACACTGGAAGAGTGAGACCAGTTCTCGAGTATGGCTTGGACAACAGCAGCAAAGGCAAACTTCGATAAAGTTAACAAACTTCAAAACCAAGCCATGAGAATTATAACAGGAGGCATGAAGTCAACGCCAATTGTAGAACTCGAAAAGATTACAAAGCTGCAACCCATGACCGATAGAAGAGACTGCAGAGCCCAGCTGCAGTCAGAGAAACTCCGAAGACTGACTGACCACCCAATGCACCAGAGACTAAACAATTTGGGAAATGGGAAACTAAAGCGGAGAAACTTTGCAGAAATAGCCAAAGCAAAGATGCACGAAGATCCCATAAACGCACTAACAACACCAAAGCCCATCACTACTGTACGAAAACCTACCTGGAGGCAGGATATATTTCCAGAGGTGGTAGAAAATATACCAGGTATTGGAAACAAAAACTGCCAAACTGAAAAAGAAAGGAGAGATACTACCCTAAGCTTTATATTGAAAAACTACCCAAGCATGGACTGGACCCATGCATACACCGACGGTTCTGTAACAAACACTACACAGAACGGAGGGGCAGGAGCATTCCTGAACCTACCAAATGGCAGAAAAATAACACTGTCATTCGCTACTGGTAAGTACACAAGCAATTTCAGAGCGGAGGCAGAGGCACTGAGGGCGGCAGTGGAAGAAATGGTGACACATAAAGAAAATGGAAGCCATATAGTCCTGCTTACAGATGCTCTGGCCGTAGTCACAGCGCTAAAAAGCCAGAAAAACACTGAGCTTAATGACTTAAGAGCAGCACTCTGTCAACTATGCCAGCAGTTCGCACCAAAAAGGTTAGTATTACAGTGGGTCCCATCACATTGCAACATCCAAGGCAACGAGGAGGCAGACAGACTGGCAAAAGAAGGTGCAAGACTACCACAAACAGATACTAGTATGACGTACGAAGAGTCAAAACGGCTTATTAAAGCCAGATACATGACCAAATGGGAAACTGAACATACCGGCTACACCAAAAACGATGCCTATTACCAGTTGAACAGAAGAGAGCAGATCGTTGTCTTCAGACTTCGCACTGGCCACAATAGACTGAGGTACCACCTATTCAACAAATTGAAGATAGGTGGTACCGACGAATGCCCGTGTGGTACCGAGAAAATGACCGCTGAGCATCTGCTGCAGAACTGCCCGACATACGAGGATCAGAGAGAGCAGATGTGGCCATCACCAGTGGAACCACAAGACAAGCTCTATGGCAGTGTCGACAACCTCAGGATGACCGCCGCTTTTTTCGAAAAAATAATGGTTACTGTCTGACTGCGTACGATGAAGAAGAAGAAGATATCTGGGGCAATAATGTTTGTCATATCTGGGACAATAATGCCTGTTATATCTGGGACAATAATGTTTGTCATATCTGGGACAATACAGTCTGTCATATCTGGGACAATACAGTCTGTCATATCTGGGACAATACAGTATGTCATATCTGGGACAATACAGTCTGTCATATCTGGGGCAATAATGCCTGTCATATCTGGGGGCTTGGTCTTTCTCACCACCAAGGGATTCTGATATATATGAATCTCATCTATTCATTGTGCACACCCGGGGCAGTAAGCATAGCTCTCTGTTTGTCAGTTACATATTTCAGAAGGGATTTGGTTCCCCTTCCTCTTGCTGTTTAGTGTAGAACTTCCTGGTTTTTTCCAGCAGTATTTTTCAGTTATTTCCTCCCAACACCAAGATTTTTCTTTTGCAATTTCCATTTTGTTATTTATTTCCATTCTGTGCACTACATATTATTTGCATTTGTCTGTTTTTCCTGCTGTATTTTAGCTTCCAAGGGTTTCTTTGTCTCTTATCATTCTAACATCTTCTATCTACCAGGCTGCCTTCTTCTTTCTGTACTTCCCAGTGCTAACATCACCTCATACCTTTGCTGCAGATACTTAAGGATGCCCTTGAACTTTACCATTTCTAGATCATTCATCAGTTCCTCTATACCAGTGCTCTTCAACCTAGGCGCTAGCCCCCACTAGTGGGTGATTTTAGCTTTCGGGTGGGTGGTAGCGGAATAAATTACATTCTATGTTTAAAATCTCTCTTATGTAGCATGTCCTTTGTAGAACGTCGCTTCCATCACAGTCTGTCTGAAAGAAACTCATTCCCTTGCCAAAACTCCAGCTTCCGCCACTGTCATACTCAGGCACTCCTGGATATCTTGGTGCCATCGTCTTCTTGGTCTACCCCTTCCTCTTTTGCCTGGCACCATACCTTCCATCACCGTCCTCTCAAGACCGTTGTGTCTCTTGATGTGACCAAAGTATTTGCATTTTCTAGCCAAAATGGAATTGATAAACCAGTTCTCCTCTATGCTCAACTCTTGCCGAATGTCTACATTTGTTCTTTTCTCTGTCCAGGGTATTCTGAGGATCTTTCTGTAACATTTTGACTCAAAGGATTCGATTCTTTGTCTAGAAGTTTTGGTAATCGTCCATGCTTCACAGCCATAAGCTGCCACAGGAAAAACACAGGCTCTCAACACTTTTACTTTTATCGTTTTGTTGGTGCCCTGCCATAATTTCTTCAGGCTGTTCAGTCTCTGCATTGCCATAGCTAGTCTTCTTCTGATTTCTTTCGAGCAGTCACCATTTTTGTCGATTCTGGAGCCCAGATATTCAAAATGTGTAACCTGATCTATTTCCTCACCACCCACTGTAAATGTATGCTGACATTGTGTTTTATCGGTGGTCATTATCTTTGTTTTGTTTATGTTTATGAACAGATTTTGATCTTTACTATGTCCATTAACGGCTGAAAGTAGCTGCTCTAGCCCTTCCGCACTTCTTGATAGTATCACTGTGTCATCTGCATATCGTAACTCTGGAATTTCGTACCCCCCAATCGTAAATGGGTCGAAACTTTCAATGTTCTCATCTTCTCGCAGATTTCTCATTATACATTCCGCATATATGTTGTACAGATAAGGTGAGAGTATACATCCCTGTCGGACTCCCTTTTGTACTGCAAACCAATCTGATGTTTGCCCAGATACTCGGACAGCGGCTTGTTGATCTTGGTATAATGTTTCAATGAGATGGACTATATGGAAAGGAAACCCCATTTCCTTCATGATTCTCCACAGATTTTGATGTTTTACCGTGTCGAAGGCCTTAGTGTAATCAATGAAACATGTGTACAGGTCTACATTAAACTCTCTACATTTTTCATAGATATTCCTAAAATTGAATATGTGGTCCCGGGTACCTCTGTCTTTCCTAAAACCTGCCTGGACTACGTGAATTTCAGATTCAAACCTTTTCTCTATCCTTCGTAATAGGATTCGCAAGAGTATCTTGCTAGCATGGCTGATCAGTGCGATAGTTCGGTAGTTCGTGCACAGCTTCAGGTTGCCTTTTTTGGGGAGGGGAATATAAATTGATTTCTTCCATGCTTCTGGCCACTCTGCACTGTTCCATATCTGTTTACACAGCTTGTGGTAGACTCGATCACTTGCCTCCCCTCCTGCTTGTATTAGCTCTGCTTGGATATCATCGCATCCTGGGGACTTTCCCTTTTTCAGGCTTTTAATTGCAGAGCGTACTTCTTCCAATGTTGGTTCAGGTTCTTTCTCATCCTTTGGTAGGATTGTAACTGAGCGCTTTGTGCTGTCTCCATACATGGTTCTGCAGTACTCTCTCCATCTATTCAGTATGTCTTTGGTTTCTGTTAGTGTGTTATCCTCTTCGTCATTTATGACATGTGGAACCGGACGGAATTCCCTGGTCAGTGTTCTTATTGCTTTGAATGCATCTCTTTCTTTGCCTTGTTGTTGTAGGTTTTCTATATCCTTACATGTTTCTACTATGTATCTTCTTTTATCTTTTCTTATTTCTCTTCTAACTTTTCTTGCGCAGTTTTAATATGCTGTGTTGGTCCCCTTACTTCCCATTTGTTTTAATTGTTGCCTTTCTGCAATGAGTTTCTGTGTTTCGTCTGTTATATAGCTCTGTGTCTTGTGCAATATCTTTGGAATCATTTCTTTTGCTGTCGAGATCAAAATCTCCCTTGCGTACGATGTCAACTCCTCAGATGTCATCTCTTCCTGTATAGCAAGCAACGCCTCAAATTTGTTTTCTATTTTGATGTTGTATTCAGTAGGTATTGCTGATACATCGAAGCGTATTGGCTGGCAACCTTTGTAGATCCTGCGTAGTCTTGTTTGGAAAACTGCAAACAGTAATTCGTGGTCCGTATCGCAGTCTGCTCCTGGCAGTGTTTTTGTCGCCAGCACATTTGATCTCCATCTTTGTTGCACTAGGATGTAGTCTATTTGGTTTCTGCTGTTGCCATCCGGGGAGGTCCACGTGTACAGTCTTCGTGGATGTTGTTTGAAGAAGGTGTTGGCAATGGAGAGGTTGTTTTCCATGCAGAATTCAACCAGTCTTTCTCCTCGCTCATTTCTGTGTTTAAAATATTTCATTATTATTATTATGGCAATGCAGAGGCCACACAACCTGAAGAAACGTTGGCAAAATATCAGCAAACTAACAAAAGTGAAAATTTTGAGAACCAGTGTTTTTTCAGTGGCAGCATACGGCTATAAATAATTGACAGTTACCAAAACATCAAGGAATAGAATCGAGTCCTTTAAGTCGAGTTGTTATAGAATATTCCCAGAATACTATGGATCTAAAAAAAAAAATTGGAAAATGCGGACATTCGACAAGAGGGGCATAGAAGAGAACTGGTTCATAAATTCCATCATGAACAGAAAATTGAAATACTTTGGTCACATCAAAGGACAACTGTCTTCAGAGAACGATAATGGAAGATATGGTGTCAGGCAAGATAGGCATAGGCAGACCAAGAAGGCGATGGCATCAAGATGTCAAGGAATGTTTGGGCGTGACTCTGGAGCAGGCTGAAGATTTGGCAAGACATCGAGTTTCTTTCAGACGTTCTCTGATGGGAGAGACATTCTGCAAAGGACATGCCACATAGTGATATATTAAAAATATCCAAAATACACTAAATGGGCGATGCAAACATTTATACAATTTCGATTTTAGTAGGCAGGAAGAAAAATTTATCATCCCACAAAATTTATAAAAGTGGGCGGTAAGGAAAATTTATCCTCTCACGAAATTTATAAAAGTTTGCAGTAAGCAAAATTTATCCTCTCACGAAATTTATAAAAGTGGGCGGTAAGGAAAATTTATCATCTCACAAAATTTACAAAATTTATAAAAGTGGGCGGTAAGGAAAATTTATCCTGTCACGAAATGTATAAAAGTGGGCATCAAGTATAAAAAGGTTAATGAGCTCTGTGCTAGACTTTCCACAAGTCTCTCATATCTGGTCTTAACTTCTGGTTCTCTAATTTGTAAGCCTTAATTCACATTTACCCTACTCTACTGTTTAGTTTCCTGCAAGATGATTGATGATGTCTTAATGGAACACCTGTCAGTTCTCATTATCATCATGAGGTAGTGGTCACTTATGATTTCTAAACCTCTCCGAACATACTTAAAGGAACTTTTTTTTTGTCACAGTGACATTATCGATGATGGATTTCTCATTCTTTGTTGGTTCACATTTTGTGCATGCTTGTAAGTGTTTATGATTTTTGTTCCTCTTTGTGTGGTTACTTGTAATTTATGTGTACGATTATAGCATGAATGGAAATGTGTAAAATGAGTTTATTTCATGGTCCCAAATGCTGGCATAGCCATGGGTGGATTTGGTATACACTGTCAATTCCAACTCTAAAAGCCTCACTGAAGAACTGCGACATTGTTCCCGATAATTGGGAGAACATTGCTACTGATCGCTCTGCCTGGCGTAGTAAAATCTCTTCTGGCACAACACATATGGAGCAGATAAGAATCAAGGAAGCTGCATGCAAACGAGCCACAGGAAGGGCTAGACAGTGCTTCTCTGCTCTCAGTGAAACAGACGATTTCGTGGTTGGATTGGTTTGATCAGCCACTAACGAGCCCAGTCCAGGATTGACAGATCACATTGTGGTCGTCTTCAGAAATGATGGACAGACAAACAACTAAATGCTTCCAAGACCTCCACAACACATAGCTTCTGGCAGCAAAAACTCAGCCGCTGATCTTATCTTAGAATTGTATCTGCTAGTAGTACATATGTGCACATCACAGAGTCCGCAGGAGAAGCCAACCAAATGATGCAGCTACTCGATGGAGAAGGCAAGAAAGCGGGTCTGGAGATGAATGTCTCGAAGATCAAAGTGTTGCGCAATCGCTTCGCCACTTGTGATCCAGTCTTCATTGGCGATGTATGATTAGAGCATGTCAACATGTACATTTGTCTTGGACGTCTTCTCAATATGGGGAATAACCTGGAACCTGAACTGACAAAAGGTCGCCGCGCGGGTTGGGCAGCCTTCTCATTTATTAACACGGACCTGGACGCTTGTCATGACCAAGAACTACGAGCCTCATTTTTCATTTCCACTGTTCTCTCTGCGATGTGCTTCAGCGCCGAGATATGGACACTAACAAAATCACTAGAGAACAAATTGAGAGTTACCCAGGCCTCCCTTGAGAGATGCTTGGTGGGAATCACTCTCCGGAACCAACTTATGCAAGGTCTCCATAATTCTGACATAAGACGATTGTCCCTGGTGAAGGATGCGGTAATCCATGCAGACAAGACAAAACATTGATGGGCAGGTCACATGTGACAAAATGATGGTCGATGGAGCACAGCAACAGCAGTCTGGTACCCTCGAGGTAAGAAGAGGCCGCGGGGAAGACCTCTAATGCGTTGGTCAGACTTCCCTGCTGTACGCTGCAACATCCGAGATGCCTCTAGAGGAACACTTACCACGCACTGGACTTCCCTGTCCCAATACAGGGTCCACTGGAGACGAAGTTGGGACCCGCAGCTGAGGAAAGGGTCATCAATATTAAGAATAGTACATAATACATCCACTGTCACTATGTCCTCTAAACAGAAGCTGATGAACATGTTGACCATCCTAATGTTATCAGTGTCAAAACATGTACAATATTAGATATGCACACACGGAAGATCAAGACCTGTGTGATGTGCCGTGTACAAAGTGCAGCAGGAAAGACAATTTGCAAGAAAATTTGCAACAGTATGCCAAGGAATATGGTCGGGATTACATCGGTTAACTACTATATTGAAATGCAAACAAAAAAGTGGTTTGGTAATTTGATAAGGATGCAGTATGATGATCCTGCAGTGAAATCAGTCTTCTTCTTCGTTGTTCGTTCTCGAACTCCCGCTACCAAGCCTTGGAAAGTGCTTTACAAGTAGCAGGATGTAGTTTGGAGAACGGAATGTGTAGTATCGTAGTTTACAGCTTGACTGCGATATTTGCACCTTTCAGTCCAACACATCCAACTTCAACATGGTATTTTTTGGTACCGGAATAGCCATCCCTCTTCGATCTCTTCTCCTTAGTCAGTCTGCCCTGTTGCAGCCTGTTATCCAAGATCACCATGTGAAGGTGGAGAAGTGTCCTGGCCCTGAAGCTAGCATGCAGCCTGGGGTCGCTGACAGCTATAGCTCATGCATTGCTCAGTATCAATCATACTACTTGGAGGTTTCAGGGCCACGAGCTGAAGGTTGACCATGGTAACGATGGATAGAGGGGATCAAAGAAACCCTTTAAATAATTATAAATGTCAACAGCACAAGCTTCCCACCTGGCGCAATCCAGAAGTCTACGCATACCTCCTCTCTGCAACATTGCAACACAATAGCACTTGGATAAAAGTAGAAGAAGATGAATAGAAAGGGGCGAGCTGCAAGTGTCTAGCACTCTAAAACCAGAATGCTCAGACCAGATGAAGGCCATAAGTGTTAATTCATCTAGAAGAAGGAAAACATTTGTCTTAAAACCACCTGCTGCCTTGCATGCAGTCTGGGGATAGTCAAATGCTTATGAGAATTAACCTGAATAAATACTGCCAAAGGTGAATGTGAGTGGCCAACATGTGCACATATCGCAGCCCAACTGTTAAATCTTGCACATACAACAATTAGTTTGAGAGCAAAAGTAACAAAGTTTATATTATTAAGGAATAATACAATATCTTTGTCTGCAGGGAAAGAGGTTGAAAAGTGCTGCAGAATATACAAGATCCTGACCCTAACCCAGACAGAATTGATGAAAGACTTCATATTATGTGCAGGTTTGCCCACAGGTAGCTGTGTATCCAGCAGCGTGTGTGTGTGTGTATGTGTGCGTGGTCTAAGCTTCCATTGGATGAATGAAATGAATCTCTTTCTTTAACACAGGTGATGTGCAACCATTTTGTAGGTGTGGCCCCATGAGGTATTATTTAATTTAGAAAGGCCCCCACCACCCACTCCCCATGCCACAATGTAAATATAAACAAGGGTAAAAAAATATTTCTGTATACATTATACAAATTTTGGCTGCCCTTTAATTATCCCTAGGATTGCACATCATTGCTCTAGGCCATTTCCTAGTATTTTGTGTACGAAGAATAAAATATCCTAGTATTTGTCATCATTTTATTGTAATTATTTGTATAATCGTGTGTGTGGGTATATGTTGGGGCGGTACATATTTTTTGGCGCTTGTCATAGTTTTTTTTTGTGATGTGTAGAACTTCCGAAGGAGTAGTGATATTTTGTGATCTTCAGATAGTATTGTGTATGTTATTCATTTTACAACATCCTCTGCTGAAACACCTGGCAGAACATGAGTCTATCAGTTTATAGTTCTCTCTCCTTAACACTGAGATGTTCGATAATACCATACAAGTCTAGATTGTAACAGTTTGTTTTTGCAGCTTTGGCAGGCTTGGTTTTTGTGTTTGTTTATATCATACACATTATCTTATCGGAAAGATTAGCCTTTTACTGTCCTGATTATTTTCTAGATTTTGGTCTTAACGTTTAAGGTGAAAAGAGTAACTCCATTTTCAAAATTCTTCCTTCTTTCAGACAAAAATTGGTTAAATAAACTAATTTAGGTGCAGTCATAAATATGTTTTAAATGCATAGAATTTAATTTAATCACCTCTGATCTCTAAAGTATTAATGCATAAAAGAATATATATATATATATATACACACACACATAAATACACACACACACCAGTTTAGTGCAGTAAAACTTCATCACTGTCCTGTACTGTTAAATTAACGATCAATTTTGTATTCTCACTTTTGTTGTACTTAACTTAACATCTTTATACTGGTTTAGAAGACCCTGCAGAGTCTGTATACAACCAGTTACATTTACATCACCTTGCTCTAAAAGCTATGCGCATCCAGTTTATTCTTAAATGCATTAACTGTCCCTGCCTCCTCTACGAGTTGTGTTATCTCCAACAATATCAGTTCTACTTTCACTTTTGTCACTGTCAGAGTTTGTATCTGAGATGATTTAATATACACACACGTTTCAGATCAAACAGTATGTCACATCTCGGCTTATAGAAGCAAATGTTGCATGGGGTGTAAGCTATATAAATATATATATACATCCTCTTAAAATTTCATAAATAATTTAAACATTCATCTATTCTCAAATGATGTTCAGAAACAGGATATGCCAAAATCTGTTTATAGTTTAGATCTAGCTAAATAACAAGACCTCTGTTATATAGTGATGATCAACTCCGATGTTTAATTGGCCATTCCGACGTTAATTTAGCATTAAGTGGGCAGGCAATGTGTTAAAGGGATGACCAACCACCACTCCACACCCGATACAGCCCCTAACTCCTCCCTGGGATGAAGGATTTTTCCAGCAGATATTGGGCAGATGATGTGACTGAATCCATCTGGTTGCACTTGGAACATTGGACTGTAATGAGTGTCCTCCAGCAATCCCTATTTTTACCTCGACCTTTAGGCTCCACACTTAAATCTGGTGTTTTCATAACACCTTGAGCAAACTACCATAACTGGTAGAGGTTGCAGTTGGATCAGGTCGGATATGTCCTTAAAAGAGCTGGGTCATCATACAAAGGAGGCATGTAGACCGAGCAAAGAATAGGAAGTTTGTACCTACCTTGCCTTGAAAGGCACATCAGGTTTGATGGTCACTGACTTGTTCATCAGTCATCAAACAATTCATTGTGGAGATGAGAATTGAGAAACAAAGATATTAGAAACAAACCAAATGGTTTGGCCACGTGACACGTCAAACACCGGATAGTATCCATCAGAAAGCAATGCTACACAGATACAATGGATACAGAGCCAAAAGCCGACCACGTAAAAGATGGATAGCAGAAATAACAGAAGCAGTAAAACATAGCACATACTTTGGCCCAGTCAAGAAACCTCTTCATAACCTGATGCTGAAAGGCACAAGCACATACTCTGGCCCAGTCAAGAAACCTCTTCATAACCTGATGCTGAAAGGCACAATCACATACTCTGGCCCAGTCAAGAAACCTCTTCATAACCTGATGCTGAAAGGCACAAGCACATACTCTGGCCCAGTCAAGAAACCTCTTCATAACCTGATGCTGAAAGGCACAAGCACATACTCTGGCCCAGTCAAGAAACCTCTTCATAACCTGATGCTGAAAGGCACAAGCACATACTCTGGCCCAGTCAAGAAACCTCTTCATAACCTGATGCTGAAAGGCACAATTACATACTCTGGCCCAGTCAAGAAACCTCTTCATAACCTGATGCTGAAAGGCACAAGCACATACTCTGGCCCAGTCAAGAAACCTCTTCATAACCTGATGCTGAAAGGCACAATCAGGATACAAGCGAGAAGAAGAAAGATGATAATTCAGGTTTTACCATAAGATTGATGCTACACATATCATTGTTTAAACCAAGGAATATCGTTGAATTCATTTTCTGTGCGTGCTGCTGGGGTTTGAAAGAGGAGTAATGAATAGTGAAACTGCAACCTGCCATGCATACATAAGAGATGACTAAGGAGGATTGAGTAGGAGTTGGCTACCCTACCCAGTAGACACTGTAAACAAGAAGAGGGGAAAAAGGTACCTCTACACCACTTGGTAGAAGAGTGACTAGATGAAGTCAAGTAGGTAGCACTTTATTCATGCTTATCCTGGAACATTTACCCCAAATACCACGC
The DNA here is from genome assembly GCA_036924085.1 of Ariolimax columbianus. NCBI lineage: Eukaryota > Metazoa > Mollusca > Gastropoda > Stylommatophora > Arionidae > Ariolimax > Ariolimax columbianus. The sequence continues at coordinate 76,254,144 of JAVGWX010000006.1, forward strand.
ATACGATGGATGTGACCAACTATCCAGAAAAAAAAACCAAGTTATCATACTACATCTTCGAACTGCCTACAACAGAATGAGACACCACCTGTACACCATATTCGATATTGGTACCACCAGCCTTTGTTACTACGGCCTGGCAGAAATGACAACAGCGCATGTACTTTAGAACTGCCCCTAGCACACAGATCTGAGGAGAAAGATGTGGCCAACGCTGACTCCCCTTGAGGAGAAACTACGGTGATATTGAAACCGTGAAAATATAGCAGAATTTATTGAAGAATCCAGTACCAGTCTAAATGAGCAATGAAAGGTTTATTAGGGCCAGATACATGGCCAAATGGGAAACAGAGTATACTGGCTACACAAACAATGATGCTTATTACCAGTTGAACAGAAGAGAGCAGGTGGTGGTCTTCTGATTCCGCACAGGCCACAACAGGCTCAGGTACCATCTATTCAATAAACTGAAGATAGGTGCTACTGACGAATGCACCTGTGGTACTAGGAAAATGATAGCTGAACATCTGCTGCAAAACTGCCCGACATTCGAGGACCAGAGAAAGCACATATGGCCATCACCAGTGCCAACACTAGACAAGCTCTATGGCAGTGTCGACAGCCTCAGGTTGACTGCTGCTTTCTTCGAACAAATTCAAGTTGACGTCTGACAGCATACGAAAAAGAAGAAAAATGAGCAATGGTCGCATAAGAATAAGGAGGACATTTATGAAATAATGCTGGCAATATCCTAATCGATACACAAAGTCAGTATTTAACAAATTGTCAATGTTCTGTGGTATAATTGACACTCTTTTAAAAATAAACTGAGTTATTTAGAATTGAAAACACAAGAGTTGACATATCTTAACTAGAAAGTACTGTCCCATGTATATAACCTTAATTACTTAAATACAAGTGTGTCTTGTCTGTGAGAACAAACAAATGTACTTAGTTACTTCTCTTCTACACTAGCCTGTAGATGTTTACTGGAGTTGACCAGCCCTTAGTCTCTCAGAGATTGTCTTAAATTGTCCCCACCAAATTTTGGGTTGTCCGGGGGTCTGAGTCCCAGGCTTTTACTTCCTATGAATGTACAAAGTGTGATTTTTAAAAAGTATCAGGGTTGACATCATAATTTTTGGAACTGCAGGATAAAGCTAAATACAGGTTGACCTCTGAACCTAATGTGCAACTAGTCATGGTTCATTGTTTTAGTCGAGTCACATCTGTTCTGCTCATTTGGTTTACGTGAAGTAGTACTTTGTCTTTGAAAAGTAACTAGCATGTCCTTTGCAGAACGTTACTTCTTACAACTGCCAACCTATTTGGCTGTTGTAAGTTTCTTGGCAGGGGTGCAGTATGGTAGGCTACCATTACTTTCCATACACGGAGGAGCGATTGTACCGAGAGAAAACCCAGTGTTTGTCATACTAGGCACTGCAGGATTCAAACCCAGTGCATTGGGATTGCGAAACAGTAGTTGCACCTCTTTGTCCTTAGTGTGTGAACTACATTTATCTGGCAAAGATGGCGCAGTAACTGGCTGCGAGTCTACATTTCTCTACTGTTTTGGATCATTATGGATGCCGCAAGACCACGGATTTGCCTGGAATTCACACTAGTCGACGACTTACACTTGTGTTCACGGAAACGTGGAGTTGTTTTCCGTCTGGACTTGTTATTTCGTTCTTTTTTTGTGATTTCTTCCATCCGTTTATCCTGGTCTGGACGCCGGCTGAATGGCGCTACGCTTTAACCAGTTATACCTGTGTCGTATCTCATGGGTAATTCTGCCGGTTCACTTTCACGAATATGGCGTGTGGGAATTTTAGATGCTACTATGATGAACTGAATACAGCTGGGGAGAGATGCCAGACTCACTCACAGGCTGAGTGTTGTCCATACGATCTCTTGTGGTTATCGAAAAGGCACGACAAACTGCGTTAGATGCCTTCCCACCTTTCTAACCTGGGGGTTACATGTTTACGGAAAGGCTTCGGTGGTAACCCTGAGGCAAAATCTGCATCCTATGCTATCTCCAGTCGTCTCGATGAATGTCTTGCCACTGGCAAAAGGTAGCTTAGACTCTGTGAGTGAGGTTGACAAAAGGCGCAGTTTCTTCCTCACTTTAATCCAAATCTCCGCGCAAGTCACCCATTTCAGTGGACACAGCAAGAGATACGACTGAACAAAGAGAGTGGTCTTCATCACTTGTGATGGACAAACTACATTTATTGCATTGTCATGGTTGAAAAAATAATCTCTGCTCTGAATTTGCAAAGATTTTGTCAATAACTTGGCAGAACATGTCTATGGGAAGGATTGTATGTCATACACAACTTTGAGGTTGAAGATACAGCAATGAATGAGCTGGCAGCAGCCAACAACTCGTAGCTGGCTGCTTGTATCAGGGTAAGTCAATCATCGCTGACCAAGGCCATATTCCATCCCCATAGATGGCCGTGGAAATGAGCTGCTGTACTCGTGTAGTCCGGCTAAGAGAATAGGGATTACAGAGAAAATCTAACCTGGTCCCAAAAATGGCTTGCTGAAACTGAATCGAAAGTTACAGATATCGCTGCAAATTACAACACAAAATGAGTGTTGAGAGTGATATACAGTCTGGGATGCTTCCAACTAGCATTTGGGAAAACAATGTTGAACTTGTGCAAACAGCTGTACTGGAAAATCGCCAAATCATAATTTGTGAGGCATCTGTAGACTTACACATTAGTTTTGGTTCAGATGTTCAGTCGATTCACATTAGTTTTAGTTCAGACGATCAGTCGATTCACATTAGTTTTAGTTCAGACCATTCAGTTGATTCACATCAGTGTTGCTTTAGACTGTCAGTCAATTCACATTAGTTTTGGTTTAGACGTTCAGTCAATTCTTACAGATGTTTTGGGCATGAGACATCATATCTAAATTTGTTCCAAAATTGCTCAACTGACCAAACGAGACTCGTGACCTGCTTGGGTGCATCGAAAATGATGAAAACTTGTTACAAAACAATCATAACTGATGAATTGTGGGTTTGTTGGTATAACCTCAAAATTAAAGCCCAGTCTTCACAGCGAAAGACAGCATTGTTTTCACTTTTACCACTTTTTGACCTCCCAGACCGTTTATCGCTCAACACTTTCATGAACGTCTTTAAAGCCTTTCTTTATACCATTCATAAACTAGTGTATGACTCGTTCAATCCTCTCCATATTCTATGTCTTTACATGTTTCGCCATTTTTTTTACATTTTATGCAAATTCGTTAATCTATTTTTTCCCGCCATGACTATGCAATGAATATGGTTCACAGGCAAAGCACTTCTGCAAACAAAAATCAGATAAGGGCAGAGGTGGCTCAAGGTACATGCATGTTAGGTTCATGAGTTCAACCTGTTCCCTAGCAACTTCTGACTGTCTCTATCCCATGGTTCTGGGATTAGGATAATTGGATACTGTTTTATCACATCTCATATATGCCTTTCTCAATCAGATTAATCATCTCTATCATTTGATTTCTTCTTCTGCGTTTGTCCTGAAAAGGATATTGTGTCGTAGTTTGCAGTGAGGTTGCAATATTTGCGCCTTTTGGCCCGACGCATCTGATTTTAGCTGACTTTTTTTGATAATTTGGTTTGCCTTCCCACTGCGACCCCTATTCTCAGCCACAACTACACTAGTGCAAGCTGTTTCCGGGTCCCTGCTTAGAGGTGGAATAGCATCTTGGTCAACTGTGGTTCACTGAGCCTGTTGCAAGCAGCCAGCTTTGAGTTGCTTGCTGCTGTCAGCTCATTCACTGTGCTGCATCATCTGCCCCCATTAAATTGAAAGTGAGAAATATGAGGCATGCAACTCTTACGTTCACTCGAACCATCAGCGGCCATGATGTTAAAAGACCACATTTCAAAATCATAATGAACAAATGATAAATATTGGGTGAATTGCCATAATGTGATAAGGACACATGATATGTGCAAAAGTGGGAAGCAAAACGACGTAGCTGGATGCGATGTTTTTGCCAAAATCTATCAGGGAGGGGGGAAAAGGTGTGGTCCAAATAAATAAACATGAAAAAGAAATTGTAGACAAAACAGCAATAAAGTGGGGTATGCATGTATAGGGTATTGTTTCTAGACAAATTCTTTTTTGCAAACCAAGAAGACTACTCCACACTCAGCAGGCTGTTAGCCTATTTGAATGATTCCGTTTGCAATCCCATGAGTTGTAGTCTTCTTCCCTGAAGTGGTTAAATTGGCACTATTAGTTGTCTCTCACAACATGCAGACAGTGTGGCATTGTCATTTTCCCACCTCTGTAACACAAATAGCCCACCAATATACCACATGGGACCAATATTTGAACTATTGTGTTTGTAAGTTTTAACTGGCCACCATATTTACAAATTTAAATGTTCAGAATTTTAACAATTCAAATTTTTAAATAATTTGTAATGTATTTTGTCATGTTAAATAACAGCTTGGATAATTTCTTATCCATGGCAATATTGATCTTCATTTATTGATTTCCTGTCAGATCCCTGACTTGTCAATGATGGAAATGCCCGTTCCCTGTACATTCTGATCATTTGTAAGGTCATTTATGTTCTTGGTAATCAGCGCTTTAATGTATTGTTATTAAGCCATAATTTCAGCCAGGTTTGATTACACTGCATTTTTATATATAGTAAAAGAGTATATGACCATATTATCAATGAAGCATAAATACAAGCAAACATGCAATCATTTTGGTATCATTTCGTGATTTAACATTGGCTTATTGTTGAGCTTGAGTGTCCAGGTTGTGAAGTGGTTACAGCTAAGTGACTGAGTTCGTGCCGTGGTTACAGCTAAGTGACTGAGTTCGTGCTGTGGTTGTGGCACACCCCGATCTGACCAGCTGGAAATGAGTACTTGCCTTACAGAAAGGCAAGGTAAGGCAGTAACTGGCCCCCCCACCTCACAGCAGCAAACTGAGTTCTCGTATAATGATGAAGTCTCAAAACTTCATCCCCTTGATGCAGCAGTGTCTTCTGTCTGCACTTGGACAACATTATATTTATCATAAGACTGATCAAGACATCTCTAAAGTGTATGACATTTTCACATATGTAGTCAAAATAACTAGTTTTGTAAGTATGTGTGATACCACTTAAAATACTGAATATAATTTGATAAGCAATATATCATATTTTTCAAATTCACATTTAATTTCAAAGTAAGATAGATGAATGAATTATTCTTTTTTATGTCCATTTTTTAATTTGTGTTTGTTTTTAAATTATTCCTTCAAATAAAAAATATATTTCTGTCCATCTTTTTAAAAAAAAAATTTTTTTAATTCCTTCAAATGAAATATTTTCTGCCCATTTTGAGTGTTATTTTTGTTGTATTCCTTCAAATAAAAATATTTCACTGTCCGTCTTTAAATAATTTTTTTAATTACTTCAAATTAAATATTTTTCTATCTATTTTCAGTTAGTTTGTTTTTTTATTCCTCTCACCTTACAAAATATTATTTTTCTGCCCATTTTTAGTTTATCTATTTATATTCCTCGAAATGAAATATTTTTCTGTCCATTTTTCAGAAAATATTAAAATAATTAGTTTTGCCAAAATATTTGTCACATTGTTTTCCTTTGAATATTCATTGTAAGTTGTATTTATTTTTTGAAACAGAGATTATTCTTCTTCCTAAGCTTTCAAATATCAACTTGAATTATGTAAAGAAAGTAGTGGTCAGTCTCAGATTCTTTGTATCTACGAGGCGTGTTCAAATTAAACCGGACCTAACTGCACTAAGTGAACATACGTACGATGCGCATTATGACATCACTTCTGATGTAAATAGCACGTACCAACCGCAAATTTTGCAAAATTTCATTATCCTCTGACTCATAGTTTCCTCAGCAGACCGTTGAAAACATGACAGGTTTATACGAAATCTGTCACCATACACTGCTTGCATTCAGCGATGAATGTCAACTGGTCGAAATCCTTCAGCTGTTAGAAACCAAATCACCGTTCGCTGATCAACTCTAGACAGATTCCGTATCACACCCCACGGTCTGCTGAAGAAACTTGAGTCTGAGGATAATGAAATTTTGCAAACTTGACGGTTGGTATGTGCTGTTACATCAGAAGTGACGTTATCATGCGTATCGTATGTATGTTCACTTGGTGCAGTTAACTCCGGTTTTATTTGAACACGCCTCGTATGTAAAGAAAGTAGTGGTCTGTCTAAGATTCTTCGTATCTACTTAGAGCTTGCCCAGGAATGGTAATAAGGATGGCCATCAGTATTTTGTCGGTTCCTCAAACGTTAGCCACTTGTGTCGCATATATTCTATCAGTACCACTGCTGCACTTATCGATAGTTCCTGTCTTTAGTTTGTAGAAAAAATGGTATCGCTGCTTCTTTGTTAGTATAACATGCGAGGCACTTTGCTTGTTCATATTCTCATGTTATTGTATTAAAACTGCCATGTGTACTCATAACATTTTGACTGTGAGTCTCATTATAAATGTGACATTTGAGTTATGTTTATAATTATTCTGTTGTATGTTGTCTTTATTTTTTTTTTTTAAAGAGTTTCAGAATAAAAGTGGTTCTTTTTTGTTTGTAATTTCATTGTTAATTTGGTTGAAGTGTGTCTATTGTACAGGTTGATCATTCCTTATTTAAAGTCTCTGAATCTGTAACTTTGACATGATGTGGCAATTAGTTAGTCAGTGCCGTTAATTTTTTTTTTGTTGCGTTCACCTTATTCACTATTCCCCAAGGTGGCGTGCGTTGCACGATGTTTTTATTTTTGCGCCTGTCAGCCAAGTGCATCCAACTTTGGCCTGCATTTTATAAAAGGGTCTGCTTCCTCCTACATTTTCTAAGGGTTTGCTTCCCCGGAGTAATGGCCGGTCCTGTGATTGGGGACAACCAAGCACCTTCGGGCTGTGAGCCGTGTCACTTATCCACTAGCCCACTCCATTCCCAGTACCTGCAGTAATCACACACTAAAATGAATTATTAAGAATAATACCAGGGAAATCGATGAACAGGTCGCAGTGTATTTAGCGAAATGTCTTCGCCAAAAAGTAAGGATGACATAAATAAACTGCATAGAACAGATCAAAGTCATCATTCAGTTCCGAACAGGACACACCAGAGTCAATAGCCATTTGAATTGCATCAATAACCAACACCCGGTCTTGTGCAGACATTGCTCTCATCCTGATGAAACAGTTCGACACCTACTCATTGAGTGAATGGCACTTGCGGACATGAGGAAATGATTCTAATAAGCACTGCCAACAATTGTCAACACACTGTACGGAGCAGTGAAACAACTGAAGAAGACCTGTATCTATATAAGAAGTGGCATTGGGCTGCCAAGAGCAGGCTTGCTCAGCAGCTATGGGATAACAACAAAATGATGTGGCAAATTCCAGAAGACTGAGAAGATTCCTGTATAATTTGTCTGCGTTTTCCGTTCTAGGGCAAAGATAAAGATATCATTACACTGATTCATGGGTGTCTCAGGAAGTGGGGTATTTACACACACACACGAGTTCAAAGGGTTATGGGATGCTCACCCTGTACATGGTTTTTAGTCGACATGTTCGTTACTCTCCTCGACTGATTATGTTCTGCTACTATATTAGAATGTGCACAAATTATATTTTTTGGCTGCTTTGATCTGTTTTCATATTTTTTTACTGATTTTCCCATGCAAAGAATGTCCACTTTATTGATGTCCCCACTTATGTTGTTCTTCTTCTGCGTTCATCCTGAACAGGGCGCTGTGTTGTAGTTTACAGTGAGGCTGCGATATTTGTGCCTTTTGGCCCAACACATCTGATTTCAGCTGGCTTTTGATGAAAGTGGCTGATTAGTGTAATGGTAGAGCACTCGCTTTTCACAGAAAGGTACGGGGTTAAACTCCCTTGTTGATTGCACTCAAGTCGACCCAGCTGTAAATTGGTACCTAACATATGACTAGGGAAGTAAAAGCAGTGAGGAAAGGAACTTACCACCTTACCTCGTACAAGATGTAGCTTCGTATACTGAAGTAGTATAACACTATGGGACAGGCCTTTACTTTACTTTTACTTACTTTTGGGTACCAGACTTGCCTTCCCATGGTGATCTAGATTACTCTTAGCCAGACTACATGAATCCAGCCTGTTTCTAGGACCGCCACTTGGAGGTGGAATATGACCTTTGTCAGCTCATTCGCTGTGCTACATCCACTGTTACCACCTATATCACTTGGTCTTTTATTAGGGACAAAAGCACAGAACCACCTAACCATATATGTTGTAAAAGGTAAAAAAGCAAAGGTGTGCATGGGACTGGCATTTCATGTAAAATCAAGTACTCCAGAAACAACCATTACAAGAACATATAAAGGTCAAATATAGTAGTGACAGCATGCTCCTACCACTTGGAATCCTGCTATTCAAACGGGCATGTTAATGTCTGTTGCCAGGTAGTTGAAGGCTATCCGTAGTAGATATATTAAACTTCTTGCGGCTTACTAGACCTGGGGAAGGTTACAAATAATTTGGGTAGACTCTTAACTAGATTTTAAAATTATGTTCGGGCGGCAACCGTTAAGCGGGGGTTTGATCACACTATGCAGATATCAGGGGAATTTTTACTAGAAGATCCATATGAAAAAATGTCGGTCTCCACCATGACTCGAACCCGCAACATCCTGCACACGAGGCAGACACCTTAAAACCACTGAGTCCCCAGCATGCGCCTTCCGAATTGAAATAGGACCAGGACTGAGAATTTGTCCCAATCTCATCTCTTCATCAACCGCGTATAGTTGCCCATGTAATGTTGTTTTCCCCATTTTCATTCTGTCTCGTGAAGGAAAGTGTATTTCCTTACAGGTATGGAAGACACAACTTTTGAGGGTTGTGGATGGGGCTAGGAACCTCACCATGTTACTGAAAAAATACTGCAAACAAATATATATAGGATTCCCTAAAGGCCAGTTAGGGTAAACCAAAGGCAGTGTTAGATCTGTATCCTGAACAGGGCTTTGCAAGTAGCAGGATGTAGTCCAGATAACGGAATGCGTTGTGTCGCTAGTTTACAGATTGACTGCGATATTTGCACCTTTTGGTCCGACACATTCATCTTTGGCAGAAGTGACTAGGTAAATGATGATGATATCAAGGTAGTCCCAAAGCAGATACTGCCTTCAGTATCTTTCCTTCTCTCTTTCCTTCCACCACCTAAGCATAATGTCGTTTTTATCCCAGATCAACAACTTGTGACTCTTGACAAATTTTGCTGAAAATTTGTTCTTGTTGACCACTACACCAGGTTCTTATGATGTATGTTACTTTGTTAAATAACTGAAAGGTTAAATTGATATGTACTGGCCCTACATGTTCCTAACGTCCTCTGGCCCACCATAAAAACTAGTAGGCAAATTTCACTTTAAAAATTGCAATTTTCAAGAATACATTTAACAGCACGAGAAATACATTTCTGTCAAAGTAGATATCTCAGACCTAAAAAATGAGAATCATTAAATGCTATGTGTGTTCAGTTTTATTGAATGGAGTAGAAACCTCGACTAGGGAAATGGAGAAGTGTATTGAGGTCTGAAATGTGGGTATTCCTCTTCCTCTTCTTCGTTCGTTCTCAATCTCCCGCTACCAAACCTTGAAAGGGTAAGTAGCAGAATGTGGTCCAGAGAACGGAATGCGTTATGTCGTAGTTTACAGCTTGGCTGCGATATTTGCACCTTTCGGTCCAACACTCCGACTTCAGGAAGCATTTTTTTAGTGCCGGGTTAGCATTTCCTCTTCAATCCCTTCTCCTTAGCCAGTCTGTCCTGCTGCAGCCTGTTATCCAGGATCACCGCGTGGAGGTGTAGAAGGGTCTTGGCAGCTATGGTTCGCTGGCCCTGACGCTAGCAGTCAGCTATGGGTCGCTGACCACTGCAGCTCATGTACTGCTCAGCATCTTGATCCTGAAATGTGGGTATTCAAAAGACTTGGATGAGTGTCTAGGGAAAGATAAGGGTACTTGTGCGTTAATTCACCCACGGATTATAATAGGTCAAATTTAGTAGAATGTAGCCACACCAAGCACCATACTTTTCAATTCGCGTAGTAAACCTATGTCCGTGTCATTCTCAGATCTAACACCGTACGTGGAAGATGAATTTATTGAGTTGTCACACTTGACACGCAAGAAAATAAATTGTGCGCAGTATTTGCAGGAAAGACGACTTATACACATCGTCCGACTGTGTGCTAAAAATCATGTTATGACTTTGTCTCTCACAGTTCGCCAAGATCGTTAGAGATGTCAGCAGGACATTCCTGTTCGTTCTGGCACATGGTTATAGGGCACCTAACCCTAACCAACACGGAACACACAGACACATGATAGATTCCTACATGTGTGAGTTTCTGTAGCGACATCGGAATAAAGTCCGTCAGTTATACCCGTTCGACAATATTCTGCAGGCCATCACAGAATTTTGGCCTCCTCTTTAAATTGTGCAGCTACGAACGAACAACATGTGTATGTCCTGATATGTGCATAGCTTCAGCGATCCTTGATAATCTGTTCCCCTCACTGCCCTTTTCAGGGCCCACAAACCAGCATCAAGGTCCTTTTTAGGGCCCACAAAAAACAACAAAACTGCACCCTGATAGCTAGACACGTTTAATAAATCATTTTTTACGGAAACCGCATGGTTATTGAAGGGTATACAATTTCAGAATGGGTGAATTAACGCACAAGAACCAAGATAAGAAAACCAATAGTGAGGTTCTGGATCAACTCCACATGGTGCAGATACTTCTGAAGGAAATAAAAGGCAGAAAAATAATAATATTTTGATCATATCACATGCCATAACAGTCGACTAAAGGTTATTTTGGATGGAAGAGTAGATGGCAAGAGAGCCAAATAGCGACAGGTACAGATGGACCAGACAACATCAAGTTGTGGTCAGGGCAGAGTTTGACTGTATCTACTAGCCAACACGAGACACAGACAGCTGAAGATCCAATAAAGGCAAACTCTGTTTGCAGAGACGGCACTTGATGATGATGTTGAGTCAGCCACTGATCAAATACTGCATACCCAATCCAGAGTCTCGATCTGCGTCTTGCATGCATAGTGAGTGCTGGGGCTTGTCACAAGCTGCGTCTTCCAGCAAGTGGACGAGACCGTGTTTTGTGATACCATCACATTATGTTGCACCCCGTCGAATGCATCATGCTCCCTTATGTGGTCGTGAAGGAGCCAGACACATTTCTGGTTTCTGAGCGGGATTGGAAGGACACAATAAAAATAGTATGCATAGGCGACCAGGGTCTGTCGCATCAAATGACCATGTCTGATGGCCGTGTCCCAGGCAGCCTGCAGTTCTGTTGGGGAGGTGGCAATCTGTATTAGCCAGATGTTGCGAGGACGTCTCCAGGATGAGTACGGCCTCTTCCCAGTAAAGGTGAAGAGGGAGAGGCGTCAGCGATCATTCGTTGAGTACGTCGAACTGTTGGAAATCATGTCATGCCTCTGATTACACAGGTGGAAGACCTCAAGATGCAGCCTGTCTCGCTGTATTAGGACAGATAGCCACAGGATTAATTAAAGAAAGGTCCAGATTAGGGAAGCCTTGGTAGCGTAGTGGTTAGTGCACTTGCTTTCCAGTAAGACGATCAGGTATCCAGACCCTGTGGTCGACCCAGCCACAGAAATTGGGTACCAGAAAAATTAGCGAAGTAAAGGTGGCCAACGTGATGCTGACCACATCATCCACTATGTGCCGTTGGTTACAAAATAATATGGGCCTAGCACCATATTTCCTATGCGCTGCATGGCGTGACGGGATCTTTACTTTACTTTTACCAGATTAGATACTAGGACTGCCGAACACGGATGTGTCTGACCGACAGGTGCAAATATCACAGGCAAGCTGTAAACAAGCGACACAACACATTCCATTCTCCGGACTACATCCTGCTACCTGCATAGCCCTGCTCGGGGCTTGGTATCGAGAGATTGAGAACGAACGCAGAAGAAGAAGATACCAAGAAATATTTTTGGGTGAAACAATTGGAATGCATTGTCACAGCAAATAGTGGAGGCAGGGTCAATTAATGCATTCAAGAATAGATTGTATGCGCAAAATTGTTAGATCAAGTGAAGCAAAAGAAGCTGGTTGAATACAAAATCTGCAGTCATCTAAACCAGTATAAAGACGCTAAGTTCCGAACCCCCAGCTCTCTTATCTAGAATCCCCAAAAGCTGATAATCTCAGGGAGGCTGATTAGACAACCACTACCGCCCAACTTATATTTGGGAGTCACATATTTCCTACCTCATGTGTCTTGACTGTTTTGCTGTACACTCTGTAACCTGGCTGTCAGTACTGCCCTCTGTTACACTTCTACTTAACTGTGGCCTACTTTATTGCTGTTTCTGAGACGGTGCCATGTGGTTAGTTGGGTCATTCATTTGGTGAGAGACTCAAGTAAAACGGGTAGTTAGTTAAATGTTAAGATTGTGTTATGCATGAGAACAATCTTGTATCGCCGTTTTCTTTTCTATTATACATTTTTGTATTTGTTTGTTCATTTCTTGGCGTTGTTCGAAGTTACTCTTACTGAGTTAATTTAACTCTTGTTTTTTTTGGTGGTGGAATACACTGGATATTCTTACATTCTAGAACAGACTTGATAAGGTGGACCTGGGTCTTCATGGCAGTAGTGCAATATGAGGCTCCTTGGTATACTCACCACTATGATGTTCACAGTGTTGATCCTCCGCCTAGTTGGCCAAACTGCTGTGACACCGCCTAGTTTACAGAAGCGCGATGTAGACAAGAGGAAAGGTCTTGGCAAGTATGCTTGACCTGATGCTGATGTTACTCTAGCTCTTGATTTGTCTAGACAACAGGAAAGATCGAGGACAGGGGTAGGTAGAAAGAAGATTGGGGGCAGAGGAAGGCAGAAGAAAGATTGGGAATAGGGGAAGGCATAAGAAAGATTGGGGGCAGAGGAAGGCAGAAGAAAGATTGGGGACAGGGGAAGGCAGAAGAAAGATTGGGGACAGGGGAAGGCAGAAAAAAGATTGGGGACAGAAGAAAGGCAGAAGAAAGATTGGGGGCAGAGGAAGGCAGAAGAAAGATTGGGGACAGAGGAAGGCAGAAGAAAGATTGGGGACAGAGGAAGGCAGAAGAAAGATTGGGGACAGGAAGGCAGAAGAAAGATTGGGGACAGAGGAAGGCAGAAGAAAGATTGGGGACAGAGGAAGGCAGAAGAAAGATTCGGGACAGAGGAAGGCAGAAGAAAGATTAGGGGCAGAGGAAGGCAGAAGAAAGATTGGGGGCAGAAGAAAGATTGGGGACAGGGGAAGGCAGAAGAAAGATTAGGGACAGAGGAAGGCAGAAGAAAGATTGGGGGCAGAGGAGGCAGAAGAAAGATTGGGGACAGGGGAAGGCAGAAGAAAGATTGGGGGCAGAGGAAGGCAGAAGAAAGATTGGGGGCAGGGGAAGGCAGAAGAAAGATTGGGGACAGAAAGATGATTTTATTGGGGGGGGGGGGGGTCTGAAGTAAGATTGTAGGCAGAAGAAAGATTAGGGGCAGAGGAAGGCAGAAAGAAGATGGGGGGGGGGGGGGGCTGGAGACATAGGCAGGCAGTGGAAAGCAGAAAGATGACCACCAATGAAACATCTAGGTTGGCATTACAAACTGGATAGGGAAATATAGAGCATGAAAGTTGCTGATATGCTCAAAGGACAGAGGTAAATGGACTTCCTTTTCAACCACATGGCCTGCTTACTTATATCAGAAAGACCTTGCTAGAATTGATTGATTCAGCTTTTTCACTCCCAATGAGAATAGCACCCCACTGCAACTGTCCTCTTTACAGGAAGACTGTACCTGAGCCTTTGCTGTGGTGGTTTCATAGCAATGATGAAGTTGCTAGCCCAATGAACATGTCACCTTTTACGATATACTTCCATAGTTATAGTGGCCCTATCATTTTCAACCCAGTCGCTACTCTGGACATATCAGGGGGATTGTACAGACCAGCAAACAATAAAGTTCATCACAGGAACTCTTCTTTTTTTTCGTTCTCAAACTCCTGCTACCAAGCCCTGAAAAGGGCTTTGCAAGTAGCAGGATGTAGTCTGGAGAACGGAATGCGCTGTGTCGTAGTTTACATCTTGACTGTGATATTTGCACCGGTCTGACACATCTGACTTCATCAGGCATTTTTTAGTACCGGGTTAGCTTTCCCTGTTCGATCACTTCTCCTTAGCCAGTTTGCTCTGTTGCAATCTGTTGTCCAGGATCACCTCGTGGAGATGGAGAAGGGTCTTGGCAGCTGTGGTTCACTGACGCTAGCAGTCAGCTTTGGGTCACTGATCACTGCAGCTCATGCACTACTCAGCATCTTGATCCCAGAAACTCATCTGACAGCGTAAACATCGGTGAAACGATCACAAGAGGATAGCAGGAGGCATGAGCTTTCCAAAAAATTGTCGCTCTCTTGTTCAGTACTACAAATGACTTTGCTCTGAAAAGGGCAAATGTTGCTCTGGGAACAAATCACAGAGTTGTTGAGTGTATGAGTGAGTATTGTAAGTTGTGAGGAGAGATATAGCTGCAAGGTAAGACGTTTGTCTCTCAAGAAACGAATGAAAGCACAGAATAGTGGGTTGGGTGCTTAAATCCCAAGTTGGATGCGACCTCTGATCTTTATTTATTTTTTTTTGCATTCGCCTTATTTCTCTAATCCCCAAGGCGGTCTGCGTTCCACTGCATTTTTTATTTTGTGCCTGTCGGTCCAGTGTACCTGACTTCAGCATGCATTTTATGTAAGGGTCTGCTTCCTCCTGCATTTTTTAAGGGTTTGCTTCCCCGAGGTAACGGCCGGTGCTGTGATGGGGATCGAACCCAGCACCTTCTGGTTGTGAGCCGTGTCACTTAACCACTAGGCCACGCCGTCCCCTGACCTCTGATCTTACTTTGTGTCTAGTCCTATTAGAGATTGATGATAAACTCAGAGGTCTTGTGTACACACTGCGCATACAATAAATCTTAGCATTTTAAAATTGAAAAGGGCAGGTTGTTAGACACTTCCGGCAAAATGAAAAATGTAATGAAATTCCTACACAATACGACATCTGCATCTAGTAAGTCCGGAAGTAAACCGCAGAAAAATAAATGAATTCCATGCTACTTTACCACTCGTCTCAACTAACACGTCTTGCCACTGGATCAAGGTAGCTCAGGACGAGACAGTGCTATTATTGATCATGCAAATTTGCCTCGACTCAAGTCACCGTCTCTATCCAGACTCTGTTGCTGTTATTGTTTGCGAAAGTGCAAATATATTTTTTTTACAATTTTTTTAATAATGAGTTGTTAAACATCTTTTACCATTCTCAAGAGAAAATCACTTAAACCATTCTTTTGTTTTCACTTTCCATTCTTTTGAGCATATACATTTATGGTTAATGAGAGGATCAAGATATGGCACTACCATCATTGTGAATTGAAAATAGCAAGTATGTGTTTATTTTGTGTTTTTGTTTACATGTATATTTAGTATCTGGGCTGTGTATTTGTTCTATTTCTACCCATGACCACCCATTACTGTGTGTAGTTTACCCATGTTTTCATCTGTACATATCTTCCACTTCTTCTGTTTAATATAGTTGTACATTAGTAGTGCTCCACCAAGTTCATTATTATGCATTTCTGATTGACAATTAACTTATTGCTTGTTAGTGACTGGGAACGTCTGCTGTAACCTCCATTTTGTAATTGTAGTTTCAATGTGACTTGTGTTGAACCACGGATTAAATTGCTTTTGATGCTTGATATTTTGTTTTTCTTTGTTTGATACTTTATGTAGAGCATGTGAGCGTTGATGGTAGACTGCTCACTTCCTATAGCAAAAGTGTCAGGCTCGGTACCCATTATCAGCACACTCAAGTTAATCCAGCTGCAAATGAGTATATGGTTCACAGTTAAAGAAAGAATGGCAGAACCGACGAGACTTCCTACATTCCCACCTCATAAAAAAAAAGTTTCAGCTTAGTACAATAGAGTCTTTAACACTCCATCACTGACGACAGTGTGTCAGAGGTTAACTTCTTTTGTAAACCACAACTTACATGGGGAAGCTAAAAGAGTTTTGATTTTTGGGTGAGAACCTACATAAAGGAGCTAAAAGAGTTGTGATTGTTGGGTGAGAACCTACAGAGGGAGCTAAAAGAGTTTTGATTGTTGGGTGAGAACCGACATAAAGGAGCTAACAGAGTTTTGATTGTTGGGTGAGAACCTACAGAGGGAGCTAAAAGAGTTTTGATTGTTGGGTGATAACCTACATAAAGGAGCTAACAGAGTTTTGATTGTTGGGTGAGAACCTACATAAAGGAGCTAAAAGAGTTTTGATTGTTGGGTGAGAACCTTCAGAGGGAGCTAAAAGAGTTTTGATTGTTTGGTGAGAACCTACAGATGGAACTAAAGGGGTTTCGATTGTTGGGTGAGAACATACAGAGAGAGCTAAAAGAGTTTTGATTGTTGGGTGAGCACCTACATAAAGGAGCTAAAAGAGTTTTGATTGTTGGGTGAGAACCTACATAAAGGAGCTAAAAGAGTTTTGATTGTTGGGTGAGAACCTTCAGAGGGAGCTAAAAGAGTTTTTATTGTTGGGTGAGAACATACAGAGGGAGCTAAAAGAGTTTTGATTGTTGAGTGAGAACCTACAGAGGGAGCTAAAGGGGTTTTGATTGTTGGGTGAGAACATACAGAGGGAGCTAAAAGAGTTTTGATTGTTGGGTGAGAACCTACATAGGGAGCTAAAAGAGTTTTGATTGTTGGGTGAGAACATACAGAGGGAGATAAAAGAGTTTTGATTGTTGGGTGAGAACCTACAGAGGGAGCTAAAAGAGTTTTGATTGTTGGGTGAGAACATACAGAGGGAGCTAAAAGAGTTTTGATTGTTGAGTGAGAACCTACAGAGGGAGCTAAATGGGTTTCGATTGTTGGGTGAGAACATACAGAGAAGCTAAAAGAGTTTTGATTGTTGGGTGAGAACCTACAGAGGGAGCTAAAAGAGTTTTTGGTTGTTGGGTGAGCACCTACATAAAGGAGCTAAAAGAGTTTTGATTGTTGGGTGAGAACCTACATAAAGGAGCTAAAAGAGTTTTGATTGTTGGGTGAGAACCTTCAGAGGGAGCTAAAAGAGTTTTGATTGTTTGGTGAGAACCTACAGATGGAACTAAAGGGGTTTCGATTGTTGGGTGAGAACATACAGAGGGAGCTAAAAGAGTTTTGATTGTTGGGTGAGCACCTACATAAAGGAGCTAAAAGAGTTTTGATTGTTGGGTGAGAACCTACATAAAGGAGCTAAAAGAGTTTTGATTGTTGGGCGAGAACCTTCAGAGGGAGCTAAAAGAGTTTTGATTGTTTGGTGAGAACCTACAGATGGAACTAAAGGGGTTTCGATTGTTGGGTGAGAACATACAGAGAGAGCTAAAAGAGTTTTGATTGTTGGGTGAGCACCTACATAAAGGAGCTAAAAGAGTTTTGATTGTTGGGTGAGAACCTACATAAAGGAGCTAAAAGAGTTTTGATTGTTGGGTGAGAACCTTCAGAGGGAGCTAAAAGAGTTTTGATTGTTGGGTGAGAACATACAGAGGGAGCTAAAAGAGTTTTGATTGTTGAGTGAGAACCTACAGAGGGAGCTAAAGGGGTTTGGATTGTTGGGTGAGAACATACAGAGGGAGCTAAAAGAGTTTTGATTGTTGGGTGAGAACCTACATAGGGAGCTAAAAGAGTTTTGATTGTTGGGTGAGAACATACAGAGGGAGATAAAAGAGTTTTGATTGTTGGGTGAGAACCTACAGAGGGAGCTAAAAGAGTTTTGATTTTTTGGGTGAGAACATACAGAGGGAGCTAAAAGAGTTTTGATTGTTGAGTGAGAACCTACAGAGGGAGCTAAATGGGTTTCGATTGTTGGGTGAGAACATACAGAGAAGCTAAAAGAGTTTTGATTGTTGGGTGAGAACCTACAGAGGGAGCTAAAAGAGTTTTTGGTTGTTGGGTGAGCACCTACATAAAGGAGCTAAAAGAGTTTTGATTGTTGGGTGAGAACCTACATAATGGAGCTAAAAGAGTTTTGATTGTTGGGTGAGAACCTTCAGAGGAAGCTAAAAGAGTTTTGATTGTTTGGTGAGAACCTACAGATGGAACTAAAGGGGTTTCGATTGTTGGGTGAGAACATACAGAGGGAGCTAAAAGAGTTTTGATTGTTGGGTGAGCACCTACATAAAGGAGCTAAAAGAGTTTTGATTGTTGGGTGAGAACCTACATAAAGGAGCTAAAAGAGTTTTGATTGTTGGGTGAGAACCTTCAGAGGGAGCTAAAAGAGTTTTGATTGTTTGGTGAGAACCTACAGATGGAACTAAAGGGGTTTCGATTGTTGGGTGAGAACATACAGAGAGAGCTAAAAGAGTTTTGATTGTTGGGTGAGCACCTACATAAAGGAGCTAAAAGAGTTTTGATTGTTGGGTGAGAACCTACATAAAGGAGCTAAAAGAGTTTTGATTGTTGGGTGAGAACCTTCAGAGGGAGCTAAAAGAGTTTTTATTGTTGGGTGAGAACATACAGAGGGAGCTAAAAGAGTTTCGATTGTTGAGTAAGAACCTACAGAGGGAGCTAAAGGGGTTTGGATTGTTGGGTGAGAACATACAGAGGGAGCTAAAAGAGTTTTGATTGTTGGGTGAGAACCTACATAGGGAGCTAAAAGAGTTTTGATTGTTGGGTGAGAACATACAGAGGGAGATAAAAGAGTTTTGATTGTTGGGTGAGAACCTACAGAGGGAGCTAAAAGAGTTTTGATTGTTGGGTGAGAACATACAGAGGGAGCTAAAAGAGTTTTGATTGTTGAGTGAGAACCTACAGAGGGAGCTAAATGGGTTTCGATTGTTGGGTGAGAACATACAGAGAAGCTAAAAGAGTTTTGATTGTTGGGTGAGAACCTACAGAGGGAGCTAAAAGAGTTTTTGGTTGTTGGGTGAGCACCTACATAAAGGAGCTAAAAGAGTTTTGATTGTTGGGTGAGAACCTACATAAAGGAGCTAAAAGAGTTTTGATTGTTGGGTGAGAACCTTCAGAGGGAGCTAAAAGAGTTTTGATTGTTTGGTGAGAACCTACAGATGGAACTAAAGGGGTTTCGATTGTTGGGTGAGAACATACAGAGGGAGCTAAAAGAGTTTTGATTGTTGGGTGAGCACCTACATAAAGGAGCTAAAAGAGTTTTGATTGTTGGGTGAGAACCTACATAAAGGAGCTAAAAGAGTTTTGATTGTTGAGTGAGAACCTACAGAGGGAGCTAAAGGGGTTTGGATTGTTGGGTGAGAACATACAGAGGGAGCTAAAAGAGTTTTGATTGTTGGGTGAGAACCTACATAGGGAGCTAAAAGAGTTTTGATTGTTGGGTGAGAACATACAGAGGGAGCTAAAAGAGTTTTGATTGTTGGGTGAGAACCTACAGAGGGAGCTAAAAGAGTTTTGATTGTTGGGTGAGAACATACAGAGGGAGCTAAAAGAGTTTTGATTGTTGGATGAGAACCTACATAAAGGACCTAAAAGACACTGTCAAGACTGATGGTCACTTCTCTAGTCATTGATCAAAGATCTCAGAAGTGGAGTCAGTTTGTTGCAGCCCTTAAAGACACCATCTGGAGTGAATTGACTAAAGATCTCAGAAGTGGAGCCAGTTTGTTGCAGCCCTTAAAGACACCATCTGGAGTGAATTGGCTAAAGATCTCAGAAGTGGAGCCAGTTTATTGCAGCCCTTAAAGACACCATCTGGAGTGAATTGGCTAAAGATCTCAGAAGGGGAGCCAGTTTATTGCAGCCCTTAAAGACACCATCTGGAGTGAATTGACTAAAGATCTCAGAAGTGGAGCCAGGTTGTTGCAGCCCTTAAAGACACCATCTTGAGTGAATTGACTAAAGATCTCAGAAGTGGAGCCAGTTTGTTGCAGCCCTTAAAGACACCATCTGGAGTGAATTGGCTAAAGATCTCAGAAGTGGAGCCAGTTTGTTGCAGCCCTTAAAGACACCATCTGGAGTGAATTGGCAAAAGATCTCAGAAGTGGAGCCAGTTTATTGCAGCCCTTAAAGACACCATCTGGAGTGAATTGGCTAAAGATCTCAGAAGTGGAGCCAGTTTATTGCAGCCCTTAAAGACACCATCTGGAGTGAATTGGCTAAAGATCTCAGAAGTGGAGCCAGTTTGTTGCATCCCTTAAAGACACCATCTGGAGTGAATTGGCTAAAGATCTCAGAAGTGGAGCCAGTTTGTTGCAGCCCTTAAAGACACCATCTGAAGTGAATTGACTAAAGATCTCAGAAGTGGAGTCAGTTTGCTGCAGCCTTTAAAGACACCATCTGGAGTGAATTGGCTAAAGATCTCAGAAGTGGGGCCAGTTTATTTGCAGCCCTTAAAGACACCATCTTGAGTGAATTGACTAAAGATCTCAGAAGTGGAGCCAGTTTGTTGCAGCCCTTAAAGACACCATCTGGAGTGAATTGGCTAAAGATCTCAGAAGTGGAGCCAGTTTATTGCAGCCCTTAAAGACACCATCTGGAGTGAATTGGCTAAAGATCTCAGAAGTGGAGCCAGTTTGTTGCAGCCCTTAAAGACACCATCTGGAGTGAATTGGCTAAAGATCTCAGAAGTGGAGCCAGTTTGTTGCAGCCCTTAAAGACACCATCTGGAGTGAATTGGCTAAAGATCTCAGAAGTGGAGCCAGTTTATTGCAGCCCTTAAAGACACCATCTGGAGTGAATTGCCTAAAGATCTCAGAAGTGGAGCCAGTTTATTGCAGCCCTTAAAGACACCATCTGGAGTGAATTGGCTAAAGATCTCAGAAGTGGAGCCAGTTTGTTGCAGCCCTTAAAGACACCATCTGGAGTGAATTGGCTAAAGATCTCAGAAGTGGAGCCAGTTTATTGCAGCCCTTAAAGACACCATCTGGAGTGAATTGGCTAAAGATCTCAGAAGTGGAGCCAGTTTATTGCAGCCCTTAAAGACACCATCTGGAGTGAATTGACTAAAGATCTCAGAAGTGGAGTCAGTTTGCTGCAGCCCTTAAAGACACCATCTGGAGTGAATTGACTAAAGATCTCAGAAGTGGGGCCAGTTTGTTGCAGCCCTTAAAGACACCATCTGGAGTGAATTGGCTAAAGATCTCAGAAGTGGAGCCAGTTTATTGCAGCCCTTAAAGACACCATCTGGAGTGAATTGACTAAAGATCTCAGAAGTGGAGTCAGTTTGCTGCAGCCCTTAAAGACACCATCTGGAGTGAATTGACTAAAGATCTCAGAAGTGGGGCCAGTTTGTTGCAGCCCTTAAAGACACCATCTGGAGTGAATTGACTAAAGATCTCAGAAGTGGAGCCAGTTTGTTGCAGCCCTTAAAGACACCATCTGGAGTGAATTGACTAAAGATCTCAGAAGTGGAGCCAGGTTGTTGCAGCCCTTAAAGACACCATCTGGAGTGAATTGGCTAAAGATCTCAGAAGTGGAGTCAGTTTGCTGCAGCCCTTAAAGACACCATCTGGAGTGAATTGACTAAAGATCTCAGAAGTGGAGTCAGTTTGTCTCAGCCCTTAAAGACACCATCTGGAGTGAATTGACTAAAGATCTCAGAAGTGGAGTCAGTTTGTCTCAGCCCTTAAAGACACTGTCAAGACTGATGATCACTAACCACTTCCCCAGTCACTGGTCAAGAATCTGTGAAGAAGAATGTTGCAAACTGAATGCTCTTGTCTTTAAAGATCATGGTAAAGAAAAGTAAATTTGTCACCAAAGTAGCGACAGATGTCCGAAAGACCAGCCAGTTCATTCTTTGTCCTGTTTGTTTTTCTCTCCTTACCATTACAGCGTAGCCTTTAAATAATCACATGTTTTCCTCATAAATTTGGTCTGCATCAGGCTTCTATAGTCTCATTGTCATACAGTTTAACTTCCAAATTGGGGAACTGAGACATTTGTTCAGTCAGGCACAACATACTGACCAGGGCATCTAATCAGGGTCGGGCACAATACGCTGACCAACACCACAATATCTCTTCCATGGAAACAGGCTGTTATCAAGGCAGCCAGGGTGACTGTGGATCGATGTGATCCCCGTAGTAGTGTGCACCACGCAGATGAAGCCAAGCATAGCACATCCGTTATCAGCATGCTCGGTATGAGAGGAGAACTACTACAACCCGCCAATTAACATCCCTTTTCAGGGTGCATAAAACAGTGAACTTACTCATTGTGAGCATTCAACAGCAATAAATCAAATTCTTCTTTGGCGTTCGTCCTGAAAAGGATATTGTGTCGTAGTTTGCAGCGAGACTGTGATATCTATGCCTTGTCAATACATCTTGGCTTAGCTTCGTTCGTTCTCAATCTCCCACTACCAAACCCTGAAAGGGCATAAGTAGCAGAATGTAGTCCAGAGAACGGAATGTGTTGTGTTGTAGTTTACAGCTTGACTGCGATATTTGCACCTTTAGATCCAACACATCAGACTTCAGCAAGCATTTTTTGAGTGCCGGATTAGCATTCCTCTTTCATCCCTTCTCCTTAGCCAGTCTGCCCTGCTGCAGCCTGTTATCCAGGATCACCGCGTGGAGGTGTAGAAGGGTCTTGGCAGCTATGGTTCTCTAGCCCTGACGCTAGCAGTCAGATATGGGTCGCTGATCACTGCAGCTCATGCGCTGCTCAGCTCTGGCCCTGACGCTAGCAGTCATCTATGGGTCGCTGACCGCTGCAGCTCATGCGCTGCTCAGCTCTGGCCCTGACGCTAGCAGTCAGCTATGGGTCGCTGACCACTGCAGCTCATGCGCTGCTCAGCTCTGGCCCTGACGCTAGCAGTCAGCTATGGGTCACTGACCGCTGCAGCTCATGCGCTGCTCAACATCTTGATCCTTTCGATACATCTGATTTCAGCTGGCTTTTTTAGATACCTGTCTTGACTTGACTTCGTTCTCAATTTCCCACTACCAAGCCCTGGAAAGGACTTTGCAAGTAGCATAATGTAATCCAGAGAACGGAATGCGTTGTCGTAGTTTACAGCTTGATTGCAATATTTGCACCTTTCGGCCCAACACATCCGACTTTAGCAGTCATCTTTTTAGTAATGGGCTAGCCTTCTCTCTTCGATCCCTTCTCCTTGCCCTGTTGCAGCCTGTTATCCAGGATCACCACGTGGAGGTTTAGAAGGGTCTTGGCAGTTCTGGTTCGCTGGCCATGACGCTAGTAGTCAGCTATGAGTCGCTGATCGCTGCTGGTCATCGTCTTTGATCCCTTTGGAATACCTGATTTTCCTTCCAACTGAGATCTATATTCTCTTTGATAGACCACGCCACTTGGAGGTGAAATAGGGTCTTGGTCAGCTCTGGTTCGCAGATCCTGAAGCAAGCAGCTAGATGTGAGTCTATGGCTGCTGTCAGCTCATTCACTGTACTGCATCTTCGATCCCAACCTACAAATAATCACATATATTTCCCTCATACACTTAGTGGTCTGTTTCAGACCTCTCTCGTGACCACACATTGTAATCCTCAATTATGTACATTTTCTCTTGTAAATTTGAAGACCTTCTTGTTGCTCTCTCCATCCATGGTGTAACCCTCAAATGAGTAAGAGAAGATAATATCACTGTGCTTCTCTCATGGAGTCGACAGGTTTAGAAGACATGTTTTACTATTTGCATGTTCTCTCCCACAAACAAGGACACACGTCTATGTGTCCAATTTGTTATTCGTTAAACAAACAAGCGAGTTCGTTTAACGAGTTCCTCTAACTTCACTTTTGTTTGGTTTGGTAGATATTCTTGGTTTCCGAGCTTCTTGTACTTCAGAGCATAATCAAGGCAGCTGGTAGTGAGGTGGATACAATTGTTTTCATCAAGTACACACTTCAAGCACATGATACACACGTCAAGAACGTGGTACACGCCTCAAGAATACGGTACACGCGTCAAAAACATGGTACATGCATCAAGAACAAGGTACATGCATCAAGAACGTGGTACACGCATCAAGTACATTATATAGGCATCAAGTACATGCATCAAGAACGTGGTACACGCATCAAGCACGTGGTACATGCATCAAGTACATTATATAGGCATCAAGTACATGATACATGTATCAAGCACATAGTACACGCATCAAGTACATGCATCAAAAACGTGGTACACGCATCAAGCACACGGTACACTTGAAAGAACAATAGAATATAGGAAGCATCTAAACTGGTACTTTGTTTAAGACCATTCACGTTGAGTCCTGCAAGAGTATGAAGAAGTGCATGCTTTATGGAGATAACAATGTTAGTTAGTTGCCAATCGCGAGCGATGATACGGAACATCATCAGACGGTTGTTGTCTTGATCATGTAACTTGGGCTGTATTTGGATTATAGTGAGGAATAAGCTGCGCTTAATAAACTCGCTCTCTGGTTCCGAACTACATTGAGCCAGTGCTAAGACATAAGTCAAGACGACTGGGGCGGATTCAGGAAATATATGAGAGCAGTAAAAACCGGGAACACCAAGACCAGACGGAAGGAAGTCAACACAGATGGACATCACAATAGAAGGAAGGCCCAAATCATTTAATTTATTTATTCAATATTGTACTCTTAATTCTTATGTATTCAGTTTATATTTTGTCATCTTTCATAATCATTCCATTTCATTCGGGGACGGCGTGGCCTAGTGGTTAAGTGGCACGGCTCACAACCAGAAGGTGCTGGGTTCGATCCCCATCACAGCACCGGCCGTTACCCCGGGGAAGCAAACCCTTAGAAAAATGCAGGAGGAAGCAGACCCTTACATAAAATGCATGCTGAAGTCGGATACACTGGGCCGACAGGCGCAAAATAAAAACCACAGTGCAACACATACCACCTTGGGGATAAGAGAAATAAGGTGAACGCAAAACAAAACAAAACAAAAAAATTCCATTTCATTCATCCTCGTTGTACACCTCACTAAATTGCATCTTCACGATGTTTTCTAAATATGATGATGATGATGATTTGATATTTAAAGGAAAAAATGTTATTTAAAAATTCTTTTTTTTTAAATATTTATATATATATATTTAAATCAGGAAATAAATAAATAAAAGGGTTCCGGATCAATTATGAATGAAAATAAATATACTCATTCCCAAAATGGTCCCAGGAAAACAATTGTGCATATTTTGCCTCAGAAACTCGACAGGAACACAAGAAAAGGAAAATAGCAACCAAATACCTACGAAAGACAACGAGAGGATCATCAAATGGCGAGGAACAACGGGAGGAACATCACAGAAACACCAGGCTAAGTACAAATAGATACACACACGCGTCCAAGCACTGGTTTATGCGACTTAATATCGCCCAAATTGACTACGGTTTGGGGTGGAATAGGCGCGCCTCCGCCAGTAGAAACTAGTGAGGCAAACACATAAAATAAAATAAAAAAATTAAAAAAATAAAAAATAAAAAATAACTGATTCAGGATGCAGACACTCTGGTTTCCGTTCATCGCTTTGAGAGGAGAGTGCCTTACCTCTCGACCCCATGAGATCACCATAAACCCAGACTGTTACGTCCTTCGGTTATGTTCACGCTGTAGCATGGAAGGTTATGATCAGGATAAAAAATCCTATTTATGAAATCGGAAGAACGGACAAGGTGGTGAAAGCGAAAAGAGTAGCAACTCATTCAAAAAGAAACAAGGAAAATCTTGTGTTCTATGCTAAAATCGAATCCTCATTTGAGTATTCAGGTTTAAAAGAACCTTCCTTTTCTTCTTCTTCTGCTTATTCTTCTTCACTGTAACATTTCAGGAACGTCGTAAAATGCGACAAAAGAGAGTTGTACGTGACGCTAGCAACATAATCGTGTAAAACCTTTGGTATTGGCTTGCTTGGCTTCGTTCATTCTCAATCTCCCACTACCAAACACTGAAAGGGCTTAAGTAGCAGAATGTAGTCCAGAGAACGGAATGCGCTGTGTCGTAGTTTACAGCTTGACTGCGATATTTCGACCTTACGGTCCAACATATCCGACTTCAGCAAGCATTTTTTGAGTACCGGATTAGCATTCCCTCTTCGATCCCTTCTCCTTAGCCAGTCTGCCCTGCTGCAGCCTGTTATCCAGGATCACCGCGTGGAGGTGTAGAAGGGTCTTGACAGCTCTGCTTGCTGGCCCTGACGCTAGCAGTCAGCTATGGGTCGGTGACCCCTGCAGCTCATGCGCTCAAACCTTTGGTATTGAAGCCACAACTGCAAGTGTTTCGAAACACAGTCCGTCCACGCTCCGACCATCTCCTTACTCATTGGTTCAGATCGCTGAACCTGTTGAACACACAGTTCACATTGTCAATATTTCCCGGTATGCAATATTATTTGTGCAACCATATAATCATATGGTTATAACTCGTGAAGAGGACAACATAGCTACTTGAAATTGTTATTGTTGTTGAATGCCCACGATGAGTAAGTTTACTCTTTTGTGCTCCATGAAAGGGCGCTAAGTAACAGGTTGCAGAAGCTTTCCTCACATCTCGAGCGTACTGATGAAGATGGAGCAGGGTCCTCCAGGCAGTTGTGCTATACTTGGCTTTATCTGCATGTCGCTCACTACTACTTGGATCACATCGGCCCCTATCTCGTTAGCCAGACTTCCATGAAACAGTCTGCTTTCGGGGAGGACTGTATGGAAGCGAGGTGGGGTCTTGATCAGTATGTTCATCTGACACTGACTAATACTTTCCGACCAGTAGGTTTTGCCTGATTGCACTTTAGTCTCCTCAATCCATCGACTTGAAATCAGTTACGTTAATCTAGAAATCGATTATACAATTTCCGGTGAACATTTCAGCTCGATACGTCGTTATGGCGTCTTCAGACAAATTTACATGTAAATATAC
Source organism: Ariolimax columbianus (assembly GCA_036924085.1). Classification (NCBI taxonomy): domain Eukaryota; kingdom Metazoa; phylum Mollusca; class Gastropoda; order Stylommatophora; family Arionidae; genus Ariolimax; species Ariolimax columbianus. The sequence continues at coordinate 76,281,142 of JAVGWX010000006.1, forward strand.
AAACTTTGATAAATATAGTATAGATAACGATTTGAGGATTAGACTAACTAAAGACAAAGTAACCACTTACATAGATTGAAACTTGCCTCATCCCGCCTGTTATGTACGTGCCGGCAAACAGAACATACATGCCAAAACATGCTAACTGATTAACTTTACTAAAACTCTTTATACTGGTTTAGAAGACTTTACAGAGTATGTATGCAACCAGTTCCTTGGAGGGTGGTTTACTCGATATGCGAGTCTATCTGAATAGACTCGAACACTAGAGCTAGTTAGATGAGCAGCCAGTTAGGTGGCATATATAGCTGCTCTTAACAAACCAATTGGGGAAGGTACAAATAACTTGGGTAGAATTTTAACTTGAATTTTGAATTTTGTCCGGGCAGGGGCTCTTTTCGATTTTCAACTGCCAAGGGATTTTTGACGTGCTCGACACTGCACGCGGATGTCTGATCTCACCACTCAGAGATCATGGGAAATATTTACCGGATGATCCACGTGAAAAATTCCGGTCTCCACCTGAATTTGAACCCGCGACCTCCAGCACCCTTGACAAACACCTTACGTTGAGACCACTGGCTACCAAGAACCTGTAATGAACTAGAAAATTTTTTTCTTTATAGCCCAGTGTAGAAGAGGAGCCACTAAGTAAGTACTTAACGATAATAATAGTTAGTTAGTTTTTTCGCACTTATCTCGTTAAGTCCCGTGGAGAGCTTAAGCCATCTCTCCTGCGGCGAATGCGTTCCGTCGGTCAATTTGAGATCGTATCGCTGCACAATCACTCTAATGCCATCTATTCCCCTGTGGCCGCCCCTTACCCTATAGCCACATCTACCAGCGCTGAAAGCTGAAAGTACATTCTTATGAGATGACCAAACCAACTTATTTTCTGCCTGCAAATGTATTCTGCATAAAACATTTTGCCGAGAATACTTCGAATGTCACCCTTCCGCATTCTGTCTTTCCTGGTAACATCGAGGACCTTTCTCAAACACTTCATTTAGGGGCATGAGCTGCAGCGGTCAGCGACCCATAGCTGACTGCTGGCGTCAGAGTCAGCGAAGCAGAGCTGCCAAGACCATTCTACACCTCCACGCGGTGATCCTGGATAACAGGCTGCAATAGATCAGACTGGCTAAGGAGAAAGGATCGAAGAGGGAATGCTAACCCGGTACTCAAAAAATGATTGCTGAAGTCGGATGTGTTGGACCGAAAGGTGCAAATATCGCAGTCAAGATGTAAACTACGATACAACACATACTGTTCTCTGGACTACATTCTGCTACTTAAGCCCTTTCATGGTTTGGTAACGGGAGATTGAGAACGAACGAAGCCAAGTCAAGTTTTAAAGCACACCGTGTTTTAGATTTCATTGTAACCTGGCTACTTCTGCTCAGAGGTGCTATGAGAAACTCTTTCCTTTTATCAATTATTTCCTTCAGTGCGGCAAGCAAAACACATTGTTTGTCTTTTACAAATTGCTCCAAGCACTCCTTCTCTTTCCTCACGTTCTTTATTAGTCATGTACACCAGTTTAAATTTGTCTCCGCCATTCTTTTCCAGCATTCTTCAAAAGCTCACCCAAGATTTTTGTTTTGTTGTTCGCGCTGTTTTCTTGACTTTCGCTATGCGTGTTACGTATTCTTTGTATTTCTATCTTGTTCCTGCTGTATTCTTGACTTCTAAGTATTACCTCAATAATATTATTATGAGTTTGACTTCTTCTATCCACCATTGTGTCCTCTTGATATCATTTTTGGCTCTGACTTCACTATCCGCTTCTGCCGAGCTGCTTATGTGGTACTCTTGTACGTTAACCAGAAATCTTAGAGATCCTCATGAGGTTCTTCTACATTCCCCACTGCCGTCGATATAAGCTCCTGGTATCTGGTCCGAACGTGACTCTCTTTGCCTGCTAGCCTTTTGTTCCTGCTTTTCCTTCTCTGATGTTAGGTTTCTTACTTGATTGTGGGGAGAGGAAGACACTAAGGTCTGGTCAGGCAAAATATACTGATCAGACACGTTAGTCAGGGTCAGGCAAAATATACTGATCAGACACGTTAGTCAGGGTCAGGCAAAATATACTGATCAGACACGTTAGTCAGGGTCAGGCAAAATATACTGATCAGACACGTTAGTCAGGGTCAGGCAAAATATACTGATCAGACACGTTAGTCAGGGTCAGGCAAAATATACTGATCAGACACGTTAGTCAGGGTCAGGCAAAATATACTGATCAGACACGTTAGTCAGGGTCAGGCAAAATATACTGATCAGACACGTTAGTCAGGGTCAGGCAAAATATACTGATCAGACACGTTAGTCAGGGTCAGGCAAAATATACTGATCAGACACGTTAGTCAGGATCAGGCAAAATATAATGATCAGACATGATAGTCAGGGTCAGGTAAAATATAATGATCAGACACGTTAGTCAGGGTCAGGCAAAATATAATGATCAGACATGATAGTCAGGGTCAGGCAAAATATACTGACCAAGACCCTCACCTCGGCTTCCTAGTAGCCCTCCCTAGAAATGGGATGTTTTCGTGGCAGCTTGGCTAACGAGGTAAGAGATCGACATGATCCCCGTAGTAGTGAGCGACACGCAGATGAAGTCAACCATAGCACAACCGCCTGGAGGACCCCAGTTCACCTTGACCAGCCCGCTCGGGATGTAAGGAAAGCTACTGCAACCCGCCACTTAACGTCCTTTCCAGGCCACACAAAAGAGTAAACCTACTCATTATGGACATTCGCAAACAACAACAACAACAACAACAACAATACTTGATTGTGAATGTTGTTTTGGTGGGCTACACTTGAAGTTGTTCTCTTTATTGTCACGAGATAGTGGTCTCTTTCGGCTGCTGGTTCTTTTCAGATCCTGGCTTCTCTCATGTACTTAATTGCTTTTCCGATACTGGCTTCTCTCATATACTTAAATGCTTTTCAGATCCTGGCTTCTCTCATATACTTAAATGCTTTTCAGATCCTGGCTTCTCTCATATACTTAAATGCTTTTCAGATCCTGGCTTCTCTCAAATACTTAAATGCTTTTCAGATCCTGGCTTCTCTCATATACTTAAACGAATCTCTCCTACCGACGGCAAAATCAATAAGGGTTTCTATTTTCTTGTCCGTGCGTATTGAGTGCATGTATGAAACGCTTGTGTGGATACTGTGTTTGTGATGACCAGGTATTGTTTGCTGCAGTATCTAAAGAGTCGCTTTCCGTTGTCATTTAAACCATCTTCACCGCATCTTCCAATCACTCTATCCCATCTAGAATGATCTCTTCCAAATCTGACGTTGAAATATCCAAGAATGATAATTTTTCATGATAATGTTCGACTGTCTTGTCAAACAGTTCAGAGAACTCATCATTTTCATCTATCTCTCTCATTCGGAGCATAAACAAAAACGATGCTGACTAACTTGCTTTCTTCTTTTCTGTTCCAATATCATAATTTCGGAGAAAAATTTTCTTCTCTTGATGTTGTTCCTTTGACTTCAATACACGGGATCAAGATGCTGAGCAGCGCATGAGCTGCAGTGGTCAGCGACCCATAGCTGCTTGCTAGCGTCAGGGCCAGAGCTGAGCAGCGCATGAGCTGCAGTGGTCAGCGACCCATAGCTGCTTGCTAGCGTCAGGGCCAGAGCTGAGCAGCGCATGAGCTGCAGTGGTCAGCGACCCATAGCTGCTTGCTAGCGTCAGGGCCAGAGCTGAGCAGCGCATGAGCTGCAGTGGTCAGCGACCCATAGCTGCTTGCTAGCGTCAGGGCCAGAGCTGAGCAGCGCATGAGCTGCAGTGGTCAGCGACCCATAGCTGATTGCTAGCGTCAGGGCCAGAGCTGAGCAGCGCATGAGCTGCAGTGGTCAGCGACCCATAGCTGATTGCTAGCGTCAGGGCCAGAGCTGAGCAGCGCATGAGCTGCAGTGGTCAGCGACCCATAGCTGATTGCTAGCGTCAGGGCCAGAGCTGAGCAGCGCATGAAATGCAGTGGTCAGCGACCCATAGCTGATTGCTAGCGTCAGGGCCAGAGCTGAGCAGCGCATGAGCTGCAGTGGTCAGCGACCCATAGCTGACTGCTAGCTGCAGGGCCAGAGCTGAGCAGCGCATGAGCTGCAGTGGTCAGCGACCCATAGCTGATTGCTAGCGTCAGGGCCAGCGAATGAAAGCTGCCAAGACCCTTCTATACTTCCACTAGATGAACCTGGATAACAAGCTGATGCAGGGCAGACTGGCTAAGAAGAAAGGATCGAATAGGGAATGCTAACCCGGTACTCAAAAAATGATTGCTGAAGTCGGATGTGTTGGACCGAAAGGCGCATATTTTGCAGTCAATCTGTAAACTACGACACAACGCATTCCGTTCTCTGGACTACATTCTGCTACTTAAGCCCTTTCAAGGTTTGTTAGCGGGAGATTAAGAACGAATGAAGCCAAGCCAAGCCATTTGGGGCATAAACAAAAACGATGCTGACTAACTTGCTTTCTTCTTTTATGTCCTTCTTCTTCTTCTTCTTCTTCTTCGTACGCAGTCAGACAGTAACCATTATTTTTTCGAAAAAAGCGGGGGTCATCCTGAGGCTGTCGCCACTGCCATAGAGCTTGTCTTGCAGTTCCACTGGTGATGGCCACATCTGCTCTCTCTGATCCTCGTATGTCGGGCAGTTCTGCAGCAGATGTTCAGCGGTTATTTTACCGGTACCGCAAGGGCATTCGTGAGTACCACCTATCTTCAATTTGTTGAATAGGTGGTACCTCAGTCTATTGTGGCCAGTGCGAAGTCTGAAAACAACGACCTGCTCTCTTCGGTTCAACTGGTAATAGGCATCGTTTTTGGTGTAACCAGTATGTTCGGTTTCCCATTTGGTCATGTATCTGGCTTTGATCTTTTATGTCCAATATCATAATTTCGGAGACAAATTTTCTTCTCTTGTTGTTGTTCCTTTGACTTCAATACATACAACACAGGCCACTCCTCCTTTGGCTATGTCGGTAGTAGTAACTTCTTTGTAGATAAGCTATTACCCTTAAGATCCACGGCCCTTTTCTTTTGTTCTTAGTTTTTGTGAGGGGTAGGATTTTCAATTTCTTCTTCTACGTCGTCGTCCGTTCTCAAACTACTGGGTCAACGCGCCTCAACGAACTTATTTTTATAATATTTTATTTTCTAAATATGGTCATTCGCCAGGAGCTGAAGATACATCAGTGAATGAGTTGACAGGATCAGTGAATGAGTTGACAGGATCAGTGAATGAGTTGACAGGATCAGTGAATGATTTGACAGGATCAGTGAATGAGTTGACAGGATCAGTGAATGAGTTGACAGGATCAGTGAATGAGTTGACAGGATCAGTGAATGAGTTGACAGGATCAGTGAATGATTTGACAGGATCAGTGAATGAGTTGACAGGATCAGTGAATGAATTGACAGGATCAGTGAATGAGTTGACAGGATCAGTGAATGAATTGACAGCAGCTAGCTACTCATATCTGGATGTTTGCTAAGGATCACTGAATGAGCTGACAGCAGCTAGCTACTCATAGCTGGGTGTTTGCTAAGGATCAGTGAATGAGTTGACAGCAGCTAGCTACTCATAGCTGGATGTTTGCTAAGGATCAGTGAATGAGTTGACAGCAGCTAGCTACTCATAGCTGGATGTTTGCTAAGGATCAGTGAATAAGTTGACAGCAGTTAGCTACTCAGAGCTGGATGTTTGCTAAGGATCAGCGACTCATAGCTGGCTGTTTACTAAGGATCAGCGAATCATAGCTGGGTGTTTGCTAAGGATCAGCGACTCATAGCTAGCTGTTTGCCAAGGATCAGCGAATAATAGCTGGCTGTTTGTCAAAGATCAGCGACTCATAGCTGGCTGTTTGCCAAGGATCAGCGACTCATAGCTGGCTGTTTGCTAAGGATCAGCAATTCATAGCTGGCTGTTTGCCAAGGATCAGCGACCCATAGCTAGCTGTTTGTCAAGGATCAGCGACTTATAGCTGGCTGTTTGCTAAGGATCAGCGAATCATAGCTGGCTGTTTGCCAAAAATCAGCGACTCATAACTGGCTGTTTGCCAAGGATCAGCGACTCATAGCTAGCTGTTTGCTAAAGATCAGCGAGTCATAGCTGGCTGTTTGCCAAGGATTAGCGACTCATAGCTAGCTGTTTGCCAAGGATCAGCGACTCGTAGCTGGCTGTTTGATAAGGATCAGCGAATCATAGCTGGCTGTTTGCCAAGGATCAGAGACTCGTAGCTAGCTGTTTGCAAAGGATCAGCGCATCATAACTGACAATGACCCTATTTCGCCACCAAGTGGCGACCTTTGAAACAGACTGCACCCATGTAACTTGTCTGGGAGATAAGAGATGGAAGATGGAAAGCAAACCAGGTCATAAAAAAGACCAGCTGTAATCGGATGTGTACGGCCAAAAGGCGTATATATTGAAGTTAGTATATAAACTTCAATACAACATCACAAACGTCATTTTCAGGAAGAATGCAGAAGAAGAAGAAGGAAGAAGAAGAAGACGAAGACGAAGAGGAAGAGGAAGACGAAGAAGAAGAAAAATAAGAAGTAGGAGAAGAAGAACAAGAAGAAGAAGAAGAAGAAGAAGAAGAAGAAGACGAAGAAGAAGACGAAGAAGAAGAAGAAGAAGATGAAGAAGAAGAAGACGAAGAAGAAGACGACGAAGAAGAAGACGACGAAGAAGAAGAATAGTTATCGAAGAATGGACAACCAAGGCAAACCAAGGCAAATCAAGTCCCAACAATGGCGCACTGAAACCGTATGTATCCGGTCGACAGACGCTTGTATTCCAGTCTCTCAGTAAACTACGACCCAACCTTATTTTCAAGGACCCTTCTAGATGAAGAAATAATAGGAACGCTATTCCACCATTATCAGAATCATAAACTCAGTCTTTCTTAATCCTTGTAACATTTTCTATTACGGGAATAGTGAAAAACATGGATTAGACATGGGGTTAGCAGCATCATCATGCCAAACAAATTCCAACAACAACCACCACATAACGAACACACATTGTCCTTTAGTACAGATTTCATACGCATGCGTAAACACCTCTAAAGCAGCGGCTCGTAAAAGACGTAAAGGATAATAAGAAATCAAATCGTATATATATATATCATACACGGAGCGGTGTTTTTGAAGCTCTCTTTTAATCCTTGCAGATACATAGCACTTAGAGAAGTGTGCAATGTCAAGTGGTTTAGAGTATTCTACACTTCATACGTTCTTGCGATCGCTTGACCTGTTATGTTTTTCAAACTTCATGCGCTGGTATTCTTATTGTTGTTATGTTTCTGCTCGTTTTGCGTGGGGATGCGGATATCCAATACTGCTTTCTTAACTTGCTGAGAACACTCAATTCTCATGTCGCACACCACTCCAGATGTACGTTTTTGGCTTGCTTGTTTCTTGTTGTGACATGGGAAAGAGGGAGAGGCATGAGGATGGGGGAGGGGGGGGGGAAATTGGGTGGTGGGGGTTGAAGGCTAAGAGCGAGTGGCAAGACGTTAACCTCTCAACTTACCTCAGTGCTTCTCAAACGGGTAGTGCTAATGGGGCCCTTGGATATTTGTTTCAACTTTGTTGCGCGCGCGCGCACACACACACACACACATACACACACACATACACACACACACACTCACACACACATACATAAACGGGTAAGTCAGTAAGTATGCCACACACTGACGTGAATAGTTGAAAAATGTTAGTGGTAGTTAATTAGAACATTGGAATTAGGTGGGCAGTAACATCCAATTGTGTGATTAGTTAGCAGTCGCGAGGTGTCGCATACACGCGCACAGCTTACATACACAACTGCCGCGGTACTCACAAAGTACACATTTTTTTTTAAAACAGCATGATGTTATGCATGTCGGGTGGGGAAGAGAGATGGGAAGGAAGCGGTGGACTTTCTGCAAATTATATCCATAAGGAAATGCAGCCTGTTCACAGTTAGAAGTGTTTATAGGGAATAACCGTGCTGATACATTTTCTCAAGGACGCTCAACAATTGATGAGAGGGTCAGACCTGGTCGTCCTGTTCATATTACAACAGCAACATTTGAAAGCCAGGTGAAGGTAATGATCTGAGCTGACAGGCGAGTGTCGTTAAGCAGTATAGCTACTGCAAACCACCAATCTCTTCCCTTCCTTTAACCCACCCCCTCCACGACCCGCCTCTGTCCATCTTCTCATCAAACTACCCATTTCTTCCCCTGAACCACCCAATCTCTCTTCCCCGGCGTTCACGTTGATAATTATCAGTTCAGTTCAGTTCATCCCGTAACCCATCAGGTCGTTGGGGCACACATGAAGACACTCCCAAAATCCCACGTCATCCCTCTCTGTCTGTCGCCGCCTGTCGTATCTCACCGGGACGAAGGCCTGACCACTGAGTGATGTCCACCCGTCTCTTCCTTGGACGTGCTCGCCCTCTCTGTCTCGGTACGGAACCAAAGAGTATCGAGTTGGTAATTCCGTTGGACCTCGCGACGTGCCCGCACCAGGCCATCTTTCGTCTTTTGATTATTGTGAACAGATCTTCAAAAGGACCAATAGCGTCTTCAACTCTCTGACGTATTTCTACGTTCGTGACACGATCTTTATATGTAACATTTAGGAAAACTCCTAAATGTTTCATAAAAGATAGTTATGAAAGATGTTAATTTTAAAAAAAAGCTTTTCGTACACTCCTCATATCTCCATTGCACTTCCTCTCTGCTCTCCAACCCACCCTTCTCGCCGACCTTCACCGCGTCCATTTCTTCTCCCCCAGTCCATTACCCCAGCTCCCTGCCGCCCACCGTCAATACGAAGATTTCCAATACACCCTAATTGCCCATCTTTTACACACTCACCCAACCCAACTATCTTCTTCTTCTTCTTCTTCATCGTGCGCAGTCAGACATCAACCTTAATTTTTTCGAAAAAAGCAGCCGTCATCCTGAGACTGTCGACACTGCCATAGAGTTTGTCTAGTGTTGCCACTGGTGATGGCCACATCTGCTCTCTCTGATCCTCGTATGTCGGGCAGTTCTGCAGCAGATGTTCAGCGGTCATTTCCCCGGTACCACACGGGCATTCGTCGGTTCCACCTATCTTCAATTTGTTGAATAGGTGGTACCTCAGTCTATTGTGGCCAGTGCGAAGTCTGAAGACAACGACCTGCTCTCTTCTGTTCTTCTTCTTCTTCTTCTTCTTCTTCTTCTTCTTCTTCTGCGTACGCAGTCAGACAGTAACCATTATTTTTTCGAAAAAAGCGGTGGTCATCCTGAGGCTGTCGCCACTGCCATAGAGCTTGTCTTGCAGTTCCACTGGTAATGGCCACATCTGCTCTCTCTGATCCTCGTATGTCGGGCAGTTCTGCAGCAGATGTTCAGCGGTCATTTTACCAGTACCGCACGGGCATTCGTCGGTACACCCTATCTTCAATTTGTTGAATAGGTGGTACCTCAGTCTGTTGTGGCCAGTGCGAAGTCTGAAGACAACGACCTGCTCTCTTCGGTTCAACTGGTAATAGGCATCGTTTTTGGTGTAACCAGTATGTTCGGTTTCCCATTTGGTCATGTATCTGGCTTTGATAAGCCGTTTTGACTCTTCGTACGTCATACTGGTATCTGTTTGTGGTAGTCTTGCACCTTCTTTTGCCTCTCTTCTGTTCAACTGGTAATAGGCATCGTTTTTGGTGTAGCCAGTATGTTCGGTTTCCCATTTGGTCCTGTATCTAGCTCTAATAAGCCGTTTTAACTCTTCGTATGTCGCCCAACTATCTAATAAACCTGCAATACTATAAATTAAAATTATGTCTTGAAAATTTTTTTTTCTTCAACAATTTACATTTTAAGGCCAAAGATCGAGACGTTTACTAATTTGGATTAGGTTTCCGGAAGCATCTAAGTGCAGATCTTACGCATGCGCCTAATTGTTTGCGTGTACGCTCGTGACTGATCAAGCCAATTCGAGAATGGAAAAGTCTATGGCCCGACTGGCAAACGTAATCAGCAGTTGTCTCTGAAATGTTCTCTGCTCTTGACTTCCTGATTGCACGTCTATTCTGAGCTGCTTGGATACGGAGACCCTCGCTGAGTTCAACGCCGTCTGTGACCGTGCTCTTTCACGTTGAGCGATTGGTAGTCAGGTTCCTCCACGTGTTAATGACAGCACTTAAAGGACTATTTCGGGCTGTCCTCGAAACGCTTTTTATGACGTCCTTGTGATCGAACTCCTTCACTCAATTCGCTATACAGGAGGAAACCTTTCGTTTGACATTCGGACAAGGTCCATCTCAATTGGGATTTTTTCAGAAGGGCATGAATACTTTGCATGTTGGCTCTGGACATCACCTCAATATCTGTGATATGGTCCTGCTAGCGTACATGCAGTATACATCTCAGACCGTTAATGTGAAAATGATTTAGTCTTTTTGCGTCCCCAGCGTAGACAGTCCAGCTCTCACACGCATAGAGCAGGGTGGGGACAATGGCGACACGGTAGACCTTCTGTTTAGTCATTATGCTGATTCCTGGACATTCCCACACTGTTGAGCGCATTTGGTCAAAAGCTGTGCTGGCCTTTGCTAATCTATTAGCCAGCTCATCAGCAATAGCCACTGCTCTCGACAGCGTGCTTCCGTTTGATACATGACCTCGGTTTTCTTTGTGCTATCTGTCAAGCCAAAGTTGTCACAAGCAGCTGAGAATCGGTCCATACTCTACTGCATTTTCCGTTCTGAGCTATTGTTCAGAGCACAGTCATCCGCAAACAAGAGTTCGCATATCGTGTCGCGCATCACCTTGGTCTTCGTCTTCAGTCTGCGTAGATTAAATTGACCACCATCCATGCGGTATTTTATTGGTATGCCATACTTGGTATTCTTGAAGGCGTCCGTCAACATGGCTGAAAACATCATACTGATCAGTGTCGGAGCAAATACACATCCCTGTTTCACACCGTTGTTGACCTCGAATGGTGGAGAGGTCTCGCCGCTGTCAAGTACACGTGTGCGCATGTCCTCGTGGAGTTGATTCACCACAGTTACAAATTTGCTATGACAGCCAAATTTAGACATGATCTCCCATATATCACCTCTGCTGACCGTGAGGGCTGAAAAGTGCTTTGCAAGTAGCAGGATGTAGTCCGGAGAACGGAATGCAATGTGTCGTGGTTTACAGCTTGACTGCGATATTTGCACATTTCGGTCCGTCACATTCGTCTTCAGCAGGTATTTTTGGGTACTGGGTTGCCTTCCTTCTTCGATCCCTTCTCTTTAGCGAGTCTGCCCTGCTGCAGCCTGTTATCTAGAATCAGTTCGTGGAGGTGTAGAAGGGTCTTGGCAGCTCTGGTTCACATGCCTTGATGCTAGCAGTCAGCTATGGGTTCTGACCACTGCAGCTCATACGATGGTTAGCGGCTTGGTCCCTCTCATACAACTGTCTCCATACCAAAACTTCATTCTTCTGTAGATTTCAGAAGGTTTCACACTATCTATCTATCTATCTATCTATCTATCTATCTATCTATCTATCTATCTATCTATCTATCTATCTATCTATCTATCTATCTATCTATCTATCTATCTATCTATCTATCTATCTATCTAATTATCTATCTATCTATCTATCTATTTATCTATCTATCTATTTATCTAATTATCTATCTATCTATCTATCTATCTATCTATCTAAATATCTATCTATCTATCTATCTATCTATCTATCTATCTATCTATCTATCTATCTATCTATCTATCTATCTATCTATCTATCTATCTATCTATCTATCTATCTATCTAATTATCTATCTATCTATCTATCTATCTGTCTGTCTGTCTGTCTGTCTGTCTGTCTGTCTGTCTGTCTGTCTGTCTGTCCATCTATCCATCTATCCAACTATCCATCTCTTCATCTGTCCGTCTGTATATATGAATACGAGTATATGGAATGAGACGACTCAAGCGGAACAACTTTACAGCATCCACTAAAGTAAAGTGGAGAACATATCCTATGGTTGGTTGGTTGGTTGGATGGTTGGATGGTTGGATGGTTGGTTGGTTGGATGGTTGGATGGTTGGATGGTTGGATGGTTGGATGGTTGGTTGGTTGGATGGTTGGATGGTTGGGTGGTTGGTTGGTTGGATGGTTGGTTGGTTGGTTGGTTGGATGGTTGGTTGGATGGTTGGTTGGTTGGTTGGTTGGATTGTTGGTTTTGATGGTTGGCTGGTTGGTTGGTTGGTTGGTTGGTTGGATTGTTGGTGGGTTGCTTGCTAATCACCACAATTGGTTGGTAACCCTTTTGTGCGCCCTGAAAAGGACGGCACTTGTGGCAGATTGCAGTAGCTTTCCTGACATCCCGAGCGTGCTGATGAAGTGAACATGGGTCCTCCAGGAGGTTGTGCTATGCTTGGCTTCATCTGCGTGTCGCTCACTACTACGGAGATCACATCGAACCTCAGCTTGTTAGCCAGACTGTTGTCCTCGACAACATCCCGTTTTCAGGACGACATACGAGAAGGTCAGGTGAGGGTCTTGGCCAGTATATTTCTCCTGACCCTGGCTAACATTGTCTGATCAGTGTGTTTTGACTGACCAGACGTTAGCCTCATCGTCCCGTCAGGTGAGGGTCTTGGCCAGTATATTTCTCCTGACCCTGGCTAATATTGTCTGATCAGTGTGTTTTGCCTGACCAGACGTTAGGCTCATCGTCCCATATCAGATCCTTTAAACAACACTTCACAAATAAAACCCGTCCAATCTACGCATATGCTTCCCATGAGGAGAAAACTTCACTTCACAGAGCTGTTAGAAAACATGGATGGTAATTGACAACGAGGCTGATACAGAAACAACAGCTATAATCATAAAATGCGTAGATACATATTACACACGCAATGACTGAACAGATGGCTGAGATACTCAGGTCATTCCGTAACCAGTGACGTCACTGGGGCACACATGAAGACATCCTCACAACTCCATGCCACCCTTCTCTGTCAGCGGCTGCTGCTTGTGCCTCTTCTGGTTGGAGATTAGTCCATTCTTTTGTGTTGTCCTTCCACCTCTTTTTGGGGCGGCATCTTCATCGTCTGCCTTGCACCTTTCCGTGGAGGATTGTATTTGCAAGACCATTTGATCTCGATATGTGACAATACTATGCGAGTTTCCTTCTTTTGACAGTTACCAAGAGGTTTTCAAAAGGCCCTATTGCTGTTGTAATTCTATCTCGTATTTCCTCATTTGTTACTCGATCTTTGTACGTGACGTTTAAAAGTCTTCGGAAACGTCTCATCTCCAAGGCCTGTATCCTTCGTTGAAGGTCAGCTGTAACTGTCCATGTCTCACAGGCATAGAGGAATATTGACAGGACCAGTGTACGCATTATTCTGATTTTCGTGCATAATGCTAACCATTTATTTTGCCAGATCTCGTTAAGCTGTGCTATTCTGGCCAACACCTCACATTTTGATCCTTCATCACTGACAATCGAACCCAGATATTTAAAACGGGCAACCACTTCGAATCCTTAGCCATTAGTTTTTATCCTTCTGTTGAAGCCCTCAGCGTTGTTGGTCATAAAAATGAATAACAAGTAATGTGTATAAATTACAAAAATTGTACACAAATAAAGTTGTAGCGACAACAGGACAACTGTACCACAACTTCAGAGACAGAGACAACCGAAGCAGATAAAAATATAACTTTTCACAGATGGCCTGGAGATCAGGGCGTCGACCAGTGCATGAGCATTTTTTGAGTACCGGGTTAGCATTCCCTGTTCGGTCCCTTCTCCTTAGCCAGTCTGCTCTGCTGCAGCCTGTTATCCAGGATCATCGCGTGGAGGTGTAGAAGGGTCTTGGCAGCTCTGTTTCGATGACCATGACGCTAGAAATCAGCTATGAGCCGCTGACCACTGCAGCTCATGTGCTGCTCAGCGTCTTGATCCCGGTAGCCGGAGTTTGAGAACGAACAATGATGCCGAAGAAGAAGAAGGAGCAGAAGAAGAAGACAGAAAAGGAAGAAGAAGAAGAAGAAGAAGAAGAAGAAGAAGAAGAAGAAGATTGATTCATTGACCATCACATACTAAAAATTATATCACCGGTTTAAAAGAGATTATCTTTTCTGTTCCTAAGAAATCGACTTCACTGAACTCCTAGCACGCCCATAGGTGCACAGCCTCTCCAAGCATATGGCAGCAGATGTGGACACGTATGATCCCTTTAGGTTGTTAGTTGTTCGCATTCCTGTGCCGTTCTCTTATGCCTCCACTTTGGTCGTCCCTCGTTTGATTTCAGAGCTCTGCTGTTTGCGAATCTCTATTCGTCTAATGTGGTGTCATAATCCAACAGGTGGTCATTGATAGACTTCGAAATCTGACCCCGATCCATATTCAAAATGCCCATAATAGGAGCGTGTGAAGTCAGGATGTCAGTTCTTTTACTGATATGAGCCAAAACGTTGTTTAACAAATGTTAACATGTTTACATGGCTGCCTCAGGTTAATTATATAGATAATGAGGGGAATACAAGACTAGCTAGGGCAAGTACGGCGTTTGGTAGACTTCATAGAAAGGTGTGGGATAGGCGAGGGTTCCAGACTCAAACATAAATGAGGGACTACACTGCAGTTGATCTACCTACACTTGTAATTGCGTTATACTTGGACTGTCTATAGTCGTCATGTCGGGTAATCAAATCACTTCCACGTGCACTGCCTTTTGGAAAATGCTGAGGATTAGATAGCATGACATGGTGTCAAACACAGGTACGCTAACGCGATCGGCATGACAAGTATACACACCATATGTGCAGCACAACTGAGATGTGCTGGTCATGTAGTACGCATGTCAGATAAACGTCTACCGAAAGAGCTGCTCTATGGTGGACTGCTGAGGGGGTTTCCGTGACCTATGGCGTCGCTATTGTGTTCGCGATAGCCCGCCGACCTTGTGACATTTATTCAGAATGTTGGTCTAAACATGAAACCCGCTATTTGTAAGAGTATATAAAGTCACGCACACACATGAGACAAACTGGCCCTTCGACTGCTCTTAATTCAACGTCTTTATAATTGTTTAGAAGACCCTGCAGATTCTGTATACAACCAGTTTCATTTACATCACCTTGCTCTAAAAGCTGTGCGCATCCAATTTATTCTTAAATGCATCAACTGTCCCTGCCTCCACTACCTCCCCTGGCAATGCATTCCAAGCATTTACCACTCTCTGATTAAAAAAATATTTCCTAATATTTAATTTAGACCTCTCTTTAGTCAACTGGTAGCTATGCCCTCTTGTTATTGTGGGTGGCTGTATTTTAAAAACTGGGATCAAGATGCTGAGCAACGCATGAGCTGCAGTGGTCAGCCACCCATAGCTGACTGCTTGCGTTAGGACCAGCGAACCGGAGCTGCTAAGATCTTTCTACACCTCCACGCGGTGATCCTGGATAACATGCTGCAACATAGCAGACTGGCTAATGAGAAGGGAATGAAGAGGGAATGCTAATCCAGTACTCAAAAAATGCTTGCTGAAGTCGGATGTGTTGGACCGAAAGGTGCAAATGTCGCAGTCAAGTTATAAACTACGACACAACGAATTGCGTTCTCTGGACTACATTCTACTACTTAGGCCTGTGTCAGGGTTTGGTAGCGAGATATTGAGAACGAACGAGGCCAAGCCAAGCCATATAATCATCTCAGAGCAGATGTCACTGCCTTCATCTACATTTCTACATTGCATGTTGGTGTCGTATATGCCTCCTCGTTCCACTCGGTATCAACCGGACCTCTCACTCTTGCAGAGAAGCCTCAATCTTAATTACCACTGCCCAGAACCGATCCGTCGGAGTCTATGACTGCATCGATATTCCAAGTGTTATCACTTATCAGCTGACTAAGTTCGAGCTCCCGTTGTACCACTCTGCCTAGAATGATGATGACTCTGTGGCAATCTGTCATTCTATTTCCAGTGTTGACCTATTCCTCTCCCTTGAATATTGCCTCAACTGTTATCACTTGTTCAATTTCTCTCTCTCTGCTTGTGCCATCCAGAACATCTCTGTCTCGGTTATGGTGCCACGGTGTCTAAGGTGTAATTGTACATCGGGTGTCTCCAGACTGCAGTAACTCGTATGTAGGCTTTGACCTGCGCCAAAGTACAGTCTCTTGAACTGTCACAGACAGATGTCTTCACATTAACCTCGTCTTCAAAATTCTTGGTACTCTGTAGCAACCTAGAACGAGTTGTATTTCTTCATTCTGAATGAGTTCCACGCGTTCAAACTGAGATCTTGTTGGTTTGGCTTGGCTTGGCTTCGTTCATTCTCAATCTCCCACTGCCACACCATGAAAGGGCTTATGTAGCAGAATGTAGTCCACAGAACGGAACGCTTGTGTCGTAGTTTACGACTTGACTGGGATATTTGCACCTTTCGGTCCAACACATCCGACTTCAGCAAGTATTTTTTGAGTACCGGGCTAGCATTCCCTCTTCGATCCCTTCTCCTTAGCCAGTCTGCCCTGCTGCAGCCTGTTATTCAGGATCACCGCGTGGAGGTGTAGAAGAGTCTTGGGAGCTCTGGTTCGCTGGCCCTAACGCAAGCAGTCAGTTATGGGTGGCTGACCGCTGCAGCTCATGCGTTCCTCAGCATCTTGATCCCAGTTTTAAAAGCTATAGGTCGCTGACCGCTGCAGCTAAAGTGCTCATCTTGTTGGTTTGATGATATCTAGTCTATAATCAACAACTGACAGGACCACCCTACGATGTCGAACTAAAACAGTCGCGGTTACAGGTTTGCAGCTGCCACAGACTTCAGTGCTCAAAGCTATCGCTTGCATCTGTGTATGGCCTGGTCGATATGTCAGCTGTATGGCAGGCTGCATCAAAGGTTCTCAGATCACATGACGATCAGAAGGAGGCTCAAAGTAAAAAAGAACAGAACGTACGACGACTCTATAGCCGAATCCTCACATGAGTCTCTTGTGACAGGATTGATCTCTATAGCCATATGAGAAAACATCTCCCAGCCATATCTGATGCTGTCGCCATCTTCGCTTGCGATGAGCAACTATTTTATGACAGGCTACGTCCCAATATTCAACGAAAGCCTGTCGTTACTCTCCGACGTACGACCATGACCTTATCTATTCAGCATTGACGGTGTAGCTGACTCTTTCTCTCCGGGTGAAACCATTTAATCGTAGTTCCCTCTCACATTCTCTTTTCTGTGTACTTGTACTTACTTAGTCGCTCCTCTTCTACCTTGAGGTGTAGAGGTTTGCCAAAGAGAACACCGCACTGCTCTATCCGCCGTCTTTTTCCTGTCTTCTTTCCAATCCAGCCCTCTATCACTTAGGGACTGTCGTATGTTGTCTTCTCGACGTACTTTGGGACGTCCTCGGTGTCTGCGTCCTTGACTTTTGATCTCCCATGACCGCTTTTGTATCCGATCTTCTTCCATTCTACTCATGGGAACTCCGCTGTAGTATAGCATGTTGCCGTCATGGTCCAGAACGCCCTGTCCCTTTTTCTTTGTTTCTGTAAGTGCCAGGACTGTCAATTTTGCTCTCTTCATCTCCTTTATTAGTTCATGTTCTTTTCCGTTTATACTTCGTACATTCCATGTTCCGTAAATCGTCGTCCTTTTTTCTCGCCTGTTCGTCGCCATTGAGGTCAGTCTGGTTTTCTCTAAGTTTTGACTTGTAATCTGTTTTTTTTAAGACAAACAGGTGATTAGCCTGTTGTGTCTTTGCATGGTGGGGGGGGGGGGGGGGGCTGCCTCCTTACAGCATCCATGCCTGCCGACCCGTTTTTGTCCACGGCTGCTTATTTATTCGCAGCTAACCTCCAAATTAGGAGGCCTTTCAGCAATCCGCAACCCTGCTGACGCGCCTGGTAGGAGGTAGGTGCCTCCCCCAGGTATTTGTAGATATACTTATATTTCTCTTCGCCTTTGGATTCCACTGAGAGCCTGCCTGGAAATGTTTTTCGGTGCCTTTCTCATCCTATGTCCTAACCAGCCCAATTTTGTTCTCTTCATTTGTTTGTCCATCGACTGTTGTTGACTCATTTCTCACAGATCTTTATTACTCGCCATGTCCCGCCACTTCATTCTTCGTAGGCGTCTGTTAACGAAGCACTTGAGTCTTTATTTTATCGTCCTGGCCGTTCTTTATGTTTCCATTCCATACAACAGCACTGACTTGACACTGGCATTTTCATGTCAATTTGATCTACTATAATGTAAATAGTATCTATATGATCTGTGCTCGATCTTCCCTGGCGTAATCCTGTCTGTTTCTGTTGAGACCTTTTTTAATCTGTTCAAGTTTATTCTGTTTAACATCTTGCCTGACACCGACAGCAACGAAATTCCCCTTTAATTGTTGCAATCTGACAGATCTCCTTCTTGCACATCTGTATCAGATGATCTTATTATCTATATCTGCCATTATAGCTTCTGACACTAATCCGACTGGGACTGCGGCTTTCTCTTTCTCGATTTTCATTGTAGCCTTTTGAATTTCTTATTTAATGGGTTGCATTTCAAGTCCAAGTTGAATAGTGTGGAGGGTCAACTACTTGATCACATTCGTGCCTTGTGCGTCAACAGTGAAGGTGCAATACGAACGAATGCAGGTTCGACAAATTGGTTTCCGGTGCTGAGTGGTGTAAGACAGAGGTGTGTTCTTTCTCCACTTTTGTTCATATTTTACATGGATAAAATTACACAGTTGGCTAACCCTCATGAGGAGTCCCTCAATGAACTGTTGTTTGTTGATGATCATGTCATCTTTTACCAAAATGGAGAAGTTCTACAACACCTGCACTATCTCAATTTAGCTTGTAACGAAAATGACATGAAGATTAACACAGGCAAGACAGAGACTATGTTGATTTCACGTAATCAAGTGCAGAGAAGTGTCCACATAATTGACATTGGTATCAAGCAAGTACGAGAATTCCAAATACCTAGGTAGTATGTTCGCTGATGACGGCATAGTGTACAGATAGATTGTACATAGAATTCAGAAGGCGAACAGTGCCCACTATCAAATTGCACCGATTTTTTTTGCACCCTAAAGTGCTTCTTTCAACTAAGAGAAAGCTGATAAATACACAATTTATTCCTACATTGTGTTACCAATGTCACTCTTGGTCTGTACTAGCAACTCGTAACAGTAAGATCCAGAGATGTGAGATGCGCTGTGTGAGAAATGCAGCTGGAAAGACAATCCCTGACCGAATCTGCAACACCACGCTGAGACAGTGGGGACAAACCCAGTTAGTGCCTACATGGACTCTCAACAAACCCAGTTAGTGCCTACATTGACTCTCAACAAACCCAGTTAGTGCCTACATTGACTCTCAACAAATCAAGTGGTTTGGTTATTTAGTCAGAATACATTGTGACCAGCCTGCATCAGGAGAATATCATATGCAGGTCTCCGGTCCTTGATCAAGAGGCAGACCTCGACGTCGGTGCATCGAGGGTGTCTCTGACACTCTCAGGAAGCTTCACCTAACGACAGCACAAGTCACCCACTTATCGATAACAAGAAATCTTCGCACCCCACCTCTCTGCGAGGCCGTGTGGCAAGGGCAGCAGGACAAAAGAAGAAGAAAAAGTCAAAGTCCAGGGCCTCCTCTGTTGGTATTATGTGTGTGGTGTTTCTTGTGAAGGAGGTTTGTTTAGTCTTTCTTTGAAAAACTCAATCCATCGTTTCTGTTGTTCTTCGGATGATGTCAATATCTTGCCTTCTATATCTTTGATTGGTTTATCTGTCTGTATATATAACTATTTTATATTTTATTTGCTAATGAGTAGTTCTTAGTTCTTGGTCGACCTGTACTTCTACAGGGTAGAAATGCCCATGTGCAGTTTCCAGCTCTGGTATGAACTGGATGTTGCCGGGAGAAGGATTTTCTGCTTAGCACCAGCTTTAACACTCCATTGCTTTGGGACAAGCGCTTTCAGAGAGTGGTTAACCGATATGTGAGTTCATCTTAATAGACTCAAACATTATAGCAAAGTAGACCCGCAGCTTGTTAGGCGCCATCTATGCTGCTCTAAACAAAACACCTAACCATGGGCGGTGTTATGCCATGTCACACAGTTCGTCGCCTCTTACGACATGCTCTCTGTGAGGCAGTGGTGCTATTCTTGTCCTTGTCATACACACAGACCCCGACATACTACTCGGGAGTTGAGATCTCTCTTCTTCTTCTTCTTCTTTTTCTTCTTCGTCTTCATCTTCTTCATCTTCTTCTTCTGCGTTCGTTCTCAGTCTCCTGCTACCAAGCCATGAACGTGGCTTTGCAAATAGTAGGATGTAGTCCGGAGAACGGAATGCGGTGTGTCGCTAGTTTATAGCTTGACTACGATATTTGCACTTTTCGGTCAGACACATCCGTCTTCGGCAGCAGAAATCTCTCATATTACCTGTCTCTGCTCCATGTGCTAATATATTAATTGAAATATTTCTGTATGCATGATTAACATTAATAATGGGGTAAGAGGCTGAGCTGCAACGATCAGCGACCCATAGCTGACTGCTAGCGTCAGGGCCAGCGAACCAAAGCTGTCAAGACCCCTCTACACCACCACGCGGGGATCCTGAATAACAGGTTGCAACAGAGCAGACTGGCTAAGGAGAAGGGATCGAAGAGTGAATGCTAACCTGGTACTAAAAACAAAAAAAATGCTCAGGTCGGATGTGTTGGACTAGCGATTTCAGAGCGGAGGCAGAGGCACTGAGGGCGGCAGTGGAAGAAATGGTGACAGGTAAAAGGAATGAAAGCCATCTAGTCCTGCTTACCGATGCCTTGGCCGTAGTCACAGCACTAAAAAGCCAGAAAAATACTGAACTTAACGATTTAAGAGCAGTACTTTGTCAACTATGCTAGCAGTCCGCACCAAAAAGGGTAGTGGTGCAGTGGGTTCCATCCCACTGCAACATTCAAGGCAACGAGGAGGCAGACAGACTGGCAAAAGAAGGTGCAAGACTACCACAACCAGATACTAGTATGACATACGAAGAGTCAAAACGGCTTATTAGAGCTAGACACATGACCAAATGGGAAACCGAACAAACTGGATACACAAAAAACGATGCCTATTACCAGTTGAACAGAAGAGAGCAGGTCGTGGTCTTCAGACTTCGCACTGGCCGCAATAGACTGAGGTACCACCTATTCAACAAATTGAAGATAGGTGGCACTGACGAATGCCCGTGTGGTACCGGGAAAATGACCACTGAGCATTTGCTGCAAAACTGCCCGACATACGAGGATCAGAGAGAGCAGATGTGGCCATCACCAGTGGCAACACTAGACAAGGTCTATGGCAGTGTCGACAGCCTCAGGATAACCGCTGCTTTTTTCGAAAACATAAAGGTTGATGTCTGACTGCGTACGAAGAAGAAGAAGGATGTGTTGGACCGAAAGGTGCAAAAATAGCAGTCAAGCTGTAAACTACGACACAACGCATTCCGTTCTCTTGACTACATTCTGCTACTTAGGCCCGTGTCAGAGTTTGGTAGTGGGAGATTAAGAACGAACGAAGCCAAGTAAGAAGCAACATGTCCTTTGAAGAACGTCCCTCTAACAACTGCCAATTAATTGCATGTTGTATGTTTCTTGGCAGGTTGGATATATGGTAGGTTGTTTTTACTTTCCGTACGCGGAGAAGCGATCGTATCAAGAAAAAACCCAGTGTCTGCCAAATTGGATACATCGGGGGATCAAGATGTTGACCAGCGCATGAGTTGCAGTGGTCAGCGACCCATAGCTGACTGCTAGCGTCAGGGCCAGCGAAACAGAGCTGCCAAGACCATTCTACACCTCCACGCGGTGATCCTGGATAACAGGCTGATGCAGGGCAGACTGACTAAGGAGAAGGGATCAAACAGGGAATGCTAACTCGGTACTCAAAAAATGTTTGCTGAAGTCGGATGTGTTGGACCTAAAGGTGCAAATATCGCAGTCAAGCTGTAAACTACGACACAACGCATTCCGTTTTCTGGACTACATTCTGCCACTTAAGCCCTTTCAGGGTTTGGTAGTGGGAGATTGAGAACGAACGCAGAAGAAGAAGAAGGAGGATACATCGGGATTCGTACCCGGTGTGTTGGAATTCTGAAACCGAGCGAGTTTCACTACTAGGCATCGGACGGCGTGGACTAGTGGTTAAGTTACACGGCTCACAACCCGAAGGTGCTGGGTTCGATCCCCATCACAGCACCGTCCATTACCCCGGGGAAGCTAACCCTTTGAAAATGCAGGAGAAAGCAGACTCTTAAATAAAATGAATGCTGAAGTCGGATGCACTGGGCCGACAGGCGCAAAATAAAAACCGTAGTACGCCGCACATCGCCTTGGGGAATAGAGAAATAATGCGAACGCAAAAAAAAACAAAAAACAAACTACTAGGCAACGCTGCCTCCCAGTTACACATGTTAAAAAAGGATATATTCTAAAAAGTTAACAGCAATATTTGTTGCATGTGATTTTGATCCCAGTTAATAGTGTAGTGTACTGCACTTAGTTTTCTTCCATCTATGATGTTCAGCGGCGTGGGAAGCTTAAATCGTTTTGTCCTGCTCGAAGTGCTTTGTGTCGGCCATTCACTCTAATGTTATATATCCACCTGCAACGCGGCCGCCTCTTGCCCTGCAACCAGATCTATCTGCGTTGTTAGCTGAGAAGCGAAATATTATAACCTACTCAAGCAACACTTTCTTTTCAAGATGTTGTCTCATCCGTCTGGATGCGTTCGAAGAGTAATAAGAGTCAAAATAAATTTCAATTTGGACATAAAACCTGGTGGTAAAATGACGAATTCCACATATGCATATGACGTAATAAAGAAAACCAGAAGTGACGCAGTAAACATATTGCATAAATATGTCTCAGATGTTCAAAATGGACGACTCGTTGACAAAATCAGAGCACCTTAGCTTGGAATGCTAAGCTCTGTGTCTAAAAACCATAAGTATGTCCTAAGTTTGAGGCTGACTTAAAGGCTGCGAATAAAGTCCGCACCTCTACGATCAAAACACTGTGTCATTCAGGCCTGACTTTCCATATAAGGTTATTGCTTGAGCTACCGGAAACAGGCATTCCCGCATAAGAATGACTCAATAAATGTAGTAGGTTATCCTTAAACATGACCTCGGTATGTCATAATATTCAGTTCAAATATCATAATGACCATTTAATGAACTTAAGACATAGACGAGCGTTATTTTAACAGCATCTTTCTGATATTTGGACTAATCGCGCAGGCGGAGAAGTGAAAGCGAAACTCCCGCCTGTCAAATGAAAAGGGCGTGCCAAGTGTCCGACTGTTCACGTGACTCACAGCAGCCAGTATCCGCTGTGTGTCAGTGCTTCCGTAACTGGGCCTTGTTCACACCAAAACCAGCGGCGTACAGGATTGACACTTCTGTTTGTTTTATTCATGGACATGGATATGATATGGTCTTTTGACTAAGTGCTGTACATAGTTTGTATATTTCCAGCTGGGTAACGTTTTCTGATACTTGTTATTACTTTTTGTGTGTCGTATTCCTGTTACCAGCTAGTGTGATCCAGGGAAAAACTGTTTTAAAACAAGATGGCGGATTTTGAGGGTTCCTCAGGTTTGAGTGCTACAGAGCTCAGTTATCTTACAATTGACCGTTCCATAATCAATGATCCAGCTGCCCAAGCAGAATGGGCCTCCAAGAAGTTAGTTTGGGTTCCAGACGAAACTCATGGATTCGTAGCTGCTGGGATAAAGCTAGAAAAAGGCGACCAAGTTGAATGCGTTGTGGATGAAACCGGCAAAAAAATTGTCGTTCATCGAGATGATATTCAAAAAATGAATCCACCAAAATTTAACAAGGTGGAGGATATGGCTGAGCTAGCTTGCTTGAATGAAGCTTCTGTTCTACACAATCTGAAGGATAGATATTATTCTGGGCTGATTTACGTGAGTATTCAGATTCTAGTCAACATCTTACTAATCAATCTCGTCTTACTCTTAGTGGATCCCAAGTCTTAGTCACCAATTATGCCTATGTTTCTATTGTTATTTAATATTTACACTACATAATAGTCACACTTAATGCGCTCATATGGTTATTTCTCTTGTGCTATGTTCTTTTAGAGTCAATGTCAGGGCATGCGAAAAATTTTTTACTCTTGCATATTGAATTGGGGAAATGGACTAATGATCCTTCATTTGATTTTAAATTGGATGAGGAAATGAAAATGCTGTTTGGAAATCGAGCTTTATAGTTAGTTTATGATAAACCATCGTCAATATGCAAAATGTCACTCTTATCACATCTGCCATGTAGGACTCAATCTTTAGCCAGTTATCCTGCAGCTGTCACCGTCATCTTCAGAACATCATTTGATATATGATTGGTATGCATGCCCATCTTATTCTTTTCCTTGGTCCATCTCCCTCTGCCACGTTTTATGGGTACCAACCAAAGCATTTAGTCAGTATAGTTGGTATCCAGTCTATTGTAGGTTTTTGATGTTGCCAAAGTATTAACATTTCTTAGACATAATGCTGTTTAGTCAATTTTTGATCTATACCCAGATCAGGACGTCTCAATTATTTTGGGTTGCTATTTGGTTATTCATGAACCAACCATTCCTGTAGCATTTTAGCACGAAAGATTCAATTTTCTTCTTTAGTTGTATTGTTGGGAGTAATAAATATGTAACAGTAATCCTTTATAAATACAATAAACATGATCAAGTGTGATTAGAAGTTAATGAATTAAATGCTGTACAATTTGTAATATGGAATTTCTTTATGTAGTCTAAATGTTCTCTTACTTGTATCTTGGTCTTTCAGTAATTTCTATTAGATCTAGATCTTTGTTATGCCCAATAAACTAATTATTACAGTGTCTGCAAATCTGCTTTATGTAATTGTACTATTTTCTTGTCAAAAGAGCATTTAAATAACATGACAAGCAAAATCTCATATTTTAATCCTATTTTAGCATTTTGAGATTGTCGTGGTAAAACTAAAGACGTAAATTTGTGTAGTGTCTAGCTATTACATTAATCAGAGAGGAATACTTGCTATGACTATGTTTTGTTTTTTGTACATGTGTAAATTTTGTGTTTGCTGATTACAACAATAATGTTGTATTTATTACATAGTAAACCCTAATATTATATTTATTATTTTTCTATTTAGACATACTCTGGATTATTTTGTGTGGTTGTCAACCCTTACAAGAAGCTGCCTATTTACACAGAGAAGGTAATAGAGCTATATAAGGGCAAGAAACGCCATGAAGTTCCACCGCATGTGTTTGCCATTGCTGATACAGCATACAGGAGTATGTTGCAAGGTGAGATAAACCGTTCATATATAAAGAGTCGCAAAACAAACCCATTTTGTAATTAGGCCTTTATTTTTCTTTCTGCCCTCTTCTTTATTTTTTTTAAACACATATTTTTGTCTCCCTAGTTTAGTTCAGTCGAATAATCGGCGTCATTGCACACAGTCCCATACATGCTCTAATTCTTCTCCATATTTTTTGGAGAATCTCAGCACAATACACCAACTCCGTAGCACCGGTGAGGATCCCATAATAGATTGGCTAGATTTTAACATGAGTCTGAATATTGACTGGACAGCGGCTGTTAAGCCTACTATTTTCTATTTCCAACTGTCTATGGATTTTGAACATGCATGGCACTGCACACGGGTGTCCGATCTTTACTACCCAGAGATCTGTGGAAATACCAGAAAGTTCACATGAAAAAAATCCTGATCTCCATCATGATTTGAGCCATTTCTCGAGGCTGACATCTTACCTTTTTTTTCTCCTTTTCACTTCTAATGAAGCACATGGTCACTACAGTAAAGTCCTTACCGGAGTTGCTAGTGCACTCAATCCTATGTTCCTTATCAGTTTATTCTCCAAGATGAGGTTACTAGCCCAATGAAAATATTTTTCCCTCATAATGTTGCAGAATGTCTAATGCTTCTCTGGTTGCCATACAGTTTGTTCCTAGGTTCAGTTGTAGTGGCCATGCTGTTATTGTGCTTTTCTTCTGGGTGCGCATGCTAAGAGTACATGCTAAAAGCTAAAGAAGTCTTTAAGCAGACTTAACCGTTGGTCATGAATGAAGTGTTAGAACCTTCGGTATACCAAACCTCAGCTTGTGAGGTGGGGCTACCCGTCCCTTCCTCACTGCCTTTTCCTTCTCTAGTCGTAAGTCAGGTACACATTTACAGCTGGGTTGACTGGAGCTCCCTGTAGTGGGAGTTGGCTTGGCTTGGCTTCGTTCGTTCTCAATCTCCCACTACGAAACCCTTAAAGGGATTAAGTAGCAAAATGTAGTCCAGAGAAAGGAATGCACTATGTCATAGTTTACAGCTTGACTGCGATATTTGCACCTTTTGGTCCAACACATCCGACTTCAGCAAGCATTTTTTGAGTACCAGGTTAGCATTCCCTCTTCGATTCCTTCTTCTTAGCCAGTCTGCTCTGTTGCAGCCTGTTATACAGGATCACCGCATGGAGGTGTAGAAGGGTCTTGGCAGCTCTGGTTCTCTGGCCCTAACGTTAGCAGTCAGCTATGGGTAGCTGACCGCTGCAGCACATGCGCTGCTCAGCGTCTTGATCCCGTAGTGGGAGGTGAACCCCATATCTTTGTCATGAACAGTGAGTGGTTTTACCACTGTGCTAATTGGCACTCAACATGGTCTGCTGTATATTTTTCCACAGCTGCGTATTTGTCTTTTTTAAATTTGTTATTGTCTGTTTTTGACTTGTTAAATGTCAGTCTGCAGTGGCCAGTTCTCTCTTTAGTCTGATTATCTTTACTTCTGTTTTGTTTAGTGGATAATAGGGAACATTGTTCAACTGCTGTCCCCTTCTATTTGTATGCAAATCTTTGTAACTTCTCTATAACTATACAAATGTTAGGGGACAGATCAGTTAGAGCTTTTATGTCTTTTCACTCTTTAGTTTAGCCAACTGTAAATTGGTACCTGAATTACACTTAGGGGAGGGAGGAAACTGGTTAGCCTACCACTGGGAAAAAAAAAGAGGCCATTGTGATTGTCTCTTCATCTCTGATGACTGTGTATGCTAAGGGACTACCTACCTGTACCTGTTAGATTAGGAGTATTAGTAATGACAAACGTTACATGGCTGGATTCCTGTTACCTGTGGGACTGGCACGTTTTTTTAACTTTTGTACACTATCCAATGACAGGTTAGTAGACTGATGACATAAGCCTGGCTATGAAATCTTTGGGGGTCATAAAGTGTGAATGTTTGGCTGCTTTTGTCATCTCAGATTATCTGTTACTTTTTGAATGGACTTTGTACCACTCCCATTTACATTTTTCAGTTTCAACAAACATGTCCCACATCACTTCCTGTTGTGTAAAGTTTGTTTCATCTTAATGTTGGATGAGAATTTGAAGGCAAATCAGCCAAAGTGTAACCCCCAAACCAATGCATTGATTGCACTCTCCACTATTATTGCATGCTAAAATTCTGCTGAGTGTGGAATAGCCTTCTGAGCTTGAAAAGAAGCTCTAGAAACAAATCTCAATATATGAAGCTTACTCGTTTTTTCAGGGAAAATAAGTAATCACCAGATCAGGATACAGAAAATGCGATCCCACATATAATTTTCTGTTGGAAATGAGTTAATGAGTTTTGACATCATCCATTCATGGTTTTAATTCACACAGTATTTTTCTATTTTTCTTCTGTTCCCTTTTCCCATTGGTAGTGTGGGTTCTCTTACAGCCAGTAACAAATGGGGGTAGAAGATGTAGTGCACAAGGGGACAGTAGTTGGAGGCTCATAGCTGACTGCTTGGGTCAGGGGGATGCAAATCAAGAGCTGTCCAAAACACTGTTCCTTGACACACACACAGTGGCAGCCCCTTAAACAGACTGCATCTGTGCTGAGAGAATTATTGAAGAAGGAAGATTAACAAATGTTTATAAATGTGGGTGTACAGATACTGGACATGTCAGGCTGTAAGGCACATATATTGCAACCTCGGTGTAAACTGTCACAAAGTAAAAAAAATGGCAGGGCAAAGAAGAAAAATTGTTGCTGATATTTTAGATGTGTCTCAGCTGGACACAATCTTCTGATGGGTTGTTACAAGGCAAATAATCAAATATGTTAGTTGAAGATAACCAAGCGGTGACTCTTCTATCTTAACAGTTTCCTTCCTGTGTACTCAAGGCCTAGTTTTCACTAGCAACTACTTAGCTGGGCTTGAAGGAGAATATAAATACACTAAAAGTCCAGCTCTTCGCAAAATACTTGAGATATGCAACTAATTTTTTTAAAAAACTTTTTATTTAAAAGATAAAAGTTATGTTTTATAAAGGGGGAGGGGGAGGAGTAAAAGATCCAGCTTTAAGAATAACATTGAAAAAAAAGGGATGGAAATTGCAGATATCGTGCAAAATAATGATATATGTATACAGCAAATGTAATGAGCTGAAGATTTTGCAGATGATGTGGGTGTTTTGTTAGTTGCTTTGTGAAATGTTTGCGAAATGTAGAAGAGAGTACTCCCCTCCCCATGATGCTGTTTGACATGGAGTTAGTTGGTATATTTGCTATTCCTTTTTCATATTCCTTTTTCATTACATAGTAACACTGGGTTATATCTGCCACGCTCTACAGTTCCTGTTTTGAACTGCCTCCACCCATGTGGCTACAGTTGTCTGGTTCTTCCCCACGTATTCTATGGTCTCCCTACTCTTCTGCTGAGTGTGTGTTCTACCCATCTTTTTTCTCCATAATTGTCAGCGGTTGTTGTGTTCTGTGCCCTGAGCCTGTTGACATTTGTTATTACATCTGACCATGTGGAACAAAATATTTGATGGAGACATCTGGCGATGGTTTGCAGTCTGGATGTGTTGCTCTTCTTCTTTGCTGTTCATCCTGAAAAGGATGTTGTGTCCTAGTTAACAGCGAGGCTGCGATATCTGCATCTTTTGGTCCGAACATATCCAGTTTCAGCTAACTTTCTTGCACACCAAATTTTCCTTCCCACTCATGCCATGACTCAGCCATGTATTATGGCTGTTTTTTTTTCATTTAGTATGGTACAATGACTATATTCCTACCCTTTAATTAGCAATCTCACCATGTGTCCTTATTTCTAGCTGTAGCCTTGACTGTTTACTTTATCAGGATGACTATTGTAATTTATGTCGTTAGTCATATATTGAATCCAATAAGACCACTAACATGTCAATATTTACTGTTGGCGTTTTAATTCTTTTGTCACGTATGTGACTCACTTATTAAATAAAATATGCAGGCACCAGGTGTGGAGTCATATAGTTATCGTTGTACACAGTTAGAGCTGGGTGTTATTTAGAACATATAACAGCAATATTAAGTGGTGATATGCGACTCCTTAACTTTGGTCTCTGATCCTTTGTAATTTTATAGATTCTCTCTCCCATTACAATTACAGTGAAGTATATCTATATGTAGTCTTTAGGTTGTTTGCCTCCTGAACAATTGTTAACAAAGCTGTCAGTGAAAGGAACAGTAATATTGTCCAGTAACTTAGAACATATGATATGAGCCTTAGATACAGAAATGGTACTCCTTCACATCCATGAAGATAAAACAAATATAACAATAAATTAACTAATTACTATAAAAGTGATGTTGGCTCAGTCATCAAAAATCTTTATGTTCCCTGTGGAGCACAGGTCTTCAACAAAAACATCCAGGTCATCTGTTTCAGCTCTACCAGTGTCTTCCCTGTTTATGTTTGTCACATGCTCGCTTCTCCATGTGTATTTTGGTCTGCCTCTCTCTCTTGCCATGGGGGATTCCAGAACAAACTATCTTGTAATATCATCATCTGGTTTCCGTAATGTGTATCCTATGCGGTGTCTGCGCCATCTCCTAACGTCATGTTCCATCTCCTAACGTCATGTTCCACTGATATATCTTTCACATGATTCCACATTAGTGATCTTATCAACTTTCCTTAGATATATGCAAGTTGATGGTTGAAAACTTGCATATATGTTCACAACTGTATGGGAAACTATTTGGACCATGTTTTATGATTGCTTTCATGAGTTTGTTTCTTCATCTTCGTTCATTCTTAATCTCCCGCTGCCAAGCCCTGAAAAGGGCTTTGCAAACAGCAGGATGTAGTTCGAAGAACGGAATGTAGTGTGTCATAGTTTACAGCTTGACTGTGATATTTGCACCTTTTGGCATCCGACTTCAGCAAGCATTTTTGAGTACCGGGTAGTCTTCTCCCTTGATCTCTTAGCCAGTCTGCCCTGCTGCAGCTTGTTATCCAGGATCACTGCATGGTGGTGTAGAAGGGTCTTGGCAGCCCTGGTTCGCTGGCCCTGACGCTAGCAGTCAGCTATAGGTCGCTGACCGTTGTTGCTCAGCATTTTGGACCCCATGCGTTTGTTTCACTCCTTGTATAGGAATTTACAGTACACCTCTTATTTGGCATCTGCAGCTTTACACATCGCCAGACCGTTGAGATTGCTGACACAATTCGTGTTCGCCGAAGCGTTAAATTCCCGTTACCGGTGTGTTCAGATACTAGAAATAGAAGTGCTAACTAACAGGTCACGGTTTGATAAGCACACGGAGAGCTGCGACACGTAGCTTTGCTGGGATCGGCTGATGCTGTTTTTTTGGTGGTGGATGTCGGCTGAGAATGTGCAAAGGAAAGGCGGTTGACAAAGACAGTGGCTGTTAGGGTGTGTACGTAGGTAGCAATCCTGTTTGTTGTCAGTGAAACCGCTAGCATCATAACATGCACTGCCGTCAGGGATGAAGTGTCCGTTGCATTGGCTAGGTCTCAGCTGTTTTTTGTGAGGTGGGCTGACCCGTACTTCTTCTAGCTGTTTTGTCATGGCGTAACAGTAGGTCAGGTTATCATTTATATCTGGATAGACTGGGCGTGTCAGGACGAGCTGGAGAGATACTAGTACAGACACTTCCACCCCATCTTTATCACCAAAAGTAAGTGCTCTCTGCACTCAGTTCATTTGGTCTAAACGCGTTCTTCTGCCATGTAGCGTGGGTCTTTGTCTGGCTATAATTTCTGCAGAATGGATAGCCGGGCCCGAAACCAACCCTCCTAACACGGGCGCCCACAGATGACAAACTACCATACCTCGTTTAGGTTGAAAACCCAACTGGGCTAATATGCCGCCACTGTCTCTCCCATGCCTGCAGCCCTAGACGGTACACGGATATCGTTGTGTGTCCCGATGTCGCGGGAAGGGAGCCGAATCAACAGGCTAGGTCGAGCGAGAATAACAATTGACAAATACGACATTGTTGATTCTTTAGGTCTAATCTCCGGGCTGTTGGCGCTTTGGGTCTAATCTCCGGGTTGTTTTGTTACGTAGAGAGTAATGCTTGATTAACTGCGTGTCACTTTGTTATTAGCTCATTACCGTTTACCTCTTAGTCGGTGTCCCCATTGAATTGCTACCGTTTCACTTCTTTCGTTTGTACCGAATAACGAGGGCCCTAACACACCCCCCACGCACACACACAACGAAGACGCCTAACGACCGACGCCGTGGGTTCATAGGCCAGTGACCTGTTGCTTCCTCTCATCTCGGATTACCTTCTGCCCCTCCTTCAAGGTCTCGCCACCAGGTTGCCCAAATTTAACATAGGTAGTAGTTCTGTATTAACAAGAACTTCACGGCCACGTTTATTCCTATCGCTGTATAGGGCTCACGAATCAATGCGCTTTTGTTCCTGTATTTGTCGAGGGGTGGGTATGTTTAAAAAAAAAGTGGTTTGTGCACACACCCCCACCCTCATTGGAAAAAACCCCACTCATATCCCTAACCGAGGTTTGGAAAATATGCTCCCTGGGTCAAGAGATCTGGTGCGCTAAACTCTAGGCCACCAGCTCCTCGTAGTACTGCATACCTTTAGCAAGAACCGTTGTCAATGGCGTTCTACTTTCTCGCTGCGCATTCTTTGTCGTGTGTGACTCGACGTTGATTCCTGGTATTATCTCCTGTCTGTCTTTTACTAAGCTGTGCATAGCCAGGGCCTGTGAGGGGGTTTCTCTAAATGAAATGCCTTTTTAGTTGCTGTCACCTGTAGCTAAATTGTTATCATCTTGTTAACTTTATTGTTCTACTTAAAATTATTTTTTTAATCTGTATGTACTTCACGCCAAACGTAATATTTGTTTGCACGATTGAGCGCTTCCTACTAGTTTTAACCTGGGTATTGACACGATAATGGTTGATACAAGTAAGACCGACGTCTCTAACACACTGTAATGGTTGATACAAGTAAGACCGACGTCTCTAACACACTGTAATGGTTGATACAAGTAAGACCGACGTCTCTAACACACTGTAATGGTTGATACAAGTAAGACCGACGTCTCTAACACACTGTAATGGTTGATACAAGTAAGACCGACGTCTCTAACACACTGTAATGGTTGATACAAGTAAGACCGACGTCTCTAACACACTGTAATGGTTGATACAAGTAAGACCGACGTCTCTAACACACTGTAATGGTTGATACAAGTAAGACCGACGTCTCTAACACACTGTAATGGTTGATACAAGTAAGACCGACGTCTCTAACACACTGTAATGGTTGATACAAGTAAGACCGACGTCTCTAACACACTGTAATGGTTGATACAAGTAAGACCGACGTCTCTAACACACTGTAATGGTTGATACAAGTAAGACCGACGTCTCTAACACACTGTAATGGTTGATACAAGTAAGACCGACGTCTCTAACACACTGTAATGGTTGATACAAGTAAGACCGACGTCTCTAACACACTGTAATGGTTGATACAAGTAAGACCGACGTCTCTAACACACTGTAATGGTTGATACAAGTAAGACCGACGTCTCTAACACACTGTAATGGTTGATACAAGTAAGACCGACGTCTCTAACACACTGTAATGGTTGATACAAGTAAGACCGACGTCTCTAACACACTGTAATGGTTGGCCTCAGTGTAAGACACTGATTTGGGGGACGGCGTGGGCTAGTGGTTAAGTGAGACGGCTCACAACCATAAGGTGCTGGGTTCGATCCCCATCACAGCACCGGCCGTTACCCCGGGGAAGCAAACCCTTAGAAAATACAGGAGGAAGCAGGCCCTTACATAAAATGCATGCTGAAGTCGGATGCACTGGACCGACAGGCGCAAATTAAAAACCACAGTGCAACGCACACCGCCCTGGGGATAGAGAAATAAGGCGAACGCAAAAACAAAACAAAAAGACACTGATTTCGGGAATGAAGTGTTAGATACTTCATAACATTTTGAGAGGTGGACGTAACAATTTCTCTTTTTTCGTTACCATGTCTTTTCTAATATGAAGTCGGGTATTCATATCCAGCTAAGTAGACTAGAGAGTCTCACTACCGAAGTATAAAACACGCCCAATTCTGTAATCCGTAGTATCTCACCTTTGATCTGACGCCAAGTGGCTGAGCTTTCTCTACCCTTTCCGATTTGCCGCTTCGGAGCGTGCTATCAGAAACTTTGTACCGTGCCTTGGCTGACATTCCTGACTGCATGAGTCACGACGGGGATGGCCAGTCCAGTTAACAACAACATGAACGCTGAGCAGGGGACGGAAATGACAGTAGTGAGTGATGGGAACCCGCTCTTCGTGTGTGGAAAACCAGTAAAATACTGCTTAGCATTACCTGTATTGATCGAGCGTTTATGAAAATCAATGTAATCGGTAATGCTACGAGTACTCCGCTATCAATACAAGTTATAAGTCACCAATTAGCGCTGGGGCGTCGTGGTGGTTGAGGGGGAGCAGACAAGAAGTTGTACACGTGAAAGAGATTGTTTCATGGTCCAGGACACAAGTACATCAATAGCTGGTGTTTACGTCCCCGGTTATAGACCAGACTACAGATTAGGAATAGCCTTTAGTTAGCTGGAAAATGCATTCAAGACGCCAAAATAAACTAAAATAACACACTGTATTCACATTTACCAGTGTATGGCTTTGGGCCAAAGGGCAGGAGCCCGTTAGATCAATAGCCAACCCACTATATTAGCACTTGTGAATGCGTGCGACATATAAGTAAGGCCTCTCTTGGAAACTGATAGCCTTCTTTGTTTTCTTAGCTTTATCGCCAGCTTTAGGATCCGGGACCGAGGCTGCAGCACAGCAACTTAGCTGGCTGCTTGCACCAGGGTCAGAGAACCAATGATGACTAATTCCCTCTTATTGATGGCCCTGGAAACAGGCTGCACTAATGTAGTCTGGTTAAGAGAATATGGAGCGCAGTGGGAAGGCAGACCCTGTACCCCCAAGAAGTCAACTGAAACCGGATGTGTATGTCCGAAAGGCGTAGATATCACAACCTTGCTGTAAACTTCGTCACACCGTCCTCTTTGGAACAAACATAAGTGGAGGACGGATTGTATGAGATCGGCAGTAAGAGCAAGTTGGCCTAGCTGTTGTTGTACTGGAAAGAGTTGAACAAACGGGAGAACATATTCTCCATAACTGTCGACTCCACGAGAGGAGTAGACTGACGACTTAACCCTCTACGTCCATGCTGAAGGATACATTTATGGTGAGGATATAAGGCTTACAATCCTAACCATAGCCGAGCCTTTCCCTACCTACCCCTTGTTCTAATTATTCACAGCCGCCTTTAAACCCTCGCTCTCACGTCTTGTCTCACCTTCACTTCCTCTTGGTAAAACTTACAATATTCGTCATCTCTCCGTAAAACTATTACACTTCATCAAGTCAGCATCTTTCTTTCCCTCCCTTCTGGCACTCTTCTACCCTGTCTTACAATCTTCAGCCCT
Source organism: Ariolimax columbianus (assembly GCA_036924085.1). Taxonomy (NCBI): domain Eukaryota; kingdom Metazoa; phylum Mollusca; class Gastropoda; order Stylommatophora; family Arionidae; genus Ariolimax; species Ariolimax columbianus. Next base: position 76,316,045 of record JAVGWX010000006.1, read on the forward strand.
CCTCTCGGTAAAGCACTGCCTCTCGGTAAAGCAATCTTCAATACTCTTTCTTATCCTCTCCTTGGCCATTACACGTTCTGTACTAGTCATATCATTAACATCTTGACACTCCTAGTAGTAGTCACCGTCCATACCGCCATCTCTCCTTATGTAGATTAACCACCCCACCCGCATCAATGTTCAAAGTATCATCAACTTTTGCTTACAAATGGCTTTCCTAAACATGCTCCCATTTGTTATTGGGATCTAAGAATGGGTGGGGAGGAGCAAAGAATAGTGCACTGTAACCTCCTAGGCATGTCGTAAGAGACGACCAAGGAAGAGGGTTGGACCGGCTACCCCATCCTGTAAAACACTACAACCCGCATGGAAAATAAACGAAAACATCTATACCCCATGGTAGAAGACGAGTGACTGAGCAATGTTTGTAATGATAAACTTCCATCTTTAAATATGTGTGTTTGACCATAACTTAGTTGGAGCCTCGCATCTGCATTTAACGCATCTGCATTTAACTGCAGCGCTAAGTTGAAAGTTTCTCTTACTTAGATTTAAAACCACTGTTTAATGCAAATTGATCATTTGTTTTCCTTATTTCCATTTCAGATCGGGAGGACCAGTCCATTCTTTGCACGTAAGTATACATTTGCTGTCCTGTGTTACACTTAACTTCAATTTTTTCCCCGTAATGACTTTGATAATGTGTTCAAAGAAGCTATTATTTGTATTTGTTGTTGAATGTTTTGTTATGTTGTGACTTGATTGTATATTTTCCAAGCAAATTGGAACCATAAAAGCTACCTCATATCTCTACACAACTCTTCAGTTCCTGGTAAATAGACGATGTGGTCCATGTCATTCAAATGAAGACACCAACTTTTGTGAAAATTTCACAGGCTGTTTCTCTAAGCTATTTCATATGTTCTTTGACTTTGGTAATGAAAAGGACATCGTGTCATAGTTTACAGTGGTTTCTGCAGCTTTTTGGCACGGCACATCCGATTGAGGAGCTGATTATCGCAGTGGCAGAACACTTGCTTTTCATGGCAAGGTACATGGTTCAGCTCCAATCTGCCCAGCTGTATATGGGCACCTGCCAGTTATGGAAGGAAAAGGGAACTGGCCATCTCACCACACAAGGAGGCTTAGAATACTGAAGAATACTTCATTCCTGATGTGTCAATTGTGCTGTCCAAATAGGTAAAGGTATCCACTTCTTCCAATGGCTTTGCCTCCAGCATTATTGGTTCTCTGTTGATAGTGTTGAGTTTAAGCACCTTGGTATTGTTCCTTTTGATATCCAGTACTAATTTGGCTGATTGTTCTTTCACTCTATCAAGTTTCTCTTGCATATGACTATGATAGATTATCTGTGTAGTCGAGGTCCTTTAATTGTGATAATAGTGTCCACTGAATACCTTTATTCGTGGCTATTTTAACTTGAGCAATGTGAATAAACACGATAATAATATCTTATAGAACATAGTTTCTGATATATTTTTATCTGCTGGCCCATTTCCTTTATATGGACCACATAGTCACCAATGCATTTTCCTGAACAAAATCACTGTATGTGCATTTGGTACGATTATTTCTTTGTTTTGTATGATATAGTTGGTGTTGTGCTTCTTCCAGGAAAACACATTATTTGCTTTTTATTGCCATATGAGTATTGTTTCTGGAGCTTTCTTGGTCTCTCCACATTCAATAGTGCCTTCACTTGTGTTGGTACCTGCATGCTCAAACTAAGTTTGATTTGAGGGTTTTCAATCTTTGAGAAACTATACAGTACTGTTAATTGTCTCTAATGGATACACTCTCAGTGTGACAGTGTCCCTATTCTTCTCTTGGCTATAAACAGAGCCCTGACAGAAACCACTGAGGAATGTGGTTAACCATTCCCTATGCACACTCATCCTGCAATGTGGTGAACATGTTTGGTAGGTCACTTGGCTATAAACAGAGCCCTGACAGAAACCACTGAAGAATGTGGTTAACCATTCCCTATGCACACTCATCCTGCAATGTGGTGAACATGTTTGGTAGGTCACAGTGAGCGTGTTCATTAAGGCCAGCTTTTTGTAACGCCTGAAGAAATATACCAGAAACTGTTCAGGCGTAAGAATTATTAGCATAAGTTAAATACGACCATGCATGTTATATTTCTATCAACTGTCTGGCCTGTTTGTTGGTCAGTAATGTCAAGCTATATATACTATGTATACTGACTGCTGTGAGTCATGGTCTACATTCTTGTTAACTTACTGTTTTTCATCTTTGTTTGTTCACTCTCGATTCACATCTATTTCTTTCAAAAACTTGACAGTCTAAAGCTTCTCGAGTCATCTTTCATGGTATCCCTCAAGTCATTAACAACTTTCAGATCCCCATGCAGCACATGTCTTCAACAAATACACATTAAGCCCTCCTGTCCTAATTTAAAATTTTTTTTTTTGCGTTCGCCTTATTTTCTCAAATCCACAAGGCGGTGTGCGTTGCACTGTGGTTTTTATTTTGCGCCTGTCGGCCCAGTGCATCCGACTTCAGCGTGCATTGTATGTAAGGGTCTGCTTCCTCCTGCATTTTTGAAGGGTTTGCTTCCCCCGGGGTAACCGTCGTAGGTGCTGTGATGGGGATCGAACCCAGCACCTTCGGGTTGTGAGCCGTGCCACTAGGCCACACCGTCCCTGTGTCCTCATATAAGGAGCTGTTATTCTCAGTTTAACTGATCTGTATAGGGCCTCTTTTAATCTTTCTAGTATAATGCTATTTCAAATTTTCTCAAACACTGATGACTATTTCTCTATAATTTGTACACTGCTGTTGTTTGTTGGTATTTCTTTTGATCTTTAGCAAGTAATTAGTATATTTATGATGTGGTTATGTCTGTTTTGATTGCTTCTGTTAAGATTCAATCTGGACCAATAGCTATACCATCTCTCAAAAGCATTGTCAATTTCTTTTGTGTTTGGTTTCTCGCAAATAGCTTGCAGCCCAATTTCTGCTGACTCGGAAAATCTGGGTGTTCTTGTGAAATCGTTCTATTTAAAAGCTTATCTAAATGCTTTGTTCATCTCTCTTGACCTTCTCGTGTGTGTTTCCTTCCCAATCTTTAATAAAAAAAACTAGTTGTTTATGTCTTCTTGTTTAGTTTATGGGTGCTGTTGTTCAAGTCTTTCGTATTGTTTCAGTTTCCCCTGCCTCTCTTGCCAACACATCAGTATATTTCTTTGTCTTCTGATGCCCTATCTCACTTCTTTGTTGGCTTCAGTTTATATTTCATAAGCCTTGGCTTTAGTATTTCTGGCTTTGCTTCTATTCAAATCTCCATCATCATTTTTCATTGCTATAGTTTCTATTGGTATAGATGAAACGTATGCTCAGCTGATAGAAGATATACACGGAGCTGCTCAGCTGATAGAAGATATACACGGAGCTGCTCAGCTGATAGAAGATATACACGGAGCTTCTCTGCCGATGTTGTCGACCATTGAGCATACCACTAGAACGTGGCGATCGGCATGGTAATAAATCTTTCCAAAAACGTTCACAGCGGCCATTGAGAAAGTCCTTAGAAAACTAAATTGGGAAGATAAATGCACCAACGTGGAGAAATGCTCGCTCCCCTAAGATTTGCTAATGACGTCATGTTCAGCCAAAGCGACAGAGAAACTGAGCAATGCCATAATGAGCCCAACGAAGCAAGCATAAAAGTTGGCCTCACCATAATAACAGAAAGAAAACCCAGCACAAACTCATAACACACACGTGAACTATGACTAGGAAATCATAGCATCGAATGCGCGAATTCGTACATTTACCTGTGCCAAGAAACCACAAACTTCCATAGAATAAATCGTGAGATTTCACGAAGGATAACAGCGGGATAGCTCAGCTGAAATCATATCAAACCCATACTTCAGCTGATGGAAAACGACACGGCAAGAATTCACATCATCAACAGCATGTTTAAGACAGCTATGATATATGCTTGCTAGGTATTGGACAATACTTCTTCCCCAGTTGTTCTCAAATTCGCGCTACAAGCACTAAAAAGGGCTTTGCAAGTAACAGAATGCAGTTCGTAGAACGACATGCGGTGTGTCGTAGTTTACAGCTTGACTGCGATATTTACATCTTTTCTCCGACTTCCGCATGTCATTTGTTTGTACTGGGTTAGCCTTCTCCCTTTGCCCCCCTTCTCTGAAACGCACAATCCCAATCGTGAACCACACCAGACTAGAAGTATAGCATCAGTTGATTGAAGAAGAAGTTCCCTTCGCCTTATCCAGGATCACCAGGAGGCGGAGAAGGTTCTTGACAGATCTGATTCCGCTGGCCCTGACGCTAGCAGTCAGCTTTAGATCGGTGACCGCTATAGCTCATGCACTGCTTATAATCGTGATCCCATTGAAAATACGAATAACCCGGAAAATAGGACGCTTCGAGTCGTTCAAAGTAAGAGGGAATTGAAGCGAATAACATTAAAAGCCTCTCTGCGGAACAGAAATCAGACGCCAAACCTGCTTCAATGACGTCATAGATTCTGCGTTGTTAAATAAATGTAGATGGTCGGGCCATGTATTGAGCAAGTCTGACAACAGATGGACACACAGTGTGACGTCATGGTGGCTCTGCAACTCCAGTCGGTCATCCACCAATGAGATGTGGGTATGACTTGAGTAAAGCCATCCTTCAACATAGTACCCCAGGACAAAAGATCGAAAAGAATTTTAATCATCAATTGGTTTCCTAACAACATATGTTTATTATGTCTCATTGAAAACCAGAATGACATTATGTATAGTTGATATGTTGTTAATTCATAGCTTGTGTTGTATTCTCTTTCCCTCAGCACTTCTCCACGTATGTTACCATATATTCTATTTCAGGTGCTCTTCTGCTTCGTCTAGTTCGGTGTAACACCTGATACCTATTTGATATCGTAGCTTTCAGTGAACCATGTAAATGTTCCTGAGGAATTCGACTATACTTATATTCTGGATGCATTTTTCGTTTTCGCTTTATTTTGACTGTCAGACCGAGACTATGCCTGCTCGTCCACATACATTTGCGTCTTGTAAGGGTATTCGGAACCTTGTGTTTATCTATATATGGCGAATCTGGTGACACTGTTGCCTGTTCTGTGTATGTGGAAACGTGCTACAACATGAGTCCACGAGCAAGTCTACCATTTAAAATTGAGATCCGGATTCCATTTTTACTAGTGATATCGGAAATACTGATATTATCATACATACCAGCCATCACGAAATAATGTAACTCCTTTTATCCGTTTTTACCTTGAAGTGTGGCGTTATAAGAATTCTGTGCTTTCACTCTGCTTCTGTTGTGGAGTGGGTAGACTTTGTTGACATGTTCCCACTTGTTGTCATACGAACGCGGACATGTCAACGTATCTCTGATTTTTAATTACCTGAACAAATGTTGTTTGTACTATTTAACCATGCACATTGTTTATGTCCCCTCTCCGCCAATTTGCTCTTCTCCATTCCGCTCCATACAAAGGCTAGTACCACCACCTTGTACAGGACTTCTTGTCTACGCCATAGCACACTTACATGCTCGTGCAGCACGGGGCTTCTGTGGCAATTTGTTTGACACGACCAGACTGCTAGCATCGGGCACAATTATCTGAAGGCGCCTTTTACAACAATCGAGGAGCGGAGGAGCGGTACAATTGTTTCTCTCCTCTCGTACAAAGGGTCATCACACTCGGAGGGGGGGGGGGGGGGGGGAGAAATGAATGACTGCCCAGTATTTGCTTGGGACTGTTCACTCCCACCCATATGATAATTTAAAACTGGGTTTTTCCGCCCGTGTTCGTGACTTCCAAATCGCGTATCTATTTCACACTGTACATGTTTTCTCCTCAGTTACCCATGTTGTTTTTATTTAGCTTACCCTGTATGCTAAGGCGGAGTGTGTTGTACTGTGTTTTGCACTTTATGGCTCCGTGCACGCGACTTCAGTGCGTAATCTGTTAACGGTACATCCCATCGAGGTACTTCTTCTTCGTATGTTTGTCAGACGTTCAGCGGTCATCCTGAGGCTGGTCATGGTCATATGTGCGTACCACACTTCCCGCAAACTGATCTTATTTCGTGTGTTGTCTATGTGGTCGTTGTTCATTCCCAGTCCAAACCTGTAGCGGTTCTTATTTAGCTTTTTAATACAGACACATGGATTGAAAACAGCAGATACATAACATACCCCTACGCCTGTTATGGTTTTCAAATGATACCAAACAAGATCAATCTAAACGTGTCCGTGCATTTAATGGGACATATGCGTTTGTTGGCTAGAAGACGGATGTGTCGGACCGAAAGGTGCATATATCCCAGTCAAGCTGCAAACTAGAGACACTACATCCTGCTATTTGCAAAGCCATGTTCATACGTTGGTGGCGGGAGATTGAGAGCGAACGGAGGAGAAGATGAAGATATGAGTGTTAGAGCTCTTGTTTGATGGAAGGCGGTGAAGGGGACTGGTCACCTACATGTGATACTTCGTACGTCTTTAACAGGCCCATGCCGACGGCAGTGTATACGGAGACACTTACACTTTAGGTATACCTGAAATATCGTCTCAGGGCCATACAAACATTTGTCTTACTTACGCTTTAGGTCTACCTGAAATATCGTCTCATGGCCATACAAACATATTGTCTTACTTACACTTTAAGTCTACCTGAAATATCGTCTCGTGGCCATACAAACAGATTGTCTTACTTACACTTTAGGTCTACCTGAGATATCGTCTCATGGCCATACAAACATATTGTCTTACTTACACTTTAGTTCTACCTGAGATATCGTCTCATGGCCATACAAACATATTGTCTTACTTACACTTTAGGTCCTACCTGAAATATCGTCTCATGGCCATACAAACATATTGTCTTACTTACACTTTAGGTCCTACCTGAAATATCGTCCCAGGGCCATACAAACATATTGTCTTACTTACACTTTAGGTCCTACCTGAAATATCGTCTCAGGGCTATACAAACATATTGTCTTACTCACACTTTAGGTCCTACCTGAAATATCGTCTCATGGCCATACAAACATATTGTCTTACTTACACTTTAGGTCCTACCTGAAATATCGTCCCAGGGCCATACAAACATATTGTCTTACTTACACTTTAGGTCCTACCTGAAATATCGTCTCAGGGCTATACAAACATATTGTCTTACTCACACTTTAGGTCCTACCTGAAATATTGTTACATGGCCATACAAACATATTGTCTATCTGGCAAGGAATGTGTATGGCCGCTCTATGCTTGACCTCAGGACAGAAAATAACCACCAGCTGAAATATATAATAGTTCATCCGAATCACTATCAGACTAGTGATGGTAGTTAGCAGAGGGATAGAGGATTGACATGGGCAGTCTGTGTCTTGTTGTGTATGTTGTTGTTGTTGTGTATGTTGTTGTTGAATGCCCACAATGAGTAAGTTTACTCTTTTTGTGCTCCCTGAAAAGGGCGTTAAGCAGTAGCTTTCCTCACATTCCGAGCGTGCTGATGAAGGTGGACAATGGTATTCCAAGCGGTTGTGCTATGTTTGGCTTCATCTGTGTGACACTCACTACCACGGGGCTCACGTCGATCCACATCTTGTCAGCCAGACTGCCTTGAAAACGGTCCGTTTCCATGGAAGAGAGATAGTGGTCCTGGTCAGTATCTTGAGCATGGCCGGACTGTTGTCTCAGTTCACCCTATGTCTATATGTAGAATTGAGTATTTGGAGTCCCGTGAACTGCTTATATTTGTAACAGTTTCTGTGCCACGCAGCTTATTTCAACATCGGGTTAGGTAAATGTGTCTACTTTATTGATAAATTTTGGTTAATTGATTGTTTGATGATATTGTCTTTCAACTTTCTTGTAAAAGGAAAAGAAAGTACTTATTTTAGTTGTCATTACAGAATACGAATGCTCTAACTTGTACACTACAGTACATGCGTTAGCCTTTGCCCGGGTCTAATTTAAAGCCGGCTGCTGTACCATCAACATGGTAAACACGTGTTGATCTAACCAAAAAAGACTCCTGCCTGTGGCTGAAAGCTCGTACTCTGTTAACAACGTAAGTATTGAGAATGCTAACATCAAAGTCAATGGGATATTATTGACGAAGATCATAATTTTCAAATGGGAGTTGCAGCTCAGAAACAACTAATAAAACAGACCAGGCAGAAAGGAACATTCCAGAAAATGATAGACATTCTATAGCACGGTTCTTTGTCACTGGAAGTAAGAAGAGATTGCTAGAGCACAAAGAAACTGCATAGCCTAGCGACACAATTGAATACTATCCATTAGACAGCAGTGGAAGGCGAGGAAACTTTCAATTTGACACGTAGTGGTTTGTTTTTTCAATGTCGCAACAAATCACTCGTTTGTTCCTTTATAAATCGCGTGGGTATTTTTTAAATATCTTTCACCACACCGAAAAAAGGTGCGGGGAGGGGGAGAATGTTTACGGTTTTGGCGATGATAACGACAACCTTTATGCTTAGCCCGACTAACTATGTGTGTTATACATTCCTAGCATTGCTCAGCCCGTACAAGGTTTGATTGTAGAGATTCAGTGACGTTGTTGATGATGTTGGTTTGGATCCAGCGGTGTTTGGGTAACCATCAGTTTTTGGACATCCAGCGGATTTTGGTTATACAGCAACGTTTGTGTATCCATCGGTGTTTGGATGTACGGTGGTGTTTGGTGGGTATCCAGCGGTTGTAGGATATTCACGGCGTTTAGACTTTACACTGCATAGATTTGGTACATACGCTAACCATCATGTTGAAACGTTTTTACAAATTTGATAATTCTACTTGATTCTTCTATTGAAGCATACAGCCCCACTACAGCTTTGAAGCATATGACCAAACATTGACATTGGTGGTTACAGGAACAATGGTTTTATATTTTCTTTAGTCGCATTTTACCATATCGTTGAATGCATATAGTGGACCTATTCTTGTCTAGACGGGTAAAGTAAAGTATCCCATAGCATAAATGCCGTAGGGGTGTTAGCGATCTCACATTTCAAAGGCTCTGCTATATGAGGGCGGTAGCCATCTCCTCCCCCTCGCCGCTTTTACTTCCCTGACTGAACCGGTACCCATTTAAGGCTGGGCCGACCCAGGAGCCATTGCGGTCTGAAAAAAACATTACCGCCTCAACTGGGGAATGAACCCAGGACCACTCAGATGCGAAGCCAGAGCGCTAACCACTGCGCTAAGCATCTCTCCGCTAGCCGGGTACCTCGGGTGTTTTTACAATGTACAGTATGTGCTTTAACCCGTTACTGCATTCATTAGAAGAGGCAACGTGAGAAACCAAGAAACTGGACATACGATTGCAACAGCTATGTGTGACATCTATTGGCAGACAGATGATCATGTGGTTTAGACATATAACTAGAATGTCGCCAAACATACCAGAGCCTAGAACACCGACCAGCAGTGCCTTAAAGCAAGTCAAAGACCAAGATTGACAGCGTTAAGGAAATACAGTAAAGAATGCAAATACTAGCCTGCTATAGACCATTAAGTGGCGACTAAAGTAACACACCTCACTGTTTGCCCTGGCCGTTATTCTAACTTAGAATATTATCACATCATTCATGACCATACTCAATAAACGACGTATAACACAGCAGGTAGCATATTTATTATATAATACTCATACCAGAAAAATGAGTAGTGAAATTACAAATACAATACAATACATATTATCTTAACTAAGTATTCTATTATTAAATATATGTTAATATACATATTAACTAAAGCGGACATTTAAAGCATTAGCTCTTGATGGAATTCCCAACTATCTAAACCTAGTTCTATTGCCTTGCAATTACATCACACACACCTCGCCTTAACTGCGTCCTCAACACACTTTATCAAATACTCTTCCTCACTCAAATCCCCTCAGGCGGGCGATCTGGACATACCTCGTTCACATTGTGTCCTACTTACAACACAACGTTCAGATTATCACTTCATACAAAACTCACACACCTACTTGAGCGATCATGTTCTATCACTAACATTCGTGCAACAGTCTATCAATCGCTCCTCTATCTAAGTCGGTGAGTTAAACATACTATCTAAATTCAGTCTCTCTCTCGCTCTCATCTCTCTATCCCTCCTCTTCATCCAGCCTCCTGAGCTAAACTTTGTCTCGAGTTATATACACTCAAGCAAAGTCAGAGCTTGACCAATGGATCTCAGGGGATGGCTATATTCAGTCTTATTGGTACGAAACACTTTGCACACCTGTCACTCATTCTCGCAGCAAGCCCTGCTGCCAATCCGTCTGTCAGTCATTCTCTCCCTACCCAAATCGGAAGACAGTGGACAGTTTCTACCTGTCCACATTCCTTGCCCCAACTCTGTTCTTCTTTGCTGAGACGGTGAGTGACCTTGACACGCATTCAGGTACCTTTGTTATCAGCAACCACATCACACCTGTCCTCAACTCTCTGCTCCGGCGGGAACTGTTACACTAAGGGAAGTAACTTCTGATCTCATTGATGACGTGTCCACAATATGACAAGGAATGTAATGTGTCACAGGCAATCACCTTGTGACGTTCAATACGGCCGCATCTAGCCGACACCTGTCATAGCGCGCACCGAGTGACCTGAATACCTGTGAGAAAACCAGATCGATGGGTGCCATTACTGATGGTAAATTCCATGGTGGTGTGTCTGAGACTGGGACAAAAACGGTCGGTTCCAGACTCTCTCTCTCGCACATCTCTGATCTCTCTCTTTCACCTCTCGTCCTATGTTCCACTTCTCTCTTTGTCTCGCATCTCTTTGTGTCCACATATTTCTCTCTCCATCACGCGTACTTCCATGTCTCATATAATTAGGGAGATTTTTCAAACGCACGATATTTCCAACGCAGCTTTCTTACCTTTCCGTCCATTTAGCGTCGTGAGTTGTCCAAGTTACCCACCTTGGTCCAAGTGTTAAGAATAGGTTGTTGTAAACCCGACCCACCTTGGTCCAAGTGTTAAGAATAGGTTGTTGTAAACCCCACCCACCTTGGTCCAAGTGTTAAGAATAGGTTGTTGTAAACTCGACCCACCTTGGTCCAAGTGTTAAGAATAGGTTGTTGTAAACCCGAATTGTAGTGGGATTTGTTATATCATCTATCCTTATGTCACTGGTCGTCCTCGTGCCTTGAACTGGATTTTCTTACGTTCCACCGGCGCATCCCACTCAGCGAGGTGTGCAAAACAAATTATTGGGGATAATTGAAACTCCAAGAGCAATGACGCGAAGAACATTGACAACCTCTCTATGAGACCGAATTTGCAACACAAATGAGACATCGAAATGCTTTTGGTGACGTTTAAGATACTGCAAGGGTAGGAAGACTGTCTAGTCAGACAAAATATACTGATCAGATATAGTCAGTTTTAGACAAAATATACTGATCAGATATAGTCAGTTTTAGACAAAATATACTGATCAGATATAGTCAGTTTTAGACAAAATATACTGATCAGATATGATGTTTTAGACAAATTATACTGATCAGATATAGTCAGGGTTATGCAAAATATACTGGCTAAGACCCTCACCACAGCTTCTTAGTATCCCTTCATGGAAACGGGACTGTTTTCATGACAACCTGGCTAACGTGGTGATGGATCGACGTGATCTCCGTAGTAGTGAGTGACACGCAGATGAAGCCAAACATAGCACAACCACATGGAAGATCCCGATCCACCTTCATCGGGATGTGAGGAAAGCTACTGCAGCCCGCCACTTAACGTCCTTTTCAGGGTGCACAAAAGAGTAACCTACTCATTGTGAGCATTCGTAAACAAGAAGAAGATACTGCATTGTAAAAAAAAATAATATGCGCACGGGTGGGACAGCTCGTAAGCATGTGGACACGGAAAGTGACGTACTGATTGCCGTACAACTTCAAGCGCCCACGCCGGCGTTCACCATTGAGAAGAACAAATGGCATGAATAACTCTTTGGTCCAGCGCGGTACGTCAGGACAAAAGTCCTAATTGAGTTGAAACAACATTTGGCTAGCTGACATCAGGCACTTCCTTTGTCTGATTGAATAACAGGATTACGTATTACAGTAAAACCTTTCAGGGGTTTATTAGCGACAGTATGAAGGAACGTATTGTATTACAACAAAACATTGATCCGTCTATGTCGTCTGCACGGAAGTTAATCACGAACAGTCGGTAATATGAAAACTACGATCGCCAGAGGGCCTCAAAGTGTCATTTTATTTAACTAGAGAACAGAACATAACCTTTGTATGCGTAAGCCGATGCCTGGTTTGGTCCAGAAACACCAGTTGTCACTACTCTCTTTCTTATGCTAGTTAATTGAGCACGTGGGACGTTTACCTCCGTTGTGTCACTATTTGGTACTTGTGTGAGTGTCTTTCAGACCACAACAATGAGAAACATACCGGCGTTTCAAGGGGAATACACATACATCCACACACCCACTTGACTTGTTAGTGTATTTTGTTAGACTTTTATAGCTTGCCATATTCCTAGCCGTTTACTTTTGTTACAGGGATCGTCGAGGCGGTTAGTGACACGGGTCACTAAACCTTCCGGGTTGAGGTACTGGAAACAGCAAGGTCCTATGCATGGAGCTAGTAAACTCATAACAAATTAGCACTAAAGACGGATGCACGGGTCAATTAGGCGTAACACAGTACGCCGACTTATGAAACAAGACACGTTAAAACGTTGTTTATCATCGGCGTTCAGTTCTGAAAATTCCAATCCTCAATTGTTTTAAAATCATTATTTCTACCACACTCTTCAATTTAACCGGTGTATCTATTTTTGTAACATTTGTTTTGTCTACATTTGTATTTTATTTTTCATACAATGATCTTTATTATTATTGACCTTGAAATATATGTTATCTCACAACGTGACGACAGTCGAATCACGAATTAAACCGTATGATATAACTGGCTAGTCGTGCGGCACATTACTGAAGTAGATAATGAATCAAGGATATGATGATAGGTTAACTAGAAACATCTGATAGGCACAACTGTCCAATCCGTGTTCGTAGGTGTCAGGGTCATATACACACACACACACATATATATATATATATATATAATATGTGTATGTGTATATATATATATATATAAATATATATGTGTGTGTGTGTATATGTGTGCATATATATATTTATAAATATATATATATATGTATTATAAAGAAATAGACGCCAGGAGATATGAGGAAGAAAAGAGGCCATAAAAAGGAATGATACAGAGAACTGGTGGTATGGCTCAGGGTAGAAGGACTTGGGATGCATGTGTTGAAGACCAGAGCTACAAGCAGGTGTTTGGAAGTTTATCATTGTGTAGGTAAATGTTATTGGAATAAAGTTATAACACTCACGTGAATACTTTGCTGGTAAAAAATCATAAGATGATCTCGATATGGCAGAAATGTGAGATTTTAACATGGTACAGGACACGAAGTCGAGGAGAAACATGGTCGCCCTAGCCAGTTTGTACTTCGCGTGAAGTATGTATTCATGGTACCTCTTCTTTTTTTAGGAACATTTTAATTCAATTTGTAGTTGCACGTTCGCATGTCTCAACATTGTCAGCTGATCCGTTCTTGGCAAGGGGATAGTATGGGTTGTTGGTTTTTCATTCTATATGAGAGATGGATACCTGTTGAAAGCACACGCAGTTCAACCTCCAACAATGAAGTTAGCAATCTCATCATGTGAAACGCTCGCTGCAAGTGCTTGCATATATATACTTTCTGTAAAGAGACCAGCTGTAGTGGTGACATTATGCTTCACTTACGGCGAAGAATCACTTCTACCCGCGCTACATTTTATTATAATTCCACCTGCATGTTCATTCTATTTGTGTTCACTTGTCTCTGTCAATACAGTTTTGGTCTGAGCATGTGTTGGTTTATGCATTTGGGTCAACGTGGTTGTAGGTTGGTTTATGCAGTTTGGGTCAACATAGTTGTAGGTTGATCTATGCAGTTTGGGTCAACATAGTTGTAGGTTGATCTATGCAGATTGGGTCGACGTAGTTGTAGGTTGGTGAATGTTGTTGTAGGTTCTATGCTGTTGTAGGTTGTATTTTGCTGTTGTTGTGTTAGTTTCTTTATCTATTTCACCGAAAGTGAGAGGTGAAGTTAAGATAATCAGTAATCTCCACCAGCCCTCAACTGCTAGTTATGCATTATCCTACTTCCGGTATCAACATATGATATTTTCATTATCAGCGTGTCAAGGATCACACAGACCTTAGAATGAATCATCCCCATGTTCTTTGAATCGTGATAAACTTATTTACAGGTCTGGCCTAGGGATTTGGTGCAAGGTGACGTCGGGTTGACACGCACCTTCATTGTACACATCTAGCACACGTTTCTTAATAATAGTCAGGCTATGACCACAACAAACCGCACTTTGTCCAACGGGGGGCCGAGCGATCGGGGTTCAGTTCCCAGTTGGTGCAGAATATTACTCCTTTTGTGCCGTTGGTCAAGAAAATAATATTCCCAATATGTCACACTGGCGTGTTAACGAGATCTTGACTTGTTGTCAAAGAAATATACACCTTTGGAAAATACAACAGGTGGTGTCCCGTGTAGAAGCTACTTGTCGCAACTAATACGGGATCGCTTAATACTGTTTCTGTCTGTCGCTCCATTTGTTGAAGTCCAACACTGCATTTGGCTTACATTAACCAGCATTTAGATGAGTTCGATTTCAGTCATTTGTTATGGGTTTTATAGCAATGTTAATGAAGTCTAAATATACCCACCATAACCTCTTAGATTTGTAGGTGCTGCGGTTTGCTATGACTTCAGCCTGTTTTAGAACAGCGTGCTTTTCGGCGCTGCTTAGGGGCATGTTGTTATTTAGTATTGGTGCCTCATTTTGGCGCGGTACTGCACCTTCAACCACACAGCGTGTCAATGACTATCTTCAGTATTTTAGCCAGCTTGGGATTAGTCCGATAAGGGCTGACGTCTTTTGCATTATAGTGGAGTGTATCTGTCCTCAAGAGCTGAAGTGTAGATGCCCATTGCTCGTAATGGGCTGGCTATACGACTTGCTATAACTTATAGGGCGGGGACGGCGTCGTATAGTGGTTAAGTTACACGGCTCACAACCCGAAAAGTGCTGGGTTCGTTCCCTAACACGTGACCGGCTTCCGTAGCTGAGATTTCTAAGAATGTTTTAAGAAATAAATGTACATTAATATTTGTACTTTGGAAAACTTGCATTTCGGGGGATTGGTCTTTTCTGTCAAAGTGATGCATGGAGCGTCTACTACATGCTGAGCATTTGTCAGTTCCGAGAGTCTTCAAAACTGTACCTTGGCGCCTTCCTTCAACGTTTATTTTATACCCATCCTAATAATTGATCCCTGATGTATAGTCACCCATCCTAAATAATCCCCTATCCTATTAATTGATTACTGGTGTATAGTGTAGCGCCCCCCCCCCCCCCCCCGTATTCTCAAAGATATAGGACTGCATCAATTCATAATGTGGTCAGACTTCTTGAACTCTGCCTATGAGGTACTAACGCCTAAATAATCATGTTGCTAGTCCTGTCTAATAGTTACCATTGCTGCCCTGAGAATAACTAGGACATTCGACGTGTACAATCCAAGAATACGTAGGACTATTTGTTTTAGGGTACATTAGCATTGCCGCCCAAACACACACACTAAACGAAGATAAGGGAAGAATACAGCATTGCATTGACAGGACCCATGTAGAAACCTGCGACTCCCCAATTTGGCAACCACCCACGTTAACCAACCTATCACCCCGGTACGACATACAGTACTATTAGTTCATTCTCATTTTCCTACCTCGGAGGTCAACTTTTTCTAGAGCTATGCTTTTCAGCTCAGTTCAAGAAACCAAACCCAAGTTAACCATTGATACACCATGATAAAACCAAAAAGTGACCTGACATTTTCCCCATACTCTGATTTGACTTAATCGCCCCGCTGTTACCGTGACCTATATCGCTGGTTCCTAACAGCTGGTTTGCGATCATCAGGATAGTCCACATTATCTTTGGAAATTCTTTTTAATAAAAGGAAATTAGCAAGGTGACCCGGCGTTGTCCGGGATAAATATGAAAGTTGTTTACTTTAAAAACCCTCTTCCTGCTTCTCTCTCATCACTATTTCACTCTCGCTGTCTCCGCTTTTCCATCAATTTCTTTCCCACCATCAACCCGATTATTGACCACATTGAATCCATTGATAATAAATATCAGCGGAACTTCTCTGAGTTTCCACAAGAAGCTGCGCTGGTACGAAACCCATTCTCTGCGTCCCTGAATGTAGGCAATTATCCCGAATGGGCAGAGGATGCATTCATTGATCTTGCACGTAATTTGTTTGATGACAAATTGCTGGCTCGGTTCTGGTGTGCAATTTATTTAGTTATTTCCAAATGTCACCATTCTTGACCTTCTAGTTTTATTACATTTGACATATCTCTGTGATAGTGAATTTTCAACTCTTCTGCGTATGGCTTGGCTTGGTTCATTCTCAATCTCCCACTACCAAACACTGAAAGGGCTTAAGTAGCAGAATGTAGTCCAGAGAACGGAATGCGTTGTGTCGTAGTTTACAGATTGACTGCGATATTTGCACCTTTTGGTCCAACACATCCGACTTCAGCAAGTATTTTTTGAGTGCCGGGTTAGCATTTCCTCTTCGATCGATCCCTTCTCCTTAACCAGTCTGTCCTGCTGCAGCCTGTTATCCAGGATCACCTCGTGGAGGTGTAGAAGGGTCTTGGCAGCTTTGGTTCGCTGGCACTGACACTAGCAGTCAGCTGTGGGTCGCTGACCGCTGCCGCTTCTGCATATCAAAAGAAAGCTAAGAATCAGTCTAATATTGAAGATGACTTGAGGCTGGCTTTTAACAAACACTCAGCCGCGATGTTGAAGCTGGTTGGCCAGATGTAAGAGCACTCATCGCATTAACTATTAAGTTTATCCTTTTACTTCAATGTGGAGGCGGGTCACATGTTACATTGTTATTATAAAAGATGATCGCGAGTCGAAAAAGGTTGGGAAACATTGTTCCATATGATGGGATAGTTGCTCTCGTACATTAACACGCCTAAGTAGCTTATGTCAGCGCAGTCCTCATTGTTACTGTTCTCTTTGCTTCCCTTTCAGGCGCCGCCAACACGCGAGCGAACTTTTATGTGTACAACAATTTGGTGACAGAGTAGGCTTTGGGAAGTGGATGCCAAAACAGGACATACTTTAATGATTAATTTCTAGACTCTATTTGTAGGTAGTGTTTTGTGGCAGCGACAAGACTGATGTCCCACAGATAACAAAAACATGCATTCACCTGCCGTCACAGGGATTCTTATACAGGGCTCCACAAAAGGTCCATATAATTCCATGAAATGTCACTACCTGCTCCACAAAAAGTAATAGTTTCCACGAGAGGCCCTAAGAGTTTCACCAAAAGGGCCTACAGGTTTAATGAACTGTTTTATGAGTTTTACGAAAGATGCTAATTATTCAATGAATTGGCCTAAGGGTATCACAAAAAGGTTCCTAGAGTACAGCGGAATGTCCCCAACGGTTCCTCTAGAGGTCGTGTTTGAACTAAAAGAAACTGATTTAAAATCAAATGTCGCACCTGATAGCTGTTTGTCAGTAACCAGTGTATATGTTAAATTTTCTATCCATGTCGTATTGTCTGATGTTTCTTTCTAGCTTACTTGCAAATACCGCTGTAACTTACCAAGGTGTTGTGAAAGGCTACCGAAGAGGTTGTGAATGGGCTAGCAACCTTTTTGTGCTGAACCATTTTTTTAAGAACGGCTACTACGAACGATTGGATACAGAGCCAGCTATAGCCAGAATCCTCGTCTGGAGCGAAACGGCGATTCAATCAATAGGCTACCGTTCTATCCATCATCAGCCCACTTATGTCGTTAGACGTCGTGGGGAGGTGTGATCTCCTTTGTTTCATATTTTTTGGCAGGTGAAAATCTGCTGGTGACTTGTCAGGTCAATCCCAGTATCTATAACGGGAAAAAAACATGAAAAAAAAAACAAACTAGTAAAAGTTGATTAAGGTTGAGCTTAATCAAAATTTAAAAACGGGTATGGTCAGATACCGCACCAAGACGAGAACACAAACAAAACCTACGTTACGACCAATAGGCCTTCATCAGGGACAACAACACTGAACTAACAAATCAACATATAAGAAAAAATGGTCAACTCATCTGTTTCAAGTAGTAGACGCTTTCTGTCTAAGCGACCGGTTGTGCCAAGTGCTCGATAGAAACTGAAATAGGAGCGGTCAAACAAAAAGTGGCGGAATATGCCTGATAAGCCAAGCGTGGCCAAATAGTGGTCCAGGTAGGAGAACAATGAGAAGGCAATATAAGCCGGGAGGGCGTGATATCGATATAAGAGAGGGGGGAAGAGAACTGATGGAAGAATGGGGGAGGCGGGGGGGGGGGGAGAAGACAAATAGATGGGGGCCAGTGTGAGGGTTTAAGAAAAAGTATGGAAGATATTAATACGATGTGGTTGGAGACAGCCCATACTCGAGATAAGTCTGTTCTCAAGGGCGAATCGGCAAGGGCAGTATCTATAACCAACCGTTAAATTGGTAGCCCCTGGAATATACGATCGCCTATATTTGGGACTGGTGGTGGTGGAAGCGTAAATTAGAGCAAGGTAGACTCGCAGCCTGTCAGGCGCTATATATGCCGCTCCGCTAACCAACACGTGATGTTATAGCTGCGCAGTCCCCTTTTTGCGACATATTTATGTGAGGCTTGAATCCATAGACAAATTTAGTGTATTTTTAACTTGAATTTTGCCCGAGCAGCTGCCTTCAAGCCTACTCATTTCGATTTCCAAGAAGACGAAGGTGGAGTGGAGAGACGACGACATTAGGAGCGTGGTGGGGAAACAACACCATACTTATTGAACGTGCGGACTTGCAACAGCTGCTCGGATTGCAAGAACAGCCGACGTTTATTTTTGTCTTAATTGTGGCATAACTGATCTCACTTAGGCCAGATGTATAATTAGACATGGAATATTAACATTGACACCCTCGCCTTGTATTCAGAAATAACCAAATTGGGGAGAAATAATGGATTGCGTTCCACTCCAACGATCTTTCATGTTGTTTTGACTGAATATAGAATTGTGGGAGTCGAGATGCTTGGGGGTGAGTGTTAGAGAGCGCTTACCCTCTTAAGTAGAGAGCTAACTGGTACGCAGTCTAGCCACATCATTATCCAGTTTACCCAGATGTTATTGCTTACTTGGCCGTTAGATTTCGTGAGACAAGGAACTAGTCACTATCTCTTAAAGGGTTTACAGTGAATTATCTGTCGCCTCAATCCGGTCGATAATGTCTACTGTGAAACATCATTGACATACAATAAGTCCAAACACTAACCATCTACTCACCAAACTACAACCGCTGTGTGTATTTCCTATTGCATTGTTTCACTCGTTTGTGTTTTGTTATTTGCTTATTGAATACTTATTTGAAGTAAAACAAACACGGAGGAGGGGTTGCTGCAATGTGCGGTATCTGCAGCTTGGAGCATCTCTCTCTCTCCCCCCCCCCCCCCCCCCCAACTGATGTTAATTTTCGAGTTAATCCTGCCGTGTGATTTTGTTGTTGTTTTTTGTTGTTGCGTTTGCCTTATTTCTCTTTCTCTAATCCCCAAGGCTTGTGCGTTGCACTGTGGTTTTTATTTTGCGCCTGTTGGCCCAGTGCATCCGACTTCAGCATGCATTTTATGTAAAGGTCTGCTTCCTCCTGCATTTTCTAAGGGTTTGCTTCCCCGGGGTAACGGCCGGTGCTGTGATGGGGATCGAACCCAGCACCTTCGGCTTGTGAGCCGTGCCACTTAACCACTAAGCCACGCCGTCCCCTCTGCCATTTGATTTGAAATGTCCAGTTGATATGAGCCTTTTTTCTTGTTGTATAATGTGTACATGATAGGGCCCCAGCAGCTATTCCAAGAAATGTAGTTTTATATCAAGTGGCGGGATCAGATGCTGAGCAGCGCATGAGCTGCAGTGATCAGCGACCCATAGCTGACTGCTAGCGTCAGGGACAGCGAACCAGAGCTGCCAAGACCCTTCTACACCTCCACGGTGATCCTGGGTAACAGGCTACAGCAGGGCAGACTGGCTAAGGAGAAGGGATCTAAGAGGGAATGCTAACCCGGTACTCAAAAAATGCCTGCTGAAGTCGGATGTGTTGGACCGAAATGTGCAAATATCGCAGCCAAGCTGTAAACTACGACACAACGCATTCCGTTCTCTGGACTACATTCTGCTACTTAAGCCCTTTCAGGGTTTGGTAGTGGGAGATTGAGAACGAACGAAGAAGAAGAAGATGATATCAAGTGGCGTTATATTTTTCTTGTTTTTATTTTTGGCTTTCGCCTTATTTCTCGAATCCCCAAGGCGGTGCGCGTTGCACTGCGGTTTTTATTTTGCGCCTGTTGGCCTAGTGCATCCGACTTCCACTTTCATTTTATGTAAGGGTCTGCTTCCTCCTGCATTTTCTAAGGGTTTGCGACCCCGGGGTAACGGCCGGTGCTGTAATGGGGATCGAACCCAGCACCCTATGGTTGTGAGCCGTGTCACTTAACCACTAGCCCACGCCATCCCCTATTTTTCTTGTTGATTCCGTAGGAGACTTTCCGCTGGTATGGATTTGTGCATAATACTTGTCTTTGGTTTATCTTCAGCTACCCCACTTTCATCTCCTCGTGTGTGTTATCGTGTTAAGTGTGGGTCGCTGTGGTCGAGAGGCAAGGCACCCAATGCGATGCATGGAAAAGGTGGACGATCGAGTGACGCTGGTTTGACACTTGGTCTCAAGGGAGATGGAACCAGAGCGTCCGCATCCTAAAGCTACCTCCAGTCCTCTCATGTCTTACCACTGGTCCAAGGTAACTCGGGACCAGAGAGTGAGGTTGATGACCAGAGCAGTTTCTTCCTCACTATAATCGAAATACAGCACAAGTCACATCATCTAGACAAAACAGTATTCCCGGGTTTCTGTGGCGAAGTGGTCAAGCCGTTTGCATCGTGTTCAGATGGTCGGGGTTCGATTACCAGCTGCGACGGTCGGTCCATGATGTCAATTTTTTCCAGAGATCCATGGGTTCATCGCTGGAGCTACGGAGTTCGTGCTTTGTGCGATGATCTCGACAGATGGGGTACCCATCGGCCGAGAGAGGCCGAGCTAAAATGGGGAAAAACCCTTCGATTTCTCTTCTCTTCCCCCCGCCCTCCCCCCCCCCCCCAAAAAAAAAAAACCACAAAAAAAAACAAACAAACAACCTCTTAGCCAGCCTGCATAGTTGTAGTCTGATTACAGGACCGCCACTTAGAGACAGAGTAGGATCTATAAGTCAGTTATTGATCACTGACCCTGATTCAAGCCGCTGTCCTGTCAGTTCATTCACTACCGCATCTTCGGTCCCAAATCATTTTTAGAATGTCTGAATGCCTCGTCACTCACTAAACAACGTTAAAGTTTTGAAGGTTTAATGGATTTCAGTACTGAGAACAAAATTGCAGAACACGAATTGTGGCTTGTCTGTGACATTACTAATCTAGGCTGTAATGCCAAATCTTAGATAGTATTTATCCTTTTTTTCTTCTTTCTCTCTAAACATAAGAATTTCTGCAAATGTAAATATAAAATCGTTTTGGAAATAAAATGTGTACCTTGATGGTCAGAGGATCTTATATAATATCCGTAAATCACGATTTCAAATCTCTCGCCTCACATTGGACCTGTCTGAAGTGTGCGTGTTACGAATCGTACCTTTATTCGATATGTATGCCAACTGTTTATTAAAAAAAACAACTAACGTAGGTATAGTACTATATTTGTATAGCGTTTGTTGGACAAGTGTTAAAAATGCATTCATAAGGAAATAATAATAAACAACACGTGCAGCAGTAAACAACACTCGCAAGGCAGATGTACCGTACCCACTTGTGTAGCGGTATCTAGATCACAGTTAAAATGTTGATCATTGTTAATGTTAGTCGCTTTGATCACTATTGTATTAAAATAATACACATAATAATACGAATAGTATAACATTCAACATTAAAAAACAATAATTATCAAAATAAATTGTTTTGCTACGGGAAATGATAATGCGACGACAGCACGGACTAATGGCGACTTCTTGACACAAACATAACTGCGTAAGCGAAACATACGAGGTGTTAAGAGAGCAAGAAACTCATCTTTATACGACGGTTCATATTGGACGTCAAGCGTTCTATTTGTAACTATTCTAGTGGTAAAACTATATTTGTCAATGTTAGGGAGTGATTCCAGTTCACTATCTCGATTTTCATGGCAAAGTTACGGGGATCAATTTCCATGGCCGTCACGCTCCAGTCGACCCAGCTGTCATTTGGGTGCTTGGCATACGACTAGGCAACTTAAAGACAGCGAAGAAAGGAACTGGCAACCCTAACTCACATAAGCTGTGGCTAACAACTTCATTCCCCAACAGTAGTCTAACTACAATGGGGCAAACCTTGACTTTACACAGAAAATAATTAAAATGACATCATAAACGGCGGACTTAAATGTTTCTGTAAGAATCTGCCGAGGTGGACCGTAAGTCACTTCCTTTCATTTATCATAAATCAAGAGTTACAACCACTAGTAGAATTTTGCAGTACGGCCATATTGTAACAAATAGGTGTAGAAACTTCTTATAACGATACTTACTTAGTCGCTCCTCTTCTACCGTGAGGTGTAGAGGTTTTCCAGAGAGAACTCCACACTGCTCTATCTGCCGTCTTTTTCCTGGCCTCTTTCCAATCCAGCCCTCGATCACTTAGGGTCTTATAACAATAACAACTAAAACTAACAACGGCGACCCCCTCAAAACACTTTGCCTCCCATCGGCTGGGACCATGTGCCGGGGACAAATAAATTAAGTGACAATATTCAGGTGGCGAACCGGTCACTGCATACTCACTCATCTGGTCACACAGCATATCACACATACACACCACAAATCAAACAATACATATGTAAATATCAATATCACACACGCCACACATCAAACAATATATATGTATATATCAATATGAGATACATGTGCATGTGCCCGTCTATGAGAACAAACAAACTGTAGAACTCACTGAGGGGAACAGAAAGGCAGCACGATTGACGAGAGATACCCGAAACTGCCGTCAAGTTTATGAGGGAAATAAATATATGTGTATTTGAGAGCGAACGAAGAAGACTACAAAGAAATGTCCGTATACAAAATAGAGTTTACTAGAATATCAGACCATATAAATAATCGTTGACATCAGTTATTAAAACACGCAAACTCCGTAGGAAATGTCAAGTGTCTTGCTCAACACTACACTCAAAGAATCAGTGTCGGGAACGAGAAAGAGGACAGCGCCTAAGATGCGATGGACATATACTATTCAACAACGAAATAATGGCGATAGGCAAACGGAAGTGGAAACTTACAATTTCGTAGTACATCGAGATGTGATGCACAAGATCCTACAAGGTTAAGGGAAGGATGTAGACGGAGCTTTTATTTTAAAGTAGTAACCGAATCTACTTGAGCTCACGTCGACGTTTGATAGGTCGGTGGTATCTCGTGTCAAGTGACACATACTTGTGTGAGTCAGCACTGTAAACAGCAACAGTTCTGTGCTGGACAATATTCATAAAGTTAACCTGCATCTGTGTTGTACGGCCTGTTCGCTTCATTATGTTTTTAATTAGAAGACATTATCGTTTTATCCCGCGCTGCTGGTTTTCAGAAGGGCATTTCGTTGCGACAGGCCAGAATAGGTACATTGCTACACCAAGAACACTGAACAGGTCACTGACAACGATATCTAACCCTTCTTTGGTAGAGCATTGTTCAACCTGCCAATCACTCGTGACCAAATCGTACATGGTGAGGAGCAGCCATCAGTACCCACACCCTTCGCCGCTTGATGGTAGTTGGGGCTGCCTGGAGTATAGTAGCGTCGATTCTTAACATAACAGCAGTGGCCTTCTGAATCTGAAAGAAAGGTATATAAATTATGACCTCATATATGGTACAAAGGTGAACCATCAAATAAGTAGTTTTCCTGGCGTTCAGTTGATCTTTGGATTTCTTGTTTGAGCAGATAGAGAGAATCAGTCAGTCAGTCCATGCGTCGCTAGATATCATTCAGTATCTCTTCAATTTGGTAAAACACGTGACGAAAGATGCAAAATCCGCTATCCGAAAATAAACCATGGAAGCGAATCATGGATAATTACTAAAAATACTAGGCGTTTACTGAAAGGGGGGGGGGGGGAGGTGTGGCGTGGGCTAGTGGTTAGTGACACGACTCATAACCCGAAGGTGCTCGGTTCGTTCCACATCACAGCACCGGCCGTCACCCCGGGGAAGGAAACCCTTAGAAGATACGGGAGGAAGCAGACCGTTACATAAAATGCATGCCAAAGTCGGATGTACTGGTCCGACAGGCGCAAAATAAAACCCGTAGTGCAACGTACACCGCCTTGTGGAATAGAAAAATAAGACAAACGCAAAAAAAACACACAAACAAACCAAAAAAAAACAACTGAAGGCATGTGTTTTACAGACGAAGATCTTGTTTCTTCTAACGCTTCAGGTGAAGGTGAAATGCACCGCTTCCGCCAGGGCATCCGATGTGAACGGGCTTGGCCTGTCCGCTACACTTTTCTTGGCCCTCCACTTTACCTAACATATCACTAGTGGCTCAGTGCATTCACTACTGGTGTTTGTGTTAGCTTTGTTGTTCTTGACCCTGAACTGGAACCAACCTGACCACTACAGTGCACTGCTCCGTCGGGGATATGGGTACAAGTCTGCAGAAGTGAATGAGCTGGCAGCAGAACTGGCTGATAACATCAGGGTCAGCAAACATCAGCCCACTAAAAACCATATCTAACTTTACACTGGCGACCCAGGACACAGACTGCACTTGTGTAGTCTGGCTAAAAGAATGTGGATCACAGATGGAAGGAAGGTCCGGTCCCAAAAATGCCATGCTGAAACCGGATGTGAGAGTCCGAAAGGAACATATATCGCAGTCTGGCTGTAATCTGCTACACAACGACCTTTTCAGAAGAAGAGGAAGAAATCAGATATGTTCCCTATTAACCCACCTCAACTAGCGATTCTGTAAGTTTTACTTTGCTAGACTCTAGACTGAAACCAACCTGACTATAGTGGCATTACTTTGTGTATCTGACCCCTTACCATTCGACCTTTCTGACTTGGGCGACCCGGCTGCAGTTATGCACTTACCGCTCTACTCGGCGACACATGGACACATGCGCTCTTTTACCACATTGTGAGTGTGTGTGAGAGAGAGAAGGGAGAGAGTAGGGAAAGGAGAGAGGGGGAGGGAGGGAGATAGAGAATTATAATTTGCACAACAGCGAGGTAGGCTAATAAAGCATGTAATGAAAGCAGCCAATATGCGTAGGAAGAGCTCAACTAAAAAACCTTTTCACGTTACGAGACGAGCACAGACACTAACTGTCTTCATGGCTCAAATTTGGTCACTCTGACACCACTACATTTGGCTCCTTAACTGAAACATATGCGCCAAGCACTGTTTGCTCGTTCTTAACAGTGGTAGGGTCTGTAGTAACTTCTTATAACAAATCTGCTAGTTGCATTCATTACCTTCTTTAGTCCTCTTTTACAACATGCTTGAAATGTTGCATTGTGGCTATACTTCTCTTGTAGGAAAGCACAAATAGGATGTTACTTGGGGATATGTAACATTAATGTAAGAGACGCCACGAGGAATAAAGAAGGGGCAACAATTATGGTATTACACAATCGGGTAACAATCCTATGCCCATAAAGTGTTAGAGCAGGTTTTTTTTGGTATGGAGGGAAAACGCAAATATATGTGTTTAATTAGCTAGCGTTGCGTCTGGCGGCAATTAGAAAGTAACTTTTGGTAGCATACGAGACGTCATTGCAAGCTGTGTAGAATGATCCCGTTTCTATTTTTAGAACATCTGTTCTTACCTCCTTGTTGCATGGATACAGATTCTTTGATCGTTTTGTTGATGTACCACAGTGCTTCTTGTAGATACACAGATATTTAGTTTTTGCCCGCTTCATTTATTTTTTAGTTGGGGAGAAATGGAACCAACAGTGCTGTCTCCCTCCTCCCCACCCGTTCCTCCTCCCCAACCGTTCCTTCTCCCCACCATTACTCCTCCCCAACCGTTCCTCCCCCCAACCGTTCCTCCCCATTGTAGAAGATGGTCCAGATGCTGGAAGCTCCTTGCCCTGCACACCGCCATTGGCACGTGTCACCAAGTCTGATTAGTGTTCGTTTTTGTGTCTGCAGGAAAGCTCCACAATGCGCCCATGTGTCGCGATTTCTTCTTTCACGTCGTCACCTTTGTTTCATATTGTGTTTTCTAGTTGTGCCTGTGTCAACGTGAGTGCTTCGCTTTTATGAAGCTTACGTTTTTCTTCAGTGTTCAACATGGCGTATTTTTTCCTCGCTTGTCGTTCGTGGTTTTCTCGTCATGATTACGTCCCCTTCAATTTACTCACAAAGCAGCCCCTGCGGCCAGTGAATTAATAGATTGAATTAGCTGTCGCTTTCATGTACACAATTGGCTTTAACCAGCCATTCCAATACAGAATATCCTCAGTGGTATTACATAATAAGCTACCTTAGTACGAAGGTTACTACCGGCGGCAACCAGATTTGACAAACGTCAGTACCCAATATAGACCACCCAAACAGCCCACTAAAACTATGCATACAAATACGTGTCAATATTATCTATTAGCCGTAATAAGGGTCACTGTTGTCACATCCATATCTCCACAAGCAATTCCCGTTTTATTGTATAATTGGCCTTGTAAAATCATTGAATACACGGTTACGGTGCACACACTTTATTCATTAGATATCAACGATTTGACAAGCATATAAAAATCACACCTGCCCCTTGGCTATGTATCCCCTGACATACGGGGAGATCACTTAGCTTGCCCTAACATAGTGTATTAATTCCGAGTTGGTCATTGTCAAGCCGTATTTTCACCCGCATTTGCACCTGACTAGTCAGTCCCGAGTCCCGAGCAATTAGTGTTTGTTTAGTAACCAGTATTCCCATACAAATAAGGGTGTACAAATATAGTTGTGTGTGTGTATGGGGGTGGGAGGGGCGCGCACACATAGTTATAACGTTTGTTTTGGGGTGGGGGGAGGAGCAAAGGTATAGTTATTGCTTTATTGGAGGGGGAGGTGCAAATGTATAGTTATTGCTTTATTGTGGGGGGCGGAAGGAGCAAAGGTATAGTTATTGCTTTATTGTGGGGGGGGAGGGGGGGGAAGCAAACGTATAGTTATTGCTTTATTGTGGGGGAGGAGCAAATGTATAGTTATTGCTTTATTGTGGGGGGGAGCAAACGTATAGTTATTGCTTTATTGTGATGGGGGGGGGGGAGGAGCAAACGTATAGTTATTGCTTTATTGTGGGGGGGAGCAAACGTATAGTTATTGCTTTATTGTGAGGGGTGGGGGGTAGGGCTGATGAATTTTGGAAAAGATGCCCATCTCAAGCGGTGATGACTACATCATCAGACGATTTTGTCTTGGTCATTTCACTTGTGCTGCAATTTGGTTTATAGTGGGGATGTAACTGCGCTGGTCATCAACCTCACTCTCTGGTCCCGAGCTACCTTGGACTAGAGGCAAGGAATACAGTCAAGATGACTGGAGGTAACTCCTCTCTTGAGATCAGGCGTGAAATTTGTGCAACTCAATCGTCCACCGTTTCCATTCAACGCTCTGAGGAGCGCCTTACCTCTCGACCACAGCGATCCCTATGAGGAATTACGGTCTTTTGCACCAGCAGTCGGCACAGCGTGTGTGCGGTTACATTTTTACTATGCCCTCAGTAGGGGGAAAAAGTACAGGTCTTGTCGAGGGTTCGAACACCTGTCTCCTGATTACAATACCAATATCTAACCGGTTAACTGTGAGAAACGAAGTTAATTCTACAGATGTATGTTAAAGTGTACGTTGACTGCACACTGAATACACACACGCATATGCATACACATATGCATACACATATGCATACACATAGTGTTTCTAGAGTGTCGTCCTGGGTCACTGGGGGGGGGGGGGAGAAAGGATAAGTTATTTAGGTTAAATTAATAACCAATCCTTATTTCGTTTCTGCTAGCTGGGCGTGATTCATAGAACAGCTGTCTCCCGTTATTGTGCTGTGGGCATTTCTCAATTGTTTATTTCTCTTAGAAGGAGGTATATGGAAGGTGGGGGTGGAGGAAATGGGATGGGAAAGAGGAGTCCGGGACGAGATGCGAGATGTAAAGTTCAAGTATTCTTTTTTTTTTTGACGTTAAGTTTTATGTTATGTTAATGAGTATCTTATTGTAGTATGCGCTGAAATATTGGTATATGGTGATGAGTGGTTGGAATTAGTTTGGTTATGTAGTTGTTGTGGTGGAGGTCTGCCGATGTTGTATGGATAAGGTGGGGTTGGGGTGTCGTCAACGAACTACCAACTTTGTATCGCCATAAACTTCAAGGGGTCCTTGTTTGGTAAATTTGATTTTTACTGTACACTTGAACCACTAAAGAAAGCACTGTATTGGCAACTTCCTTCCTGCTAGCCAGAAACATTAAGCCCGCAATGCCAGAAACATTAGACCCGCAATGCCAGAAACATTAGACCCGCAATGCCAGAAACATTAGACCCGCAATGCCAGAAACATTAAGCCCGCAATGCCAGAAACATTAAGCCCGCAATGCCAGAAACATTAGACCCGCAATGCCAGAAACATTAAGCCCGCAATGCCAGAAACATTAGACCCGCAATGCCAGAAACATTAGGCCCGCAATGCCAGAAACATTAGACCCGCAATGCCAGAAACATTAGGCCCGCAATGCCAGAAACATTAGACCCGCAATGCTAGAAACATTAGGCCCACAATGCCAGAAACATTAGACCCGCAATGCCAGAAACATTAGACCTGCAATGCCAGAAACATTAGGCCCGCAATGCCAGAAACATTAGACCTGCAATGCCAGAAACATTAGGCCCGCAATGCCAGAAACATTAGACCCGCAATGCCAGAAACATTAGGCCCACAATGCCAGAAACATTAGGCCCACAATGCCAGAAACATTAGACCCACAATGCCAGAAACATTAGACCTACAATGCCAGACACATTAGGCCCGCAATGCCAGAAACATTATACTCGCAGTGCCAAAAACATTAGGCCCGCAGTGCCAGAAACATTAGGCCCGCAATGCCAGAAACATTAGGCCCGCAATGCCAGAAACATTAGGCCCGCAGTGCCAGAAACATTAGGCCCGCAGTGCCAGAAACATTAGGCCCGCAGTGCCAGAAACATTAGGCCCGCAGTGCCAGAAACATTAGGCCGCAATGCCAGAAACATTAGGCCCGCAATGCCAGAAACATTAGGCCCGCAATGCCAGAAACATTAGGCCCGCAATGCCAGAAACATTAGGCCCGCAGTGCCAGAAACATTAGGCCCGCAGTGCCAGAAACATTAGGCCCGCAGTGCCAGACACATTAGGCCCGCAGTGCCAGACACATTAGGCCCGCAGTGCCAGAAACATTAGGCCCGCAATGCCAGAAACATTAGGCCCGCAATGTCAGAAACATTAGACCCGCAATGCCAGAAACATTAGACCCGCAATGCCAGAAACATTATGCCCGCAGTGCCAGAAACATTATGCCCGCAATGCCAGAAACATTATGCCTGCAATGTCAGAAACATTATACCCGCAATGCCAGAAACATACCCGCAATGCCAGAAACATTATACCCGCAATGCCAGAAACATTATACCCGCAATGCCAGAAACATTAGACCCGCAGTGCCAGAAACATTAGTCCCGCAATGCCAGAGCTAAATACTATATCCTCATATTCTTTAAGAACCATTTTTTTACAATATAACTATAGACACTATACACATATAAGCCTGGCTTGTGGAGGTTAGAGAGCTTGCTGGTCCCAATGATCATGGGAACTATGCGGGCGGGAATATTACTATTGACAGGATCGCATAAGCCTGACAGGTCCTTGGAAGTCCTAACTAAAAGGCCTGAGAAGCACGCGGAGCCCTATGTGTAGCTGCAGAACCCACCATAGAGTGGTATAACCTACATAAACCCATCCCCACACATGGGTTAAATGCATTCGTGTCTTGTTATTTGCTGTTTGTCCTCTCAATCATCATCATGGATGAAGACAAGATGCAGACGATCGGATATCGCACCTCTGTCCCTTTGTGGCGATATTCCAGGTGACGAGGAATGCCAGCCGTGCTGTCACTGCAAATGAGCTGTCAGGACTGACTAAGTAATAATAGAATGGCCGGGCTCAGATGTCTGACATAACGATCCTTGGATACAGGCACAATGAACTGCCTTTTTTTTATGGGGATACTCGAAAGATACGTCCATACACACCTTTATTAGAAGATGCATCTAAGACAAGACTGCTAACTCCAACTGAGGAAGACAATGTCTGAGGACTATGTGTGCCTGAGGCGTTGGGCTTTCAAGAGTTTCCTACTAACAGCTAAAGAATTATATTATGATGATGCATATAGAAAAACTGCAGTAGTATTAGCAGTACATGTGTATTTGTCATGAATAGACATCACAGTAACTGTATTTATAATATAAATGGTTTACTTTTAAATGATATGTATTCAATGGTATACATTTATAAACATTGTTTTGAGATGGAGTCTGGTTGGGTTCACTACACTGCTAAATGGTTCTGTTCCATCACTAAGAATTGACTTCTCTGCACTCCGGGCATACCCATAGGTGCTCATCCAGTGGTGAAGGGTGTGAATACTAATGGTTCCTGCAGATCCTTGATTGACTTCAGCTCCATCCTTTCTTGCGTCCCAGTCCATTTGAACCTCGTGCGATTTGGAAACTTTGCAGTCTGTAAATTGCTGATTCACTTTTTGCAGTGTCATCATCTAATAGGTGGTCATTCAAATCAAATCAAAACCCTTCAGCCTCATTCGGAGCATATGTCCTCAAAAAATTAGTGTTATGACCTTCGATCAGCAGCCAGTCACTCCAACTCTATCCAGGGCTGGCCAGTGCCCTCTATTTGTCACCACTTCCTGTTTCCAGATGTGTCGAGGTCTATCTTTCTTTCCCACCCGGTTCCAGAGTAATACTACTTCAATCCAAAAATTTGACACAGGCAACCGTCCATGAACACCTGCACCATTCATGAACACCTGTACCATTCATGAACACCTGCATCGTTCATGAACACCTGCATCGTACTTGTTATCTCTTTTGTTATCCACCATGCCTTCCCGTAGAGCAAAACTGATTTGACACTTGAGTTGAAAATGCTAATCTTTGTTCTGAACCTTATTTCTTGAGATCTCCATAATTCATCCAACATAATCAAGGTTCCCCACGCCTTCTGGATTCTGAAGTGGATGGTGTTCTCAGTGCCCTTAATTTTGTCCATACTGCTGCCCAGTAATGGAACGAATCCACATCTTGGAAAAGAGCCGTGTCCAGCACAGGTTCTCACCCGTTTTTATTCTCATAATCTTGGTCTTGCCTCCATGGACTGGAAGCCCTAACCTCTGTGCCCATATATCAATCCTATTTATCTTACTCTGTAGTTGATCCCTGCTCTGGGACAGAAGGGCCAATTCATCGACAAAGTCCAGTTCATCAGCAAAGTCCAAATACTCAAGCTGTGCTAACAGCCTCAGCCAGCCCTTCTGTGCTTTCCATAGTTAGGATTGGGAGCCTGAAATGATCAATGTCCCCATTAAAGGGGTTCCAAATAGCCATCTCAAAGCTGTAGTCACTGCTTTCATCTCTATTCTTGTACTGGGGGTTGTTGTTCTGTATGCCCTGCTCTGTTCAGCGATGACCTGTCCTCCAGAAACACCCCAACCAGATAATCTCATAATCCAAATATATAAGCTGACTTTTTGCTAGAACTAGAACATATTTCCTGTAGCACAACTATCCCCTTTGTCCATTTGGGCAACATACTAGTTAAAAAATCAGAAACCCTTCTCTTATCTGTCATCAGGGCGTCCCTGGGGAGTTCTGAATAGTAGGGATGATCTGGCTTGTATTCTTTCCATTCATCTTTTGATGCATGGGCCAGAACTTTGTTACCCAACACTGTGTTACATTCTCACCGCCTCGTTTTTCTATTCTTGCGTTGGCATTCTGAAGTTGTCTCTTTTGGGCTTTCCACCACTCTTTCGTTGCCATCTCCTTTTTTCACACCTGTTCCACTGGTTGACTCCACCAGGGTGGTTGGACAAAAGGTTATTTAGTGGCCATGTGCCCAATTGTCTGGCACAGTCGGTGTAGAGCTTGGTCCTGATCATGTGCCTGATACATTAAAACGTATTTAGTTTCCTATGGTTGATTTTCCTTTCATCATAAGGATGACCACATGACAGGTGGTCAATATCCTGTGCACACACTACATTCCAGTATAGGGATGGGGCAAATTTGCTTGATATCAGTGCCAGATCGATGACACCATCAGTGTCCCCAGGCAGATATACCAACCTTGTTGGACATCCATCATTCACAACTGACTGAGGTTTATGTTGACCCGTGCCTGACTCAAAGCAATTTATTTGTCTATTTTTAATGGCATTTCCCCACTCCTTCAGTCTAGCTTTATAATTCCAAGCAATGAGACACTTTTTGCCAGGCACTTCTGACAATTTAGCTCAAAACTATTTTCTCTCATCAGTGGAAACATTAATTAGAGTGCTAATTGGATAATGATCGTTATAATGCCAAATGTATTCATTAATAAGACTACCAAAGGGATAAAAACTGTATGGATACATTATATATACTAAATTGAATATATTAATTAGACTGCCTAGCCGATACACTATATTCACAAAAGTGAAATAATAATGAGAGCAATGTTCTGCAAAAGGACATGCTACATGATGATGATGATCATCATCATCATCGCCACATATTGACTTAAAAAAAGTAAAATTAAAACCTATCCTGCACATTACACTATGACTGCTAGGGCATTCTTTCTGTGGCTTTGAAAATTGGTCAGTCACACGGCTCACAACCCAAGCAGGTTAAAATGCACTCTGAAAGCCGTTGCACTGGATCATTTGGTGCAAATTACAGCACAACATACAACACCAGTGGGAAAAAGATAATTCAACACACACACATTAAAGAAAGCACTTAAATATTACGATTGACTTTTGTTCTTACAGTGGTGAGTCTGGAGCAGGAAAGACAGAGAACACAAAGAAGGTCATCCAGTACCTGGCATATGTTGCAGCCTCCAACCGGAGTACCAACCGACAGTCGGTCAGTTCCGCTCATCTCCAGGTAGGCCCCAGTTTCATCAGATACATTCCTATCAAGCGTATGTTCCATGGGTGTAGCTCTAACTTTATGTCGGGAAGATAAACCTGTAACAAGTCTCTTAACATTTTTTTTCTGGTAGAGATCAGTAGATGAACTAGATTTATTTGTTAAATATACTGTACTCTGTTCAATAGATTTGGGCACTTTTATTACATTTAATAAATAGATTAGTTTGTTTAAAATATTCATATTCTACATAATTTCATTTCTTAAATAAACTCAATTTATAAAAATATTTGGTTAAATACATTGATTTGTTAGATTAAATTATTTAATAAATTTGATTCATGGATTCATGTGTGTTACATAAATTGACGTTTAGTTAAATAGACTTTGTTTTTGTTAAAATAGGGTCTCTATGGCTGAGAGATAATAGAAATGTCTATCAAGAAATGAATGAAAGCGCAAAATGGTGGGTGTTCGAATCCTTCTAGTTTCAAGCGTTTGTGTGTCTCAAAGGACGTGGGAAAGGCACCTAGTTCTATTAGAGATGGAT
Source organism: Ariolimax columbianus (assembly GCA_036924085.1). Lineage (NCBI taxonomy): Eukaryota > Metazoa > Mollusca > Gastropoda > Stylommatophora > Arionidae > Ariolimax > Ariolimax columbianus. The sequence continues at coordinate 76,350,135 of JAVGWX010000006.1, forward strand.
GTAAACTAGGAAGTCCCAAGCTCCACCTGTGCATGTAAAAGAACCTTGTACAATTTGTAGAGCAGGTTGTTAACATTTTGCAGTTAAAAATTTTGAAGGTGATAAATTGGTACCCAATAGTAGCATTCATAAACGCTAAAAGGATGCAGCCTCTCCATCATGCAAAGACATAGCAGGCCAATCATTTTGTTTGCACACTGTATTGCAAGATATACCCCAAAAAAGTACTTCTCCACCCCCATGAATGTAAGAGGAGTGACTAAGAGAGTTTTTGTTTAATAGATTGTTATTTTGATAGAATATTATTTAAACTTTAAAAAAAAAATTATAATGTAGATTAGAAACTGAGGTAGCCCAGTGACTAGTACACTGACTTCCCAGCTGAGTGATCGAGGTTCTGACTCCAGTTGGTGCTAGATTTTACAATCCCAAAACTGTTCCTGCGAATTGACCCAGTAAATAAAAAAGTACCAGAATTATCTGGGAAAGTAAAGGCGGCCGACATGATCACATCACCCTTAGTGTGCCATTGGTCAAGAAAAAATATAGGCCTAACAGCATATTCCCAATATGCCACACTGGTTTGTTAGCAGGATCTTTACTGATGATAATACCACAAATAATGGTATAGTGTTTGAGGAAAGTCATCGGTGTAACCAGGAGAGACAGAATGCGGAACGACGACATTCAAAGTATGGTCGACACTGCGTCTTGTGTTGAATACATTTCCAGGCAGAAAATAAGTTAGTTTGGTCATCTCATGAGAATGCACCCTCATCATCTTCCACTGATGGCTTATAATGCTGGTAGATCTGGCTACAGGTCAAGTGGGCCACCGCGAGGTAGGTGGATAGATGACATTAGAGTAACTGTGCAGCAACAAGGGCTCACATTGATCGACGCAACGCACTTGCCGCAGGATAGATTACTTAAGCTCCCCACGACGCCAAACGGCACAAGTGAAAAGAAAACTAACTAATTAATACCACAAAAGTATTACTGAGTTTAAAAATGAGACGATTAACTGTTCATTTACATTCATATAAAATATTAAGTAGCTTGTTATATATCTTTCCGTAGTATAAGATCACAGGGTTAATTAATGCCTACTCAAACTGTAGGAAATAAAACGGAACTGCCTCATTTACATTCATATAGAATATTAAGTAGCTTGTTTTTATACATCTTTCTGTAGTATAAGATCAGATTTAATTTATGTATACTCAACCACATGCACTAAGAAGGAAACTGCATTTAACTATATGTTTTTGAATTTGTATGTGTTCCTTCATAGGGGCTTATTTGCAATTGAGAATTTGTATTTGTTCATTGAAATATTTTGACAAGCTTAATGAATCATATTTACTGCAGATAAACCAGCCAAGATAGAGCGTTAATCTTTTTTGTTCGTCCTGTGTTTGAATTTGCATGTCATGTACACATCCTTTATGGCATACTGCAGTGGTGTGCAACCCTTATATAAATTCGGGAACCCCCTCCCCCAATCTGATTTTATTTTGAAGATTCCCACATCATCATGTGTCCTAAGTTCAATAGAATAGAACCAGTTATCTTCCAAGCGGTCCTTAGAATGTGACCAAAACAGGTTGGCCAGAGGGCTGACAACATGTAAAACCATTGTTAGTCAAATCTTTCCTTGAATACTGGTTGCCAGTAAAGGGACAGCAGAAAAGACGAATCATTATATGCCCATGTCAATAGAACAAATGGTATTATAGAATAATTGTTTCAAAAGACACAGAAACAGCTTTCAGGGATCCTTTAATTAACCCACCCTCGGGACTTCCAATGAGGCTGCAACACTAGTGGATGCACACCACTGTTGTAGGGTATGTAACGTGTGAGTGATGTAGATAGCAAACATAACATTCAGCATTATGCATGCAGTGGTATGGTTTGGTAGTCGACATTGCTTGCCAATCTAATTGAATATGGCCACATTGTCACCTTGTTGCTGTTTTTATTTTTATAAAGCTATTAAAATATGTAGAACCGGTTCTCAACATTGGGTATCAGAAACTTGTTAACAAGGGCATGATTGGGGGAGGTATCGGAAGTGTTTACTAAAAGCCACAGGGTATTTGGAAGGTTTTTTAATAGCCAATGGAGTACTGGAAAGTTTACTAATAAAGTGATGAGGGCACTGAAAATTCACTAAAAGTCATGATGGTACTGAAAGTTTTACCAAAATCAATGAGGGCACTAGAAGGTTACTAAAAGCCATTAGGGTATTGGAAGATTGACTAAAAGCCAAAAACGCACTGGAAGGTTACTAAAAGCCACATTGGAAGATTTAGAAAAGCAAAGGTGCATTGGAAGATTGTAAAAAAATCAATGAAGTATTGGATGATTTATCAAAACAAAAGTCAAGGGGATACAGCAAGATTTACTTAAAGGCGCTGGACTGTTTACTAAAAGCCATTAGGGGGTACTGGTTAAAATTTACTGAATACTGTGGAGAAACTGGTAGGTTTACTAAAAGCCACGAGGAAAGGTCTATCAAAACAGTCAGTGGTGCTAGATGCTTTTATAAAAGCCAAGAGTATACTAGAAGGTTTAATAAAAACTTAGTAAAAGCTGAGGTTAGGGAAGATATAACTAAAAGCCAAGGGGTACAGAACAGTTTACTGATATTGACTGGGGGAGTGGATAGTACTGGAAGCTTTACTAAAAGCCAAGAAGGTTTACACAAAAGTCTTTACAGAAAAGTTTACTAAAAACCTACTGGAATGTAATATTGGAAGTCAAGGGGGTACTGAATGGTAGTTTTTCACTCATTGCCAAGGGGGTACTAAGACAGAAAAGTTGGAAATCCCTGATGTAGCATTTATATCTAGCTACCAACTGCATGCATTAAGTAGGATAGTCACATTGAATATGGAACACCACAACACATTAATCAAGAGATGACAAAACATAGAATAAATAGATAACAAGATTTCAAGCAGATCTTAAAATAGTACTTCCAAAAGTGTGCTGTACACTTCTGAAAAAAAAATACCATACAGTGACACACAAGCTTGTTCTGTTATGCATCTCGTTGACCTACATTTGAGACATTATTACTCTGGTCCTGGTGCAGTACTTTGCCTTATATAGCTAAACCTATAAGCTATAATATAGTGTGTTGGCTCGCTAGTATAGTGTGTTGGTTTGTCTAGTATAGTGTGTTGGCTCGCTACATTAGAAAGCTAATTCAGATTTCTTTTTCTTAATGTTTTTCTTACCCCACTTAGGTTCATCAGAATAAAATATTGACAAACTGAACTATGCTTTATAGTGGTGTGCTTCCACAGCAACACATTTCCTTGTCCACCAGCAGGACCATGTAGGGCCTCTTACAGAGTCAAAGCAATTATGTGCTCTTGTAATGGTGGTTTCTGTGGCACTTGTTTTACATGATGAGGTTGCTAACCCTAAGACATACCCACTTAAGCCACCCCTTACAACATGCACAGCAGGGTGCTTGTCCTGCTCTATCCTTTTGAAAAGAGGAACACCAGGACCTAGATGGAGACTATCTCTCCCTACCTCCCTTAACACAACACCCTCCAGCAACACCCCCCCCCCATATATATTTATATATATATATACACACACACACCACTTGTTATCACAAATGTAGCTCATATACTTTAGTAGCCCAATTATTTAGCTTACATATAGTTAATTTCTTCCAGCTTCTTTAGCATTGTATTTGCTATTTGAGTTTGCTACTTGGTCAATGTGTATATACCATAGTGTGTGTTATTATATCTGCTAACTGCCAAATGATAGAGGTTTGGTTGTAATGATTTGTTTGTACACGATGGTGGGTACTTATTCTCTGCCGTGTACTGTCCACACTGTAATGGCTAATCTGCATTTCTTTCATGGCTGGCTGGCTCATCAGGAAGGAGGAAAGGTTGTTGACGCCAGTTTGAAGCAGGTACCCTTGCATTGACAGTTCCTGCATACCCAGAATCACCACCACCTTCCACTTTTGTTTTAAGTGTCAATAAATTTGTGCTTTTCTAGCTGTTTTTTTTTTCTCGTTTAGAAAACTCCCAAAGTTGCTTTTTGTCTGTGATTGTACTGATGCAGGAATGATTTTTTTGTAATATTTTAATTTTTTTTAAATATTGTTTTTTGGATGCTTAATATTTGGTTCTTAATATAGTGACTTGCCCTCAGTTTTCATGTTTAACTGCTGTATGTTTTAGCTTTCAAAGAAGGACTATAGGTACCCCTGAGTTCTCCAAATATCTCACTTCCCACAGATGGCCTGCTTTGGTTTTGTTTCCCACCCAGCACATGCCTCTTTGATTACCTGCTTGTTGTAACACAGTATTTTCTGTTTGCTGCACTATAAGTTTTTTATACTCACTTTGTCTTATTGCCATTAGACTGCAAGCTTATGATCAGGAGTTGACTTCCTCCTCTTCTGTGTTCGTTCTCAATCTTCCACTACCAAGCCCTGAACAGGACTTTGCAAGTAGTCCGGAGAACTGGATGCGTTGAGTCGCTAGTTTACAGCTTGACTGCGATATTTGCACGTTTTGGTCCGACATATCCATCTTTGGCAGCCAGGTGTTGCTAAGATACTGTTCTATTATCTGTATCATAATTAAACCTTTCCTGCAAGAAGATTGTTTTCCTTTGTTCCTAGCAAATAAGTGGGTGCTGATCAAAAATTATCTGACTATAGACTGAAAGAAAAAAAAAACATCTAACTCTCCTGTTATGTTGACAAATTTAATCCCCTTGGAAGTAAACCTTTTCTGAGTTCACACACATTTCCCAGAGGTTTCCCCACTGCTTGAAGCATTTCTGGAAGTCATTTTCTGGGATCACTGTGAAGAGCTTTTTATTGCATTTGTTTTGATTTCTTCTATGTCCTGAAATTGCATTCTCTGAGTGGCTTCTTTAGTCTCGGAAGAGCATAAAGTTGCAAGGAGTCATGTCATGTCTGGGGAGTACAGGGTCTGCGAACATGTCCAATGCTGTTTTCTTCAAAAAATTTTGGATGCGGTGCAATGTGTGGATGGAGCATTGTCATAATGGTACCTTCAGCCCACTGGGATAAAATAATAGTGTTGACTCAGAAACATGGTACTTAAAAGTAAGATTGTCACATGCTAACTGCTGAAAATTACCACCATATTGTCTCCGTCCTTCGCTTACTTGATATTGGATAATCAAATGTAATACTGCACATTGAAGGATGATAAAGGACACATTCAAGACTGCTAGAGATGGATAGGATACACTTTCAGAGAGAAACATAACAGCATTACCAAGCATTGCCTGGATTGAAACACACATTGGAAGAGATGAGTGGGGCGGCCAAAGTATACCTCATGAAGGAATGTGGAAAATGAGGTTAGAAGCGTTATTCTGCTGAAATCGGATGTGTTGGACCGAAAGGTGCAAATGTCACAGTCAAGCTGTAAACTACAAAACAAAGCATTCCGTCTCCGAACAACATCATGCTACTTGGAGATCCCTTTTTAGGGCTTGGTAGCAGAAGTTTGAGAACGATGACGACGAAGAAGCGTTAGAGTTCAAGAAGACTGGCTAAAATAAAAATCAGAGAGCATTCATTGCAGCTCTTTGTTGGAGCTGGAACCAAAATGATTAAGCAAGTAATGCAAATAACATAATTAAGTGCTGTATATGCCGAGAATGCACAGTCAAGACAGCACGAGGAATGTTCACATTTGTATTACAGTTACTTTTATTATGATTTGCATAAGTTGATCGGGAAAGTATAATTGACCTTAAATAGGACCATCTGTTGGTGCTTGTTTATCTGGGATTTTATGAAAATGTGAAATTTAGACCATACTCTGGTTTAGTGTTTTGAAAAGAAACACCCTTGCACTCAGTTTGGCTCTGTATTGATTATTTGTTTTATTCCTCAGCTGTTCTAATATACAGTATATTTATTATGAGCATAGAAGTAGGGCATTCTATGTTATTTAGTTACCATTTTAATTGGAAACAGTAGCATATCACTACAGTTGTTTAAACTAGTCAAAGCTTTTCAGCTCCCTGTGGAGCACAATTCTTCAACAAACACACCCCTATTTTTTTCTATCCTGATCCATCCGTTCCAACTATATTGTCTTTGTCATCTCCTTTATGTCTGCCGCGAGTCAGTGAAGCAAATCCTGTACAGCTAAGTCTACACATCATTATTAGCTATCTTGACAGAAGGACTTTCTACCGTGTTGGATAGTTGAGAAATATTTGTTCTTGAAACTGATTTGTTAGAATCTTTTGACATATGTGGTGTATAGTTTCTGCAGGATATGGTGGCTAATAGTTTTCTGCAGGGTATGGTAGCCGGTAGTCAATACTGCATTTGGTAGCTGACCCCTTACCCAACTGTCCATAGTCACCTTGTGACATTCTCGGCAGGTAACAGTGCTACCTTTCTTCACCTGATTTAGTAACTCAGTAACATACCAGCAATCATGTCATGAAAGTTTAAACATTAAAAAAAAATACTACCTACATTCCCCTTTCCTCAGAAGAACAGTTAAATTTGCAAAACATTTGAATTATATAGAAAGCAGGCGCACATAGTTGTATGAATAAGTTATAGCATAAAGTTCTATTACCACTGAAATTCCACCTAGAAAGCAGCAGTGTTTTAAAATTGTTTTTAGATTAGTCTTGGACAGTGGATACCAACCTTTCCCAGATTGCAGACCCCCTGGTAATTTATGCACCATACTTTTTCCAGCTACTTGTGAAATTAAAGTGAAATTTAAATCCTCGACACACATTTCTAATATTCTGCCTAACATAATTTTAACACATATATACGTTTAATCAGTCAATAAATACAAATAAATATGCTTGAGCTGGTTGCAAGGAAACCAACTACAGTGTGGCCACATCTCCTGCTGGAGCTAAAAAGGAACGAAGATGGTGAAGATGATATCCCACATATTAATGAAAGACAAAACTTGTGTATGGTAGGGGTCTATGAGTGGGGAGTGTGCATTACACGCAGAAAGGAGTGGTCTAGCCAGAGATAAGCTGGCATTGGAGATTGTGAGAAAGGTGAAGGTTGTGCCATTGCAGCGCCAATAAGAAAATAGTGTTGTGTACAGACTTGACACTGTTTTGGCTATTTTTCTGATGTTAGGTGGCCAGTTCCTTTCTCCGATGCATTGCCTTCCATTTTGCAACAAAATTGAACATGTTGAATACATGAACAAAGCTATATTTACCATCCATGATGAAAGAGGGCTAATGACTCGATGTAGAGAAAACAGTAATGAATCTGTATGGCTGATTTATCCGTTTTCTTTTAAGAACATGTCCAGAATTAGAAGAGAGCTCAAGGCAAATAAAAGTGAGAAGGAAGATGGATCAGAAAGCGTTGACATAGCATGTATTTGTTGAAAACATGTGCTCAACAGGGAACTGACATGTTGTGATTGATTTAATTAAAATAAAGGTGGCATCATGAGCTATTCCCTGGACTTATCCTCATTGCAAACCACAAACCCTTAGATCTTGTATTGGTGAAGAGGAGCTGCCTGAAAATTAATCTTCTGCAACAGAAACGGACCATAGTAGTTGAGCACATCACAACGTCGAGAGGCATACACTGAGGAGGCATATATCTATATCTTGTTTCATCGTTGCCATCCAGTGTTTAAGCAGTCAAAGGAATGAACATTGGCTTGCTGAGGGAGGGGACAAAAGGTGGTCTGGAACTGTCTGGGGAAATGTGGGCTCTCACCTGACTTATCTTCCAGATGCTAAACCTGGAGATGCAATCATCCTTTGTGCCATTTGCTAGGTGTAACAGAAGTACAATTATAAACAAACACCTTTACTAAGTCAAGCACAACATTTGATATATTACACAGGTATCTTTCAAAAAGAGGGACATGTGGCAGAGCGGTTAATGGTTCTGGTCTCCTAAGGAGAAAAGTATTCAACCAAGTAATGATAGTTGGGAAAAAACAAAATCCTACAAAATTCAGACCAATGTATTTGCAATTTGACTGTCTTATTAATAAAGAAGTTGTATAGCTCTTAGGCATGAAAAGTATTTGAAAAAGATGGGCTGGTAAATACATTTATTTGTATAAATTTGAGGTGCAAAGATTTTTACAGCTCTGGATGTAAAAAAACCTACTTGAAGTTGTTTTTCTTCAACGTGAATCACTGTTTATGAGTTTGGTCAATGTAGATAGGGTTATTGTTAAGAAATTCGTTATACATGACAATAAATAAGTGGATTAGAATAGTGGCTGGGGTCTTTAAAAAATGTAGCCCCATAACATAAACTGCTGTCGAGGATGAAGTGTTTAGATTTTATTATACTATATCTCTGCTTTTTTATTTCCTATTTTTGCCTCCTTACATGACCCTTGTCTGGTACCCGTTTACAGCGGGGAGTTGTGCATGTTCAAGTCAGGGATCAAACCTTTGTTCTTTATTGCAAGAAACAAACACACTTAACTGATATGCCCCTCTGACATTTCTAATGTTAGATGAAATTATGAGCTCTGCAGACCTAGTTATTCATCAACAGGAACAAGAGAAGGTGAAAACTAAAATAAATCAATACATTGTAGCAGAGTCATAGAGAAGTGAAAAGACAGCAACGTTAAAGTTTTCTGTTTAAACATAGCCACAGAAGCATTCATGAAAAGTTGGTGGAATGATGGAGTATGACGACAACCGCCACAAACAAAAGTGAACCAGGAAGCTAAAATACGAGGCTAGTTAGCCCATATGTCCCACATAAATCTTATAGCCCCAAAGGGCTTAACTGATTATTGATTATGATTGTTGGTGATTGAAATAAATTGGGTGTACTGACCAGTGAATCCATCTAGGCAGATGTTCCCAACAGTTTCCACATCAAGGACACACAGAAGACAATAATTTGCGACAAGCTACCAACTCTTCTCTGTCACACAAGGTGTAATTAACAACCACACACAGACAATTAATTTTAAAATGTAGATGGTCCACACCCCGAGTGGTCTGCAGAGGTCTTTGTGTTTGTCAAGGACAATAATAACACCACAGTCTCACAGAGAGCATGTTGTAAGAGACGACTGTGTGATATGGCAGTCCAGTCATGGTTAGGTGGTTTCTTTAGAGCAGCAGCATAGATGGCACCTAACAGACTGTGGGTCTACTTTACTCTAGAAGACTCGCACATCTGTGGCACTTGTCCCAGCTCATCGGAGTAATAAGTTGCTCAAGCCTAGCCCGCTAAGCAGGAAATCTTCCTCTCTGATACATCCAGCTCATGCCAGAGCTGGGACCTGCACAGGGGGAATGTGTCCTTATAGAAGTACAGGTCGACTAAGACTAAGAAAGCCCACAGGCCTGAATATGGTTCTTCACTGTTTCGCTCTTGCCGGTTGGTGTCAAATTGCCGTGTCCTCTACTTTCTGATTTGAAAGAAATCTTCAGTATAGATTGTCGCTGTCTATTTATCCATGTCATTTTTCTAAGACACAAATCTTCTCGGTGTCCTTTTATTACTCTTTATAAACCGTAAGGTCGACATTGTAGATGACCCCTGGGGTAGTTAGGATGACACACAGCCCTTCCTGTACTACTTTTACATAATGCATAGGCTACTAAGGACATATTTCTTTCTTTACCAGTAAAGAAGACATGGGATCCACTTTTCACGTGAAAATTTGAAAGCTTGTATAATTATTACTGATTGTTAACCAGGTGCATTCTTTACATTAAAACATTTATACAGAATAAGAGATATCTGTGGGTTGTATATTTATACAAAATAGGTATCTATTTGGTTGAAGATTTATACAGGAGGTGGTATCTATTTGGTTGAAGATTTATACAGGAGGTGGTATCTATTTGGTTGAAGATTTATACAGAATAGGAGGTATATGGGTTAAATCCAGAGCCTCTTACTGGGATAGAAAGAATAGGGTCACTTGATCCAACTATGCATGTTGTAAAAGGTTAGTAAGTAGGGTTGTGTATTAGGCTGGTAACCTCATTGTGTAAAACATAGTTATAGAGTAACACTTAATCAGCTGATGGATGCTTCCTGCAAGGGGGAATTTGAACTATAGTGGTGGCGCTATGCTCTGCCTGGAGCGAAGGAAACATTGACACAGGAGACAGAAACGGAGCTGAAAATTGGTTGAATGCGAAACAAGTTTTTGATTAAAAGCTCGCTACACACTTAATAAAAGAAGACTTGAATATAGTGGGAACTAATGGTGAAACATTTCCCAAAGCTTTTCTGAAACTGATGTGGGTTATCTTGTATGGCATTTTGCTTTGAACATATCTGCTTTGCTTGCTTATCAGCTTACTTGTGTTACACATACATGTCATTGATATTTGTCTGCTCCTGGTTGTATCATCATATTTATATGCATGACTGCCTAACTTTGGGTGAAATATTTAACAAAATGTTCACATTCTAGGATTTTAAAAGTATATTTAGCATAGATCAGGGGTCTCAGAACTAAAATATTTACAAGGGCTAAGTAGAAAACAATTTGAATGACATGCAAGGCATACCACAGTGTAAAATGTTTTCTCTGATACTACCTAAAACATATCTCATTCACCATTGCAAACTTGCACTTGTTTAAATATCTACTTTGCCTTAATCTTGCATGCTATCTCTTTTATTATCATCTTTGTTTCTGTTTTGAAAATACTTTTTTCATAGTTGAACGCCCTTTATCTGAAAGTGCTATTATCTATTATCGCACATTGTGATGACAATAACGCTGAGGGCCACACGATATGGTCTGGTGGGCCACATGTGTGAGAGACCCCTGACATAGATGATAGCACAATAAGCAGCTTTTCTAGATGAAATAGCTATTTTAAACATTCCATTTCTTGTGTGACAAGACTTGAAAAATAAATATCTATATATTAGATGTAATTGTGACTATTAACAGTATAACTGGTACAGTAAATAATAGCCATGGGGCAGATAACATGTGTGTAGACACTCATATATGCCAACTTGTACCAGATGAGTACCTGTACACCAGGTGAATACTTGTACAGCAGACTAGTGTACACTATACTAGAATAAAGAAAAAAAAAGCAGCAACTAGAAAATTGTCTACCTGTACATTTGATTTTGTGAGGTGGGATGAAGAGGGAGGAAACGCATCATATATTTATAGTTCTTAATAAGTAGCTGTTAGTAGTCAGCCGGGGTCTTTGTGTATGACAAGGACAAGAATACAACCACTGCCTTGCAGAGAGCACGTCGTTAGAGGCGGCATAACATCGGCCATGGTCAGGTGGTTTGATTGGAGCAGCATAGATGGCACTTAACAGACTTCGGGTCTACTTTGCTCTAGTGTTTGAATCTATTGAGATTGACTCGCACATAGGTTAACCACCCTCAGAAAGCACTTGTCCCAATGCAGCGGAGTATTAGTAGTATTAAGCTGCTCAAGCCTAGCCCACTAAGCAGGAAACCCAGAGCTGGGATCTGCACAGGGGCATCTGCCCTTGTAGAAGTACAGGTCAACTAAAAAACTAAGAATAAGTAAGAGTCTATCAAACGAAAACTTGTAAAATGTATTAAAATGTGTATCCTGAGCTATTTCAAAATGCTGTCTACCTGTAATAAGAAAAAGATTCTACAAGAAACATTTTGGATTGATTTGGTAGATTGTATACTGCGTCTACCAGGATTTAAAATAAAGTGTAATTAGTAATAACAAAACACGAGAAGAAAAAACGCAGCGTAAAATATGCAGCCGCACACTAAATGTAGATCGGACATCTAGTACAAGTTGACATATGTGGGGAGACTTGATTGTTGTAAACTATAAGGCATGTCTGACAGTTATCTCCTTTCTCTTTCCCTTGTTTGTGGACCTCCCCTGTCCTCCTCTAGAACAAGGATTTCAACCTTGTAAGTACATAGCAAACTGTTATATCACCTAATATAAACCATGATATCATTGTCATCCTCATGTCTGGTTTATCATCTGTGCGTGCGTGCGTGCCTATAGTCAGTCAGTCAGTCACACATCTCATTGCTTCAAATATATCATGTTTAAACTACTTCAGTATCATAATAATGTGTTCAGTGTTATGTTTATTGTTACGTCACTGTTTTAATAATCTTGCAGCATTCAATTGGTCATTGTTGCCATAATTAGTATTGAATTACTTATATTTAATATGTATCGTTCTTACATCATTCGCTGTTTTCGTATTTTTGCTTCATTCATTGTTGCAAATAACATTGTTTGAATTAGTTCAGTTTTATAGTTATCAATACATCACTAACTGGTTTATATTTCTTCATGTGTTTGAATTAGTTCAGTGTTTTAGTTATCAATACATCACTAACTGGTTTATATTTCTTCATGTGTTTGAATTAGTTCAGTTTTATAGTTATCAATACATCACTAACTACATATTTCTTCATATTTTTGCTGCATTAGTGGTTGTCATAAATATTGTTTATCTACTTGTTGTATCTGTTTGTTGTCACTACCTGTTTTCAAGATCTTGCTGCATTCACTGTGCTCATTGTTGTCATAATTATTGTTGACTTAAGTTTCTTATATTATTGTTACATTGCTAAATTTCATAAACTGCATTTGACTTGTCAAAATTGACCCCTGCACGCTTCTGGGAATTGATGTTGTTATTAGTGTAGTACATATTTAGCATACCTGTTTATTTCATGTTAAAATATAAATTTACTTACATAAGCAGTCCAGAGAATACACTAAACTGCTCATGGTACACAAATGGTTTAGAACCACTGCAGTAAAGGACATTGTGGTTGGGATGTTGTGTTTGTGGCATTGATGTATCAGTGCATGCAGACAAGAAAACTCTATTCTGGTGGTTGTTTGAAACTAAATCTTGGTAGTTGGAGCCGGTGTTGTCATGTGCAAGTCTGGACACAGTGCTAGCATTTGTCTCTCTAGAGAATAGTTAAATTCACAGGAATTGACAAAAGACTGCAGAATTTATTGAAGAATTCAGGGCCCAGTCTAAATAAACAATGATCGCTGAAGAAAAAGAATTCTCAGGGATAACTGTACTAGTGGATAATCCCAGCTGTACATAGGCAAACTTATGAAATGAGAATCTTAGTTCACCTGTGCTTGGCTTGGCTTCGTTCATTCTCAATCTCACTATACCAAACACTGAAAGGGCTTAAGTAGCAGAATGTAGAGAACGGAATGCGTTGTCATAGTTTACAGCTTGACTGCGATTTTTGCATTTTTCGGTCCAACACATTCGACTTCAGCAAGCATTTTTTGAGTACGGGGTTAGCATTCCCTCTTTGATCCCTTCTCCTTAGATAATCTGCCCTGCTGCAGCCTGTTATCCAGGATCACCGCGTGGAGGTGTAGAAGGGTCTTGGCAGCTTAGGTTTGCTGGCCCTGACACTAGCAGTCAGCTATGAGTCGCTGACCACTGCAGCTCATGCGCTGCTCAGCATCTTGATTCCACCTGTAATTGAAAAGTGGAAACTATTTAGAGAAACGAAGTATAGACTACTACCCCACAGCAAAAAGCCTGACAAAATAATCAGTCATGCTCTTTTTTGGTACCCACAGGGAAAGAAGATTTGAGATCCTAGAACACCTGCTGAAAATAAGGGGAAGAGAATACCACGCAAGTCGTTTGGGCAGAACGGCAGTAGACAAAATTAGTATTCATTGGAGAGTGACTGATCCAGCCTTATGTTAGTATAGAACTGAACTAAGCCAGGAAAAAAACAAAAAACACCAACAACAAAATCACTAGACATATTGGAATGGAACAAGGGAAAGGTAAAATAGAGGGATGAGAACATTGGAAGGGGAAGTCACTGCTTTCTCATGAGCAGAACTCAATAATATCACTATTCATACAAGTTGTTGTTTTGAAAGAAACAAGTGTGGTCAGAACTCACGTTTTCTGTCCAAATTAGGAATTTATGGATAATGACTGTCACAATTCTTCTCTTGGTATTGGAAGGGAAAAGTTTGACCAGAATTCAAGCTTTCTGTCCAAATTAGAAATTGGTGGATAGTGACTGTTGCATCTCTTTTCCTATGGAATCTGAAGGGAAAAGTGAATGTTGTAAGGCAAGTCAGTTATTTTTGGAAATGGTACAGTTAGACTTAGTGGGACTAGTAAGCAAGGCTGCCACGATGTTGGTCGAGTTAGTCACTGATTGAATGTCACTTGTTTCTGTAACAGGGAGAGCTCGAGAACCAGTTGCTGCAGGCCAATCCCATTCTGGAAGCTTTTGGTAATGCCAAGACCATCAAGAATGACAACTCTTCTCGATTTGTGAGTACCTGGGCCTGTTGCTATTATTACCATAGTACATCAAACTTCTGTTGATCAGCATCTCCATACTGTACATTTTTATGTGTGCTTCAGTAACTGAATGCCGGAGTGGTAGAACATTAACCAGCTAGTCTCTCAATGCAAAGGGACAGTTCGACATTAGGATTTGGTCTGAACACACTTAAGTCTACCCAGCTGTAAGTGGGTATTTGACGATAGTTAAAGAAATCACTTCAGCAAGGAAGGGAACTGGATGACCTCAGAATTAATCTGCTAACTTGGTACTTTATTCCTGATTTCAGTGTGTGCTATAGGGCTACCTTTTTTAAGGGCATAGAGTAATCATCATAGCTGCTCTCCTTCCAGGAAGCCTGGGTCAAACAAGTCATTGGTGTGCTAATTGTGGAGATGGTTTCTGTAACACTTTAGTTGTTTATATGGCCAGCATTCTGCCGGTGTAGTAACTTACGACATAAAAAGTCGGGTGCGATTGCCTTGTTCTTTCCTCCCCAGTTTGGGGCCTCTGAATCAACACAATATTAGCATGTTTTCCTGAAAGAGGGGCTGTTCATTTGGGCTGAGACTTATTTAATCTATTTCTATAGTTCTCATCAAGTTTCTTCTGAAACATTTCACTTGTCCATTATTTGTTTTAAGTGATTATTGTGGACTTGCAGAGACACAGTGTTTATCTTCTTATTCTCAAATTACCATTGCTTTTTTTGGTAGATGGATGTATTTTAATCAGTATACTTTTTAATGTTCAAAATATTTTAGTTGTATGAAAATTCTATGTGAAGTTAAAAGAAACACATTTATCAATACCTTATAAGAATAATAATAAGCAAAACCAACAGTACTAATTGTCTATATCACATTTTTCCATGCCTTGAGTTCTTTTCCTTCATCCTGAAAAGAGCATTTTGTTATGCTGTGTCACAGTTTACAGCAAGGCTGCGATATCTGCACTTTTCAACCAAATAGATTTGGTTTCAGAATGGCACATTTTTGGGAATTGGTTAACCTTCCATCTTTGATCTCTATTCTCTTAGCTAGTCTGCACAGATGGAGCCTGTTTCCAGGTCAGCGAATTGGAGGTGGAATAGGATATTGAACAGCTCTGGTTCCGCGACACAAGCAGCTTGTTTCTAATACAAGCATTTAGTTTTCTCTGTAGCAGGCAGTCAGCTGTGAGTCGATGACTGCTGTCATCTAGTTCACTGTGTTCTCTATGTTTTATGGAGGTGCTTGCATTCTCCCTGGAAATTTTTCTTCTCATTCTTTATGGTGTTCCTCCTAAAAGGATGTGATCTTTTGGACGGACACATCCGATTTCAGCACAGCAATGTTTAGGTCAAAGTATGTCTTCCCTATGTGAACCCAATTCCTTTAGTATGGCCACCACTTGGAGGTGGACTAGGGTCTTGGTCAGCTGTGGTTCGCTTACCCTGATGCAAGCAGTCAACTACAAGTCACTGGCTGCTGTCAGCTCATTTGCTGCTGTATTTTCGACCCCATTCCAGGAAATAAACCTTTTCAACTTCAATGTAAAAGCAGGTCTATTGCATGGCCGAGAAACATAGAATATAACCAAGAGTATTGCATCCAAACTGCAAACCTTCGACAACCAAGTTTGTCACGCACCATATCAGATGGCTCGATGTTATATAAAAAAAATGCAGACTTGTGGTAAATAGTGCAACAGCATTGGATACTAGTATTAGTAGACTCTTTTAGTCATGACTAACTATAGGACGATAAGACCTTGGAGTGGTAAACTTCTTCTTCTTCATCGTACACAGTCAGACATTAACCTTTATTTTTTCAAAAAAAGTAGCGGTCATCCTGAGGCTGTCGACACTGCCATAGAGCTTGTCTAGTGTTGCCAATGGTGACGGCCACATCTGCTTTCTCTGGTCCTCGTATGTTGGGCAATTTTGCAGCATATGTTCATCGGTCATTTTCACCTATCTTCAATTTATTGAATAGGTGGTACCTCAGTCTTATTGTGGCCAGTGCGAAGTCTGAAGACCATGACCTGCTCTCGTCTGTTCAACTGGTAATAGGCATCGTTTTTTTGTGTAGGAGTGGTAAACAAAACTATCTACTTAACTTTTATGTTTTCATTCTCCTTGCGTTGTCGTTTCATTTCTCTGTGTTGTAAGAGCTTCTCTTCAGTAAGCTTGAGGTAGCCCTCAGAACACATCTTGACTTGGATCGGCCTGCAGCTTCGTCTTCCCAGGATTACTCATGTCCAGAGCCTTCATATCACGCTTACACACATCTTTGAACTCGCCTGTGGTTGGCCAACTGATCTCTTGCCATCTGCCAACTGTCCATAGATGATAGCAATGAATACGGCTGGAGATTAAAGAGAGATGTGGAAATGGATAGGGCACATCCCTCTTGGAATCAACTTAATTTGACCAGACATGAACTTGCTTGGATCTTACAAGAGACAAGAATAGTGAAGATTGTTTTAAACAATGGGTGGACTTTTAAATAAGCCTGAGCTGAAATAACTTCAAGTTATGTGGTTGTGAATGGTTAAATCTTCAAGTTATGTGGTTGTGAAGGGTTAAATCTTCAAGTTATGTGGTTGTGAACGGTTAAATAAGAAAATCATTGAATCTGTAGTATGTGAGGCTTGTTTCTGTAATTTGAATTATCTGGTAATAGTTGAAATAAGTAATTGAGGTTTTCTTTACAGGGAAAATTCATCCGCATCAACTTTGACTCATCTGGATACATATCTGGAGCAAACATTGAGACATGTATCTTTCAACATGAATTTGTGACATGTTCATGAATGTTGTGTGAAATGTTCAAGTACAGAGTGACTGATTATGCAAATGTTAATATATGGCCATATTTACTTTTCTTCTACTAGAGGAGTATCAGGAGATGCCTTAAGTGTGGAAAGATCAGAATGAAGGATAGGGAGATTGTGGAATTAGATATCATAGACGGATGAGTGAGGACAAGTTTAACATGGTTAGAGAAAGGTTGATGAGAAGGAGTAAGGTTGTCAGTACATGATAGAGTGAGAACCCTGCAGGAGGTAGGTGAGAATGGTCTGACTGAGAACCCTGCAGGAGGTAGGTGAGAATGGTCTGACGGAAGTTGGGCATATCTTGGACGTTTTGTAGAAAACTATCGTAGTTTTAACTGAGGCATAGTGTGTGTGTGTATGTGTGTGTGTGTGGGTGGGTGGGTGGGTGGGTGGTGGTGGTGGGGGGGGGGGGGAGGAGGAGGAGAGAAGAGAGGAAGGGAGAGTGAAAGTGTAGAGAAGATTGTTATGAGTATTAGTGGGTTTATAGTAAACAGAATAGATTGAGACAGTGTCAAGAAAATTGGCTGATGTCATCTGAAATGGAAGTTGTTAACATATGCGATGAAAATGGAGAGGCCGGCTTCAGACATGTCAGTAATACTGATACCAGCACTAGAGTTGGAAATAGTCCTGATATTGCTATGAAGTAGGTACTCAAAGTGGCCCATGAATATACATGCGCAACTAGGGCCAATTTTGGTGCCCGTAGTCACACCACTAATCTGGCAGAAGATTTGGTCTGTGAGGTGAGTGTTCATACAGCTTCTAATCAGAAAGTCTTGCGGACTCTGTCCTGTCTGTAGGTGACTGCCCTGTCTGTAGGTGACTGGTGAAAGATAAGAAAATATATAGAAGAATGTTTGCAGTCCTGGTATGGTGTTATTTTATGCTTAACCCTTCAAAGATCTGCTTGAAAAATCTAGAGCTGTGCGACAAGCAGATTCTGAAAGGGGCTTCCATATTTTCCACCAATTCTTACACGGTGCCAGCCCCAAACAAAGACGTAAGTACTTCCTTCATTCATTTTTTTGTATTTTTTGTTCGCCTTATTTCTCTAATCCCCAAGGCGGTGTGCGTTGCACTGTGGTTTTTTATTTTGCGCCTGTCGGCCCAATGCATCCGACTTCAGCATGCATTTTATGTAAGGGTCTGCTTCCTCCTGCATTTTCTAAGGGTTTGCTTCCCCGGGGTAACGGCCGGTGCTGTGATGGGGATCGAACCCATCACCTTCGGATTGTGAGCCGTGCCACTTATCCACTAGGTCACGCCGTCCCCTCTTCATTCAGTTTAAAAGAGAATGGAATGTGCAGAACATTAGAGAGAGAAAGTGCATTGCATGATATTCCTGGAAGCAGTTTTCCCCAGAACAAGCACTTGAAACAGTTTTTCATGAAAAACTTGAAGCATTTTTCTTAGAACAAGCTTATTAAATGTGGAAATTATTTGAACACAACCTAAGTGAAAGTCTGAACTACCAGGTGTTTGATAAGCATTCAGCAATGTATAGAATTCATCCATGTTTGTGTCTGTTTTCTATGGAGATTCTTGTGTGGATGATTCTGTGACTCATTGCTGCTGCTCTTCTTCCTCTTCTTCGGCATTCACACTGAAAAGCATAGTCATCATCATCAGTTGCCCGGCCGGTTGGCGATCATGGACCACTAACTGCTTCTATCACGGGTGCCGTCTACCAATTCTGTTGTTGATTGTTGCCTGTGCTATTCTCTCTCTCTGCCTTCCTGTGTCTCTCTTTCCTGCTTTCTTTTCTGTTGTCACGTGCTTCAAGCCGCCTGTTCTCATAACATGTCAGAAAAAGGATGACTCCAATGTTCAGATCTTTGCAATAAGATGTCTTTGTGCCTCTTCGAGTACTGTATCATTAGTCTTCCTTGCAGTCCACAGGAAGCACAGTATCTGCGCCTTTTGGCCAGACACATCCAGTTTCATCTGGCTGTTTTAAATACCTGGTTTGTCTTCCCAGTGTGATCTCTATGATATTAGCGAAAAGAATGACGGGAAGAAAAGAAAGGAGGAAGAAAGGGGAACGAACATAACTGATATAATACAGAATATTTGGTATAAATTAGATGATTGTTTCCACAGAGGAGTTTCTACTTGAGGATTGGGGCAAGTACGCATACCTGACACATGGCAAAATTCTGGTTCCTGGAGTAGATGATTCTGTGGAGTTCAAAAACCTGACAGAGTCCATGGAAATCATGGGCATTAAACATGACGACCAGTCAGGTAGGTAAAAGCTTGTCTTGTCAGTTGCTTAGAATCCTATACTCTACTAAGAATAAATTTACGTTATGAAAAATAATAGAGTAGAATCTGTGCTAAATGATGAGCCAAACTAGGTCTACCACATTGTGCATAAGAGGATAGATCAATGACAGCAGTCTTTGTTCTACAAGAATTTTTGATTGAAAAGTTTGGTAGTAGTCCATAAAAATGTCTGCATTGAATGATGGAGGTGGATAGACTAATTGATAGTACGTTTAAATTAAAAAAATGAATGTATCATAGGAAGAAGTAGTCTGTAGTCAAGATGGGGATCAAGATGCTGAGCAGGGATCAAGATGCTGAGCAGGGATCAAGATGCTGAGCAGGGATCAAGATGCTGAGCAGGGATCAAGATGCTGAGCAGGGATCAAGATGCTGAGCAGGGATCAAGATGCTGAGCAGGGATCAAGATGCTGAGCAGGGATCAAGATGCTGAGCAGGGATCAAGATGCTGAGCAGGGATCAAGATGCTGAGCAGGGATCAAGATGCTGAGCAGGGATCAAGATGCTGAGCAGGGATCAAGATGCTGAGCAGGGATCAAGATGCTGAGCAGGGATCAAGATGCTGAGCAGGGATCAAGATGCTGAGCAGGGATCAAGATGCTGAGCAGGGATCAAGATGCTGAGCAGGGATCAAGATGCTGAGCAGGGATCAAGATGCTGAGCAGGGAGGGATCAAGATGCTGAGCAGGGATCAAGATGCTGAGCAGGGATCAAGATGCTGAGCAGGGAGGGATCAAGATGCTGAGCAGGGAGGCATCAAGATGCTGAGCAGGGATCACGATGCTGAGCAGTGCATGAGCTACAGCAGTCTGTAGCTGACTGTTAGCGTCAGGGCCAGCTCAAAAATGGATGTATCGGACCAAAAGGTGCAATAATTGCAGTCAAGCTTTAAATTATGACACAACACATTCTGTTCTATATATAATCAATCGCCTACTATTTGCAAAGTCCTTTTCAGGGCTTGGTAGTTGGAGTTTGAGAACAAATGACGAAAAAGAAGATGATAAAAACAGACAAGAACTGACTAGCAAGTAGTTATTCAGCCACTTGATAGGGATGCAGAAAGGGGTACATAAGGAAAGGCTAGATATGAAGAAATGCTGGTGAAGATGACACTCGTGTAAACTGGTTTGTGTGTTGTGTGAAATTAGGATGAGGCTTGTCTGTTAGAATGGATGGCAAGCTAATTGGTGGGCAGATTGGAGCTGATGTAAATTAGGATGAGGCTTGTCTGTTAGAATGGATGGCAAGCTAATTGGTGGGCAGATTGGAGCTGATGTAAATTAGGATGAGGCTTGTCTGTTAGAATGGATGGCAAGCTAATTGGTGGGCAGATTGGAGCTGATGTAAATTAGGATGAGGCTTGTCTGTTAGAATGGATGGCAAGCTAATTGGTGGGCAGATTGGAGCTGATGTAAATTAGGATGAGGCTTGTCTGTTAGAATAGATGGCAAGCTAATTGGTGGGCAGATTGGAGCTGATGTAAATTAGGATGAGGCTTGTCTGTTAGAATGGATGGCAAGCTAATTGGTGGGTAGATTGGAGCTGATGTAAATTAGGATGAGGCTTGTCTGTTAGAATGAATGGCAAGCTAATTGGGGGGCAGATTGGAGCTGATGTAAATTAGGATGAGGCTTGTCTGTTAGAATGGATGGCAAGCTAATTGGTGGGTAGATTGGAGCTGATGTAAATTAGGATGAGGCTTGTCTGTTAGAATGGATAGCAAGCTAATTGGTGGGCAGATTGGAGCTGATGTAAATTAGGATGAGGCTTGTCTGTTAGAATGGATGGCAAGCTAATTGGGGGGCAGATTGGAGCCGATGTAAATTAGGATGAGGCTTGTCTGTTAGAATGGATAGCAAGCTAATTGGTGGGCAGATTGGAGCTGATGTAAATTAGGATGAGGCTTGTCTGTTAGAATGGATGGCAAGCCAATTGTAGAATGAAATTTGGACAGTTGCAACAGTTTTGAGGTGACTGTCTGAGGCCCCATTAATAAGGGCAGTCAAAGTGCTAGACTAGCAGTCCTCATTTTGGAAGGTCCATCTTGACTGGCTCTGACTGGAGCGATATATGAGGTGGGCTTCAAATGAAAACCTTAAAAGTGGGATAGAAATGAGAAAAACCATGCATTTGTATTGTAACTTGTTAATGTGGTTGCTAAGAATGTCAAGAGTGTCCTGCATATGTAATCACGGTGCAGACGAACAACAGGATGTCATAATTGCAGTTAAAAGATGGTCACTCCACTATTGACATGCACCAAAGAGGAGAAGCATAAGGTTATCTGTGTTTTGAGCAGCGAAGAGGTGAAACCTATAGAAATTTACTGGCAAATGATGCTCCAGTATAGTGATGCATGTCTTTCGCTCCAACAAGTGTACGGATGGAGTAGAAAGTTCCAAAAAATTCTGTACTGAAATCTTATGTGTCGATCTGAAAGGCGCAGATATCGCAGTCCAGCTGTAAACTTCGACATAACGTCACAAACCTCCTTTTCAGGACGAACATCGAAGAAGAGTAAGAAGAAAGTATTTGCTGAGTGAAACAAAATGAAGTAGTTTCATGTCATTAACTTCTAGTGACACTTATTATCTTTAGCGGTCCTACGCACAGTCTCAGCTGTTCTCCTGTTGGGCAACATGCAGTTCAAACAGGAGAGGAACTCTGACCAAGCTGTACTACCAGATGATACAGGTGAGTTGTCTATTGCTTTATAGTTGTAGTCCTTCTGTTGTGGAATCAATACAGCTTGATGATCAGCGTGCAGGTGTTAACCTTCTCATTACCAGATTTCATAATGTCTATTTCCTGTATCAGCATAATTTTTCAGCATGTCATGTCCCGACATGGTTTTTGAATTTGAGAACCTCTAATTATTTTTTAAAAAATGTGGTTGTTGCATGTGTCTTGAGACATATATTAATAAAGAACTTGTTGGTGTTATTGTTGTAATTGTGTGTGTGTTAGTTTCTGAGATACAAGAAGATGAAGATGAGGATAGTGGTGAAAAATAGCACAAACTCACCTGGTAAAGAAAAAAAATAATTAATTCACAGAACTACTACTAAAAATACTATCAACGTTTACCTTAATGGCTACGTCGGTCACTTTGACTATAAATGTACTTACTTATTGTATCTACATAAACAAACTAAGTAGATCTACATGAGAAAAATCTGTTTCAGAAACTTGACTCCCCCATTCTCAATAATGGGTGAATCTTCAAATTCAAGCGACAAAACAGAAGAAATCCTTTCCAAAATCTAAAACAAATTTCACAATCGCCATTTTCTTTTTCTAACTGTACATGACGGAAGCTGGAACTCTCTACAATAAAAAAAAAAGCAGTGTGTTCAGCCGTATCTATCGCATTAACCCAGTAGTTTAAATATGATAAAGACTAGAGATGGTGGCGTGCGTCGCCAGTGGAATGGAGCCAAATCATCGTAATCTCATACCGTTGGGCCGGAAAAGGTTAAGTAGACCAGTAGATGAAATATATCATAGAATTTGATGTGAATCCTTTCCTCACTACAATAGGAGCATGAGGCCACAACTGCAAGTAGTTTCCGTGATAGAAAAGAATAAATCATAGAATTTGATATGAATCCTTTTCTCACTACAATCGGAGCATGAGGCAGCAACTGCAGGTAGCCTCCTTGAAGGTAGTCCGAGACAAAGTATTGATGTGCTCTCATATAGGTGGTTTCTCTAGCTCTTGATTTTTCATGATGTTCCTTTACCAGATGCGCTGCTCATTTGTTTGGTAATAATTACAGAACCCCTACATACACATGATTATATATCCTTTCTTTTTTTAAAATAAACTTTTATAAAAAACTTTATAAGGAAAACGTAATACATTTTTTTTCTTAGCTAGTTTAAACAAAAAAGTAACTAAACATTTTTCTCAAGTTTATTAAAAATGCACACAAAACTGAAATCAAACTGGCTTGTTCCAAATACCTAAAACCCAATACCTGTAAACACACAACAATGACATAAATAATCAATACCCTATATAACACATATAAACAGAACAAAAACTGATAACTACTGCTACAATAACTTAACCATTTATTGACCTGGTTGAAAAGGCATTAGATAAATCAATGTAAAATGTCTTATGAACAAATAAATCAAGGAAATTATATTTTTGAAACCAGTTTAGATAATACAATTTACTTTTCTAATATGAAACCTGTGCTTGTCTTTTGGTGCACAAGTACTTAATTTGTGGTCGATGATACTTCGAAATGATATGACAGGCGTAAGACATTTTTATAATTTCCAAGAATATGTCGTACATGTATAGTAAAATTACAGATACATAAAAATGTACAAAAGTACATTTACACGTGGTTAGTTTATTCATCACTATTTTTCTCTGAACCCCTAGTGATTTCTCATGGAACCCTAGGGTTCCGGGAAACACCAGTTGTTAAACGCTGGTTTAAAGAGTTAGTTCATTTATGTTTGTATTGTTTTTGTTCATTAGGGCTGCAACCACTGACGAAGAGTACTTCTTATCTTTCTGTGCCTTCATCTGTTATGACTCAGTAGTTACTAGACAATTTTCCTGCTCCGAATGACAGCTCAAAGCACTAGTTAATAAGTTAGAAACTTCCAAATACTAAGCAAAAATACTTATCCACAGTTGCCCAGAAGGTGTGCCACTTGTTAGGAGTCCCTGTCACAGCATTGACTCAAGCGTTCCTTAAGCCAAAGATCAAGGTCGGCAGAGACTCTGTTACCAAGGCTCAGACTAAAGCTCAGGTAAGTGTGTAGGGAGTGGTACGTGATGTTGTATCTGTTTATTGGTTTCATTCAGGGATTCTTAACCTAAAAGTGTGCCTTATCAAGATACAGGGGAAATTTGAAATGACTTCAAAGATGTGTATTGCAATTAAATAGAGGCAGGTAAATCAATATTTAAAATATTTGGGCATAGCTGAGAAAGTGAATAAACACAGCAAAAATAGCCTTAAAAAAAAAAACTTGCTCAAAAGATCAAGATAGTAAAAAGTTTCTTTTCTTATGTTAGAAATAAACAAAGAATGAAAGACAAAGTAGGCCCTCTCATAGAATGCACAGGGAAAATAATAAGTGAGAATATGGAGGCAGCTAATTTACTCAATCAGTAATTTGGCACAATCTACACAAAAGAGGTTACTAAAATTATAGTTAAAGGGGATCCAGTGGATGTTATTTATCTAGATGTTGCAAAGGCCTTTGATAGAGTACCTCATCAAAGATTATTTAGAAAGTTAAAATCACATGGAATAGGTGGAGAAAGTTGCCAAATGGATTGAAAATTGATTAACAGGAAGAAGGCAGAGGGTGGGCATAAATGAGTACTCTGAGTGGTGTGAAGTAAAACGCACTGCTGGCGCACGTCAGCCATGCATTCAGCCTTCACCTTTTATTCATGAATAATTAAGCACGGAGACCGTACAACTAGCCATTGTTTTACTGCTGAATACACCATGCTCATCTACACATGTTTTTGCCAGTTGAAAAATTATACGTCCCATTACAAATGAATTTGGAACGGTTTATCTTGTTACACGGATTGGGGCCAGCCAATTATTTGGGAAGGGGGAACTAGGTTATTGTAAAAGATTTTGTAAGGTAGATCTGTTTATTTTGTTTATTTAGATGTAATATATACATTTGAATTGGATACTAACAGTTATGTCGATATTATAAACACACTATTGATATGTTGTTGTGGTTTCCATGAATTTCTATCAGAGCGACTAGGCCTAGCGGTCGAGTCGAAATAAAAATTTAAACTTCTTGTATATCAGAAACAAACAAACACAACAAAAGCAATAACACAAAGTTCTTTATCAAATTGTTTCTCTAGACACAACAAAATCATATTTAATGATCAAAAACAGAAAGGTTACAGGTTCTCAAAGTGAACAACTATTGTAAAATATGAAATTTTGAAATTTAAAAAAAAAAAGGAAGGGGAATGGTAAAGGTTAAGGAGTACATCTTAACACTTCATCCCAGATGGCAGTGTTGGGTTTATCTGTCTGTATTCTGTTTTACTCAGATGCTGTCAAGGTGAATGAGAACTAAGACAAATACAATTTCAATACTTGGACAGCCACATAACATCTAATGGGAGATGCACTTAGGAAATAAAGAACAGAATAATAGCCTAGGCAAAATCAGTCTTCCAGAGTAGAGAGGAATCTTGTATAACAAAACTATCACTGGAATTAAAGAGGAGGGTTCTTGGATGCTATATGGAATCACTACTGACATAGGAGAGCGAGTCAGGACAATCAGCAGGCAAGCACATGAATCATTGGAGGCAATAGAAATGTGGTCCTGTTTTAAACTGTTTGGTTGAAGCACCTTCATCTATGTTTTATTTAGGCACACTAAACTTCTTCTTCTTCTTCATCGTACGCAGTCAGACAGTAACCATTATTTTTTTGAAAAAGGCAGCGGTCATCCTGAGGCTGTCGACACTGCCATAGTGTTGCCACTGGTGATGCCCACATCTGCTCTCTCTGATCCTCGTATGTCGGGCAGTCTTGCAGCAAATGCTCAGCGGTCATTTTCCCAGTACCACACGGGCATTCGTCAGTGCCACCTATCTTCATTTTGTTGAATAGGTGGTACCTCAGTCTATTGTGGCCAGTGCGAAGTCTGAAGACCACGACCTGCTCTCTTCTGTTCAACTGGTAATAGGCATCGTTTTTGGTGTAGCCAGTATGTTCGGTTTCCCATTTGGTCATGTATCTAGCTCTAATAAGCCGTTTTGACTCCTCGTATGTCATACTAGTATCTGGTTGTGGTAGTTTTGCACCTTCTTTAGGCACACTAAACAATTTGATCATATACATTTCCAGCTGCAACCTACAGTTTTCATGCTGGCTTCTACATACAAAATTTATTGGAGAATGTTGTAGGTCGACCCCTAACATAGCCTGACATACTTGGCGAATGTTCTCTACTGTTTGGTGTCCAACATTAAAATGCCCATGCACATTTGATTCAGTGAAGATGTATATTAATTCACGTTTAAACACTGCGCTAATGCAGCAATTACTCTAGAGCAGTGGTTCCCAAACTATGTGTGCTGTGGGTGGTGTGCCATGAAATATTCCAATAATTTTACTGAAATGACACTAGGGAACACTGCAGGAAGAAGCTCTTTTCTCACATCATGTTCGGCTGATATCTGTCTGGTTATTTCCAACAGTTCCTCATTAGTGATCTTATAACATTTCAATCTCTCTGTACTGTGCAGACATCCATTTATGAAAGTCTGTACATTTTTCAATGTTAAAGTAAAGTAAAGTAACCCATAGCATTACTGCCGCAGGGGTGTGAGGTGTTAGCGATCTCACATTTCAAAGGCTCGGCTATATGAGGGCGGTAGCCATCTCCTCTCCCTCGCCGCTTTTACTTCCCGGCCTGGGACCGGTACTGATTTAAGGCTGGGTCGACCCGGAGCCGTTGCGGTCTGAAAAAACATTTCCGCCCTAACTGGGGAATAAACCCAGGGCCACTCGGATGCGAAGACAGTGTGCTAAGCGGCTCCCCTTTCAATGTTAAGTAGGCTTATTTTCTAACTTTCGGTGCTGTGGACAAATTCTCATAAAATAGGAGTACCGTGGAGCAAAACCGTTTGGAAACCACTGCTCTAGAGTTTTACAGATGCAGAGAAAACAAACAACCCTTTTTATAATTTTAGTGCTTCAAGTACTGGTTTTAGTTTCTAGTTAGCAATGCTCCAGTCTTAAAGGTCAAGCTAATCCCTTAGCAAATACTGCTGTCTGGGATGATATGTTTTGTATGAGACCACAGCTTGTTTATGAGATGAAGTAGCCAGTTCTCTTCCTTGCTGCCATTTCTTTCCTTGCTGCCATTTCTGTCCTCATTAAGTCAAGTACCCATTTTAGCCTTTACATTTTTATGTCATAAAATATGACAATTAATTTTGTTATTCAACAGGTGGAGTTTGCTGTTGAAGCCATTTCTAAAGCTCTGTACGAGCGTATGTTCAAATGGATTGTCATGCGCATCAACAAGTCTCTGGACCGCACCAAGAGACAAGGCGCAAGCTTCATTGGCATCCTGGATATTGCCGGCTTTGAGATCTTTAAGGTAGTACAACTCCAGATGTTGTCATGTTTGTACTCTGTTTTCAGTGTTACATGCACATTAGTTTTAACGTGAGTCATTAATATGATTTTGCTATTTAAAAAAAAGTACAGTATTGGCTTTGTGATCTGGTTTTATCAACTTTTTGCTTGTGGGATAGTCAAATATCAGGTGAATGGATACAAGAATGATATAAAATCGTTCATACAGATTAAGTAAATCCAATTAAATAAAATGCCAATAACAATTTTTTCATACAGATCAGGTAAATGCAAGAATAATATAAAATACAAATAATAAATCATTAATACAGATCAAGTAAATGCAACAATTAAATAAAATACAAATAAAAAATAGCAAGCATGCATTATTTTGTTCGTGGGTGTGTTAGGTATGAAATAAGCACTCTTTTGATTCCTGTTTCTTTTGAGCTAGTGTTTGGTGGTACACCTCACTTGTGGTGAGTGTGAAGTAAATTAATGAGCACTATTCTACTTGTTAATTTCTCATTGAGACAACCTATAAGGTAATCAGCAGATGTAACTCTTGTTAGATTGTGAGTTGGAATATGCTGTGCTTAGAGTCTATATATGGGTAACCATGACCCAGCAGGCCAGATGTGGACCACATGTTATGTGCAAACAAATTATTGGCAATTTGGTATACTTTTGTTACATATATTAAATCGCCATGTCCTTGGCCATTTGTTGCAGCTCTGTCCACGTCATCTCTGTTTCATTTATTTGTCTCAAATTCTCTTTTCCTGCTTTGGGATTTCAGAACAGAGACTGTTTTGTAATGCTGTCAGCTGATTTTCTTAATGTGTGTCCTTTACAATTGCAAAGTCCAGATCATGAAGTTATTTTGTCCAAATTCCAATTTTGTTGGTTGTATATCTTCAATTGAAACATTATACCAAGATCAACAAGCCGCTGTCCAAGTATCTGGGCAAACATCAGATTGGTTTGCAGTACAAAAGGGAGTAGGACAGGGATTAATCCGCTCACCTTATCTGTACAACATATATACGGAATGTATAATGAGAAATGTTCGAGAAGATAACATTGAAAGTTTTGACCCATTTGCGATTGGCGGATACGAGATTCCAGAGTTACGATACGCAGACGACCGAGTGATACTATCAAGAAGTGCAGAAGAGCTAGAGCAGCTAATTTCAGCCGTAAATGGACATAGTAAAGATCAAAACCTATTTTTAAACATAAATAAAACAAAGATAATGATCACCGACAAAACACAATGTCAGCATAAATTTACAATTGTTGGTGAGGAAATAGATCAAGTCACAAATTTTGAATATCTGGGCTTCAGAATTGACAAAAATGGCGACTGCTTGAAAGAAATCAGAAGAAGACTAGCCATGGCAATGCAGAGACTGAACAGCCTGAAGAAATTATGGCAGAGCACCAACAAAATTACAAATTTTGTTTGAGGTCCCTGATCTACAGACCCTTTAGGGTTAATGTACCACATGTTAAGAACCTCTGCTGTAATATTTAATAAAGAACCAAGGTAACAGTGAGAAAGCATCTTCAGTCAAACTGAATGCTAAATGCCAGTACTTGCAGAAACAAGTATAGGTGAGTTCTATTTTGGCATAAATACACAATACAACCTGCATTATCAATATCCTTTTTTGTAAAGGGCAGAGGTCAACGCATACGAGATTCTTAACAAATTTAAACGATTAAGATGGAAATGGTTGAAAATGTCACTATGAGATTATGATGGAAATGGTTGCAACGGTCACTTATGTGCCATAATGATTTAGCTACGAGGATCTAACTTTTTTAACGATTGTGTCGTGTCGTATTAATAAGGTTCTTTGTGTGGCTGTGTGTGAATGTGGTTAATCACTAAGTAAAGGCAATGAGAGAGAAAGCAACATGCAAGCTGAAGACGGGGTTGCAAATGGTGAAATAAAAATGATTAAAATATACTTCAAAAACAAATAGCACAAATAATGTCCAGAATCTGATGTAGCTGAAGCTTACCACTCCTTGCCAAGAAGTCAAGAGACATTCAGACTACGAACAGGGATCAAGATGCTGAGCAGCGCATGAGCTGCAGTGGTCAGCGACCCATAGCTGACTGCTAGCGTCAGGGCCAGCGAACCAGAGCTGCCAAGACCCTTCTACGCCTCCATGCAGTGATCCTGGATAACAGACTGCAACAGAGCAGACTGGCTAAGGAGAAGGGATCGAAAAGGGAATGCTAACCCGGTACTAAAAAAATGCTTGCTGAGGTCGGATGTGTTGGACCGAAAGGTGCAAATATCGCAGTCAAGCTGTACACTACGACACAACGCATTCTGTTCTCTGGACTACATTCTGCTACTTAAACCCTTTCAGTGTTTGGTAGGGGGAGATTGAGAATGAACGCAGAAGAAGAAGAAGAAGAAGAAGAAGAAGAAGAAGAAGAAGACTACGGACAGTCACTGCGGACTGAATAATCATGTTACAAATTTTAAAATGGTTACACAGACATATGCACATATGGGGGAGAGCAAACAAGCAATGGAACATGTTCTCCAGGTCTGTCGGCTCTATGAGAGGAGTGGAGTGACAACTTGGCACTCCCTAACCCAATGAAGGAATAAACTGTATGATGACGAGAGAAGCCTGAAGGAAGTTTATGAGGAAATAGAATATTTATGAGGGAACAACGAAGCCGAAGGATTTTAATAAGTCCTCACAAGATTCAGATGCTGTCCTCTTGTTGCAGCGTAGGTCATCTGTTGTTTTTTTTGGTGCTTAACTTAAATAGAAACAATTAAAGGTTAATTTTGCATAAGTTAAGCACCAAAAAAAACAATCAACAGATGACCTACGCTACAACAAGAGGACAGCATCAGGATCGTGTGAGACTTACGCCATTAATTAAACAAATAATAATAGCTACTATTTATGTCAGTAGAACTATTTACTTTTATCTCAGGCCTGTGTACAGTTCTTATAATATTGTGCCTTGTCATTTTTTGAAAGCCTAGGGAAGGTACCAAAAGATGGAAGGCGGTGAGGAAATGTAATTGAGAATTTTTAAATTTCAAGTTTGTCAGTTGTTCAGATTGAGCTTTTTTGCACATTGAAAAGACATTTTGAATTTTTATATTAATTTGAATGAATGTTTCTCATTTGACAGACGTTAATTTTTTTTGGAATTTTGTTTTGACCAAGTCATTCAAGTTAGGTTGAGCTTTAAACATTGATAATTTGACACTGAATCTGTTTTGGCCGATTTGTTTAGTTCTTCGGACAACTTGTAGCAAACATATTGATATTTGCTTGATTGTTCAACTCAAAGGATAATACACTGTTATGCACTATAATATTCTGAATATGCAGAACCTTGTATTTTCAGATGGAGTCAACCAGGACCTTTGTAAAAGTATGACTAAATCAGTAGATCATGGCTTTGGTTTAATACCATTCCCCAAAAGAAATACATAATTGAGATACACCCACAGAATAGTAATGAGAGACATGTGTGAATCTGTGGCAATACTAACTTAAGTAACCACCTCCTACAATAGAGTGATCAAAACAGCACTTATTAGTCACAGCAAATCTACTGTTACAAAAGACTTGTACACGACATCAGCTGTTTCTGCGATGGTGTTTATTATAGAATGGGGTATCATTGCCCCTCCCTAACAGTAAGGATGGTAACCACTTAAGCCAGTTGGATGGGCTATTCACATGACGAGTATTTTTAGGCTGATGAATAAAGCAGTGTGCAGCTGCACACATGGTCTGCATTTATGTTTGAAACACTTGTTCTTAATTCAGATAGGGAAGCCTCGACCAAGATGCTGAGCAGCGCATGAGCTGCACTGGTAAGCGACCCATAGCTGACTATTAGCGTCAGGGTCAGCGAACCATAGCTGCCAAGACCCTTCTACACCTCCACGCGGTGATTCTGGATAACAGGCTGCAGTTGGGCAGACTGGCTAAGGAGAAGGGGTCGAAGAGGAAATGCTAACCCGGTACTAAAAAAGATGCTTGCTGAAGTCGGATGTGTTGGACTGAAAGGTGCAAATATCGCAGTCAAGCTATAAACTATGACACAACGCATTCCGTTCTCTGGACTACATTCTGCTACTTAAGCCCTTTCAGGGTTTGGTAGCTGGAGATTGAGAACGAACGAAGAAGAAGAAGATAGGGAAGCCAGAATTGAAGAATATAAACTCATTTCTAAAGGTATTTGGATTCCTGCTGGTCAAGGAAGCCCTCTAAATAAATTTGTTGTAATTTATAATAATTTATAACAACATATTCATGGATCAGAAAATTTTTAGGAAATTCACTTTAAAATAAAAGTACGGCAAGTACTAGCATGCAAGTCTTAGATGCTGTGAAAATAGCTAAGGGGTAGGTACGTTTACCCAGATTTCAATAACATGATGCAAGAATATATTTTTTTCTTGATCGCCAGATGTCACACAAACTATTTCTAGCTGAATCCCTCAAGGTTTTTCTGGACAGACACATCTTAATATAATAAGTACATTATATGGATGGGGGAAGAGACACACAAACCACCACCACCACAAAAAACGAGAAAAAAAAAAACTAACAAGGTGGCATGATGTATTGATGATGCACCTTTGCATTACAACTGAAGCATAGGACCACCACTACAGCCGACCATGTACAGGAAGTCTGTAATAGAGAATAATATTTTTGCTTCTTCGTTCGTTCTCAGACTCCTGCTACCAAGCCCTAAAAAGGGCTTTGCAAGTAGCAGGATGACGGAGAACGGAATCTGCTGTGTCATAGTTTACAGCTTGACTGCGATATTTGCACCTTTTGGTCCAACACATCCAACTTCATCAGACATTTTTGGGTACCAGGTTAGCTTTCCCTTTTCGATCCCTTCTCCTTAGCCAATCCGCTCTGTTGTGAGCCTGTTATCCAGGATCACCGTGTGGGGGTGTAGAATGGTCTTGGCAGCTCTGGCTCACTGGCCCTGATGCTAGCAGTCAGCTATGCTGAGCAGAGAATAATGTGAGTGGTAATAGGAAAGTAATATATAAAATGTCCAGAGGTGTGGGTTTCTTAGGCTCCAGACACAGCTCTTGATATAATCCAGACTGAGCACCAAACACAACTCTGTGAACACATCTTGACCACCTGTTTGTTGTTTCAGATGAACTCATTTGAGCAGCTGTGCATCAACTACACCAACGAGAAGCTTCAGCAGCTGTTCAACCACACCATGTTCATCCTAGAGCAGGAGGAGTATCAGAGAGAAGGCATCGAGTGGAAGTTCATTGACTTTGGGCTGGACTTGCAGCCTACCATTGACTTGCTGGAAAAGGTATGACTTTTAACCTTTACCACACTCAATTAAAATAAATATACTTTATTTCCCCTGCCACAAAATAATTTTTCAGCGCTTCACGTTTTTCTAGGTTCTTGATTTTGAGAGCCTGTATCATTTATATTTGAATATAGATATTTGTTTGCTTGTAGAGACATAAATGAATAAAGAACTGGTTTTTGTTTTTGTTGTGTGTGTGTGTGTTTGTAACAGAGATACAAGAAGATGGTGAAAATAAAAAACAGCACAAATATTTAGACTGCTAAACACATCTACCTCTGAAAAATCTGTTGCAACAAAACTACATTACCAGCAATGATGGGATCATCTTTCAGTCTGAGTAAAAAAAGAGAATAAATAATTTCAAAATTCTTACGACATGCTATCTCTGGGGGCAGTGGTGCTATTCTTGTCCTTGTCATACACATAGACCCAGGAAAACTACTTGGGAGCCATGCTATTAGTTAAATCTACCATGATGGAAGTATCTATTTTTAGATTCAAATACGGACGTGTTCAACCAGTGCAAATAAATGACAATGTTGCAGAATAGTTTTCTTATCACCCTGGATCTTTTTACGTCAGAAGTAAAACACTTTTTTGTGAAGTGAAAAATCACTGTACGTGTTAATGGATAAGATATATATGTGAGAGAACAGTCAATACTGCTTATCCAAATATGTATAACAAGAAAATGGTAAAGTTAGTCTCATAGCTGACAACAGGGATAAGGGTATAGACACTTCGCTGTACTAGATCTAAGCTTTTTCTGGTGGATGCCAGATGGCCCGTTCTTTTGTCTTCCACTAAGTCAGGCACGCATTTACAGCTTCTTGTTGTTTCAAATGCCCACAATGAGTAGGTTTACTCTTTTGTGCGCCCTGAAAAGGATGTTAACCTGTAGCACGCCCTTGTCCGTTCTCTTTGAACCAGCTAGGCCTACAAAAACGGTGTGCGGAAAAATTTTTTTTTTTTTTGAACGGAGTCACTCCTGACAGCCATTTTTTACTGCTGACTACGCCCTCCATATATACACGATATTTTGCCGGTTAAAGTATCGTGTGTTCGATTACAAATGGCTTTTGAACAGTTTTAATTTTGTATATGCCGTTTTGAGCAAGCCGACTTTTTGCGAAAGGGGAAGTAGGTTGTTGAGAAAGATTTTTATCGCGTAGATCTGTTTATTTTGTTTGTTTAAATGAAAGAACTACGTTTGAATTGGAAACTAACAGTTGTGGCGATATTGTAAACACAGTATCGATACGTTGTTGTGGTTTCCATGGTTTTCTATCGAAGCGACTAGGCCTAGTGGTCGAGTCCAAATTTTTCCCGAGATTTTCATAAATTTTCAACTTCATCTTTTTAAATCTCAAAAACTAACAAACATACAACAAAAACAATAACACCCACATGTTCGTTATGCTATTGTGTATCTACACACCAGAAAATCATATTTATTGACAAACAAACATAAAAGTTACAAATTTTGAAAGACGACTACCACAGCGACTAATTAAGAAAATTAATTAGGTCAAATATTTTTCAAAAATAATGTGGAGTGCGTAAGGTTAAGTGACGGTTTGTAATAGCTATCCTCACATCCCAAGCGTGCTGATGAAAGTGGACTGGTGTCTTCCATGCGGTTGTGCTTATGCTAGGTTTCATCTGCGTGTCGTTCACTACTATGGGGATGACGTCGATGCCTCATCTCTTTAGCCAGACTGCCATGAAAACAGCTCATTTCCAGGGAAGGCTATGAGGAAGCCGAGGTGAGGGCCTTGGCCAGTATATTTTACTTGACCTTGACTAACATGTCTGATCAGTATATTGTCTGACCAGATGTTAGTGTTCCTCCCTTTACAGCTGGGTAGACTAGGAGTGTTTTTTTGTTGTTTTGCGTTTGCCGTATTTCTTTATTCCCCAAGGCGGTGCACTATGTTTTTATTTTGCACTTATCGGCCCAGTGTATTTGACTTCGGCATACAATTTATATAAGCGTCTGCCTCCTCCTGCATTTTCTAAGTGTTTGCCTCCCCGGGGTAACAGTCGGTGCAGTGATTGGGGAATGAACCCAGCACCTTTGTGAGCAGTGTCACTTAACCACTAGCCCATACCGTCCCCCAGGCTGGGGAGTGAATCTAGTCACTTTCCTTAGCAAGACAAGTACTATTATGTTTCTGCCAAATATGTGTACAGTAGACCCCCCGAAAGTCTTGACGAGTTAGGGGCCAGAGCATGGTCGGACTCTGAAAATGGTCAGACACCGAACCATAGCCTTTATTTTGAATGCAAATGAATTTTGGCTGCTGGAACAAGTAAATATATCCCACTTGACTGCATGTTAGTGCATTAACTATCACGAGCCACTCACATCAACAGAGACATTATCATTCTGTACAACACTAACTTAATGGTGAAACAGGGAGAATAGAATGTACTATATCCATAGCATGCTTTTCAGTTTAGAAGTTCATAATTAGCCTCTAAAACCCTTTCTATAACCTCTTGTATGTTAAACAATCTAACCTTGAAAAGATTACAAAACTGCAATCCATGACCGTTAGAAGAGACTGCAGAGCCCAGCTGCAGTCAGAGAAACTCAGAAGACTGACGGACCATCCAATGTACCAGAGACTAAACAATTTGGGAAATGGGAAACTAAAGCGGAGAAACTTTGCAGAAATAGCCAAAGCAAAGATGCACGAAGATCCCATAAACGCACTAACAACACCAAAACCCATCACTACTGTACGAAAACCTACTTGGAGGCAGGATATATTTCCAGAGGTGGTAGAAAATATACCAGGTATTGCAAACAAAAACTGCCAGAGTGAAAAAGAAAGGAGAGACACTACCCTAAGCTTCATAACGAAAAGCTACCCAAGCATGGACTGGACCCATGCATACACCGACGGTTCTGTAACAAACACTACACAGAACGGAGGGGCAGGAGCATTCCTGAACCTACCAAATGGCAGAAAAATAACACTGTCGTTCGCTACTGGTAAGTACACAAGCAATTTCAGAGCAGAGGCAGAGGCACTGAGGGCGGCAGTGGAAGAAATGGTAACACACAGTGAAAATGAGAGCCATATAGTCCTGATGACAGATGCTCTCGAAGTAGTCACAGCGCTAAAAAGCCAGAAAAACACTGAGCTTAATGACTTAAGAGCAGCACTCTGCAAACTGTGCCAGCAGTCCGCACCAAAAAGGGTAGTGGTACAGTGGGTTCCGTCACACTGCAACATCCAAGGCAACGAGGAGGCAGACAGACTGGCAAAAGAAGGTGCAAGGCTACCACAAACAGATACCAGTATGACGTACGAAGAGTCAAAACGGCTTATCAAAGCCAGATACATGACCAAATGGGAAACCGAACATACTGGTTACACCAAAAACGATGCCTATTACCAGTTGAACCGAAGAGAGCAGGTCGTTGTCTTCAGACTTCGCACTGGCCACAACAGACTGAGGTACCACCTATTCAACAAATTGAAGATAGGGTGTACCGACGAATGCCCGTGCGGTACTGGTAAAATGACCACTGAACATCTGCTGCAGAACTGCCCGACATACGAGGATCAGAGAGAGCAGATGTGGCCATTGCCAGTGGAACTGCAAGACAAGCTCTATGGTAGTGGCGAGAGTCTCAGGATGACCGCCGCTTTTTTCGAGAAAATAATGGTTACTGTCTGACTGTGTACGCAGAAGAAGAAGAAGAAACAATCTAACCTGTGGGAAATATTGTTTGGGCAGAAGATATATTTTAACATTTTATTTATGTACATTTTCCCCAAACTTGGTACATTTTAATAGTTTTATTAACTAAGTAAGCCTTAACAACTGGGAAGTAATCGTCAGAGAAGAGTGATGACAAAAGAAATGAAGGAAGACACATTTGCAAGTTATTGTGCACACAGAGGCTCTCACACACATAGTAAGTTTTGTTTAGGTCTAATGTAATATGTTGTTGTTTACTTATTATCTGCCTTGAGCTATCATCTCTTGGATGGTAGAAAATACTGTATCAGGGTGGTAGACTGCTTTCTTCTCATAAACAAATAATATAGTTCCATACCCGTTAACCCATCTGTAAATGGGTATCTGGCTTTAATATTAGGGAAGAATAGCACAAGAAAGTGAACTGACCACCCTACCTTCCTATAAAATGCAGTCTTAATATAGTGCCTCTAACACTTCATCTCTTATAGCAGTGTCAGCTATGGACTACCTTGACCTTTAACTGTAATATTGCTAGGGAAGTTTGTTGTTTTCTTTCATACCCTGAACAAAAGCTAACCAAGTTTTTGCTTTTTCCTAGCAACTGAATATTAATGGTAGGGAAGTTTGTTGTTTTCTTTCATACCCTAAACAAAAGCTAACCAAGTTTTGGCTTTTTCCCCAATCACAGAAGGAGTATGCGCTCTGCGTTTATAAATGTATAAAGTGTTGTGAAAAGAAATGCAGAGTTAATGTATGGATCATGTTAATGATGTTTTTCTCTTTAACCTATTCTAGCCCATGGGTATCCTGGCCTTGCTGGATGAAGAGTGCTTGTTTCCCAAAGCCACAGACAAGTCCTTTGTGGAGAAGCTGGTAGGACAGCATGCAAACCACCCAAAGTTTGAGAAACCAGACTTCAGAGCAGATGCAGATTTTAGTCTCATTCACTATGCAGACAAGGTGAGAAAGAGCTTCTTTCTGTACATTTTCTCCATATGAAGCCTAGGAACTCTGCTCAAACTCTGCCCTTGGGGTGGTGGGTCTGTAGCCTCAGGCTTATCTCTATTATCTTCACCTATATTCAAGGGCATGTCTGATAGCCTAAGTAGAGGAATAGCAAATTAAAATTAACATAAGTAGTGACTGAGAATTAGACCAGTCCTGAGTCAATAAACAATCTCAGATATATGGATGACACAGTCATGATGTCTGAAAGCGTGCAGGAATTGATGATTCAAGTCAAGAGCAAAAGTCAAGTTTATGGATTGGACATTAACATTCTGAAAATGAAAACGACAATTAGAAAGGTAGACTCAAATTCTACATTACAGAAATCAGAGAGAGAGTAGATATTGCCACATCTGGTTTCAACATGCAGGCAGCAAAAGAAACCTCCTTGAAAGTGTGTCTCTGAAAAGCTTTAATACTGATGTCACACCCTGGGAGATGCTTGCACAGAACCCAACCACCTGGCGCGCTAGTATCTTCAAAGGTGCTCAGATCGCATAATGTATATCCATCGTGAAAGCTTGGCGAAAGCGTGCTGTCTGAAAAAACAAAACGTACCACGCTTCCACTGCCGGCTCCCCACATGTGTGCCCTGAATGTGACAGGGTACCAGGATTGGTCTTTACAGTCAAAAGAGAACACATTTCGTGGCAATAGTCTAATGTTGCTGCCATCTTCGCTTGCGTTGAGCAACTATTATTATTATTGGTCTCTTTGCAGAAAGTATGTATCTAACAATGTATGTGTTTGAACAGGTGGTTTCTGTGGCACTTTGTTTTATGTGAGGAAGTTACCAGTTCCTGTGCACATAACCTAGTCACCGTTGAATACTTGCATACTTTGGTGTTGCGAGATCCTGAAAGGGGAACAAAGAATAGTGACACAGTAAACCTGCCAATTATGTCATATATTAACCCTTTGAACCCTGGTTACCCAGTCTGTAAAATTCCATTCCCCTGTGCTCCTGAGAAAATACGCACAATGTAGATGTATTTGAGTAAAGCTATTTACCATGACAAAACTATGTTCTCTAATTTAGTTATTCTATCTAAAATTGACCAGCCTGCAAGTCTCCAATGTTCCTAATTCAGTAGAGTGTGGAATATATTCATCAAATTTACTTGATATATTTTGTAGTCTGTTCCTTTGAGGACCAGATCTAGCTTGATCCTAATCAATGGACAAATGGTAATCCTAATCAATGGACAAATGGTAATCCTAATCAATGGACAAATGGTAATCCTAATCACACACACGTTGTTGTTCAAATAACAACTGATCCTTTTCAGAATAATCACCATCTGAATCCAATTTATCAGCCTCAAAATCCTTGAAATTACTTTCAACTTGTTCTGTTGTTTGCCTTTTGAATGGCCATTTCCTGAATTTTCAAACCCTTTTCATCATGAGAATGAAAAAAATAATTGTGAAGATGCTTCGATATTTGTGCCACCAGATTTGTTGTTTCAGAAAATATGTGTACGTTATAGACAGACGTCACTATATTATGGCCAAAATCCAAGCAGTACAGCCCAAAATATGCCTTAGAATAATGGGCCATCCGTCACACCGGCAAATGGGTGACTCTGGGAATGGGGTATTAACACACTTCCCGATATACATGTCACAGGTTCAAAGGGTTAAGTATTCAATTAGTACTGTGATTGTCATAGTGAGGAGCTGCTGAGAGGACTTGGATTGCACTAATGTGAGGAGGACCCAAGTTCACCTTCCCCAGTACACCATAGGATGTAAGAAGTACAACTGCTACCAGAGAACAGCAATTCAGTCAAGAGGGAAGAACTCTGATCCCAGCAGCTTTGAAGACATCAACATTACACAATTTTGAGATTGGGAATTTCCCATAGCCAGTGTATAACTGCACTGGATAGGAACTCAGTGTGCACACACTGTGTGATGTCACAGGACATGACATCATTATAGGGAGTAACTAGAACATGGGGGATATCACAGTTTTCTGACATCATGTGACATATACTAGAATATCAGAATGTGATAAAGATCAGAAGCACCCACTTTGATTGGGTTGTGCCAACAATGAGGGGTAGCTGGCTTTAGAGGGGTAGGTTTTGGCCATGGGGGTTGCATTGTCAACACTGGCTGTTTGTAGCTCAGGGAAATGTGGAAAACATGAGGAGTACATCAACACTATGGGCATTGTTGCCATGTGCATTAATACACTGCCAGTCATCAGCATGCTGGAAGAATCAGAGGTGAGTGCTGGTGTAATGGCAGAAACAAATGGGGAATACAACGGAGTTGTTTGTGTGGGGCAGGATGTAGGTGTTTGTACCTTCTCTGTGAGATTCACTGTGTCTTGGTGAAACCCATAAGTGCTCATTCTCTCTCAGCGAATGGTATGGAGAGTAGTTCTAGAATATTACAGCACATTCAAGAATACTGGTAGTGCAGTAGGCACCGTTTACTTTTTGCAAGTCAAATTTGTATTTCAACGTAATGTTTATAATGAGCGTATGATTAGTGTAGTGGGAGAAACCAAGCACTTGCTATTCATGGAAAAAGATATGTGGTTCGAAACCTCTATTGAGATATTCCAGTTGACCCAGTTGTAAATGGGTACCTGTCATTACAACTAGGGAACAAGGAAAGGAACTGGCCACTCTACCTCATACAAGCTGTGACTTAGTATATTGAAGTTTCTAACAACTTCATTCCCCGACTGTGGAACAAACTGTTACTTTTTTGTAATGCTTTTAGAATACACAAGCACACACACAGAGAGAGAGAGAGAGAGGGAGGGATTATTGGTACTGGAATCTTGCAAATCAAATGCACTTTTTAGATTTTCGGGTGGATTTGGGCGCATGAGAGAATGGAGTAGGGATGTGTACAACCAACAAGCTACAGGAATCATCCTATAATCACCCTCCACCATTTTCTGAAAGAGACTGATCACCTATGGAAATGCCCAGAGTGCAGTGATGTTATAAAAAAAACCACAAAAAAAAACTTCAGTTCTGTTAACTGTGGCAGGCACATCCAGAAGAGGTTAACAAATAACTAAGATGGATGCAGTAGTGTACAATAAATTTATCTGAAATGCTGAAAGCAGTAGAAGAATGAGAGCCACAGAGTGGATGTGCGTAGAAATAAAAATGACTTGTTTTGACCTGAATGTCCTGCAGGTTGATTACTCAGCTGACCAGTGGCTGATGAAGAACATGGACCCTCTCAATGAGAATGTTGTGTCCATCCTGTCTCTGTCATCTGATCCCTTCCTGGTCAACATGTGGAAAGATGGTGAGTGCCATAGTATCTTATATGGGATCAAGACGCTGAGCAGCGCATGAGCTGCAGTGGTCAGCGACCCATAGCTGACTGCTAGCGTCAGGGCCCGCGAACCAGAGCTGCCAAGACCCTTCTACACCTCAACGCGGTGATCCTGGATAACAGGCTGCAGCAGGGCAGACTGGCTTAGGAGAAGGGGTCGAAGAGGGAATGCTAAACCAGTACTCAAAAATGCTTGCTGTAGTCGGATGTGTTGGACCGAAAGGTGCAAATATCGCAGCTAAGCTGTAAACTATGACACAACACATTCCGTTCTCTGGACTACATTCTGCTACTTAAGCCCTTTCAGGGTTTGGTAGTGGGAGATTGAGAACGAAGAAGAAGAAGTATCTTATATGAAATACTAGCATGTTACGGAGTAGCAATTTTGGTCACATAAAGCTTTCCTGCAGGAGCTCACATCCAGTGGTGGTTACATGCTTCTATTGGAATGGAAAAGGAAAGATGCTTCTTTATTGCTTGATGACCTGTTCCTCTGCGGTATTTGTACCGCTGCTGGTCCCAACTTCTTCTCCAACGATCCTGGGCTATGGAAGTTCTGTGGGTAAATAAGCGTATCTTTTAACATATCGTGGATGTTGTATCGAAGTGCACGGGAGTCCGACCAATGCATTGAAGGTCTGCCCTGCGGCCTTTTTCTGTCTCTAGGGTACCAAGACTGCTGTCGATGTGCTTCAGTGTTCATCCTTTCTTCTGAGTATGTGGCCTAGCCACCTATATTTTGCTTTGTCCATTGCTTCTGTTCAGCAATTGTTAAGAAATTCTTGCATATTTTTCTGTCTGCAGCTGAAATTGTTGGCATGGCAGCTGTGGCAGCTGTTGATACAGTGTTTGGATCTCGTGCTAAAAAGGGCATGTTCCGAACAGTCAGCCAGTTGTATAAGGAGCAGCTGAATAAACTGATGGCTACCCTCAGAAACACCAATCCTAATTTCGTCAGATGCATCATACCCAACCATGAGAAAAAGGTCAGGTTTGCAGATATGACATATGGCATTTTATGACATTTAAAGAAACAGAAATCTGCTTGTATACTAGTCCGACAAATAACAAACACAAATACTCATAATTCTCTATATTTGTCCATCTGTATCATTTGTCCCTATCCATTTTGTCGGTCATTTTGCCAAAACAATCAAACGTTTCTCTTAGTAGTACAAAAACAGAAACCAATTATTTTATATCCTGACGTCATTTAGTATGAAATAAAGTTTAGGCTTTTAAATTTATTGAAAAATATTGTTATTTTAAATTTCTCCACAATGTAACCAAGCTGTTGCCTTCTTTTGCAAAAACCAGCAGAGATAACATGTGACCTTTAACCTGTTGATTGATGTCACATGTTCTTGATAACACAGGAGCAATGAAACCAAAATCCATGCACTTTCATAATACATGCTTATGGTCTCAATATATGAGACGAGACATATCATGCTGGAGGAATAACTCTCTGGATCAGATTAAGCAGTTCGGGATCATGATGCTGAGCAGCGCATGAGCTGCAGTGGTCAACGGCCCATAGCTGACTGCTAGCGTCAGGGCCAGCGAACCATAGCTGCCAAGACCCTTCTACACCTCCACGCGGTGATCCTGGATAACAGGCTGCAGCAGGGCAGACTGACTAAGGAGAAGGGATCAAAGAGGGAATGCTAACCCAGTACTCAAAAATGCTTGCTGAAGTCGGATGTGTTGGACCAAAAGGTGCAAATATCCCAGCCAAGCTGTAAACTATGACACAACGCATTCCGTTCTCTGGACTACATTCTGCTACTTAAGCCCTTTCAGGGTTTGGTAGCGGGAGATTGAGAACGAACGAAGAAGAAGAAGATCAAGCAGTTCAAATACCTTTGGTGATCAAAATTCTGAGCATTGCATGAACTGCAGCGGTCAGCCACCCATAGCTGACTGCTAGCAAACGAGAGCTGCCAAGACTCTTCTACACCTCTACGCCGTGATTCTGGACAACAGGCTGCATCATAACAGACTGGCTAATGAGAAGGGGGGGGGGGGAGGAGGAGGCTAACCCTGGTACCCAAAAATGCCTACTGGTCGGATGTGTCGTACTGAAAGGTCAAAATATCGCAGTCAAGCTGTAAACTACAACACAGCACATTCCGTTCTCTGGACAACATACTGCTACTTTCAAAGCCCTTTTCAGATTGAGAACGAGCGAAGAAGAAATACCTTTGAGCTGTAATAGCCCAGAATGGAGGCGTTAAAGAAGAATTAATTATTAAAAAAGCAGAAACTGCGAAGACTCTTTGATTCCATATTTAGAGGATTCTTCAGTAAAAGATAAGTAAGTAAGAAAACTAAGGTGACTATCTACCACTCCACCTATGTCCCAGTTTTGATGAGAATCTGGGCGATGACCACAACCCAGGAAAGCCAGTTCCAAGCCTCTAAAGCCTGATATCTAAGAAAGGTGGTCCAAGTAACAAGAAGAGACAAGGTTCGCAATCAGACACTACGGCACAGTCTCGAAACCCAGCCCTTGCAGATTTGAGTTGAGCAATCTTAACTTCGGTGGTTTGGCTATGTTGGCAGAATGAAAGAATATCCGATACCAAGCCAGTCATGGGAAGCAAAGAGTTAATAATACAGTGTGTCGGGAATCACTGATATAGAGGATTCTTTATGTCTTTGTCAAATCACTTTTCTTTACAGTAATTGTCGCTAAATTGAATGTATTGTATATTACAGGCTAACAAAATAGAATCAGGCTTGGTGCTGGACCAGCTGAAGTGCAATGGTGTGTTGGAAGGTATCAGAATTTGCCGTCAAGGCTTCCCCAACAGGATACTGTTTCAAGAGTTCCGTCAGCGCTATGAGATTCTTGTGCCCGGGGCTATCCCGCGAGGATTTATGGATGGCAAGAAGGCTGTGGAGAAAATGGTGATTGTTTAACTTTGTTACTTAACTTTGCTAAACATGTATCATCCATTCTTCTGGTTTCTGTTGAAATGTAGGGACCAGTGAATGCTGTCCATCTATTCTTGTTCTGAGCTATCCACTCGAGTTCTGACCACAAGACTCCAGCTTCTTGTTTTGAGCTATCTACTCGAGTTCTGACCACAAGACTCCAGCTTCACTTATCTCCTGTTCCACTGTTCTTTGCGAGGTGGTCCTTGTCCTCCCTTCCCACCTCTTTCTTTGTTGGTTCAAATCCAGCCTGTGTTGAGTAATGTTGCTGGTGCTCTTTCTGAAGTTGTTTTCTGTTCGTCTCTACAGTCTCTCCCAAATCGACCTTTGTTATTGTGAGTCTTGCTGTTTTTCCTCCTAAAGATGACCCACTCTGCCCCTCTCTACATCCATATTCTGATGTGTGAACCAAGCTTACATGAATAGTACTGTCCTTTCATTGGTTATTGAACACTCACCACTTGATGTGTTTTCCATTGGTTATTGAACACTCACCATCTGGGGTAGTTGTCTCGCCGCGGCGACTCAATTACAACCAGTGTTCGTAA
Organism: Ariolimax columbianus; assembly: GCA_036924085.1. Classification (NCBI taxonomy): domain Eukaryota; kingdom Metazoa; phylum Mollusca; class Gastropoda; order Stylommatophora; family Arionidae; genus Ariolimax; species Ariolimax columbianus. The sequence goes on from JAVGWX010000006.1 coordinate 76,394,577, forward strand.
AGCGATCTCAGTCCCGCCAGGCGGAGCGATAGCGCGGGCTTGCGGAAAACGCTCGCCTGCCTTTCCCCGTAGTGCGAATTGGGTGCGGTTTGTGGTAGTGGCTCCTCCACCGAGGTGCGCTAGTCTGGTCCGTATCAGGAAACGTGGTCCGTCCGTGGTGATTTATCTAAGGCTTATAGCAGAGCTCGACAGTACGTCTCGCTGGTGGTCCGACTCTCGCAAAGAGCTTGTGACCGGCAAATGGAAAGCAGGAATCGTTGCCTCGAGGCCCTGCGTTCTCCCTACGGAGAAGGGCAGGCCGGCAGGCCAAATTGTGTCTCTAGTCCCAGTGAAATTCGTCGCCGAGGTCGTTGGGATCCGTTCTGCACAGAGCGCTGCCATCCCTCCTCGAGCGAGCCCGGTCGGTCGGTCGTCTGGTGCGTGTGGGAGGCCCCTGTCAGGCGGTCCTAGGTCGACGGAGTGAGGGACGGGTGGAACAAACCGTCCGTCCCGTCAGTCGGTCCCTGCGGCCGTCGTCCCAGCGAGGCTTTTTACACACCCTTCCTCCGCCGACCGGTGTGTGCTGTACGTACGTCTCCGACAGATATCTGGTTGATCCTGCCAGTAGTCATATGCTTGTCTCAAAGATTAAGCCATGCATGTCTAAGTTCACACTGTCTCACGGTGAAACCGCGAATGGCTCATTAAATCAGTCGAGGTTCCTTAGATGACACGATCCTACTTGGATAACTGTGGCAATTCTAGAGCTAATACATGCTTACCAAGCTCCGACCCTCGCGGAAAGAGCGCTTTTATTAGTTCAAAACCAATCGTCGTTTCCCCTCGCGGGGTTGCGGCGTCCCCACTGGTGACTCTGGATAACTTTGTGCTGATCGCATGGCCTCATGTGCCGGCGACGCATCTTTCAAATGTCTGCCCTATCAAATGTCGATGGTACGTGACATGCCTACCATGTTTGTAACGGGTAACGGGGAATCATGAGAAACGGCTACCACATCCAAGGAAGGCAGCAGGCGCGCAACTTACCCACTCCCGGCACGGGGAGGTAGTGACGAAAAATAACAATACGGGACTCTTTCGAGGCCCCGTAATTGGAATGAGTACACTTTAAACCCTTTAACGAGGATCTATTGGAGGGCAAGTCTGGTGCCAGCAGCCGCGGTAATTCCAGCTCCAATAGCGTATATTAAAGTTGTTGCAGTTAAAAAGCTCGTAGTTGGATCTCAGGCGCAGGCGGGCGGTCCGGCTCGCGCCGGTTCACTGCCCGTTGTCTCCTGCCCTACCGTCTGCCGGCTCTCTCCCACGGGTGCTCTTCGCTGAGCGTCCTGGGTGGCCGGCGCGTTTACTTTGAAAAAATTAGAGTGTTCAAAGCAGGCCTCGGCTGCCTGAATAATGGTGCATGGAATAATGGAATAGGACCTCGGTTCTATTTTGTTGGTTTTCGGAACTGGAGGTAATGATTAACAGGGACAAACGGGGGCATTCGTATTGCGGCGTTAGAGGTGAAATTCTTGGATCGCCGCAAGACGAGCTACTGCGAAAGCATTTGTCAAGAATGTTTTCATTAATCAAGAACGAAAGTCAGAGGCGCGAAGACGATCAGATACCGTCGTAGTTCTGACCATAAACGATGCCGACTAGCGATCCGCAGGAGTTGCTTCGATGACTCTGCGGGCAGCTTCCGGGAAACCAAAGTGTTTGGGTTCCGGGGGAAGTATGGTTGCAAAGCTGAAACTTAAAGGAATTGACGGAAGGGCACCACCAGGAGTGGAGCCTGCGGCTTAATTTGACTCAACACGGCCAACACTGAAATGATTGACATGCCGAGACCACTCTTCTGGGGTCTAATATTGAACTGGTGCTGGACTTAGACCCCCAGAATTCTGGGGTTATGCCCCCTGTGGCCCGGTTTTGTCTGCATCCAGTGTTTGATAAAGGAATTGACGGAAGAGCACTATCAGGAGTGGAGCCTGAGACCTAAGTTAATTTAACACGCCAATACTGCAGAATGACTACCAAAAGTACACCTTCGTGGGGTCTAATAGAGAACATGTGCTGGAATTAGACCCTCGAAAATCTGGGACTACCCCCTAAGAAACTTGATTGTCTCGCTAAGGGAATTGACGGAAGGGCACCACCAGGTGTGGAACCTGCGGCTTAATTTGACTGAACACGCCAATACTGTAGAACAACTGACAAATCGAGAGCACTGCCGTTTGGGTCTAATAATGAACGTACGCTGGTATTAGACTCACGGATGACAAGTCAGCTCTCAAACACTCAAATGAAAGAACGCTACGGAAATCGTGTTTAACTCCGCAGAAACCGCAGATTTCAAATACCTGGTCATTGACAATCAAAAGTCCTCAATAAATTCGTCTGACCAAATAGTGAACGGGTGCTGGAAATAGATCATCTGAAGACAGGTCAGTTTTACCCTACAAATGACAGGGCGTTGCTACGGAAAACCAGCTCAAATCGAGAGGAGCCGCAGACACTTTGGTTCACGTACCAGGCTGATAAGCCAAGGGCGCGAGGCTACCATGTGAGGGATTACGGCCGAACCCTTGTAAGCCGCAATCCCGCCCAAAATCTCAGCACCACTGCAATGGGAGGCTCCTACATGCTCGGGACCTGGGGCTTGCGCCCCAGCCCTATCAGGTAGAGCCACAGTAAGAGGTCCTTGCCGTCCGCCAATCAAAGCGGGCGGACAACTGCTTGATACTCACCCTATACGGCGTTGGGGTGCGAAAACACCAACCAAAGACTTAGTACCTGGTCGGGGTGTCGAAAACAGTAGAGCAGCCACCTCACTGTGAACTGTCAAGACTCAACCACTGACCATGAGAGTTGTCTGCACATCAGGCGAACAACATCTCTGTGACATTACCAGGCTTGTCCCCTGGCTGAATGCACTCCGGCTACGATATCTACCTCTGTACGTTATCAGCCATATAACTATCATACTGGACGCAGAAGAGATGCAGACCAGCGGACATTGCACACCTGCCCCACTGTGTCAACACCCCAGGTGGCGGGGAATGCTAGGCGTACCATCCCTGCATAGAAGCCAAGAAAATAAAGGGAAAAAGAGATACCCCACTCACATGCAAATGCTACGTTTCTGGCAGGACGTGACGATCCTGGGATACAGACACACTGGACTGCCTCTCTTCCGGGTAAACCAGTCCATCTCATATATCATCACATATCATCATTGCACCCTATAGACACGAGTAGTGAAGACTCGATAGTCTGGTAAGACAACTTCCATAAGAGAGAAAACTCTGATCGTAAACAACTGCTGCCTTGCAGATAGGCTGGGGACAGCCAAAGGCTAAGGAGGGCATCCCTACAGAAACGCCTGTTGAAATCGGATGCACGGGGCCGCAAGCCTAACAAAACAGTGCAACGTAAATCACAGTATGATGGCAGTACAACCTATTAGAAAAACGTATGGCGCTCATCCTGAGGAGACCCGCCAGGCAGCGATAGCGCCGGGCCTCACGCCTCGAAGGGGCCCACCCTTGACTACTGGTGGTCACCCACCCATGTGTCGTGGAGTCAAGGCACATGGCTATGGGGCAACGTCTATTGGCCAAAACCTCAAGACCCTCAAAATACTACAGTGGAATGCGGAGGGAGTCATTAACAAAAAACTTTCCCTAACACACCACCTGCATGAAGGTAAGATTGACGTGGCATGTATCCAGGAAACGCACCTCAACAATAACCATAAATTCTCAATCAGAGGATATCAGACCTTCCGTCTAGATAGAGAAGGTCACAAAGGAGGGGTCCTGATACTGACCAGAAACAGCATACCGAGTAGCGCGGTACCTGTCAATCACACCGGACAAGCAGAAATTGTAGGAGTTGACATAATGGCTAAAGAGACGAAGCTCCGCATTTTCAATCTGTACGGACCACCAAACAGAGACCTATCGCTCTCGAGTATGGAGGTCAGAGACTCCAACTGCATAGTAGTTGGAGATTTCAACAGCCACTCGGAGAGATGGGGATACTCTGACACAGACAGTAGAGGTGACGAAGTGGAAGATTGGGAGATAGATGCAAATCTCTCCCTAATCAATAGGCCGGAGGATAGCCCTAGCTTCTATTCAAGAACATGGCATACCACCTCGACTCCAGATTTGGCCTTCTCCACACAGGACATACACTATAAAATAGACCGCCAGGTGCTAAACCAACTGGCAGGTAGCGACCACAGGCCGATCAGGCTAACCATTGACATGGAAGTAGGCCCACAGGAAACAAAACCGCTCCCACGTTGGAATTACAAACGAGCCGACTGGGACAGATTTGCAATCCTGACAGATGGGCTGTGTGAAACCATCAACACACGAAACACCAAAATGAAGCCCATGGTGGAGAGCCTAAGCAAGGCAATAATGCAAGCCGCCACTGAAACCATCCCAAGAGGAGCTAGGAAAAACTATAAGCCCTACTGGAATGATGAGTTACAGAAAGTGGAAGATGCAGTAACAAATGCTAGGAACATGGCAGAACGAGAAAAATCCATGGAGGCAAACATCGCCCTCAAAGCCGCCGCGGCGAAGTACAAACACACTCTCAAGCAAACAGCAAGAGAAAGTTGGAAAAATAAAACGGAAAGTCTGAACCTGGACAAAGAAGGGAACAAGCTATGGAAGCTAGTCAGAGCCATGAATGACGAAACCCCGTCAAATAAACAAATTACTATCAAGCAGGGCGAGAACTTGATCACAGGTAAGAAAGCCGCAAACGCCTTTGTCGATCACTATGCCAGAGCAAACCACATCGAGGTCCCTGCAGATAAGCATGCAGACATTAGCGAAGAGCTAAAGGGACACGAAAACATAAATACGGCTCCTGAAGAGCACATGATGGCCAAACTAACAATGCGCGAAATGGAAGAGGCTATGAGAACACTAAAGAAAAGGAAATCTCCCGGAAAAGACGGGATAACAAACGAAATGCTGATGGGGCTGGGCCAACAGCGAAGAAGAAACTACTATCAGTCCTGAACCAAAGCTGGAAAAGGGGTATTGTACCCCAGGCATGGAAAGATGCAATACTGGTACCAGTACCAAAAACAGGGAAGGACAAAACAGATCCAAATGGATACAGGCCCATTAGCCTACTGAGCTGTGTCGGCAAGCTGATGGAACGGATGATAAACACCAGACTGATGTGGCATCTGGAAGAAAAACGAATACTAATTCCACAGCAAGCCGGCTTTAGACAGCACAGATCCACTGAGGACCAGGTCATCCTCATAGCCCAGGAGATAGAAGATGCCTACCAGGCACAGAAACACACAGTAGCTGTTTGGGTGGATCTGGAAAAGGCATTTGACAAAGTCTGGAAGGATGGACTTAGAGTCAAGCTAAGAAGAAGTGATGTCTGTGGGAAGATGTACAAGTGGATCAACCACTACCTCAAACAAAGAACGGCCAGAGTCCAAGTACAAGGGCAGATGAGCAAAAAGGTGACACTCGAGCAGGGAGTACCCCAAGGGGGAGTATTGTCACCCACACTCTTCCTGGTATATATAAACAATATTACAGAGAATATACCAAGAAGAGTCCATAGCTCAATGTTTGCAGACGATCTGGCTATGTGGACCTCTGAAAAGAATCTCACAATAGCAAGAAATCGGATGCAGACGGCCCTAACATCGCTGGAAGAGTGGGCGAACTCATGGCTGGTCAAAATAAACGAGGAGAAAACCACGTGCACAATATTCTCGCTCTCATTAAAACCCCAAAGTACCAAATTAAGCCTGAATGGCAAAATCCTGCAGCCAAACGACAACCCAACCTATCTGGGAGTCACATTTGATCGGCGCATGACATGGAAAAGTCAGATTGAGAGAAACCGAATGAAAGCCAGAGAAAGGATGGCGATCATGAGGAAACTTGCTGGCACAAGCTGGGGAGCAGACGAAGGCATACTAAAGAAACTGTACACTGGAAGAGTGAGACCAGTTCTCGAGTATGGCATTGCGGCATGGACAACCGCAGCGAAGGCGAACTTCGATAAAGTTAACAAACTTCAAAACCAAGCCATGAGAATTATAACAGGTGGCATGAAGTCAACGCCAATTGTAGAACTTGAAAAGATTACAAAATTGCAATCCATGACCGATAGAAGAGACTGCAGAGCCCAGCTGCAGTCAGAGAAACTCAGAAGACTGACGGACCATCCAATGTACCAGAGACTAAACAATTTGGGAAATGGGAAACTAAAGCGGAGAAACTTTGCAGAAATAGCCAAAGCAAAGATGCACGAAGATCCCATAAACGCACTAACAACACCAAAACCCATCACTACTGTACGAAAACCTACTTGGAGGCAGGATATATTTCCAGAGGTGGTAGAAAATATACCAGGTATTGCAAACAAAAACTGCCAGAGTGAAAAAGAAAGGAGAGACACTACCCTAAGCTTCATAACGAAAAGCTACCCAAGCATGGACTGGACCCATGCATACACCGACGGTTCTGTAACAAACACTACACAGAACGGAGGGGCAGGAGCATTCCTGAACCTACCAAATGGCAGAAAAATAACACTGTCACTCGCTACTGGTAAGTACACAAGCAATTTCAGAGCAGAGGCAGAGGCACTGAGGGCGGCAGTGGAAGAAATGGTAACACACAGTGAAAATGAGAGCCATATAGTCCTGCTGACAGATGCTCTCGAAGTAGTCACAGCGCTAAAAAGCCAGAAAAACACTGAGCTTAATGACTTAAGAGCAGCACTCTGCAAACTGTGCCAGCAGTCCGCACCAAAAAGGGTAGTGGTACAGTGGTTTCCGTCACACTGCAACATCCAAGGCAACGAGGAGGCAGACAGACTGGCAAAAGAAGGTGCAAGGCTACCACAAACAGATACCAGTATGACGTACGAAGAGTCAAAACGGCTTATCAAAGCCAGATACATGACCAAATGGGAAACCGAACATACTGGTTACACCAAAAACGATGCCTATTACCAGTTGAACCGAAGAGAGCAGGTCGTTGTCTTCAGACTTCGCACTGGCCACAACAGACTGAGGTACCACCTATTCAACAAATTGAAGATAGGGTGTACCGACGAATGCCCGTGCGGTACTGGTAAAATGACCACTGAACATCTGCTGCAGAACTGCCCGACATACGAGGATCAGAGAGAGCAGATGTGGCCATTGCCAGTGGAACTGCAAGACAAGCTCTATGGTAGTGGCGAGAGTCTCAGGATGACCGCCGCTTTTTTCGAGAAAATAATGGTTACTGTCTGACTGTGTACGCAGAAGAAGAAGAAGAAGAAGAACACTCACCACTTGATGTGTTTTCTATTGGTTATTGAACACTCACCACTTGATGTGTTTTCTATTGGTTATTGAACACTCACCACTTGATGTTTCTATTGGTTATTGAACACTCACCACTTGATGTGTTTTCTATTGGTTATTGAACACTCACCACTTGATGTGTTTTCTATTGGTTATTGAACACTCACCACTTGATGTGTTTTCTATTGGTTATTGAACACTCACCACTTGATGTGTTTTCTATTGGTTATTGAACACTCACCACTTGATGTTTTCTTCTATAGATTTCAGTGCTGGAGCTGGATGCCAACCTATACCGCATTGGGCAGAGTAAGATCTTTTTCCGCGCTGGCGTGCTAGCCCATCTTGAGGAGGAGAGAGACCTCAAATTGACTGACATCATCATACAGTTTCAGGCACTGGCTAGGGGGCTTCTTGCCAGAAGGTTAGTTAATGAGTGTAATGATTTTAATATTTGTGCAAGCGTTTAACTTTTTTCAGTGCAAGCTAATTTTGAAATAAAATTAATTATTTTTAATAAATTTAGCTAAATTATGATATAAGCATACTGGGACACATAATTAAACTATCACATGAAGTATTCGTAATAAAGATTATATATTAGTATGAAACGTTAACCAGGCGTTTTTTGAAAAAATTTGACCTAATTAATTTTCTTAATTTCTCGCTATGGTAGTCGTCTTAGAAAATTGTTATGTTTGTTTGTCAATAAATATGATTTTCTGGCTTGTAGACACACAATAGCATAACGAACATGTGGGTGTTGTTGTTGTGTGTTTGTTAGTTTTTGAGATTCAAAAAGATGAAGTTTAAAATTTATGAAAATCGCGGGAAAAAATTTTGACTCGACCACTAGGCCTAGTCGCTTCGATAGAAAACCTTGGAAACCACAACAACGTATCGATACTGTGTTTACAATATCGACACAACTGTTAGTTTCCAATTCAAACGTAGTTCTTTCATTTAAACAAACAAAATGAACAGATCTACTCGATAAAGATCTTTCCCAACAACCTACTTCCCCTTTCGCGAAAAGTCGGCTTGCTCCAAACGGCGTATACAAAATTAAAACTGTTCAAAAGCCATTTGTAATCGAACATACGATACTTTAACCGGCAAAATATCGTGTATATATGAAGGGCGTATTCAGCAGTAAAAAATGGCTGTCGGAAGTGACTCCGTTAAAAAAAATTTTTTTTTTTCCATACACCGTTTTTGTAGGCCGAGTTGGTTAGAAGGGATCGGACATAGCGTGCTTAAGGTTAACGTGAAAAAAATATGAAACGAGCGGTTGATGAACCAAGAACTTCAACAGAAAAGTGAAGTAGGACTAGGCTTATGACAGTCCAACAGGTGATCGATACTTTGATTGATTCAGACTCTGAGGAGTCAGAATTTCATCAAGAATACATTTCCAGTTCAAGTGACTCTCAGAACACAGTGAGAGCTCGAGTGATGAGGAGAATCTTGAACCTTGTAGATCTAGAGCTACATCGATAGTAAGAGAAGTTGGGGTGTTTCCCTCAATCAGCTGATGGGGGAGATCGAGGTGGTGGTGAAGGTTCATCCTGCTGGGTGGATTGGCACACAAAGGTGGAATATTGGTGCTAGATGAAAGGTAGACCTATTTTCTACAATGTCTCCAAGTTCTATCTTATTCTAACCACTTGTTTGCATGTAACTAACATTTTTCTATATCATGTTGGTTTTTTCTCTTTAATGCTCAGGAGCCTAGGTATAGGGGACAGTTAGGTTCAGGGCCTCAGGTCTGGTATGGTTAAAACATATAGAAACGTGTGGTCATTTTGAAGAAGAAAAAACATTAGAATTTTCAACTTCACGTGTCTTTAATAAAATGTGAGTATTGTGACAATTGTTTTCTCCGAATCAAGTGAAACTTTAAGAACATCTTTCCACAAACATTATCTTTGATGAAAAATTATAGTGTTGTTTCGTGTATGAAAATAGCTGAATTACTGAGTTGTAAGTAAACTATAAAAATTAAACTATATTAAAAAGGTTTTTTGCTTTTGCAACAAAAACTATGACGCTGTAATCTCTTTACACTAATCTGCTTTCCTGTATATAAGATATTTCTTGCTCCATTCTATTTGCCATTCATTTGAGGATAGTTTAGAATATGATACTTTAGTGAAGATAAATTGGTCTCATCTGAGGGATATTGAGCTGGAGTTTTATGGCAAAAAACAAATTCTGTCTCAATGAGTTGATAAAATCTTTAATGTGGAACTGTTGGGGTAAAAAAAACCCAGGCAAATAACTGTTGGACAGGAGGTGATAAGATGTTACAGTGGTCTCATTATTGATTCGCCAGGATCCACACAGGCTAGTAATGATGATAATAATGTTTTTGTTTCATAATGTGGGTTTGACTAACAAACATTTCCTTTATTACTTAGAAACTACCAGAAACGTTTGCAGCAGATCAACGCCATTCGTGTGATCCAAAGAAACTGCGCTGCCTACTTGAAGCTGAGAAATTGGCAATGGTGGAGGCTTTTTACCAAGGTGAGTCCTCAATGTGTTGCTAGTGATAAAAGATGTGAAAGTTTTAACTATATATTAACAATATTCAGTAGGGAAAGAAGAGACACTTGGTCATCCATTGCTATCTGTTGTTGTTGTTTGATGATGCTGTAAGTTTTGTGGTTGGTGCCATGGTTTGCCAGCACTTTCATTATCTTGGATGCTTGTCAGACTTCGTATACATTATTTGGATGCAATAAGATTTTGTTGTACATCTTTGAGGGTGGTTGATACTGATAACCGTTTTGTTTTTTCAACAGGTCAAGCCATTGTTGACCGTTGCTGAACACGAGGAGAAACTGCACACAAAGGAGGAGGAGCTAAAGAAATTGAAGGACAATTATGAGAAACAGAAGCAGGATACTGAGGAATTGGAGAGACGTTACGCCCAGATTATTGAGGAGAAGAATATTTTGGCTGAGCAACTGCAGGCTGAGACAGATCTTTGTGCTGAAGCAGAAGAGGTTAGTTGTGTTCCTGCTGAGTAAACTATTGTGTGAATTTGATAGATTTTATTCATCGTTTGATCACAAACTCCTGCTACCAAACCCTGACCTGAAAAGGCCTTTGCATGTAACAGGATGTTGTCCGAAGAACGGAATGCACTGTGTCGTAGTTTACAGCGTGACGGCGATATTTGCACCATTTGTGCCGACACATCTGCATTCAGCAGGCATTTTTGGGTACTGGGTTAGCCTCCCCTCTTCGAGTGCTACTGCCCAATGTTTGGGTCATTTTCCGTTGTTTGCTAATTCCTGTTCGGATTATAATTGACAACTCCTTCATCAGGTGGTATCAAGGGCTTTGTTCTGTGGAGTTCATGTGCTTTAATTCGGTTATTCTGTTATGCTGCATCTTGCTGCGGCTGTACCTGGCTTAAAGAGTGGGAAACCCGTCCATGATGGCGTTGAACGTTCCGCTTGACTGAACCACAGAATTCAGCCCAGGTTATAACTACTCAAGGGCTTTCCTGCTTGGTCTGAAGCCACCTACCTACTATCCCCCCTCCACCAGAGATTACATTGTACCGCTCCCAACTTCGTAATCTCAGCTCAGCAAGTGTCACACTGACCCAAAGGCAGACAAACTCCAGAGGCCACGATGGCTGAACGCGAAGAAATAGGGAGTCAGACAAAGACAGACAAGGAAAGCCGACACAAACATTGGTTCAACACACACCCCTTGTGGCTTTCACCCCGAGGCTGCAGAGTACTGGGCTCCATCTGGGGGAGTCTGTAGGGATTTCTGTCAATACGCACATGAAAAATCCTCAGTAGTTGGACATGGTAGTGCTCGATCGTCACAACGGGCCTTTGACGCCTAATCGAACATTATTATTATCTTCTTTAACTGTAGTCCAACAGCTTCTTCTTCTGCGTTCGTTCTTAATCTGCCGCTGCCAATCCCTGAACAGGGTTACAAGTAGCCGGATGTAGTCCTGAGAATGGAATGCGCCGTGTCACTAGTTTACAGTTTGACTGCAATATTTGCACCTTTCGGTTCGACACATCCGTCTTCGGCAAGTAGTCCAATAGCAATATTACTATCAGGTATTAAGCATTAGTGACTTCACTATACGAGGTCTCGACATTTGCAAGGTTTGGTGACTCACTGACTTGTCTAACTGTAAGATGGGTACTCCATTTAAAACTGGGTAGACCATGGCATTCCTTGTATGGATCCAAGGGAGTGTAGCATACATGCGTTTGATTTATGAGCTGTGTCACTAATCATTTAGTTACCAATAGTTTGACTTTATTATTCAGTATTTCTGCTGTGGGAGACAGATGGTGTAACCACACTGCCACTCAAGGGTGCTGTTTGTAACTACACAATTAGCACGATTTTATGACATGTTTATGAGAAATGCTGTTTGTAACTACGAGATGTGATCAAATAAAACCAGTCCGTGCTGTTCCATGACACCAGCATGATGATGCCACAGTTCATAGACCAATGTACAAGCAAGCACGTGTTCATTCTCCTAGCATCTAGGTTCAGATGAAGGACATGGGCCTGTTGACATCACAGAATGCAGGAACTGTGTGGTGACAAATGTGTGTGGAAAACAACAGTGGAAGACGACATGAATGTTTAGGGAAGGACACGGGTTAACGAATGATCTTCCGTGACCAGGTTAGGAGCATTTTGTTGCAACAAAAGAAGCCATAACCAAGTTTGTTGCAGCAAAGTGGGTGGACCATTGTCGGAGCGTATGTTCACTAGCGGAGGAATTAGCGGTGTCGTTTGGAACAGTTGGTTAGGTTGGTTGGTTATTGATTCAGCTGCCTTTGAGCTCCTGCCTTTTGGCCCAGTTTGGAACAGTTCAATTGGTGGTTTGGAAGAAACTGAAGTATCGAAAGGTGTGTTGTGTTCACAATGGGTCACATGGATGCTGATTGGCCATCAGAAGGAAAAACGCATGAGATGGAGTATAAACCACTTGCTGCGTTATGAAGTGAAGGGTGATGCATTTCTGTTATGCATAGTGACAGGTGATGAATAGAGCTAACCACTTTGAGCCATGCAGCAAAACAACAATGGAAACACCCAGGATCAACAAAAACAAAAAATTCAGTTCTCAGTTTCCACTGCTAGGGTTATGCTGATAGCACTTTTTTTTTTGTCATGAAGGGCTTTTATTGGCGGACTTTAATTAAAGAACCTGACATGAACATCATAATTTTATCTGCTATAAGGACACACTGGACAAACTGCATAAAGCCATCAAGAATAAGCGACCCAGCATGCTGTCATGTGGTGTGATTCTATTGAGCGACAATGCCCGTGCGCATGTCGCAAACATTGTGCAGGAAGCTTTAGAACAGAAGAGTTGGGAAGTTCTGCCACACCCAGTGCCTACAGCCTCCATCTGTCACCACGTGAATATCATTTGTTCGGACTCTTGAAAAAAAGATCTAAAGCAACAAGCATTCTACTTCGATGCAGACGTCATGGCAGCAGTGACTAAATGTTTCAATGATCAACTAAAGTCCTTTTTCGTGGACAGTACCTGCTCAAGCAGAGGGATGCGTTTCTGAATGTCTGCAATGACTTCTAACACCCTCTTCTGCATGTGCTTGCTTCCTAACAATTGCTTTGTTTAATTCTGCCACACCTGCTGATGTATACCTATCATATGTTTGTAATAAAGCCACTGGAATGGGTTTCATTTGATCATACCTAATACATAATGACAGTGGTTTAATGTAACATGTTTGTGAGAAAGACGTACCAGACGCTAACATGTCTTTGTTGTAATTTCACCAGTCACGGAATCGGTTGAAGAAGCGCATTGATGAAGTTGAGGACATCTTGAATGAGTTTAGCTTGAGGATGGAGGAGGAAGAAGAACGGAATGCTGTCATATCAGAGGAGAAGAAAGTCATGCAGCAACAGCTCAAGGACCTGGAGGAACAGTAAGTTGTAGTTTGTATGTACTAGTTGGTTTTCCTGGCTGGTAAAGTTAGGAGAGGCTTGGCAATAAGATTTCCACTTTTACCATCAGTGATAGTGATTGTACACAGCCACAGAGTGCAAGCAGGTGCTTTAGAGTTCAGTTTTAAGGTGTCCAGAAAATTGAGATTGCTAGTTATATTGTTTGTTTAGTGCAGCAGCTCTTGGCCCTTTTCAGCTCGTTAATGCTGAATTTGACAATTTGATCGACTGGAAACCTTAAATTTAGACTTACATTCGAAATTGACAGCTTAACACTAGTGTTGGGCATTTTGCATAGAAACGAACTCTCCTCTGTTAGAAAAACAAAATTGTAACCTAACATCAGAGACACATGAGGCTACCATTATCTCACCACAACAGACGTGTTTTCAGTTTGTTTTGTTGAGAAATGGCTTTTCAAGTTGTGAATTCTTTGCTTCAGAGTATGAAAAGTGACTTTGTGCCTAATCGGGATGATGATGATTCTGGTGAATCTGACAAAGATTTTTATTATGATTTGGATGTAAACACCGATTGCGAAAATGGCGAATCTGACAGTGAAACCAGTAGTGATGCTGGGTCTGCTGTAGATTATAGATCAGGAGAAGACTGTTCACACGGCATACTCCTGCTGAGGTTTCAGACTTTGTCAAAAACACTGGACCTAAACGAAATACACGTTAGGTATTAATACAACCCCATAATACCACTTCAGTTTATTTATAAACAAGAGTTTTACTACACATGCTCAATATAAACAAATTTGTTAATGCTGAGTATAGACAAAGAAAGAAAGGAAAAATCAACTAGTACTGGAAGTCATGCACAGCTGAAAAAATCCAACATTTCTTCTATGTATATTTGATGTTTGGCATAGTCACGCTGCCTGAGATAGACCTTTGTTGGTTATCTGATGAGACACTAAAAATATCTGTAGTGACAAATGGAATATACAAAAATTGATTGACAGATTTTGATATTAATATCTCAGAAGGCTTTCTCAAGCTCAGCCAGGTTATGACTCATAACGCTCGACTGCTGATCAGTGAAAATAATCAGGAAAACTATTATAGAGCTCAGCATTGGTGAGACAATGATTGCCTTCAAATTAAAGACTGTTTTTCAAACAGTGTATTAAAGCTAAGCCATTATCTTTGGAATGGAGGTTGCGTGGCATTGGGGTGAAGCACTTATTTCACAATCCCAACAGACGTGGTTCTTCTTCTTCTTCTTCTTCTGCGTACACAGTCAGACAGTAACCATTATTTTTTCGAAAAAAGCGGCGGTCATCCTGAGACTCTCGCCACTACCATAGAGCTTGTCTTGCAGTTCCACTGGCAATGGCCACATCTGCTCTCTCTGATCCTCGTTATGTCGGGCAGTTCTGCAGCAGATGTTCAGTGGTCATTTTACCAGTACCGCACGGGCATTCGTCGGTACACCCTATCTTCAATTTGTTGAATAGGTGGTACCTCAGTCTGTTGTGGCCAGTGCGAAGTCTGAAGACAACGACCTGCTCTCTTCGGTTCAACTGGTAATAGGCATCGTTTTTGGTGTAACCAGTATGTTCGGTTTCCCATTTGGTCATGTATCTGGCTTTGATAAGCCGTTTTGACTGTTCGTACGTCATACTGGTATCTGTTTGTGGTAGCCTTGCACCTTCTTTTGCCAGTCTGTCTGCCTCCTCGTTGCCTTGGATGTTGCAGTGTGACGGAACCCACTGTACCACTACCCTTTTTGGTGCGGACTGCTGGCACAGTTTGCAGAGTGCTGCTCTTAAGTCATTAAGCTCAGTGTTTTTCTGAGACGTGGTTCAAATCACACTCGTTTCCAGTTTGACAGACATGGTTTTTTTCCGCTCCTCCACATACAGAAAGTAATGACAACCTACCGTACTACATACTTACCAAAAAACTTGTAACAGCCAAATAGGTTAGCGGTTGTAAGAAGCGACGTTCTGCAAAAGACATGCTACTTACTTTAAAACAAATAACCCCACCTTTGGGCTTAAAAGGTTGGGTTTGCACAGATCTACAGAATGACTATTAAAATTTAGATTTATATACGGGTAAAATTGATGCTCATCTGCCTTATGGGGTTGGCCATCATGTGGTGCCAATTTTTTTAGCCCACATCTTGAAGACGGCCATTATTTTATTTTTTGACAACTACTTTTCCTATGTCCAGTTAGCAACCACACTTCTGGAATACCACCAAATGTATTCATGTGCCACTATTTGCACAACACGAAAAGGGTGACCATTCTAAGAGAAAGTCAAACTCAAGAAGGGCAAAGCTAATGCAGAGAGGATATTTGGTTACCACCACATGACGAGCGCCAATTATTTGTTTATTAAACCAATTGTTATGCAGAAATATCCTATTTCGTGCCGTGCAAATGAAGGGATAAGAGACCCATGACATGCCCATGCCAATCCATTCCTATAACCAACATTGGGGGGGGGGGGGGGGGGGTGTGTTGACTTAGCAGATCAACACTGATCATATTACCCACTTAGTAGGAAGTGGTGGCGCTATTGTCTGTGGCTTCTGATGCAGGTGGCCTATCTACTCATTCATACTCATGAACTCATCCAGCACATCACAGAAATGAGAAACTCAGTCATTTACAGTTGCATCTTGGAGTTCTTGATGACTTGACCGGATTGTCTCATAGAAAGAGGGCTACAAATGAGAAACCCCAATCATCAAAAAGCAGCATCAAGCATGATCTATTTCAAATACTAGAATGAAGTGTACGAAGAAGAAGAAGAAATACTAGAATGAAGCGTACGAAGAAGAAGAAGAAATACTAGAATGAAGCGTACGAAGAAGAAGAACAAATACTAGAAGGAAGCGTACGAAGAAGAAGAAGAAATACTAGAATGAAGCGTACGAAGAATTACTAGAATGAAGCGTACGAAGAAGAAGAAATACTAGAATGAAGCGTACAAAGAAGAAGAAGAAGAAGAAATACTAGAATGTAGCGTACGAAGAAGAAGAAGAAGAAGAAGAAGAAGAAATACTAGAATGTAGAGTACGAAGAAGAAGAAGAAATACTAGAATGCAAGAAACTATTTTTGTATGTTTAACCTTAGGCACACTACATAATTTGTGAAAAAAATTTGACCTAATTAATTTTCTTAATTAGTCGCTGTGGTAGTTGTCTTTCAAAATTTGTAACTTTTATGTTTGTTTGTCAATAAATATGATTTTCTGGCGTGTATAATAGCATAACGAACATGTGGGTGTTATTGTTTTTGATGTATGTTTCTTAGTTTTTGAGATTTAGAAAGATGAAGTTGAAAATTTATGAAAATCTCGGGAAAAATTTGGACTCGACCACTAGGCCTAGTTGCTTCGATAGAAAACCATGGAAACCACAACAACGTATCGATACTGTGTTTACAATATCGCCACAACTGTCAGTTTCAATTCAAACGTAGTTCTTTCATTTAAACAAACAAAATAAACAGATCTACGCGATAAAAATCTTTCTCAACAACCTACTTCCCTTTTCGCAAAAAGTCGGCTTGCTCCAAACGGCGTATACAAAATTAAAACTGTTCAAAAGCCATTTGTAATTGAACACACGATACTTTAACCGGCAAAATATCGTGTATATATGGAGGGCGTAGTCAGCAGTAAAAAATGGCTGTCAGGAGTGACTCCGTTCAAAAAAAATAATTTTTTTTCCGCACACCGTTTTTGCAGGCCGAGCTGGTTAGAAGGGATCGGACAAGGGCGTGCTTAAGGTTAAGGAACAAGTGATACAGTTTGTGATTGACGAACAGCACACTACTTTTTTTCTTCTTCATAATGATAGTTTTAAAAAATTGTATTCTACAATTTTATTTGTACACGTGACTGCTGTACATAATGCTTTTCAAACATCATAATTTTAGCAGAAGATTTTGGTGTGAATCTGTTACTGTAGTCAGTATGTAAAAATATGGGAGTTACTTGTGTAAACTTGTGAAACTTTACTCCTGTGTAGGGAAATAAAATTGTGTAACTTTACTCCTTTGTAGGGAAATAAAATTGTGTAACTTTACTCCTGTGTAGGCTAGAGGAGGAGGAACAGACCCGTCAGAAGCTGCAGTTGGAAAAGGTGACAGCTGATAGCAGGATCAAGAAGGTGGAGGAGGAGATCGCTGCTCTGGATGATTCTAATCAGAAGCTACTGAAGGAGAAGAAGATCACGGAGGAGAGACTCGCTGAGTTACAACTCGGCTTGGCTGAGGAAGAGGAAAGGTCGAGACAGCTGGTCAAGCTGAAGAACAAATATGAGGCTATCATTGCTGACCTGGAGGAGAGACTGAGGAAGGAACAGCAGGTGGGCATATTCTTCACATTCTCCATATGTATTTGAATATTTGTGCTTCTGTAATAATGTCATCTTATTTTCAAATGCATCAATTATTATATTCAATATTCTGCAAAAGTAACACCCTTTTTCATGAGCTTCTAATCAATACTAAATCTTTTATTACAGAAGTAGAATCTTACAGAGATCAAATCAAAAGTCAGGAGAATTCAAGACCACTAGCGGAGTAAGACAGGGGGACATTCTATCACCGTACCTTTTCATACTCCTCATGGATGAAGTCATCAAAGCCTGCAAGGAACGGACAAAAAAGTATGAAGTAGGGTACTGGAAGATGAGACCAAGTTACATATCGGAACTAACATTTGCAGACGATGTGGCCCTGATCACGAAAACCGAAGCACATCTCCAGATCAACTTGCAGGTCTGGGAAGAAGAGTTGAAGAAGAGAGGAATGCACATCAGCAACTCCAAAACAAAAATCATGGTGATCGCCAGAGATGAAAAGAGACATCAGATAACCCTGGGAACACGAGCACTGGAGCAGGTCAGCAACTTTAAATATCTAGGAGTGGTAATAGACAGCATGGGAGGAATCAAAGAGGAGTTAACTGCACGAAGGGCAGCAGCAGGTAGACTGTTCCATGCAATAAACAGAGGTTGCCTCAGTAGAAGAGAAATAAGCAGGAAAACAAAGATGGATGTATACCGCTCGACCTATGTGCCTGTCCTGACATATGGATGTGAGTCATGGGCAATGACTACAGCCCAAGAAAGGCAATTACAAACTTCAGAAATGAGGTACCTAAGAAAGGCGGTTCAGGTGACGAAAAGGGACAAGATCCGTAACCAGACAATACGTAGCAATCTGCAAGTTCAACCCCTGCAGACACGAGTGGAGCAGTCCCAACTACAGTGGTTTGGCCATGTCTGTAGAATGGAAAAAGATCGGATACCAAAGTGGTCATGGGAGATCAAAAGTCAAGGACGCAGACCCCGAGGACGTCCCAAAGTACGTTAGGAAGACAACATACGACAGTCACTAAGTGATAGAGGGCTGGATTGGAAAGAGGCCAGGAAAAAGATGGCGGATAGAGGAGGGTGGCGTTCTCTTTGGCAAATCTCTACACCTCAGAGTAGAAGAGAAGCGACTAAGTAAGTAAGTAAGTAAAGAATCTTACAGACAATGCAAAAGCACATAATTATGTTACACAGCACAACTACACACGTACAACATTTTAGGTGTAATGTTGAAAGTGCTGTCCATCCTGTGCGAGACATTTACGTACCCTGTTACTTTTGTTGGACCCTGTATTTTCTTTGGTCGCCATAGATACTGCATTGATTTTTTCCTGTTTTGCATAATGTTTTAGTTTGTGTTTTTCAGTGTGGAGTAATACCGCAACTGCATATGACAAATTTCAAAATAAAATTCATGAACATTAATAAATTGAGCTAAAATTGCGATCTAGGGAACTTAAGACACATAATTAAACAAATATCTAGGACATTGAAGTATTCATAATTAAATTATATGCAATGCATGAAGCTTTAAATGTCATTAATGCAGAAAAGAAAAAAAATGGACGTCTTGTGGGCGGCCGGTGCTGAGTTAAGGAAGTACAGAAGAACCAGGTATGTGACCTGTATGTCTGGAACTAGATGGACACAGAAAGTGGCTCTACAAGAAGTAGTTCCCACTTGGTCACATACCAGTTTGGGGATGGTGTGGGCTAGTGGTTAAGAAACACGGCTCACAATCCAAAGGTGCTGGGGTCACTCCCAAATCACAGCACTGGCCGTTACCCTGGGAAAGCAAACCCTTAGAAGATGCAGGAGGAAGCAGATCTATACACTAAAGGCACGCCGAAGTCGGATGCACTGGGCCGATGGGTATAAAATAGAAACACAGTGCAACGCACACTGCCTTGGGGAAATAGAGAAATAAGGTGAATGCAAAAAAAAAAACCAAAGAAAAACATACCAGTGACTGAGGAGCACTCTTGGTTCAACAGGGTGTTCCCTGGAAAAAAAATAGGATTAAATTAAAACAAGCATTTAACTACTTGAAGGAGCACTAACTGACAGATTCAGGGTACAAACAGGGGTGAGACAAGGATGCCTTCTCTTGCCCTTCATGTTCTTGTTGGCTATAGATTGAATAATGAAGACATCAATTATAGGAACAAAAACTGGTATTCAATAGACACTTTGGCCACAATTGGAGAACCTGATACCACTCAGATGATCTGATAACTTTTGTCACAGTCATAGCCAAATGCAAGAGTAACTTGATAGGGTGAAAGAAAAACCAGCCAAATTGAGACTGAATATCAATATGAAGAAAACCAAGCTCCTTAAATTCAACACTTTTAACAAAGAACCAATCATACCAGAGGAAGAGCTGTTGGAAGAATGGATACCTTTACCCATTTGAACAGCACAATTGACACATTAGGAGGTACAGATAAAAGAACCAGAATTGGAAAGGCAAGAATGGCATGCCTGATACAAAACATTGTCATGGAAATGAAGAATCATACCTCACGATGCTGCTCTATGGAGTGGAGACATAGAGAACGACCAAGACCATACAATAGATGTCTACGAAAGATAATGGGCATAAAGTGGCAGGATATGGGAATCAACAACAGCCACTGGAACAGCAAATTCAATGAAGAAAGTGGGGCTGGATGAGACTGCAGAAGGTACCGTCCAACATAGACCGGACTGCTTTGTGTGTTATTTTGTTGGGGTTGTTTTATTTGGGAACTAATATATCAGGGCTGATTTGTGTATTATTTTGTGTGGGGATTATTGTGTTGAGTCTGTTTTGTGTTAGACTGTTTTGTGTGTCACTATTTTGTTTGGAATGTAGACTGTTTCTTGGCTTGGCCTTGTTCGTTCTCAATCTCCCGCTACCAAACCCTGTAAGGGTTTAAGTAGCAGAATGCAGTCCAGAGAACGAAATGCATTGTCGTAGTTTACATCTAGACTGCGATATTTGCACCTTTCGGTCCAACATATCCGACTTCAGCAAGCACTTTTTGAGTACCGGGCTAGCATTCCCTCTTCGATCCCTTCTTCTTAGCCAATCTGCCCTGCTGCAGCCTGTTATCCAGGATCACCGTGTGGA
This sequence comes from Ariolimax columbianus, assembly GCA_036924085.1. NCBI lineage: Eukaryota > Metazoa > Mollusca > Gastropoda > Stylommatophora > Arionidae > Ariolimax > Ariolimax columbianus. The sequence continues at coordinate 76,415,364 of JAVGWX010000006.1, forward strand.
GGTGTAGAAGGGTCTTGGCAGCTCTGGTTCGCTGGCCCTGACGCTAACAGTCAGCTATGGGTTGCTGACCACTGCAGCTCATGCGCTGCTCAGCATCTTGATGGCCAGACTGTTTCTGAATATTATTTTGTTGGGCCAGCTTTGTGTAGACTACTTTGTCAAGGCTGATTTATATGTGGGTTTTTTTGAAGGGGCTGATTGTGTGTGGTTTATTTTGTGTGCATTTTGTCAGTGCTGATTTGTGTAGGATAGTATGCCTGGCTGATTTGTTTATGGATTATTTTGTTGGCACTGTTTTGGATGTGAAATATTTGGTTTGGCCTGTTTTATCTGGGCTACACTGTGTGTGGTTTGTTTTGTTGGGGCAATTTTGTCAGGGCACTGGCCAATTGGCACTGTTGTTTGTTAGTTTGAAAAAAGATTGTTTCATGGTCATTCTAATGGAGCATTAATGTATGATCTGCTATCTGGTAGGCTCGTCAAGAACTAGAGAAGATCCGTCGAAGACTGGAGACAGAACTTGCAGATCTGAGGGACCAGCTGTCGGAGAAGAGACAACAGGTGGAGGAAATTCAAGCCCAGCTTGCTAAGCGCGAGGAGGAAGTTCAAGCAGCATTACAGAAGTAAATATTCAGCACCTCTACCACTTTGTCAGAAAACAGAAACTCTTCTTCTTGAATTGCTCAATTGTGTCTGATAAACAGAGTTGTTAATAAGATATTTTGTTCTGCTTTTTACAGTTGTACTATGGTATCTTTGTCTTGGTACATACGCATTCAACAAATCATTTGATTTGGGTTATGTCTCCTTAGTCTTTGTATCTAAACTGACTACCTGCAAGACAACAAGTGGTCTAAAGTTTTCCTTCTAAAGGAGCTGCCACCTAGTACAATTTACTAGCATCATACACCCAGAGCGTTTAGGTTACACGGTTAAGAGACTCGCATCTCTCCCCTTCTGCCATTAGTATGAGTCCTGCCACTAGATTTGCTTTACATGTTAAAAGTTATGTGTCATGCATGCATTATAGGCAGAGAGCTTATCCTCAATTCCTCTATTCAACTATTGCAACATCTGGGGAACTGCAGAAACTAGTGACAGGAGCCAGGGATGATGCTATGTATTTTATATTCTCTTTATTCTAACATGCTCTCATATTAACAGAGAAAACCAAATTGGTTGGTTATTGATACAGCGGTCTGTGGGCTCCTGCTCTTTGATCCAATGCCAAATAGTGGTATCTGCAAGTGTGCTGTTGTTCAGTTTCGTACAAAGTGTTCCGTTCGTCTGACCTGGAGGAAGAAGTTCTTTCCTAACACCGGCAAGTGCCGGTCATTCAAAAAGATGGTGCTCAACAGTTGCATAGGGGTGTGTGCACAGCTGACACTCTGGAGTGTGTTCTGGTTGGATTCTGTTCAAGTGATTTAATTTGTATGTGTTAAGTGTGAAGTCGGAAAATGGAGCTTTGGCATCTCCTCTTCAGGACAATGATGTTGTCTTTGGTATTTGAGACGGCCGTATGTTTGTAGATTTCTCTCCCAGTATTCCACATTGCCCATCTATTCAGCCAGGTCTCTTTGTTTCCAGTCTTCAGTAGTTGTTTGGCTATCTGTAGGGTTGTTGGTGTGCATTGTTGTTCTTGACTTGATACCTTCTTAGCCAGTCTGTATGCCTTGTCATTGCCAGGTGTATTCAAGTGACTAGGGATTAATTACATAACTATTCTGACTTCATGAGATGTGATAAGTTGGTTGGCATCTAGGGATATTTGGGCAAGTTCAGGCTTACAATGACCATCATCTTTCAGAGCTTGAAAAAATTACGATGCTTCAGGCTTTTGATTGGAAGACATCACACAGTCCTTAAGTGAGAAAACCAAATTAAATTGTATGTATTACTGGATGGAAAAGTTACTTAAAATAATTTGTGAATAATATAGAACTGTAAAAAGCATAATCATAGCCTGCATTAATCCATGTAATAGCTGACTTCTCAAGGGTTCTTAGATTATGTGGAAAAATATGAACAGTAAACGAATAGAACTGAAAAGGGAAACAACAAATGAAGTGAAGGAATTGGTGGTGGACAGTTCACTTCCTTGCCTTTTGGATTGAAAGGTCCATCAATTGGGATTCATGGGTGCATACCAGCCGAAGACGGATGTGCCGGACCGAAAGGTGCTAATATCTCAATCAAGCTGTAAAATAGCGCCACAACGCATTCCATTCTCCGGACTACATCCTGCTACTTGCAAAGCCCTGTTCAGGGCTTGGTAGCGGAAGATTGAGAACGAACGCAGAAGAAGAAGTAGAATTGGGGCATTGTGGACTAATTCTTTCTTCCCCAGTATTGGACCTCCAGCTCTATACTCGTTTGACCCATGGGAATGTGCAGATGCATGAGTGGGAGAGTCTTCCACCCTAGAGGGGTTAGACTGCACTGTTAGTCGCATCTTACAGCATGTTCTGTGACAATGGTTCTATTTTCATGGACCCACACAATCCTCCCTGAAACCGATTCGATTGCCAAATTAAAAAATATGTTGTTTAATGCCCATCATGAGAATATTTACTCTTTTGTATGTGCCATAAAAAGGGCGTTGTAGCTTTCTTCACATCTCGAGCGCATTGTTGTTGGACCGGGTCCTCCAGGCTGTTGTGTATGCTTTGATTCATCTATCTGATGCTCGCTACTATGGGGATGACATTGATCCCCATCTCCTTAGCCAGACTACCAAAAAACAACCCATTCCCAAGGAGAAGTGATCAGTATGTTTCACCTGACCTTGACTGACATAGTCTTCTTCTTCTTCGTACGCTGTTAGACGTCAACTTGAATTTGTTTGAAGAAAGCAGCTGTCATCCTGAGGCTGTCGACACTGCCATTATATTAGTCTCCTCTCATCTCCTCTTTCAAATTTTATATATACACCTTCCCCCTCCATTCCTTGTCGGTAAAAGTAAGTGTTGGTAATCACATGATGTCTTCTTGCATTTGTCAGGGCCGATGAGGAGCAAGTGGCCAAGACCACCCTGCATAAACAGATTAGGGAGATCACCACTCAGCTGCAGGAGCTGACGGAGGATTTAGAAACTGAGAAGGAGGCTCGCAACAAAGCTGAGAAACAGAAGAGAGATTTGAATGAGGTCATTCAACAGTTCACTATTTCATTAATAATTATGAGAGGAGCTTATTTTAGTTTGATTTGATTATTGTTATTATTGTATTGTGTGTACATGAACAAGTTCTGTTAGTGTCCATATTTTATTATGTGTGTACATGGACAAGTTCTGTTGGTGTTCCATTGTATTGTGTGTACATGGACAAGTTCTGTTAGTGTCCATATTTAATTATGTGTGTACATGGACAAGTTCTGTTGGTGTTCCATTGTATTGTGTGTACATGGACAAGTTCTGTTAGTGTCCATATTTAATTATGTGTGTACATGGACAAGTTCTGTTAGTGTCCATATTTTATTATGTGTGTACATGGACAAGTTCTGTTGGTGTTCCATTGTATTGTGTGTACATGGACAAGTTCTGTTAGTGTCCATATTTAATTATGTGTGTACATGGACAAGTTCTGTTGGTGTTCCATTGTATTGTGTTTACATGGACAAGTTCTGTTAGTGTTCATATTTTATTATGTGTACATGGACAAGTTCTGTTGGTGTCCATAGTGTACTGTGTTTACATAGACAAGTTCTGTTAGTGTTCATAGTGTACTGTGTGTACATGGACACGTTCTGTTGGTGTTCATATTTTATTATGTGTACATGGACAAGTTCTGTTAGTGTTCTATTGTATTGTGTTTACATGGACAAGTTCTGTTAGTGTTCTATTGTATTGTGTGTACATATTTTATTATGTGTACATGGACAAGTTCTGTTAGTGTTCATATTTTATTACTTGGACATGAGCATGGTAAGAATTCTCCAAGGAGATTAAATTTACATTTCAGTTCAAATGCAAATGTCAGATGAGCACAATCTGCCCTTTTATATTGTCTTCATCGACCTGACAAAGACATTTGATTTGGTTAGTAGGGTTGAACTTTTCAAAATCCTCTCTAATATTGACTGCCCAAGCAAACTGATACGACTAATAACATGAAGCCATGAAAGGAATAGTCCAATTTGATGGTAGCATATCACAACTATTTTGGTATTCACAGTAGCGTTAAGCAGGGCTGCATTCTGGCCATGACACTGTTCGGAATCTTCTTTGCTCTGATACTGCAGTATGCATTTGGTAAAGCAAATGAAGGAATCTGTCTTCACACTATTTAGGATGATCAGCTGTTTTAAGGCCCTTGTAAGGCGTAAGCCTAAAATGAAGATCAGGGAGCTCACCATCAGAGAATTTCTTTTTGCGGATGATGCTGCAATTGTCATCCACAGTTAGCAAGAACTTCTGAGCTTGATAGATCACTTCTCCCTGGTATGCAAACATTTTGGTCTCACAATGTCTCAACAAAACAAGTGTCCTGTGATAGGAAGTAGATCCCACGCCAACTTTAACACCAATAAGTATAATTGGCAACTGTGCACCAATTCACATACCTGGAGTCTTTCATCAGCGATCCCACGCCAACTTTAACACCAATAAGTATAATTGGCAACTGTGCACCAATTCACATACCTGGAGTCTTTCATCAGCGATCCCACGCCAACTTTAACACCAATAAGTATAATTGGCAACTGTGCACCAATTCACATACCTGGAGTCTTTCATCAGCGATCCCACGCCAACTTTAACACCAATAAGTATAATTGGCAACTGTGCACCAATTCACATACCTGGAGTCTTTCATCAGCGATCCCACGCCAACTTTAACACCAATAAGTATAATTGGCAACTGTGCACCAATTTACATACCTGGAGTCTTTCATCAGCGACAAGCTCTCTCCAGACGCAGAGATGGTAGCAGCTGCTGCTACATTTGCTTGTCTCGACATGTGTTTGAGAAAACCAGAAACTTAGGAAAACCCAGGCCATGGTTTACAATGCATGTGTTGTCAGTAAGCTCCTATGTGGAAGTGAAACTTGGGCCACCTATTCCAAACAAGAGCACTGGCACCTTCTTTCTACGGCATCTGTGATCCATCCTTGGAATTACATGGAGGGACAAATGCAGATGTGCACTCTCGCACCAGTTTCCCAAGCATGTACACTCTGCTTAGCCAGTGAAGCCTTTGAGAGCTTGGTCATGTTCATTGCAAGTAAGATGACTACACTCCCAAAATATCCTCTATGAACAGTCGGCCGACCACAGATGAGATTCAATATGTATGTAAGCTTGACATGGAAGCACTGGACATGAGTCTGAAAGTCCTGGGAAGATGAATCTGCATACTGGTTCAAGTGGAGATGCTCTCTGAAGAGCCACATCATGCTGAGTGGAAAGAAGCTCTTGCAACATGAAGTGAAGCGACAACGCCGCAAAAAGAAAGGACAAAAAACAACAACACATAAATAGTTACAACTCCAAGAACGCATCATCCTAAAGTCAGCCATAACTGAAAGGATCTACTGCAATTCAAAAGTAAAAATGTCTTACTGTCTTAGTCTCAGTCTCAGTCGACCTGTACTTCAACAGGGGCTGATGCCCATGTGCAGGTCCCAGCTCTGGTGTGATCTGGATGTAGCCGGAAGGAGGATTTCCTGCTTAGCTGGCTAGGCTCAAGTAGCTTATTACTTCACTATATTGAGACAAGTGCCACAGATGGTGGCTAACCAATGTGCTCGTCCATCTTAATGGACTCCAACACAAGAACAAAGTAGATCCGCAGCCTATTAGGCGCCATCTATGCAGCTCTTAACAAACCACCTAATGATGGTTGGTGTTATGCCATGTTACACAAACGCCTCTTATAACATGCTCTTTGTGGGACAGTGGTGCTATTCTTGTCCAAGTCATACACAAAGACCACCGGCGGACCACCCTGGTCTTACTGTATGACTGGGATATCTAAATGTTACACCCAGACTGTGAATGAACCATTACCAAGAGACACATACTTAATGTGAGATGACCAGATGTAATAACAAATGCAGAACAACCAGCTAGCACATCTGGAGATAGGAGAAAAAGTCAGGATAAATAGAAAATGAACCTTTGGAAAACAGATTTTTCATAACGAGATATAGTCTTGATTGGAAGCCACAGCGGAAGAGCAGAACAATGAGGCTCTACAACATATGACAAAGAACATTGGAAGAGGAAAACAAGACAATTTGACTCTCATGGAAGGAACTCGAGAAGATGGCCCAAAACAGAAATAGTTGAAGGGTGACATCACAACTGGTCCATGTTGGAAATGGATTGGCCATGGCCTCACTGATTTCATCACCAGAACTGCCATGGCATGAACACCAGAGGGAAGACGAGGTTGACCTAAGATGACTTGACAAAGAACCATAGAAGTCACAACAAAGATCATGAACCAGAGTTAGAGAATCATATGATGAGATTTCCGCAGACCAAGTAAAGTGGATGAAGTTTGTTGCTGACCGTAAAGACACCATCAGGTGTGATGAGTACTTCTTATTCTGCGTTCTCTTTTTCCCTCTACCGATCCCTGAACAGGGCTTTGCAAGTAGCAGGATGTAGTCCAGAGAACGAATTGCTTTTGTCGCTAGTTTACAGCTTGACTGTTATTTGCACCTTTCGGTCTGACACATCCGTCTAGCAGTGTGATGACTACTGATTGCTTTGTCAGCGTAGACCTAAAAATAAGTGCTGTGGTAAAAGGTTTTGAAAAAAAAAGAAAAAAGGTAAAATTTGATCTCCCCAAAAATTAATATTTCTTATTTTATTTGTAACTGCAGGAGTGTGAGGCTTTGAGGGCAGAGGTAGAAGATTCCTTGGACACAACAGCAGCTGTGCAGGAGCTCAGGAACAAGAGGGAACAAGAGGTGGCGGAGCTGAAGAGAACAGTGGAAGAGTCTCAGAATAAGCACGAACAGTCATTACAAGAGGTCAAACAGAAGTACACACATCAAGTGGAGCAGCTGAATGAAGAATTGGAGAATGTTAAGAAGGTACAGTCTTGTTTGTTTGTCACTCCACTCCAGTTTCTTTTCTTTCCCACTCCCAGGTGGCTTATGTTTGATCTTTTCTGGACTGTTATTTTTGCTTGGTAAAGTAGTTGTTGGCAGTATTATAAATCTTGGTAGTTTTAAAAGTGCTAAGTTTTTAAGTAACATTAACAAATTTGTAGTTTTTAATCAGTAATATAAAACTTGACTATTTTGAAGTTGCATTATAAAACTTGGTAGTTTTAAAGTAACATTCTAAAACGGGGCAGTTTTAAAGTAACATGAAACTGGGCAGTTTAAATGAAACATAAAATTGGGGGTCTAGTGGATAAGTGACGGGGCTCACAAGCTGAAGGTGCTGGGTTTGCTCCTTTATCACAGCACCAGCCGTTACTCCGGGGAAGCAAACCCTTAGAGAATGCAGGAGGAAGCAGAACCTTACATAAAATGCATTCCGTAAGTCGAATGCGCTAGGCTGACAGGTGCAAAATAAAAACGTAGTGTAACGCACACTGCCTTGGAGAATAGAGAAATCTAGCAAAAACACACCCCCCCCCCCCCCCCCCCCCCCCAAAAACACAACAACATGAAATGGGCAGTTGTAAAGTAACATTATAAAGATGTACAGTTTTAAAGTAGCATTGTCAAATTGGGGCAGCTTAAAAAAATATAAAGGGGAGCAGTTTTAAAGTAGCATTATACATTTTTTTGAGTTTAAGTAACATTCTAAAACTGGACAGTTTTAATGAAACAATATGAAACTGGGCAGTTTTAATGAAACGGGGCAGTTTTAAAGTAGCAGTGCAAACTGATGACCATTGCTTTCTGGGCGAATCTTTCTATTTGATATACTTAAGCTGGACAATGGTATGTTATGGACAGACTGTTTCCAGAACAAATGAATAACCATGTGCACTTTCTTTTATTACATATCCTTCATGGCTTCCAAACGTGATCATTTCTGTCAAATCTCACAGATCAAAGCCAACTTGGATAAAGTGAAGAGCACAGTTGAAGCAGAGAACACTGATCTAGCTAATGACTTGAAGAGTGTCCAGATGGCTAAACAAGAATCTGAACGTAAGCGCAAACAAGTGGAGACTCAGTTTGCCGAGCTGAGTGTCAAGTATGCTGAGCTGGATCGCTTGTCTGGTGACAGCGGGGAAAGATCAAAGAAACTTCAGGTAATTTCCTGGTTGATTTTTTCTTAGTTTTTTGCCTTTTAACGCTTTGAACTCGGCACACAGATACACAGGTGTGTGTGTGTAAATACCCCATTTCCCCCAGCTACCTATGAATCGGTATGACGGGTGGACCATTATTCTGAGGCATATTTCGGGCTGTACTGCTAAGATTTTGGCCATAGTATTGTGACGTCTACACGGTACACACATTTCTAGAGATAACAAATATAGCGGCATCCATGAAATAAGAAATTGTGGCGAGGAATTTGATTCTCGTGATGAAAAGTAGTTTTGAAAACTTGGGAAATGGCTGTTCCAAAAGGCCAATGATAGAACAAGTATTCTCAAGGATTTGGAGGCTGAAAAATTGGATTTAGATAGTGTTTATTCTAAAAAATAATAATTTGAATGACACGTGCGATTGAATGACACGTGCGAGCAAACTAGTAGTTCCTGTAACGCATCAAGTATATTTGATACAGGATGGTGTTAATAAATATATTCCACAATCTACTGGCACAACAAGTAGGAACATTAGAGATGATCAGGTCAGTCAATGTGAGAGAGGATAATGAAATTAGAACACATAGTTTTATCATAGTAAGTAGCTTTCCTCAGTGGATATCAGTCTACCTTGTGCATATTTTCTCAGGAGCACAGGGGAATGGGAATTTACAGACCAGGTGACCACAGTTCAAAAGGTTAAATGATTTCAGAATGTTTCGTATTTGGGTCTGTTTTTGTGTGAGGAGTTCAGGATTCGCTTGGAATGGATTGCTTCCATATTAGTTCACTCACTCACACTCACTACAAGGAGAACCCACATAACACTGAAGATATTCTCTTCTGAGGCTGTGTGCCCTGTAGTTCAGGTTCATCTTTTAACCTTATTTTGAAATGAATTGCTGTCTTGTAGTATTAAGCATGGTCTTCCTGTATTGATCTTGTCAGTGATTATCAGAGATACTTTCTCTGAAATTTCCACGTGGTGGCTTCTTGTGGAAATACTTGTATGCACAGTGACACATGTATCTTCTATCTACCTTTCTCTTCCCTATATCTCTCATTCTCTCTCTAAATATGTGTGTGTGTGTGCTCGTGCCTCTCTCTCTTTCTCTGTGTGTGTATGCATATGCCCCCTCTCTCTTTTTCTGTCTGTCCCTCTCTCTCTCTCTGCCATGACAGCAAATACCTTTAAAACACCTGGTTCAAAGAGTTGTTAAATCTTTATCTAGTAAGTGTGTTTGCATGTGTCCCTCCCTCTTTCTCCCCTCTCTCTCTTCCCTGTCGCCCCCCCCCCCCCCCCTCTACACACACAAATATATATATATATAAGCATATACCCTGGTTCAAAAAGTTGTTAAATCTTTATCCAGGATGTGTGTTTGCACGTGTTCCTACCTTTCTTTCTCTCTCTTCCTCCCCCCCCCCCCCTCTACACACAAATATATATATATAAGCATATACCCTGGTTCAAAAAGTTGTTAAATCTTTATCCAGGATGTGTGTTTGCACGTGTTCCTACCTTTCTTTCTCTCTCTTCCTCCCCCCTCCCTCCGTCCCTCACCAGTATATACCTTTAAAACACCTGGTTCAAAAAGTTGTTAAATCTTTGTCAAGGATACACCCAGATTATCTATTGTTTATTCTGTAACTTTACAGACAGAGCTGGAACAGGTAACCAACCAGCTGGTGGCAGCAGAGACCAAGGCCTTACAGGGAGCACAGAAACTATCATCTCTGGAGGCCCAGCTGACAGATGTGCAGGTACTCTAGACATTTCTTGCACACCTTTCTGACATTAGAAAATATTGTTGACATTGTTTTTATTATTTTTGATCAAAAGCATTTACTAATATCAATTGTTTGAAATCATGAAAAAAAATTTACATTTTATCATTTTTGATTTGTTTTATATTATCTTTTGCAGTGTTATGTGAACACAAAAATAAATATTAATACATTTTATATTTTAAAGAGTGTATACTTTTGGATAATTGAAATTTTGGGGGAAAATGTATACTTTTGGTCATTTGATAGTTTTGAAAATGTTTATTCTTTTAAATGTTGGATATTGTAAACAAAATATGAGTAGTTGTGTCATGTGTTTTGATATATTTTTCCAAACTTAGTGGGCTAAATAATAAGCAGTGCTTGTCCTGGTTGTTTCGGTGCCAGTGTCCAGTCATAGTTTTTATTTCACACTCAATAAATAAGAACTAGGCAATACCAGTTAAGAGAATTATAAACAAAATATACAGAAAATAGGAATATTAGTGTCAATTAAAATAAACAGAAAAAACAAAGTGTCTTTCACCTTAGCTTCAATCTATTTATTAACCTAATTAATAAACAATAGAATAAATGTACCAACCATGTACATGAAAGATATAGATTGACCAGTTAGTTATAATGTGTTTAAAAGGATAATATAATATATATATATATATATATATATATAGTGTGCGTGTGAATAAATTTGTTTTCCGATACATGATGGATGAATCCAAAAAAAATTATTTAAAAAAAGAAATAGTTTTTCAGTAAGTTTTTATTTATGCAAAGACATGTTTTTGTTTTTTGACTTTGCGGGAAATCTGCCAAGACCTTTGACATTGACACTACGGCACGACAAAGGAGGAATTTAACATGTATACATACAAACCATTAGTTTTTTTTACCAGTCCTAGGACTGGAAGGTCTGATGATGATTTATAATAGTAAATGTAAACTTAACTTCTTTATACTGCAGGGTCCGTATACAACCAGTTTGTTCTACTTCATTGATTTAAAAAGCGAGGTTTATTTACCTAGACGCATCCAATCTATTCTTGAATGCATAAATTCACACTGCTTGCCTCCTCTATTTCCTGTGGCAATGCATTCCAAGCATTCACCACTCTGACTAGAAAAGTATTTCCTAGTATCTAAAGAAATGACGTTCGGTAAAATATTTTGTATTATCTGTCCAATGTACATTAAAATTTGATAAACAGGTCCCACTAGTGTAGTATATGCACACATTATAAAGGGTTTTCTAGGTTATCAGGAAGTTTGCTAAAATTGGATAAGTAGATAAGTCATGTCGAAGGAACGGATAAATTAGACTATAACAAGTTTTTTCAAAATACAACAACCTACAAGAACAAGAGGGAATCGCTACAAATTAACTAAAGAAAGGTCTAGATTAGATATTAGGAAATATTTGTTTAGTCAGAGAATGGGGAATGCTAGGAATACATTGCCACAGGAAGTAGTGGAGGCAGGGACAATTAATGTATTTAATAATAGATTGGATGTGCATAGCTTTTTGAGCAAGGAAATGTAAATGAAACTGGTTGTATACAGACTCTGCAGAGTCTTCTAAACCAGTAGAAAGACCCTAAGTTCAAAAATAGATTTTTTTTAAAAAAGAAGAAAGAGTAGAAGACATTGATAGTAGAATGATTTCATGCATGAACATAAATAAGAAAGACTAGTATGAATTATTCAATCGGTTGGTTCTTTCATTTGGTAGGAAACTTTACAAGAGGAAACGCGCCAGAAGTTAGGCCTTCAGACCAAACTGAGAGCAGCACAGGATGAGAAAGAAAGACTGGAGGAGAGGGTAGAGGAAGAGGAGGAGAACAAGAGGGCCTGTGAGAAACAGATTCAGGAGCTCAATCAGAAGGTCGGATATCTCTCTTCTGTCACACAATACCCACATGCAGACACACACACAGACTTGATAATTTCATTATGAGTGTCCAATGTTTTTCACATGTTTGTATCATTTGTTGCATGTGTGCATCCTCTTAGCATACCCTTGCATACCTCCACTCCACATCGCTCTCTCTCTCTCACTCACATTCTCACTATCTTCTATTTCATTCTCTAAACATACTCATCATCGTCTTTCATTGTTTGCTAAATTGGAACATGTCATCTTTCACTGTTCACTACATTGGGCCACGTCATCTTTCATTGTTCGCTACATTGGGCCATGTCATCTTTCATTGTTCACTACATTGGGCCATGTCATCTTTCATTGTTCTCTACATTGGGCCATGTCATCTTTCATTGTTCTCTACATTGGGCCATGTCATCTTTCATTGTTCGCTACATTGGGCCATGTCATCATTCATTGTTCTCAACATTGGGCCATGTCATCTTTCATTGTTCGCTACATTGGGCCATGTCATCTTTCATTGTTCGCTACATTGGGCCATGTCATCTTTCATTGTTCGCTACATTGGGCCATGTCATCTTTCATTGTTCTCTACATTGGGCCATGTCATCTTTCATTGTTCGCTACATTGGGCCATGTCATCTTTCATTGTTCGCTACATTGGGCCATGTCATCATTCATTGTTCTCAACATTGGGCCATGTCATCTTTCATTGTTCGCTACAATGGGCCATGTCATCTTTCATTGTTCGCTACATTGGGCCATGTCATCTTTCATTGTTCGCTACATTGGGCCATATCATCTTTCATTGTTCACTACATTGGGCCATGTCATCTTTCATTGTTCACTACATTGGGCCATGTCATCTTTCATTGTTCGCTACATTTGGCCATGTCGTCTTTCACTGTTCGCTACATTGGACTATGTCGTCTTTCACTGTTTGCTACATTGGGCCACCACTGGAATTGGCGCATCATTTGCTGGAAGCATAGTATGAAACATTAGCTGTTTTTGTAGCAGTTCTTTTTGTATAATGTTTGCCAGCCCCATGCACCACCCTTCTTAGTTATGAATAATACTCACTATACAGTCAACAATTGTATCCTATCCCATAATGGGCTCTCACATGCACACAGATGATATACATCATGCATATTACTTGCCACACCTTTGTTTGCATAGTTAAAGAAGTCAACACTTGTTGGCAATTATGTGTTTTATGACTAGTTTATCTGCTGTGCTAAAGATCAATTTCTTGGGGGGGCTGAAGACGCAGCAGAGATTGAGGTGACAGCAGCTAACGACAGGGAACCATTGCTGACCAAGACCCTATTCAGCCTCCAAGTTGTGGCCCAGGAAACAAACCTCACTCATGCAGCCTGGCTGAGAGTCAAGGAATCATTGCTGACCAAGACCCTATTCAGCCTCCAAGTTGTGGCCCAGGAAACAGACCTCACTCATGAAGCCTGGCTGAGAGTCAGGGAATCATTGCTGACCAAGACCCTATTCAGCCTCCAAGTTGTGGCCCAGGAAACAGACCTCACTCATGCAGCCTGGCTGAGAGTCAGGGAATCATTGCTGACCAAGACCCTATTCAGCCTCCAAGTTGTGGCCCAGGAAACAGACCTCACTCATGCAGCCTGGCTGAGAGTCAAGGAATCATTGCTGACCAAGACCCTATTCAGCCTCCAAGTTGTGGCCCAGGAAACAGACCTCACTCATGCAACCTGGCTGAGAGTCAGGGAATCATTGCTGACCAAGACCCTATTCAGCCTCCAAGTTGTGGCCCAGGAAACAGACCTCACTCATGCAGCCTGGCTGAGAGTCAGGGAATCATTGCTGACCAAGACCCTATTCAGCCTCCAAGTTGTGGCCCAGGAAACAGACCTCACTCATGCAGCCTGGCTGAGAGTCAGGGAATCATTGCTGACCAAGACCCTATTCAGCCTCCAAGTTGTGGCCCAGGAAACAGACCTCACTCATGCAGCCTGGCTGAGAGTCAGGGAATCATTGCTGACCAAGACCTAATTCTTGCTCCAAGTTGTGGCCCAGGAAACAGACCTCACTCATGCAGCCTGGCTGAGAGTCAGGGAATCATTGCTGACCAAGACCTAATTCTTGCTCCAAGTTGTGGCCCAGGAAACAGACCTCACTCATGCAGCCTGGCTGAGAGTCAGGGAATCATTGCTGACCAAGACCTAATTCTTGCTCCAAGTTGTGGCCCTGGAAACAGACCTCACTTGTGCAGTCTGACTAAGAGACTCGAAATCGAAGTGGGAAGATAAACCTGGTCCCAAAAATGCAGTGCTTGAACCAGATGTGTAGAGCTGAAAGGCACAGATAAACGCAGCCCCACTGTAAACTGGGACACAATATCCATTTCAGAATGAATACAGAAGCAGAAAATAATTTGTTTCAAGTTAAAAATTGTTTGGATTCATTTTGATGTAACACTTGACAAAGACAAAACAAAAATGTCCTTATGTTAAAATTTCTTAATAAACAATCAAATGAAATGTGATATATTTCAGGTTATTGAAATCAAGAAAAAAGCAGAGGAGGATCTGGCTACTAATGAAGTTCTGGAAGAATATAAGAAGAAGACCTCCAGGGAAATTGAACAGTTGGTGCAGCAGCTAGAAGAGATGAGTGTTCAAAATGACAAGGTGGAGAAGTATCGACGCAAACTCCAGGCTGAGGTGAAACTTTAATCTTTGATATCGCCAAATGTTTTTCTTGAATCCTTAGCTTGGGACTCATAGAGTTGTTATAGTAATCAACCAGCTTATTTGTTTGCAGTTGGCCTCTTATGCCATCTTGTGGATTTTTTTGCGTGGAAGTTCTTGTGATGTTATTGGGTGGCTATTCTGAAGACCATAGAATTTGATTTGTTAATATTTGTGGGTACAATTTGAAGTTTCACGATTAAATTTGAGAAAATGTTAAACATGCCCCATGTGAACTATTGTATAGTTTGTTAGCTTGTTTGTACAAGCATCATCTTTCTTTATGACTTCTACAGAAAACAGAATAACACGTGAAGTGTGTTAGTGTAGACTTTTCCTACAGAAAACATAGAATAACACTTGAAGTGTGTTTGTGTAGACTTTATCTACAGAAAACATAGAATAACACTTGAAGTGTGTTTGTGTAGACTTTTCCTACAGAAAACATCGAATAACACTTGAAGTATATTTGTGTAGACTTTTCCTACAGAAAACATAGAATAACACTTGAAGTGTGTTTGTGTAGACTTTTCCTACAGAAAACATAGAATAACACTTGAAGTGTGTTTGTGTAGACTTTTCCTACAGAAAACATAGAATAACACTTGAAGTGTGTTTGTGTAGACTTTTCCTACAGAAAACATAGAATAACAATTGACGTGTGTTTGTGTAGACTGCTGTAGTGTTGCCATGCTTCTTAGGGAGCAAAACATATTTAAAAAGAAAAATGGGTAATTAATTATTAATTTTTGATATGTAATGGGTTCTCTCTTCTCTGTCAAATGTCGAGCTGCATAGCAAGATTTCTGTGTTCCTTGTCTCACTCCAATCGGAGGATAAGACCAGCAAAACATTGCTTACTTGTAAGGATCCTGTACCAAAGCATTTATGTTTCCAAGCTGGTGTTGATTCTATTAAACTGTTCCTCATCAATTTGTCAGCCCCATTTAGTGGTCTTGTAAAGGTGAAAGTAGTCCCATTGCTATGGTGACCAAGTAAGTGGCTTCACTCTACCAGGTCTCAATTGTTATTTTAGATTGGGGTGGTCATTTATCATCCTCACAGCCTTGCCTTCTCTAAATCAGGTCTTAGTTGATCTGTTATTTGATCTGTATATCTAAAGGGCAGTTCCCTTTGTATATGAGGAATGTACCCATATACAATTGGGTAGACTAGCGCAGGCTGAGACTAAGGGTTTAACTCATTCCCTTTGCTGTGTCAGACGAGTTCTCCAACCACAGCAGAGCTGGGTTTCTCTAGGAACCTGTACAACATACATAATAGGATGAAGTGGGCCAATTCTTTATGTAGATATCATGCAATACAATGAGGGGTTACTGGGAAGGACAGAATGGGATGTTGTTATGTTGTAAAAGGCACCCAAAGGGGAAGTTATGCATGGAGCTAGCAACCTCATCATGTAAAGAAAGTTGCTACTGCAATAGCACACAAAGTGCTATGATGCAGGATTTCCTAAAGGCTGCTAACAGTAGTGGTGACCCTATACTCTGGCTGAGTGAAGAGGGGGCAAGAATATGAAGAATAGAAACGTCAATGACTCATTTTCCCAGAGGTAAGGAGAATGACTTTCTGTACACCACAAACCATTTATTGATATTTGCATGTCCTCATATGCTATATAATGATGAGCTGTTAGTTCAGTGACACTGTTGTTGTCTTCTGTAGGTGGATGACATGACGGTTGAGCTGGAGTCTCAGAGGGCCAATGTGTCCAATGCAGAGAAGAAGCAGCGCAAGTTTGATCAGATGCTGGCGGAGGAGAAGGCAGTTTCTGAGAGGTATACCTTAGATCAATGGTTGGCAACCTTCCTCTATATAGTTGTTGGAGGTCACGTCAGAGAGTGGACTTCAATCATTTATAGCTAATAAATTAATGTAGTAATATAAGAAAGTCTAGAATGTTATTATTAATAATGTGCGTGTATATATATATATTAGGTAGCAGCGCAGCGCAGTGGTTAGCGCGCTGGCTTCGCATCTGAGTGGTCCTGGGTTCATTCCCCAGTTGAGGCGGTAATGTTTTTTCCAGACCGCAATGGCTTTCAGGTCGATCCAGCCTTAAATGAGTACCGGATCAGTCCGGGACGTAAAAGCGGCGAGGGAGAGGAGATGACTACCGCCCTCATATAGCCGAGCCTTTGACAAGTGAGATCGCTAACACCTCACACCCCTACGGCAGTAATGCTATGGGTTACTTTACTATATATATATTTATATACGGTAAATGGGGACGGCGTGGCCTAGTGATTAAGTGGCACGGGTTCTTCTTCGTTCATGCTCAATCTCCCACTACCAAACCCTGAAGGGGCTTAAGTAGCAGAATGTAGTCCAGAGAACGGAATGCGTTGTCGAAGTTTACAGCTTGGCTGCGATATTTGCATCTTTCGGTCCAACACATCTGACTTCAGTAGGCATTTTTTGAGTACCGGGTTAGCATTCCCTCTTTGATCCCTTCTCTTTAGCCAGTCTGCCCTGCTGCAGCCTGTTATCCAGGATAACCGCGTGGAGGTGTAGAAGGGTCTTGGCAGCTATGGTTCGCTGGCCCTGACGCTGGCAGTCAGCTATGGGTCGCCAACCACTGCAGCTCATGTGCTGCTCAGCATCTTGATCCCAGTGCTGGGTTCGATCCCCATCACAGCACCGGCCGTTACCCCGGGGAAGCAAACCCTTAGAAAATGCAGGAGGATGCAGACCCTTACATAAAATGCATGCTGAAGTCAGATGCACTGGGCCGACAGGAGCAAAATAAAAACACAGTGCAATGTACACCGCCTTGGGGATTAGAAAAATAAGGGAAATGCAAAAAAAATAAAAAACATAAATGGTAAATTAATCAATATAATGATTAGAATTCTGCAGTTTTCCAACTGCTTGTAATGTATTGTTGAAATTATTTTTGAAATTGTCTATGCTAGAGGAGGAAATAATATACAGTTTATTGCTGGTCTGATATTTTCAGCTGGCAGGCTGCATTTGACCTGAGGGACATAGAGAATTGCTTTTTCAACTTGTGACAAACACAGGAAAACTATTTTTGTTCATCTCGGTTCTTCTTTTTCTTCTTCATCGTACACTTTTAGATTCAAATTTGAATATATCTAAATAAAGCAGTGGTTGGTCTGAGTATTTCGATAAGTGCTTGTCCAGGAATGATATTGGTAATGGTCAGCTGACCAAGACCCTATTCTGTCCCCAAACAGCAGCCCTGGAAAAGAACTGTACTAGTGTAGTCTGGCTAAGAGAATAGAGGTCGCACTGGCAAGGTAAACCTGGTTACCAAAAAGCCAGATGTGACGGGCTGGAATGTGTTGATATCGCAGTCCGTTGTGAACTATGTCACAATGTCCTATTCAGGATGAGCAACCGAAGAAATGATGTACTTTCTCTGTTCCTTGTATGTTGGACACCTTTGTAGCAGATGTCCAACAGTAGTTTTATCAGTGCAGCACATGCTAAGTCTGATGCACTGGGTTGACAGGCGCAAAATAAAAGCCACAGTCACCACCTTGGGGAATAGAGAAATAAGGCAAACGCCCCAAAAAAACGAAATTGGACACAGACACATTCATTGGTATTTCCAATCCTTAGTTTGCTAAATCGATGGCATATCAATCTGTTGTGGCCTGCACAGTCTGAAGACTATCACCTGCTCACCACTGCTATGCCGGCAACAAGCGTCATTTGGTTATTGACCTATGTGCTCTGCTTCTTCCTACTTACCCATGTATCTAACTTGGCAAGCCTCCAGGCTCACATTTAACCCTTTCCAGTCCTGGATAATTTTTCAGATTTGTGTCTGTCTGTCCAGGCCAAGTGCCGGTATTTCGTACAACAGTTTTACTTAGAATAAAATAAATTAATATGGAACAAAATATCTAAAATTGCGATCTAAACATTGTTAGACACATAATTAAATTATCTATAACATGAAGTATTCATAATAAAGATTATATATTAAATGCTAAATCATTCAAACTAAACCACAAAGTGCAAATGCATGTTTAACCTTTAGCAATCCAATATAAATTTTTGAAAAAAGTCAGTCTTTTGTGACCTAATTAATTTTCTTAATTAGTCGCTATGGTAGTCGTCTTACAAAATTTGTAACTTTTATGTTTGTTTGACAATAAATATGATTTTCTGGCGTGTAGATACACAATAGCATAACGAACATGTGGGTGTTATTATTTTTGTTGTGTGTTTGTTAGTTTTTGAGATTCCAAAAGATGAAGTTGAAAATTTATGAAAATCTCTGGAAAAATTTGGACTCGACCACTAGGCCTAGTTGCTCCGA
Organism: Ariolimax columbianus; assembly: GCA_036924085.1. Lineage (NCBI taxonomy): Eukaryota > Metazoa > Mollusca > Gastropoda > Stylommatophora > Arionidae > Ariolimax > Ariolimax columbianus. Next base: position 76,434,296 of record JAVGWX010000006.1, read on the forward strand.
TAGAAAACCATGGAAACTACAACATATCGATACTGTGTTTACAATATCGCCACAACTGTTAGTTTCCAATTCAAACGTAGTTCTTTCATTTCTTCTTCTTCTGCGTACGCAGTCAGACAGTAACCATTATTTTTTCGAAAAAAGCGGCAATCATCCTGAGGCTGTCGCCACTGCCATAGAGCTTGTCATACAGTTCCACTGGTGATGGCCACATCTGCTCTCTCTGATCCTCGTATGTCGGGCAGTTCTGCAGCAGATGTTCAGCGGTCATTTTACCAGTACCGCACGGGCATTCGTCGGTACACCCTATCTTCAATTTGTTGAATAGGTGGTACCTCAGTCTATTGTGGCCAGTGCGAAGTCTGAAGACAACTACCTGCTCCTTTCGGTTCAACTGGTAATAGGCATCGTTTTTGGTGTAACCAGTATGTTCGGTTTCCCATTTGGTCATGTATCTGGCTTTGATAAGCCGTTTTGACTCTTCGTACGTCATACTGGTATCTGTTTGTGGTAGTCTTGCACCTTCTTTTGCCAGTCTGTCTGCCTCCTCGTTGCCTTGGATGTTGCAGTGTGATGGGACCCACTGTACCACTACTCTTTTTGGTGCGGACTGCTGGCACAGTTTGCAGAGCGCTGCTCTTAAGTCATTAAGCTCAGTGTTTTTCTGGCTTTTTAGCGCTGTGACTATGGCGAGAGCATCTGTCAGCAGGACTATCTGGCTTTCATTTTCACTGTGTGTCACCATTTCTTCCACTGCCGCCCTCTGTGCCTCTGCCTCCGCTCTGAAATTGCTTGTGTACTTACCAGTAGCGAATGACAGTGTTATTTTTCTGCCATTTGGTAGGTTCAGGAATGCTCCTGCCCCTTCGTTCTGTGTTGTGTTTGTTACAGAACCGTCGGTGTATGCATGGGTCCAGTCCATGCTTGGGTAGCTTTTCGTTATGAAGCTTAGGGTAGTATCTCTCCTTTCTTTTTCAGTCTGGCAGTTTTTGTTTGCAATACCTGGTATATTTTCTACCACCTCTGGAAATATATCCTGCCTCCAGGTAGGTTTTCGTACAGTAGTGGTGGGTTTTGGTGTTGTTAGTGCGTTTATGGGATCTTCGTGCATCTTTGCTTTGGCTATTTCTGCAAAGTTTCTCCGCTTTAGTTTCCCATTTCCCAAATTGTTTAGTCTCTGGTGCATTGGATGGTCGGTCAGTCTTCGGAGTTTCTCTGACTGCAGCTGGGCTCTGCAGTCTCTTCTATCGGTCATGGATTGCAGTTTTGTAATCTTTTCAAGTTCTACAATTGGCGTTGACTTCATGCCACCTGTTATAATTCTCATGGCTTGGTTTTGAAGTTTGCTAACTTTATCGAAGTTCGCCTTCGCTGCTGTTGTCCATGCCGCAATGCCATACTCGAGAACTGGTCTCACTCTTCCAGTGTACAGTTTCTTTAGTATGCCTTCGTCTGCTCCCCAGCTTGTGCCAGCAAGTTTCCTCATGATTGCCATTCTTTCTCTGGCTTTCATTCGGTTTCTCTCAATCTGACTTTTCCATGTCATGCGCCGATCAAATGTGACTCCCAGATAAGTTGGGTTGTCGTTTGGCTGCAGGAATTTGCCATTTAGACTTAATTTGGTACTTTTGGGTTTTAATGAAAGCGAGAATATTGTGCATGTGGTTTTCTCCTCGTTTATTTTGACCAGCCATGAGTTCGCCCACTCTTCCAGCGATGTTAGGGCCGTCTGCATCAGATTTCTTGCTATGGTGAGATTCTTTTCAGAGGTCCACATAGCCAGATCGTCTGCAAACATTGAGCTATGGACTCTTCTTGGTACATTCTCTGTAATATCGTTTATATATACCAGGAAGAGTGTGGGTGACAGTACTCCCCCTTGGGGTACTCCCTGCTCGAGTGTCACCTTTTTGCTCATCTGCCCTTGTACTTGGACTCTGGCCGTTCTTTGTTTGAGGTAGTGGTTGATCCACTTGTACATCTTCCCACAAATATCACTTCTTCTTAGCTTGACTCTAAGTCCATCTTTCCAGACTTTGTAAATGCCTTTTCCAGATCCACCCAAACAGCTACTGTGTGTTTCTGTGCCTGGTAGGCATCTTCTATCTCCTGGGCTATGAGGATGACCTGGTCCTCAGTGGATCTGTGCTGTCTAAAGCCGGCTTGCTGTGGAATTAGTATTCGTTTTTCTTCCAGATGCCACATCAGTCTGGTGTTTATCATCCGTTCCATCAGCTTGCCGACACAGCTCAGTAGGCTTATGGGCCTGTATCCATTTGGATCTGTTTTGTCCTTTTCTGTTTTTGGTACTGGTACCAGTATTGCGTCTTTCCATGCCTGTGGTACAATTCCCCTTTTCCAGCTTTGGTTCAGGACCGATAGCAGTTTCCTCTTCGCTGTTTGGCCTAGCCCCATCAGCATTTCGTTTGTTATCCCGTCTTTTCCGGGAGATTTCCTTTTCTTTAGTGTTCTCATAGCCTCTTCCATTTCGCGCATTGTTAATTTGGCCATCATGTGCTCTTCAGGTGCCGTATTCATGTTTTCGTGCCCATTTAGCTCTTCGCTAATGTCTGTATGCTTATCTGCAGGGACCTCGATGTGGTTTGCTCTGGCATAGTGATCGACAAAGGCGTTTGCGGCTTTCTTACCTGTGATCAAGTTCTCGCCGCCCTGCTTGATAGTAATTTGTTTATTTGACGGGGTTCCGTCGTTCATGGCTCTGACTAGCTTCCATAGCTTGTTCCCATCTTTGTCCAGGTTTAGACTTTCCGTTTTATTTTTCCAGCTTTCTCTTGCTGTTTGCTTGAGAGTGTGTTTGTACTTCGCCGTGGCGGCTTTGAGGGCGATGTTTGCCTCCATGGATTTTTCTCGCTCTGCCATGTTCCTAGCAATTGTTACTGCATCTTCCACTTTCTGCAACTCATCATTCCAGTAGGGCTTATAGTTTTTCCTAGCTCCTCTTGGGATGGTTTCAGTGGCGGCTTGCATTATTGCCTTGCTTAGGCTCTCCACCATGGGCTTCATTTTGGTGTTTCGTGTGTTGATGGTTTCACACAGCCCATCTGTCAGGATTGCAAATCTGTCCCAGTCGGCTCGTTTGTAATTCCAACGTGGGAGCGGTTTTGTTTCCTGTGGGCCTACTTCCATGTCAATGGTTAGCCTGATCGGCCTGTGGTCGCTACCTGCCAGTTGGTTTAGCACCTGGCGGTCTATTTTATAGTGTATGTCCTGTGTGGAGAAGGCCAAATCTGGAGTCGAGGTGGTATGCCATGTTCTTGAATAGAAGCTAGGGCTATCCTCCGGCCTATTGATTAGGGAGAGATTTGCATCTATCTCCCAATCTTCCACTTCGTCACCTCTGCTGTCTGTGTCAGAGTATCCCCATCTCTCCGAGTGGCTGTTGAAATCTCCAACTACTATGCAGTTGGAGTCTCTGACCTCCATACTAGAGAGCGATAGGTCTCTATTTGGTGGTCCGTACAGATTGAGTTCTTTCATTTAAACAAACAAAATAAACAGATCTACTCGATAAAAATCTTTCCCAACAATCTACTTCCCCTTTCGCAAAAGTCGGCTTGCTCCAAACAGCGTATACAAAATTAAAACTGTTCAAAAGCCATTTGTATTCGAACATACGATACTTTAACCGGCAAAATATCGTGTATATGGAGGACGTATTCAGCAGTAAAAAATGGCTGTCGGGAGTGACTCCGTTCAAAAAAATTTTTGTTTTTTCCGCACACCGTTTTTGTTGGCCAGGAAGGGTGGTTTTCTTCTAACATTGGCGTGCTGAAGGTTAAGAAGTCTGTTGGTTGTAGTGGGCTGCAATTTTCATTTTTTTTGGCAATTGAAGACTGTGCCCACAAGCAGGGAAGGGTTAATTATTTTTCATGAGTTTATATCAAATCTGTTCTCTTATGGAAAAATAATAAATAAACCCCTCAAGAATAGAAGTCAGCCACACACTAAACAGCATCATCAACTACTGAAATCTGCTGGATTTGAAGAGAGAATGAAATAATCTCATTTTGTAAACCCAAGTATAGATGTTGCAATTTGCTAGTTCTAGAGTTTGTCCTTGTTTGTTGAGATCTTGCAACTTTATCTTGTCAAGGGTGATTATCTATTCATTTGTAATGTGCATTCAGTGTTAATTTTGCTTTGTTTTTGCGAGCCTGCATTTAAAATAGTCAAATCTTTTAAAGTTGGGTTATGTTTGATATTATCATTGTGGATATTGTTAACCAGTAATAGGGGAAGAATGAATAGGACCACTACTTCCTACTATGCCTGTTGTAAAGACAGCTAAGGGTTGTATATGGGGGCTGGCACATCTCATCAGGTCAAATAGAGGGCCACAGAAAGGACCTCTTCAAGGGCACACCAATGCTTTGTGACCAAGGCTTCCTGTAGTGTTGTCTCCCTCCTGATACTGCAGGAGAGAAAAATGGCATATATTTAACAGGACATTTAACTTTTGACAGGTTTACTGTGTTGCTATGGCTGAGACTACCATTGTGGGTTAAATGTTAGACTTGATTGTGCTAGGCCTAAACTTGTTGTGAGGTAGGTTGGCCAATTTCCTTCTCTTTTGACTTGCGCTTCCCTACAGTAAGTCAGGTATCAAGTCAGGTGTATAGACACGAGAGTCGCTACCACTGAATAAAATACCTTTGCCGTGAGAAACAATTGCTCTAACAATTCTACCACTCTTATGCTTATATTTGACATGGACTATAGTAAACACAAAGCAATGATTCCACAGATTGGCAGCAGAACGAGATCAGGCAGACAAGGAGAGCAGAGACAAGGAGACCAAGTACTTGAACCTGCAGAGACAGTTTGAGGAACTCAAGGAGAGGGCCGAACAACTGGATAGAGTCCGAGCACAGCAGGCTCGAGAACTGGAAGACCTTGTCTCATCTACAGACGATGTTGGCAAAAATGTATGGGCTGGTAGTACTTGTTAGAAATGCTAGCGTTATAAAACAGTTCACACTTCTCATTGTTTGACTGAGTTCTTCTGGCTTCCCTTAGAACGTAGGACAGCAACTGATATTCCAAGTCAGTTCTAAATTTGGACTGTCTTCCTCAGCTCTGCTCATGAAACTAAATTATCATGGCTTCCTCTTCTGCTGTCTTTTCTAGGTGTCTATCCATTCTTCTCTCTATCCATTTTCACTCTCTCTTCAATCTGCAACCATACTAGTTGTCACTGTTTCTTTCCACAATCTGTGTTTGTTATTACGTTCGGATTATTATAGAACATGTAAAAACTCACTTCTCTTAGAATCTTGTTCATTTGTATAAAGTTGCTGTGAACATTTATGGAAGAAGGGCTGATTAATTGCTCTGGTAATACTCAAGCATCTACCCATGATGCTTCACAGATTATCACAATGATCCAATTTCCATCTCCTGTACTTTGAAAATGGACCATGACTGACAGACATATAAAGAGTTTCTACTGTGTTTCGGTCAAAAAGATAATCTTTATCAAAAGTAAATATATAAACAAAGGAAAAGTATAATGTATGTACATTCAAAAGTTTGTCTAATTTGCATAATCAGTAAGTACGGCAAACATTTTAATGTGTTATACAAATCTTATTTAGGTCCATGACTTGGAGAAATCAAAACGCTCCCTGGAATCAACTGTGACAGATCAGCGCCAACAGATCGAAGACCTGGAAGATGAGTTGCAGGCAGCTGAGGATGCCAAACTGAGGTTGGAGGTGAACATGCAGGCACTGAAAGCACAGTTTGAGAGAGATCAGGCTGGGCGAGAGGACCAGGAGGAGGAGTCAAGAAAGTCTTTGCTCAAACAGGTGAGGCCAGTAGGCAGAGTTGTTGGGTGTTTCCCTCTAGCATGAATTAATAAAGGAATCTGTAACTTCTCTTTTTACACTGCCAGCATTTTTTGAGTGCTAGTATGTAAAGGGGCATGCTGCGGTCTAACCAGCTGTAAATGGGTACCTGGTTTGCAGTTAAGGAAGGTAGCGAGGAAGGCATAACTGGCCACTCCACCTCACAAAAAAAACAAAACATAAAAAAGCTGAGACCTTCATATAAAGGCATCTCTTCCACTTCATGATCATTGGTGGTATCTGCTATTGGACTGCCTTTACCTACTAGTATACAAACATGTTTATGATACAATTCAGTCTTTCCGAATAGTCATACTGTAATAATAGCTATGAGACACTTCTACACAGCTTTCTAGCTACTTTCTGTTTGGCTTTTAGACGTATCCCAAGCTAATAATGGATGTAGGAGTTCTACAAGTGAGATGTATCTATCAACATTGTTGTTTAGATCTGCTTATATAGGTAAATGTGTTCTATACTTTTATTATACAGGTTTGTCTGTTCTCTCTAACTTTTGGTCACTGTGTAAACACAAGCTAATTCATTTGCTTGGCTTAAGTTGGACATTTCTATTTGAAATAGTTCTAAATTATACACATTTTTTAGATCTAGTACTCTCCACAGTCTGACAAATTGTAACTGCTAAACATTTACAGCAGTTGTCTTCAGTACAACCTCGTCCTCATTTCATTTAGCTAGTCCTCAACTTGGCTTGATGCAATTTAGTTGCAAATTATACGAATATTTTCCAAGAACTTCAACCCTACTGTCTTCACAAGGATTCAGTATTTCTATAACACAATTCAGATCACATAGGGCCTGTTATAATGTTTTGAGAAATACACATATTAAGAGCAGTCCTAAGAATAAGTCACAGGTATGGAGGTGATTCATGCTGTGGGGAAATCGGGTTAATGTGGTCGAAGAGACTCTTCATCACAGCATGGAGGAGCAAAAGATGTGTTCCAGACAACTGGCAGCAAGCTACAATTGTACCAATTTGGAAGAAAAAGGGCAACAAAAGAAACTAACACATGCATGGACATATCACTACTCAGTCTGAGAAATTGTACTCTGAAGATCCTTAAGAGAGAATAAAACCTTTTGTTATACCTCAGCTTTTCCAAGCTCAATTTGGATTCCCCAAGGGTATGGGCCGCACAGACGTCTTATTCATCTTAAGACAATTAAGCAAAAACACAATAGAATATAGTGGATATGGTTTTTTTCTCTCATTTCAAGAAAAAGTTTTGGAATAGGATAGACAGGGTTACAGATTGGACGATGCTGTAATATTACAGAGTACAAGGGCAGCTACTTGAGAAATTGATAGCACTGTATCATATAAGAACAACTGACGTTGTCACAGATACTTTAGAAATCACCACAGATGTGAGTCAAGGGTACTTATTCCCCACTGCAAAATCACCACAGATGTGTGAGTCAAGGGTACTTAGTCCCCACTGCAAAATCACCACAGATGTGTGAGTCAAGGGTACTTATTCTCCACTGCAAAATCACCACAGATGTGTGAGTCAAGGGTACTTAGTCCCCACTGCAAAATCACCACAGATGTGTGAGTCAAGGGTACTTAGTCCCCACTGCAAAATCACCACAGATGTGTGAGTCAAGGGTACTTATTCTCCACTGCAAAATCACCACAGATGTGTGAGTCAAGGGTACTTATTCCCCACTGCAAAATCACCACAGATGTGTGAGTCAAGGGTACTTATTCCCCACTGCAAAATCACCACAAAGACCAGCTAAATACATTAGAAGCAGAACCTTATTCTTTAATGATGATTGATCAGTGACTGTTGTACAATAATGAAAATAAACATAATTAGTGAGATGAGACAAAAGCTGTCATGATTAGCAGAATATGTGGTCTGCTGAAAATCAATGTAGATAATATTGCTGTACAACAGACACTACAGTTCAGATATTTTGGTATTTTTTTTTTGGCTCGATCATGAAATCGAGAATAGATATCAGAAAACATTCTGGGACTTATCAACTGTCACAGCTGCTTAGGTACATGAGCATTAATATGACAATGAAGGTCACTAGGAGAGACATATTGAAAAACGAGGACATTCAAAGTATTGTCAGCTCTATGCTTCTTATGGAGGACATTTCCTGGCAAAACAAATACACTGGTTCAGCCATCTCATAAGAATGCACTCTGGCCAACTTCCACTGATGACATACAACGCTGGTAGTCCTGGTTACAGGGCAAGAGGGCAGCCACAAGGCAGGTGGATTGATGGATGACATTAGAGTGATCGTGCAACATTGGCTCACAATGACCAAAGCAACACACTTGGACAACTTTAGGACAGACAACTTAAGCTTCCCACACTGCTCAACAGGGTAAGTGGAAAGAAAACTAACATTGAGGGAATCTACGCTGTATTGTTGTTTCAGATTGAGTCAAATCAATTATAAGTCAGCTATTTTGTTAGGTCATCCAATTGACAATATTTCCAGCATTAGTACCCATTCATACAGGTTGACACATTCATCTGGTTGGCTTGGCTTTGTTCGTTCTCAATCTCCCGCTACCAAACCCTGAAAGAGCTTAAGGAGCAGAATGTAGTCCAGAGAACGGAATACGTTGTCGTAGTTTACATCTTGACTGCGATATTTGCACCTTTCGGTCCAACACATCCGACTTCAGCAAGCATTTTTTTAGTACCAGGTTAGCATTCCCTCTTCAATCCTTTCTCCTTAGCCAGTCTGTCATGCTGCAGCCTGTTATCCAGGATCACCGCGTGGAGGTGTAGAAGGGTCTTGGCAGCTCTGGTTCGCTGGCCCTGATGCTAGCAGTCAGCTATGGGTCGCTGACCACTGCAGCTCATGCGCTGCTCAGCATCTTGATCCCATTCGTCTGGTTACAATTGTACCATACGTCTGAAATGAATGGTGGCTTGGCATTCATTCAAGTTTCTGTAACATTCTGGTTATTTTCTGGTTATGTAAAAGTAAAGTGACCCATAGCATTACTGTCGTAGGGGTGTGAACTGTTAGCGATCTCACTCTGCCGAAGACGGATGTGTCGGACCAAAAGGTGCAAATATCGCAGTCAAACTGTAAACTAGCGATACAACGCAAATCCGTTCTATGGACTACATCCTGCTACTTGCAAAGCCCTGTTCAGGGCTTGGTAGCGGGAGATTGAGAATGAACGAAGAAGAAGAAGAAGCGATCTCACATTTCAAAGGATTGGCTATGTGAGGATGGTAGCCATCTCCTCTCCCTCGCCACTTTTACTTCCTGGACTGAACCGGCACCCATTTAAGGCTGTGTCGACCTGGGAGCTGTTGTGGTCTGGAAGAACATTTCCACCTCAACTAGGGAATGCACCTAGGACCATTCAGATGCAAAGCCAGCTAGTTAACCACTGTGCTACGTGGCTCCCATCTGGTTATGACATTTCCCAAATTTTCAAAACACCTTTCCATCACGAAAATCATCAAAAACAACACAAAGACAAGCTTTAATAAGCGTGTTGCCATTTTGTTATTTTCAAAATGTGTGTACAGTATGAACGTCACTATCTTATGACCAAAATGGAAGCAGTGCAGCCCAAAATGCATTTTAAAATAATGGTCCCATCTGTCACACCGACAAATGGGTAGCTCGGGGAATACGGTATTTATGCACACACACGCAAACATATAAGTGTCACGGGTTCAAAGGGTTAAGCAAGTGAATGAGAAACAAAAATGAGAATCAAAATGACACTGAATCAGGTTGCATTCATATAACGTTTGCGAGGAATGTAAATAAATAACCCAGATGGCATATATTCTTTTAATAACAAAATTAGGAGGTTACTTTGAAACTACCTCTCGTACCGTTCATTTAATGTTTAACTATCTTGATGTGCAACAGCAGATAAACTTCTCAGATGTTGTGGTTGGCTCATAATAGTTAATGTGTTATACATATTTTTTTTCCATTCTAGTTAATGATTAACTGAAAACTTTGTTCTTATTAGCTGCGTGAGATGGAGGCAGAACTTGAAGATGAGCGTAAGCAGAGGGCACTTGCTGTTAATGCTCGTAACAAGCTCCAGGGTGATCTGACAGGATTGGAGCAGCAGGTCGAGATGGCCAACAAGGTCAAAGAGGATGCTGTTAAGCAATACAAGAAAGTGTCAGCTCAGCTTAAGGACTTCCAACGTGAACTGGATGAGGCCAGGTTGGCAAGAGATGAGATGGGGGCTGCCACCAAGGAGAATGAGAAAAAGGTTGGTACATTAGAGATCAGTTTTGGTTTGATGAGCAGAGAATTTATCTTTGTATTATTTATTTTTCCTTGTCTTTGCCTTCGATCTGGTTTTGGGTTATCATGTCAGATGATACTTATTTTCAAGAAGTTAAACTGCTTTCAACAACTGACACTTTTTTTTTGCTGTAATGAACCATTAAAATATGTTCATCGTTAATATTTCTTTAATGCATAGTTTTAAAGAAAAGCATCTTGTCTTCAGAACATAGCTGCACATCACTGCATAAACATTTTCAATAAAGTAAATTTAAAGAAAAAAAAAAAGGTTCCTGAAACAATAATTTTGTATGTAAGAAAATAGACAGCAATAATTTGTATGTGAAAGTTAGTCAGCTATAATTTACATTTAAGAGTTTTTGATCAATGATTTACATTAAAATTATAGCAATAATTTTATATGTACAATATAGTCTGCAATAATTTCTATGTAAAATATACATAACTACAAATTAACTAAAGAAAGGTCCAGATTAGGTATTAGGAAATATTTTTTAAAGTCAGCGGTGAATGCATTGCCACAGGAAATAGTGGGGGGCAGATGTGCATAGATGTTAAAGCAAGGTAATGTAAATGAAACATACAGAGTCTTCTAAACCAGTATAAAGATGTTGTTAAGTTATAACTTAAATTAAAATATAGTCAACAACAAGTTAGTGTAATATATAGTCAACAAGTTATGTGTAAAATATAGTCAACAACAAGGTATGTGTAAAAATATAGTCAACAAGTCATGTGTAAAATAGTCACCAATAATTTCTATATAAATGTCATCACCAATAATTAATAGTCAATAATAATGTATATGTAAAACACATAAATGATTTGCATGTACAAGACAATAGACAGTTGTTTTTTTAACGTGACAATTACTAAGCTACATTTGTTAACAGCTTTTCACCAACAGCACAGATTAAAATTAAATTATCCAGCTAATTCCTGGTGAAGGTCTTTTGGTTCAGGCATAAGTTGTTTTTATTGCTGTGTTCCTTGTAATAACTGACTCAAACTGTACTATTGATAATTGGTTTTCAGTTCTACTCTACCATCTATTCTGATTTGTGCATGAATTTTTGTTAACCTTAGGCACGCTACATAATTTTTGAAAAAAATTTGACCTAATTAATTTTCTTAATTAGTCGCTGTGGTAGTCGTCTTTCAAAATTTGTAACTTTTATGTTTGTTTGTCAATAAATATGATTTTCTGGCGTGTAGATACACAATAGCATAACGAACATGTGGGTGTTATTGTTTTTGTTGTATGTTTGTTAGTTTTTGAGATTTAAAAAGATGAAGTTGAAAATTTATGAAAATCTCGGGAAAAATTTGGACTCGACCACTAGGCCTAGTCGCTTTGATAGAAAACCATGGAAACCACAACAACGTATCGATACTGTGTTTACAATATCGCCACAACTGTTAGTTTCAATTCAAACGTAGTTCTTTCATTTAAACAAACAAAATAAACAAATCTACGCGATAAAAATCTTTCTCAACAACCTACTTCCCCTTTCGCAAAAAGTCGGCTTGCTCCAAACGGCGTATACAAAATTAAAACTGTTCAAAAGCCATTTGTAATCGATACTTTAACCGGCAAAATATCGTGTATATATGGAGGACATACTCAGCAGTAAAAAATGGCTGTCAGGAGTGACTCCGTTCAAAAAAAAAAATTTTTTTCCGCACACCGTTTTTGCAGGCCGAGCTGGTTAGAAGGGATCGGACAAGGGCGTGCTTAAGGTTAATTTATATGAGATGAATGAATGAAATCACATTTATACTATATATATAATATCTTCAATGAAATCACATTTATACTATATATATAATATCTTCAATGAAATCACATTTATACTATATATATAATATCTTCAATGAAATCACATTTATACTATATATATAATATCTTCAATGAAATCACATTTATACTATATATATAATATCTTCAATGAAATCACATTTATACTATATATATAATATCTTCAATGAAATAAACCAGGTGAAGAATTTGGAGGCTGAGGTGTTAAGACTGCATGAAGAATTGGCGGCTGCAGAGCGTGCTAGGCGTAATGCTGAATCAGAAAGAGATGAGATGGCTGATGAAATTAGCGGAAGTAATAGTAGCAAGTAAGTTGCGACGTACATGATGTATCTTCTTGTTCATCGTTTGCTCTGAAATAATCACATCTGTATCCCTTATAAACCTGGCAGTCCATTTGAGACTTCTCGTCGTCAGACAGATTATCCCTGAACTGGATTGGAGAGCGTCATGCTGTGCCACTCTGCTTCTCTCATGGAGTCGACAGGCTTGTAGAACATGTTTTACTATTTGTCTGTTCTCATCGCAGAGGCACATGTCTTGTGTATCCAATTTTTTATTTACAAAACATGTCGATCTGCAATGGCCAATTTAAAGTCTGAATATTGTTACTTGGTCTTTTCTTCTAAAGGAGTAAAATGCTTCAATTATTTCAGACTCTAGAATTACCTACCAAATGGCAGAAAAATAACACTGTCATTCGCTACTGGTAAGTACACAAGCAATGTCAGAGCGGAGGCAGAGGCACTGAGGGCGCAGGGGAAGAAATGGTGACACACAGTGAAAATGAGAGCCATATAGCAGATGTGGCCATTACCAGTGGAACTGCAAGACAAGCTCTATGGCAGTGGCGAGAGCCTCAGGATGACCCCCGCTTTTTTCGAAAAAATAATGGTTACTGTCTGACTGCGTACGCAGAAGAAGAAGAAGACTCTAGAATTGACATATCAGGAGGTACAGATGCAGATGTAAGAACCAGAATTGGAAAGCCAAGAATGACATTGCTGACACTAAACAACATATGGAGATCCAGAGAAATCAAGATTCACACCAAATTTAAAATGTTCAACACCAGTGTCAATTCGGTGATGTAACATGGAGAATGACCAAAATAACAACAAAGATACCTGTCCTTCGTTAACAGATGCCCATGAAGGATAATGGGCATAACGTGGCAGGACACGGTGAGAAAACATCCGGGAACGGAGCCAACAACAGCCACTAAAACAACAAATCAGAAGACAAAAATGGGGCTGGATAGGACATATATGGTGAGGAAGGTACTGTACATCATAGCCAGAAAGATCTCACATGGAATCCTCAAGGGAAGAGAAAGAGAGGTATGGAAGAGAATGAGAGATAGACCTAAAAATACATAGATAAGACAATATGAGAAGCAACTAAGATTAGTTTCACCTGGAGAGGGACAGTATGAGCAACCCAAGACTATATGCTAGTGAGATGTGGTGAATAGCCTGATCACAGAGAGGAGCAATGGGCTTTGATTGATTGATATCAGACTCTTAGTGTTCTGTTGTCTGTGACATTTGTTTGTATCTGAGACTCCAGTCTCCATAGCACATGTTGTTTGAAATCTGGTTTCAGTGTGAAAGCAAACATTGATTGCCTAAATTACTTTTACCACTTTGACCCCGGCAAACTACTTGTGAGTAGAAATCTCTCGTATTCTCCTTCCTTCCTTCCTTCCTTCCTTCCTTCCTTCCTTCCTTCCTTCCTTCCTTCCTCCCTCCCTCCCTCCCTCCTCCCTCCCTCCCTCCCTCCCTCCCTTTCTTTCTTTCTCCTTCTTCTTTCTTTTTCTTCTTTCTTTTTCTTTTTCCTTCTTTCTTTTCTTTTTCCTTCTTTTTTCTTTTTCGTTCTTCCTTTTCCTTTTTCCTTCTTCTAATGCGTTCGTTCTCTAACTCCTGCTACCAAGCCTTGAACAGGGTTTTGCAAGTAGCAGGATGTAGTCCGGGGAACGGAATGCGTTGTGTTGCTAGTTTACAGCCTGACTGCGATATTTGCACCTTTCGGTCCAACACATCCATCTTTGGCAGATCCACTTTTGTTTAATTTGGCCACTGTCAGTTCAAGTATCAGTACAATTTAAGAGGCTACAAATGGTGGTCTAACCTTTCTAGGATAGAAACCTATCAACTCATGCGGATTGCACTCCTCACCTCTCCATTCGAAATGGCCAGGCAAAAGTCTGCTGCATGATGAAGGAAGCCTTTTGGGATTACAATAAAGTTTTAGGAACAGTATCCCATATGATACAGGAATAAAGGAGCTATTAACTTGTTTTCTTTGGAATCTGAAGAAAGAGCAGTTTTATCCCTGATTAATCAGAGTAGCAAAGTGGTAGAGCTCTTGCTTCTCATGATAAAGCACAGGGGTTCCATCCTGTCAACCCAGCTGTAAATGGGTACATTAGATGAGGTCTAACAATGAAGTTTCCAACACCTCATCCCCACCAGTGGTTTTGCCCTGGGGAACATCAAGCTGAAAAAGGACTTCTTCATTGCCTTTTGTTTTTTGTTTTTGCGTTTGCCTTATATTCCCAAAGGTGGTGTGCGTTGCACTGCAGTTTTTATTTTGCGCCTGTCGGCCCAGTGCGTCCGACTTCGGCATGCATTTTATGTAAGGGTCTGCTTCTCCAGGGTAACGGCCGGTGCTGTGATGGGGATCGAACCCAGCACCTTTAGATTGTGAGCCGTGTCACTTAACCACTAGCTCGTGCCATCCCTTCATTGTGATGAGCTTATTCTACTCTTATTGTCTCTATTTAGCTCCTTACAAAGACATTAGACCACCACTGCAGCTGGTTCTTTATGGAAAGCCAGCACCAAAGCACTTGCAGTAGTGGTTTCTGTTTCAGTTTGTTTTACTAGCTCCATGGACAAGTCACTTTAGACATCCTTTACAACATGCTTGAATTTTGTGATGATGACATTTGTTTGATTAAAATCTGCTCCCTAGACAAGCTCTCTTGGACGAGAAACGCCGCCTGGAGGCTAGAATTTCAGAACTCGAAGATGAGCTGGAAGATGAACATAACACCACTGAGTTGATGTCAGACAAGGCTCGCAAAGCACAGCTTAACGTAAGTATACATTTTAAAACAGGGCTTTTCTTTGTTATTGTTGTCGTCATTGTTGAATTTGAGCTGCTGAGCTATTTGTAGCTAAATTTCATTAGTATCATCACCATCATTACCCTTTTCGTTTCAATGCGAAGCATAGGTCACCATCTGGCTTCCCTTTAAAGGAAGCCATTTCCAAGCATTTGCAATCATTCAAGTATTTGCAATCATTCAAGTATTTGCAATCATTCAAGTATTTGAAATCATTCAAGTATTTGAAATCATTCAAATATTTGTAATCATTCACCTTTTTGTTACAATGGGAGGCATTGGTATTAAACTGCTGCTGTATTTCAGCTTGTGCAGTGAGTGATTATATTAGCAATGTTTTAACCGGACGAGGTTGCCATCTCTAAGAGCAGCCCAGTTGCATTTTATGACATGCTTGGAAGGTGACAATGGTTCTATTCTTTTAATAATGGATATGCCTTAGCATCATATATCTTGGATTTTATTGTGGATTGTCATATGTGCAACCAGCAATGCATTCTCAGAATTTGATGGCATGACCTTGTTCACAATGCTGAGGTTACTGCATAGACAAATTTTAGACATGTCCAGAGATATACACATTATCATTCGGGGGGAACACCTGCTGCCTGGCACAACTCGACAACACTCTTGCACAAGAAAGGAGACAAAGAAGATCTAGGAAACTATCGTTCAATTACTCTCCTCCCGGTCACTAAGATGTTTACAAAATGCATCGTTGCCATAGGCCGCACCACTCTAGAAGAATTGCAACCAGTTGAACATGCAGACTTTTTGCGTTCGTGCAGCACAATAGACCATATTTCAACCTGTTGCTGCCTTATTGAAGCAGCCCAAGAATTCAAGACGCCCATGATACTTACCTTCATCGACTATAAAACAGTTTTTGATTCGGTAGAACCACATTTTGTCACTGTTGAAAAAAGGTGTCAATCTTGGTTACATCAGTTCTCACCAACAGTTATGCAACTGCACTACCATATTTCGTTCCTTCCAATGTCCTAGTCACAGCGCTAAAAAGCCAGAAAAACACTGAGCTTAATGACTTAAGAGCAGTACTCTGTCAACTATGTCAGCAGTCCGCACCAAAAAGGGTAGTGGTACAGTGGGTCCCATCACACTGCAACATCCAAGGCAACGAGGAGGCAGACAGACTGGCAAAAGAAGGTGCAAGACTACCACAAACAGATACTAGTATGACGTACGAAGTCAAAACGGCTTATTAAAGCCAGATACATGACCAAATGGGAAACCGAACATACTGGCTACACCAAAAACGATGCCTATTACCAGTTGAACAGAAGAGAGCAGGTCGTTGTCTTCAGACTTCGCACTGGCCACAATAGACTGAGGTACCACCTATTCAACAAATTGAAGATAGGTGGTACCGACGAATGCCCGTGTGGTACCGGGAAAATGACCTCTGAGCATCTGCTGCAGAACTGCCCGACATACGAGGATCAGAGAGAGCAGATGTGGCCATCACCAGTGGCAACACAAGACAAGCTCTATGGCAGTGTCGACAGCCTCAGGATGACCGCCGCTTTTTTCGAAAAAATAATGGTTACTGTAGTAGTTCCTTCCAATGTCCAATTGTGGTAACAATTCGGGGGGGGGGGGGGGGGGGGGGGGGGGGGGGGGGCGTCTTCTCACTATGGAGAATAACCTGGAACCTGAATTAACAAGACGTCGCCACACGGGTTGGGCGGCCTTCTCATCTATTAATATGGTTCTGGATGGTTGTCATGACCAAGACCTATGAGCCTCCCTTTTCAATTTCACTGTACTTCCTGCGATGTGCTACGGTGCCGAGACGTGGACACTAACAAAATCACTAGAGGACAAATTGAGAGTTACCCAGGCCTCCCCCAAGAGACGCCAGGTTGGAATCACTCTCCGGAACCAACAAATGTAAGGTCTCCACAATTCTGACATAAGACGATTGTCCCTGGTGAAGGATACGTTAATCCATGCAGACAAGGCTAAACATATATGGGCACGTCACATGTGACAAAACGATGGTACCCCCGAGGTAAGAAGAGACCGTGGGGAAGACCTCCAATACGTTGCTGTACGCTGCAACATCCGATATGCCTCTAGAGGAGCACTTACCACGCACATGTCCAGAGTATACAGTCCAGCTTTTGCAGGGGTAGAGTAGGGTTGGAATGATGGTGGCACAGTAGACTTTAAGTTGGGTCTTCACGCTGAAGCCACGATGTTTCTACACCATCGAGCGCATTCCGCCAAAAGTATAGCCTTTGATAGAATATATATATATAGAGTCGGCGGTGAGCTGGCTTGCTAAGACTGGGATTATACTGTGTCAGGGTTCTAAATCACAGACGAACATACAAAAATATGGGTGTGGTTCGTTCTTGGTACGACCGCTCCTACAGTCGACCCAGCTGTAAAAGGGTACCTGGCGTATGAGTTGGGGAAGGTATAAACAGCAAGGAAGCAAACTGACCACCCCACCTCGCATAGGCTGTGGCTTAGTCTATGAAGAGTTATTTTCATCCCTGGCAATTGTTGCCATGGGACCAACTTTTACCTTTAAGTACATAATGAGTTTGGCTAATGATTTGTTTTTTAACAGTTAGAACAGGTGCAGACAGACTTAGCATCTGAGAGGTCAGTTTCACAGAAGCTTGAGAACCAACGCATTACTTTGGAGCGGCAAAACAAGGAGATTAAAGACAAACTGGCAGAACTGGAGGGACAAAACAGAGCTCGTACTAAAGCTACCATTGCAGCTCTGGAAGGCAAGGTTGCCAACTTAGAGGAGCAGCTAGACCAAGAAGCAAAGTCAGTTGACATTGATGTTTTTATCTTTGTTAAAAAAGATGTGCTGGTATTATCTTATTTTTGTGTGTGTCTTGTTCCACTTCTCACAAAGATTAGAACCACTACTGCATTTGGCCCATTACAGGAAGCCTGTGTCAAAGCATTTTGTGCGTTCTTGCAGTGGTGGTTTGGTTAGCAATTTGCTTTACACGATGTTGCTAGCCTCATGCATAACCTTCATTAGTTGCCTTACAGTTCTATACTTCTCGCCATCCATATGGTAATTGCTGGTGCCATTAAAGACTTGATTGTTTTCTGCTTTCCTAAGCCTTGTAGCAGGAAAAGTGTGCTGTATTCTAGTGTCTTGAGTAACAGAGTGGCTAAAGGTGGGACGAGGTCCCCTGAGTTAGTACAATGACATCTCTAACACTTCATCCTTGATAGCACTATGAGACGTAAGAAAGGAATGGAAATTAAGAATAATAGATTACAGATGAAAAAAAATACAAATTTATTTGTTTGCTATATATAATCTGAATTTTTAAAATGATCAAAATTGTGCTTCAGTAACATTGAACAAATATTTTTCTAACATTTGTTTCATATTTGATCCAATTAGATTATTATTCTCATGAAAAGAAATTCACATGTTATTGTCTCTTTCATAAATAGACAGAAAACAGCAAATATACATAAACCAACACTACTCAGCTTCCAACCAAATTTATAATACGTTGTTTGCTATGTTATTTATTACTGTCTGTTGTGTGTTATGAGTGGTGACTTATATGTGACATTAGATTTTACTACTCTGCTCTTTATTATTCACAATATCTATATCTGATTTTGTTTCACTTTATTCTCCAGTTCATCTTGTCACTTTGATAACTATTTTGCAAATTTGTAATTTTTTGGTCAATTTATCATATGCTGCAACAAATCACTAAAAATTGTGCCAGGCATGAGTATTATCATACAAAACTTCCTTTAGTCTACCCAGCTGCGAATGGGTATCTGACATAGTTAGAGAAGACCAGGCACTGCAGAAGCCTGTTATGGGATTGCCTTTTATTATAGATGAATAGAGAGTATCAAGTTGTTTATGCTGATGGGGCATTGTTCAAGCAAGTACCAACAGTAGGCTCATCGCTAAGCTAATACTGTAGTGCTGATAAGCTGGCATCAAGATGTTGAGCACTGCTAGTGTCAGGGCCAGTGAACCAGAGCTGCGAAGATCCTTCTACACCTCCATACGTAGATTTGGAATAACAGGCTGCAACAGAGCAGACTAGCTGAGGAGAAGGGATTGAAGAAGGGAGGCTAATCCAGTACTAGAAAATGTCTGCTGAAGTTGGATGTGTCGAACCAATAGGTGCCAATATCGCAGTCAGAGTGTAAACTATAACAACGCATTCCGTTCTCTGGACAACATCCTGTTACTTGCAAAGCCATTTTCAGGTTTTGGTCTCGGGAGATTGAGAATGAACAAAGAAGATACTGATAGGCTGGCTCATCACTATAGCAGTAGGCGAATCGTACCGATAGGCTGAACTCTCCAACAGTAAATAAGACAGAACCGTAGCCACTTATCAGAAGAAATGTATGCCAGCGGGAACATCGGACTATTATTTCTGCTGTCTTCCGCTTGGCCTTCTTCCAGCTTAGCACTTGGTTTCTCTGGGTTATTTTTATGTTGTCACCCTAGCAAACTGTGAGCCATTCTTCAATCTGGATCTATGCCTCTTGGCCTACCATAATTGTTGTGATAGCTAGTCATCGTTCATTTCACAGATGTTGCCAAACCATCATAATTGAAATTACTCCATCAAGATTTACATGATTATCTGGTGGTTGACTTGGACCACTTTTCTTTACCTCAATTTTGAGATAAGAATATATGCTCACTATTATGCCAATTTCTTATTATAAAATACAGCCACTATCTGCAGCAGCCTTTCTATATGAACTGGTTTTTTTCTCTGCAGGGAGAGATCATCTCTTGCTAGAACCAACCGCAAGATGGAGAAGAGGCTGAAAGAGTTACAGTTGCAGGTGGAGGATGAGAGACGCAGTGCTGACCAGTATAAGGACCAGGTTTGTCTTTGCTTGATTTAATTTTCTCAACAAAAGCTTGTCAGTTTTTGTGGAAAGGAAAATTTGCTTACTTTAAGAAATGCAGTCCTGCATTGTTTCATGGACATAAGAGCATCCTTTGATTTTAAGCAGTTAAGTGATTTAATTCAGTCGCTCCACTGCCACTGTGGGACATAGAGGTCTTTTATTTTTTCTTGGGACTAGCTAGGTATTGCTATAACTCTTGCTATTACGTGGTAACCAGCACAGACATATGGTAGTGAGACATGGACAATCAGCAGGCACGTACAGGGATCGTTGGAGACAAGTTTGTGGACTACAAAGAAATCTAATAACATGGTTCTTGAGGACTCGCAGACACAAAGACAACATATGACAAAAATCAGGGCAAGTCAGTCGTCCTTTTTTGGGCTTGTCATGAGAAGAGGCGGGTTGAAACACTTGGGGACACTGGGCAGAATTGCTGGCAAGTGGGACAAAAGGAGCAAAGAGAGGAAATATTGGACAGCTTGAAGACATGGCATGGGAGGTGAACTCATAACCGACATGCCTGATAAGAGTAAATGTACGTCCATGATTGCCAACTGGCAGGGTACTTCATGATGGTGGTAGCTATTGCAGAATGGGGTAGCTGACCCATAACTAACTTTTCCTGTCTTTCCTGCCACAACTTGTTGAATTGGAGTTGTAGATCTAGTCTTTTCCTGTGACTTTCCTGCCCTTCCACAACTTGATAGAAGTCATAGATCTAGACTTTTCCTGTGACTTTCCTGCCCTTCCACAACTTGTTGGAGTCGTAGATCTAGTCTTTTCCTGTTTCCTGCCCTTCCCCAACTTGTTGAGTCATAGATCTAGATTTTTCCTGTGATTTTCCTGCCCTTCCACAACTTGTTGGAGTCATAGTTCTAGATTTTTCCTGTGACTTTCCTGCCCTTCCACAACTTGATGGAAGTCATAGATCTAGACTTTTCCTGTTTCCTGCACTTCCATAACTTGTTGGAGTCATAGATCTAGTCTTTTCCTGTGACTTTCCTGCCCTTCGACAACTTGTTGGAGTCATAGATCTAGACTTTTCCTGTTTCCTGCCCTTCACAACTTGTTGGGTTGGAGTCATAGATCTAGACTTTTCGTGTGATTGTCCTGCCCTGCCACATTTTAAGATTGAGTCATAGATCTAGGCTTTTTTGTGACTTTCCTGCCCTTCCACAACTTGTTGGAGTAATTTCTCAAGACATTCCATCCCATCTCGTTATGCAACCAGAATGCCCCGTCTAGCTTAAGGTTCAAAGTATTTGGCATATTATTCATTCCAGGAGCTCTCCGAATGTGTGGAGCTAAATTACTATGCTCTAGTTCTGAATTCTTCCAAGGAATCGCCACATCTTACGCAGTCACTTCCGAACTATCCCACTCATTACTTGGTTCTCCCTTTAATGCATCAGACCAGTGAACCATTAGGGTTAAAACCAGGGGCACACATTGTTCCTCCAGACAAATTACATAATGATAGCTACTCAGCGTGCTACACCACAAGAGAAATTGTAAGGCTCCTATTTGGTCCTGGAGTATTAGCCGAGCAATTTTTGTACTAGAAGAAGATTGCCTGTTTCCATGAAACACCATATGGAGGTACTTCAGGGTCTTGGTTAATTTATCGCCCTGGAAGCCACACATGTGCGGGCTTTAAGCGGGTTGTATTTGAAACAGTGTTCATTCTTATCTCATAAACACAATAAGCTGATTCTCTCAAGCCATAAACTGATTCTCTCATGAGATAAACTGATTCTCTCAGGTCATAAACAGCATAAACTGATATCTCATGACAAACTGATTGTCATAACATGAACAAGATAAAAGTATGCACTGATTATCAAGTCATAAACAGTATAAACATTCTCTCAAGTCACAAATGACATAAACTGATTCTGTCATGTCATAAACTGATTCAATCATGCCATAAACTGGTTCTCTCAAGCCATAAACTGGCTCTCTCAAGCCGTAATCTATATTTATTTAATTGCAGTCACCATAGGTGCTGAGTCTCAGCAAATGGTGAAAAGTGTAGATGCTGATGGTTTCATAGTTTGCTGGCTGTATACAAACCTACTCCGTCCTATCATATACTTGCTTTGCTGGACCCGCTTATGGTTTTAAAACTTTGCTATCTGTGCATTGCCGGCTCAATAATTGTAGTATCTTCAGCATTAGCTGATTCTGTAAATTAAAACAGGGAAGGAAGACTAACGACTAGCCTAAATATACTGGTCAAGACATGTAAGTCAGGTTTAGGCAAAACATACTGGACAAGACCCTCGCCTTGGCTTCCTCGTAGCCCTTCCCGGAAACGGGCTGTTTTCATGGCAGCCTGGCTAACAAGGTAAGGAATCAATGTGATCCCTGTAGTAGTGAGCGACACGCAGATGAAGCCAAGCGTAGCACAGTCGCCTTGAGGACCGCGGTCCACCTCCATCAGCACGCTCAGGATGCGAAGAAAGCTACTGCCACTTGACGTCTTTTTTAGGGCACACAAAAGAGTAATCTACTCACTGTGGGCATTCGCAAACAACAACTTTCTCTAAATTAAAACAGCTTAACTCCTCTAAATTAAACGTTAATTTATTCTCCAGATTAAAACAGCTTAACTCCTCTAAATTCAACCAACATTTAACTTATTCTCCGGACTAAAAGAGTTTTAATTCCTCTAAATTCAACTTATTCTCCAGATTAAAACAGTTAACTCCTCTAAATTCAACCAACATTAACTTATTCTTCAGACTAAAACAATATTAACTCCTCTAAATTCAACCAACATAACTTATTCTCCAGATTAAAACAGTTAACTCCTATAAATTCAACCAACATTAACTTATTCTCCAGATTAAAACAGCTTAACTCCTCTAAATTCAACCAACATTTAACTTATTCTTCAGACTAAAACAATATTAACTCCTCTAAATTCAACCAACATAACTTATTCTCCAGATTAAAACAGTTAACTCCTCTAAATACAACCAACATTTAACTTATTCTTCAGATTAAAACAGTATTAACTCCTCTAAATTCAACCAACATTAACTTATTCTTCAGATTAAAACAGTATTAACTCCTCTAAATTCAACCAACATTAACTTATTCTCCAGATTAAAACAGTTAACTCCTCTAAATTCAAACAGTATTAACTCCTCTAAATTCAAACAGTATTAACTCCTCTAAATTCAACCAACATTAACTTATTCTACAGATTAAAACAGTTAACTCCTCTAAATTCAAACAGTATTAACTTTTCTAAATTCAAAGAGCATTAACTGATGGTGAAGTCTTATTTCACTGATGAAACTCATCACCAGGTTGACAAGATCAATAACAGAGTTAAAGCATTGAAGAGACAGCTTGATGAAGCTGAAGAGGAACTGACCAGATCCATCAACCAGAAACGCAAGCTGCAGCGAGAGCTTGATGAGCAGATGGAGGGTAATGAGACCATGAGCAGGGAGCTGACCACCCTGCGCAAGTACAGGTCAGTTAGAGAATGATTTGCAGACAACTGTCTGGCCTCCCAGTGTGCACTTGTCTTTTTTTCTTCCCATACTAGACAACTCACTTGTGTTGTGTGTGGCGTGTGCTGACCATGACCGATTCACATTCAGCAGTGTCTATTTTGGGTATAGTGTTAGTACAGCATATATAGTAGAATTTCTGTAGGGGTGGTTACAGTTTCATAATTCAACTTCACAACATGATTAGCCATTAAGTGCTGTCAGAATGTCCAAGTTTATTCTGACTCCAGTGTTGTATTTCTCCATGTTTGTCCTGGGATGCCTTGGTTGGGGAGGGAGGAGTGCCGTCATTGCATCATACTTAGAACACTGGAGTAATGCCACGGTTGACAACGTTAAGGCCACTCTAATCAGGCAAGCATGTCATAAAAGGTCACTAAAGAGGGTTGTGCTTAGGGCTAGCAACCTAATCATGCCAAGCCATTCTTGTTCAAACCACCATTTAAATGCTGTTGGATCTGTGGTAGCGCTGTCATCGGTGCACTGGCTTCTCAGCTGAGCGATCTAGGTTTAATCCCAAATTGGTGCAGGATGATTATTTTAATCACAAACAGCTCCAGGGGTTATCTGCCTAAAACATTGGATACCAGAACAAGTCCATGTGGTGGATACCAGAATAAGTCCATGTGGTGGATACCAGAACAAGTCCATGTGGTGGATACCAGAACAAGTCCATGTGGTAAAGTCAGTTAGCAGTGAGGAGGACCACATATCTCCTAGTGTGTTTGTTGGTCAAGAAAATACACATATACATATATATAAGCAGCAAATATAAACAGATTCATAATAAATCTTCTTTACTTGCCTTTTTGACATACCAGGAAGACTGTCTTGGTATTCTTTTCATAGATGACTAAAGATAAGTGCTCTGCCGAGGTCTTTGTGTGTGACAAGGACAAAAATAGTACCACTGCCCCACAGAGAGCATGTTGTAAGTGCTGACTGTGTGGCATGGCATAACATCGGCCATACTAAGGTGGTTTGTTAAGAGCAGCATAGAGGGCACCAAACAGGCTGCTGTTCTACTTTGCTCTAGTATTTGAGTCAATTAAGATGGGACTCGAACATCAGTTAACCACCCTCTACGACACTTGTCCCAACACAGCAGAGTAAAGAACTACTAGAGCAGGAAATCCTCGTCTCAGCTACATCCAGCTCAGTCCAGAGCCAGAACCTGCACATGGGCATCTGCACCTGTAGAAGTACAGATCCACTAAGACTAAGAATTATGAATCTGTTTATATTTGCCATTTCTGACTTCTTTGTTAACGCGTTGTTTTGAGAAGGTTATGAAATAGCCAGCCGGTGCCTTAGTTGCAAGCAGGTTAAAGGTGTACTGCTTTTGTTGGTCTACCTTTGAAAACTGAACTTATGTTTCACCTTTGATAACAATAGCAGCGTCATCATACTTCCTATTTTGCTTTGCTCAAGTTGAAGCCTAAGGCAACTATTACCGCTGGCAGTCCATCTTCCAGGGAACTTGCATTAAAGTGTTGATGTACTCTTTTACTGTTGTGGTTTCTGTAGCACAATGAGGCTGCCAGCTACATGCACAGTATATATACAATGTATCATGTATTTGTGTGTGTGTGTGAAATGGTCAAGTTGCTGAATTTGCCACTTGTGTATGAGTACAAATGTTGCTAGGTTGTAGAATTACTTCCGATTGCATTGGCTGTTGTATGGGTTTAGTATGCTTACCCACACAATTTTTCTGGTATTTTGACTCCTGAATTGATTTCAAATCTGTACAAAAATAGTTAAAGCATTCTTAACATTTCACAGTAAAACTACATTTCTGCTGTTACTCTTCAATTTTCTTCATTTTCAATGTTCATTAGAATGGAGCATTTATGCACATACCACTGACATAACACAATATTTGTTCTCAGACAATGAAGATGCTTTTACTTTTATTTGGATGATATTTGTCTGAATGTAATTAGGTGTAACAGACTAATAGAAAGTGCCTTCACGGCCATAGGTGAAGATTAAGCCATAGATTAAGTATTTTGTTAACACACAGCTACATGAGAAAGTGTTAAGATCAAGTATTTTGTTAACACACAGCCATATGAGAAAGTGTTAAGATCAAGTATTTTGTTAACACACAGCCATATGAAAAAGTGTTTAAGATCAAGTATTTTGTTAACACACAGCCATATGAGAAAGTGTTTAAGATCAAGTATTTTGTTAACAAACTACATGAGAAAGTGTTAAGATCAAGTATTTTGTTAACACACAGCCATATGAGAAAGTGTTTAAGATCAAGTATTTTGTTAACACACGGCTACATGAGAAAGTGTTAAGATCAAGTATTTTGTTAACACACAGCCATATGAGAAAGTGTTTAAGATCAAGTATTTTGTTAACACACGGCTACATGAGAAAGTGTTAAGATCAAGTATTTTGTTAACACACAGCCATATGAGAAAGTGTTTAAGATCAAGTATTTTGTTAACAAACTACATGAGAAAGTGTTAAGATCAAGTATTTTGTTAACACACAGCCATACGAGAAAGTGTTTAAGATCAAGTATTTTGTTAACACACGGCTACATGAGAAAGTGTTAAGATCAAGTATTTTGTTAACACACAGCCATATGAGAAAGTGTTAAGATCAAGTATTTTGTTAACACAGCCATATGAGAAAGTGTTTAAGATCAAGTATTTTGTTAACAAACTACATGAGAAAGTGTTAAGATCAAGTATTTTTTTAACAAGTATAAGCATGGGACATCCATGCTAGATTCGAGCAGATGTCTTTAGTTTTGTGTAAGAGATAAGCAAACACAATGGCCATGTATCATCCTTGTATTTTCACTCCAGCTGGAGACAATGGCTACTAGTGGTATAGGTATCCTTAGATACATATAAACTGGTTTGATACCCGAGTAGAAAATCATATGGCCATTGTAACTTTCCAAGCATGTTGTGAAAGATGACTAAAGCGGGTTGTGCATGGGCCTAGCAATTTCATCATGTAAAATTATTGCTATTGATACCGCAAATACTCGGATACATGCTTTTATAAAAAAGCCAGTTGTAGTGTTGGCCCTATGCTCCACTTTGAGAGAAACTGAATCAACAAATCAATCCTTGCAGAAAGCCTGAACCACAGCATGGATGTACTCTATCTGCCTGACGATTTTTAAGTAATGTTTCCAGCCCCATATAAAACATGCCCTTGATAACTTTCATAGTATGATGAAGTGGGCATATTGTTTCCACACTCATTTAGAGCACTGTGATCCACACATTGCGTGAGCATGAGTACTAATATCATACTAACTACAGCCTCTCTGTTGGAGGAACACGTTGGGGCATGTTATAGACTATCTCTTAGGAACATCATTAAGCATCACGTCAGCTCAAGTGGTTGAAGTTGCTCCATCTAGTGATGATAGCTTACGCCTGCACATCAGGAAGCTGCGTAGGTAGGATCACAAGTCACTGATAACTAGGAGAATGTAGAATCAGGTCCCTGTCACTCGTAATTAGCAGAATGTAGAATCAGGTCCCAAATCACTCGTAACTAGCAGAATGTAGAATCAGGTCCCAAATCACTTGTAGCTAGCAGAATGTAGAATCAGGTCCCTGTCACTCGTAACTAGCAGAATGTAGAATCAGGTCCCAAATCACTCGTAACTAGCAGAATGTAGAATCAGGTCCCAAATCACTCGTAACTAGCAGAATGTAGAATCAGGTCCCAAATCACTTATAACTAGCAGAATGTAGAATCAGGTCCCTGTCACTCGTAACTAGCAGAATGTAGAACCAAGTTCCTGTCACTCATCACATCACTACCAAGTATATAATCAGGTCCCATGTCACGTCACTCATCACAACACGTATATAATCAGGTTCCATGTCACGTCACTCATCACATCACTACCAAAGTATATAATCAGGTCTCATGTCACTCATCACATCACTACCAAAGTATATAATCAGGTCCCATGTCACGTCACTCATCACATCGCTACCAAAGTATATAATCAGGTCCCATGTAACGTCACTCATCACATCACTACCAAATTATATAATCAGGTCCCATGTCAAGTCACTCATCATATCACTACCAAATTATATAATCAGGTCCCATGTCAAGTCACTCATCATATCACTACCAAATTATATAATCAGGTCCCATATCACGTCACTCATCATATCACTACCAAAGTATATAATCAGGTCCTGTCACAGGTCACTCATCACCTCACTACCAAAGTATATAATCAGGTCCTGTCACAGGTCACTCATCACCTCACTACCAAAGTATATAATCAGGTCCTGTCACAGGTCACTCATCACCTCACTACCAAAGTATATAATCAGGTCCTGTCACAGGTCACTCATCACCTCACTACCAAAGTATATAATCAGGTCTCATGTCACTCATCACATCACTAACAAAGTATATAATCAGGTCCCATGTCATGTCACTCGTCACATCACTACTAAAGTATATAATCAGATCCAACATACGGTAATGACCAATGAAAGGAGTTGCATGTACCAATAACCAATGTCTTTCCATGAAAAACTCTTTGAACGTGTACATAGCCTTGAGTTGACTGCTGCATTTTATTTAGTCATTTAAGTCTGTCTGAAGATAAATAAAGAATAAGATAATCATGTCCCTTGTTGCAAGTCACTCATCACTAACAAAGTGTATGATCAGGTCCCATGTCACAAGGCACTCCCACTAGCAGTATCACTAATGATGTCACCTGCTTATTGTGTATATTTTCAGTGACAGGTAACAAACATTTCAGTGGTAATATTTTTTGCACCTCAAGTTGACATGCCTGATATCGTCCGCTTTGACTTTTGTTTCCTCCATTAATGGATATGAGGACTAGAATGCTTGAGTAATTGTAGAAAATGTACTGCCTGACAACTGACTCTGTTTACCTTTTCCAGTAGTAAAAAAGAAAAAGAATAAAATAAAGCAAAGGGGTTGGTAAGATTGACTTTCTTAGCAGTTGTAGCTTGCTTCTGCATTTTCTTGCTTGCTCCAACACACTGTTTTTATGTTGCTGTCATATGATGCCATCTTGCCTGGGAATGTATTAGGATTGTGTATGGCATGGATGTGTTTATTGGATGTTCTGTGTGAAGCTGTTTCTCTGCTCTCATCTGCTCTCATGTTGCAGCTCCAGCAGTCTCTGCTAACTGTTGCATGACTGTACAAAGGTCAGCTGTTCCATATGACTTGTTTGGGTCTTGTTAGTGTTTTAAGCACTCCTTCATGGTTGGGCTTCCATAAAATTGTGACATGGTACAAGTTGTCACATACCTAACCTTAAACTGCAAAGTGTAACACCACAAATAGGTCATGTCATCACGTTGTGGAGGAATGAATAGGACCACTGTTAAGTCCAAGGGTGTTGCAAAAGGTGACTAAAGTCATGAGGCTGGTTACCTGAGCAACAAATTGCTAAAGAAGCAACCACAAACTGCAAGAGTGCATATACGTGTTACGGTACAGGTGTTCTGTAAGGAGCCAGCTGCAGTTGTCACTCGTCTTTGTATGGAATGAAAAGGAAACAGGAATACAAATGTACTAGATTGGAACCCACAGAGGAGGAAAAGTGTTGAGGACAAAGAAAAACAGTGGTAGAGGAACTGAAGCACAGTCTGAGGGTGGAGTTTAAGAAAACTACCCAACATAGGAGGATTCAGGGTAGATGCAGCCCAAATTTTGAGATGGCAGAATAGAAAAGTTAAGTAAGAGAATGAGAGAAAGTGTATATGATTTCTTTAAATGAACAAAGATGTATGCACATATGGTAGGAGGTCCCACACTGCACTCCCTTTTTCTTAATCCAGACATTCATTGGTATAGACAATACTTTGAGCCTTTATTTTAAACAGTTTCTATTTCATTCTATGCCACAATATGCACACCTACCTACCTTATTCTCCATGCTTTGCTCATTGACTGGCACTTCAATTGGGAACTATATTATTAAGTTTGTGTCTGTGCGTGCACGTGTGCATGTTTTCACAATTAGAACCAGAACTGACATGCAGGTGATATGTCACTTTATCGGTAGCTGTTCTTCTGTTGTTTACAATTTACTCTGGTTAATACGGGGGCTGTTTGGTTTCTGTTTACTGCACGGGTGAGGATATTTTTTTTCTTCTTCTTGGACCACTAACATGTTAAACAATACAAAGGGATGTGTGAAAAATCCCATGAAAATGATCTAATCTTGGAAAATGATACATACAAAATAAGTCATTTACTTGTTGGTCTGACACAGAATTGTCTGGCATGTCTCCAATGGTCAGTGTTCCCCATCCTTGGAATAGGACATCTGTATTAACATGAGCACTGAATCATTCAGGATCAAAATCTAACCTAATCTCTTATCAGAAGCATTTGGTTCCATTTCCTTATGTGTTTCCTAGCTGGTGGCAACACGAAGGAACCAACATTTGACAGGAGTCTTTCACACAGCGCATTTTTTTGTACAACTAATTACTGAATAGTTTTTGTGGGAAAGCTGGCTAATTTCTTCTTGGCGTTCATCCTGAAAAGGACATTGTGACATTGAGTTTACAGAGAGGCTGCGATACCTTTCATTCGATTTCAGCGGACTTTTTTGGGGATCAGGTTTGCCTTCTCGCTGCGGTCCCTATCCCTTGGCCAGACTACACTATTGCAGGACCAAAATTTGAAGGCGGAAAAGGATCTTGGCCAGCTGTGGTTCGCTGACCATGATGCAAGCAGTCAGCTATGAGTCGCTGGCTGTTGTCAGCTTATTCACTGCTGTATATTTGACTGCACTGACTAATCAATATAAAATGTTTTTTTTAAAAATATTTTATTTTTACTCCAAAACAAAAATAAATCTTAAGCATGTTCTAATTTGGAGTACAGCACCAACATACTGTAGATTTATTAGGGAAGTATATATTGAATAATGTTAATTCTTTCCAAAAATGATTTTTATCAGGTACAATCCAATTTCTTTCAAATAGCAAAAACAGCATTTCTGAAATAAGCAAATACATTAGTTGTTATTATTACTTCCAGCATTATATTATTGCATTCCATCTTAGCCACTTTGCAAATTATCCTAGGTTTACTTGTTTGTTTAAATGAGGCAAAATAAAAGATTCAGAACCGTGAACCGTGTTAAATATGAGCTAGGTCAGTAAGTAGGTCACAAACTAATATGGGATAGCCGGAAAATGTAGTTTGGAATTTCTAAAGGTATCATTAGATGGCAGCAACAGTCACTTTGTGAATACTGTAGGTAGCAGACGTGCTAGTTGTCGCATGCGCAGCTCAGATACAAAATCTGTATCCGTGCTCACACAGTGCACATCAAAGAGCAGCATGCTGTAATGCATTTTTGGGTGAACTTTCTACAAAGAATATTCATAAGGAAATACTTCTTGTTATAGGGTGAGAAGTCTCATAAACGGGTGCATAACTGGGTCGATATTTTTTCTCATGGGTGCGCAACAACTGCTGAAGTCCGGTCTGGTCATGATGTTCAAATTACAATAGATGCATCTGTGCGACGGGTGGGGAAGATGATTATGCCTGACAGAAAAGTATCGATAGACAGCGTAGTAACTGCAATAGGATGTTCGCCTGGTTTAGCTTACAGCGTAATGCACGATCCCACATTGGTGTGAGACATTTTGCGAATGACGAAAAGGTCAAACGTGAAGTACAAATGTGGCTGAGACAGCAGAGCAAAGACTTCTTTGCTGCAGGCGTTGGTGTATGGATAAAGTGATGGGATAAGTCTCAAATTATGTTGAAAAATAAGGTGCAATGTAAGTGGAACAATAGTTTCCAAGTTCATATCTCGTTTAACAACTAAAATAAGGTGCAATGTAAGTGGAACAATAGTTTCCAAGTTCATATCTCGTTTAACAACTAAAATAAGGTGCAATGTAAGTGGAACAATAGTTTCCAAGTTCATATCTCGTTTAACAACTAAAATAAGGTGCAATGTAAGTGGAACAATAGTTTCCAAGTTCATATCTCGTTTAACAACTAAAATAGCCATTTGTGACCTAATTACTGACTTGTCCTCGTAATTCCACTAGAAGAATTGGCGGGCCACCATTGCTTATTCATTTGCACTGGCTGCTTTATTTGAGTACTACAGCTTTATCTGGACATCTTAGTAACCAGCATCAACAGTTATTAACTATTATCTGCAGTCAGCAAAGCTTGGATAATCCTCAACATCAAATCCTTCCCAGCTTTCAGAGCACCATTTGCCAGATGCTGAAATTCAATCCTTTCAAAAAATTATTTTTATTAAGAATTTTGAAGACTTTTTATTTTGCTATTTTTTTTCTTCCACAAAAACCATTAAACAAACAGTGACAAAACAGTGATTTATTTAGACTTGAAAATACTACTTTACAAGTTGGCCAAAATGACATATGCCTTTAAATCTGTCTACATGAAATCAAA
The DNA here is from genome assembly GCA_036924085.1 of Ariolimax columbianus. Taxonomy (NCBI): domain Eukaryota; kingdom Metazoa; phylum Mollusca; class Gastropoda; order Stylommatophora; family Arionidae; genus Ariolimax; species Ariolimax columbianus. Next base: position 76,466,297 of record JAVGWX010000006.1, read on the forward strand.
CTGGCCAGATACATTTTCTAATGCAATTTCAGTTATCTTTAACAAATTGAACGGGCTTCTTTTATTTGCACACACCAAATAAATAATACATATTTCCAATTGAAATCATATAAACTGAATAATATGCAGATGTAACTTGTTGTGTTTATCTTACTTCACACATGTCCCATGATTTCATTCACTGTTTTAGCAGTACATGTGTTTTACAAATACAAAGATACTGAAGTCAACCACCAGCAAAAGATCTTTCACGGCAACGTATTATGAGCACAATGTTCAGATAATTGTAGAGGGAAGTGACGAAGAAAATAGGAATGATTAAAAAGTGAATTTAATATGAATATATTGGCATCCAGGCCAATAACCAATACATTAAAACTGAGACTCTTCGGGCGTTATATATTCAACATTATTATGCAGTGCAGAAACATAGACTATAAACTAACAGATGGAAAACAAAAAAATAGAGGCTCTCGAAATCTGGTTATACAGAAGAATGTCGCATTTCGTAGAAAGGGAAACAAATAGTTAGAGTAGACATGGGGTAGAGAACTTTTGGCGGACATTACAATTAGTCAAATATTTTGGTCATATAAAAAGACCCAATAATTTATTGGAAATACTGGAGGCGAAGGTTCGTGGTAGGTGGACAAGAGGCGAGCAGAGCTAGAAGGTTCGTGGTAGGTGGACAAGAGGCGAGCAGAGCTAAATGCGGGAGAGCAACAGCAAAAGATAAATTAACGTTAGTCTGACAGAGTCTACCGTCAAGACAAGAGAGAGGCTATTGGAGAACCATTACAGCCAACATTCGATGTGGAGACGGCACTTGACTTGAATTGAATTGATCTGAGTTAGTCAGTGGATAAAATGGTCATGACATTTGTAGTGAAGGGGAAACTTTAAAAATGTAAAAACAGTTGATTTAATTGAGACGCCATACAAATCTGATGTGAAAGTTTAACTTGTGTAATAATATCATCTGTATCACATTCATGTATATACATGATTTCAGAGCTAATTACAGAAAGTGTAATTACTACATGGCAGATGGTGACATGGAAGAATTATTTATTGATGGAGACTGTTTAAGATAGGCTGTTCTTGTCACATTTTCACCCCTTACCTAACATAGGGTGACAGCTGCAGTGGCCACCTTACAGGAGGCCTGTATCAAAACACTCATGTACTCTTGCAGTGATGGTTTTCTGCAACAATTATTGTTAAATAGTGAGGCTGCTAGCCCCATGCACAGCTTGTCAGTTTACGTCGGACTTATTCCCTCTTCCTTGGATGCCGCTCGAGTTATAAGGACAATGATCAGGAGAGAAGAGGAGAGATGTAGGCTAGGAGTGGGTCAGAACATTGAGATTGTTGTTTATAAATAAGTCGTTTGTCTTATATGTCTTAGTCTTAGCCGATCTGTACGTCTACATGAATCCAGGTCCCAACTCTTGTGCTGGTACATACATTTCTCTGCTTGGCGTGCTGGGCTCGAGCTGTTACTGCATCTTTTGGTTTTGTGCAGGTCTCAACTCTTGTGCCAGTTGGTGGTATCCGGTACATATATTTTTCTGCTTAGCGCGCCGGGCTTAAGCTGTACTGCATCTTTTGGTTTTGTGCAGGTCCCATCTCAGTTTCCAGTCGATTCTGTCTCAGCAAGGGTTGTCCAGTGGATGGTAATTTTATAGTAACAAGTGGAAGGAAATACTTTGCTCTGTAACATTTTCTTGTATCAGAAACTACAAAAAAAAAAACATTGCATATTTTTATAGTAACAAAAAAGTGGAAGGAAATACTTTGCTCTGTAACATTTTCTTGTATCAGAAACTACAAAAACATTATTGCATATTTTTATAGTAACAAAAAAGTGGAAGGAAAGACTTTGCTCTGTAACATTTTCTTGAATCAGGATCCACAAAGGCATTACTGCTGAAATTATTTTTTTTTTCTAGAGAAATAACTTCATTGCTTATTTCTTCTTGTTGAGGTATTTCAAACTTTCCAACCTACATCTTTTCTTGACATCTGGAGTAGTCCTAACATGTGTGCTTCATGCCAATATTACACATGTCAATTTTGGTGTGTGTTTTGTCTGTAAAAGCTGTGATAAATGTAGCATGCAGTGTTGCTTATATGTTTTTATGGGTGATTGTAGTCGTTGATCTGTCCTTGTTGTGGTTCTGTTCTTTGTGATGTTTTTGTGTCATGTGTGTTATTAGTCAAACCATTGCAGAAGAGGCTGGTTGGAGAGTTGGGGTAAAATTAAAAAATTTTTTTTTTTATTGTACGTGTAAGTTAGTTATGTACAGGTCAGTGTGTGGTCTAGGGGTTGTGAACCTGGTTTCCTTAACCAATGTGCCAGGTTCATACCATGGCATGCTCAGTTCGACAGTGGGCTATGTCAGGGTTTTTTCCATGGTATGTCAAAGTCAAAGGGAAATTTGTGTGTCACCTCAGGAGCTACAGAAGTCTTGTCGTCGGCACTTTCAGCAGTGAAAGGGACTGGAAATATTTATATGCCCATGTGAATGCAGTCGGTTCTATGAGCCATTTCCCAAGTAGTGCACAATATAGTCACGATTATATGAAAGCTGAGACATCTCCAATGTAGAATTCGTCTTGCAATTTCTAGACGGCTCAAAGATGAGACGTCATCTCCAATGTAGAATCCGTCCTACAATTTCTAGACGGCTCTACACCTTAGCAGTAGCAGAAAGGAGATATCCAAAGTTGTAGAAGATTAGTCTTGTGTTGTATTCTGAGCCAGTGTTGGTGATGCATACATCATGCAAGGCAAGGTTTGGCAACCTAGAAAATATCCAGCCAGTAATCCCAAAAGTAAATATCTTATCCTCCAGCCTGTGGAAGTCCTATAACATAACGTGTATTTCAGACCTGATGCGGAATCAACAGATTTCATTAAATGTTGTCTGTTCAAGTAATTGATCATTATTGATATAGAATTTTAGTTTAGTATTAATAAGTATTGAACATAGGCTTGAGAGTGATTGCATTGTAAAATTACTATTCCAGACTGTTGTAATAATTGTTATATTATGCTTATAATGTGTTGTGTTGATACATTTCTTGTTATTGTAGACTATCAGACTGTTGTAGTAATTGTTATGTTTATAAATTTTGTTGGTGAATTTGTTATTGTAAACCAGAAAATTCAGACTAATTGTAATATTTATGTTTATAATGTTCTGTGTTGGTGAATTTGTTATTGTTGACCAGAATGCTTATTTGAGCATCTGAGAGAAAGTAATTGGAACTAATTTGGTTTGTCCTCAAACTCTTTCCTCTCTCACTCTCTTCCGCTCTCACTTTTCTCTCATTCTGTCTTTATCTATAGCTCTGTTTGTCTCACACAGACATACTCACTCACTATCACTCATCCTCCTTGTGATGAAATTTGTGTTAATGTAATTTTTATATATTATCAAGTTCCTTGTTAGATAAAATGGGATACAGTTGCTGAAAGCTTTAAAAACAACCTTCACTCACCTTCCATGAACATTTTGACAAGGAGAGCCATGCATTTCGCTAAAATACTGAGTTATTTTAATGATAGTAAAAGAACTTGTTTGTTTGTTGTTTCGAATGTCCACAATGAGTAGGTTTACTCTTTTGTGCGCCCTGAAAAGGGCATTAAGTGGTCGGTTGCAGTAGCTCTCATCGCATCCCGAGCGCACTGATGAAGGTGGACAGGGTCCTCCAGGCGGTTGTGCTATGTTTGGCTTCATCTGCGGCCTATGTTGGTTACTCACCTCATTAGCCAGGCTGCCATGAAAACAGCCAGTTTCCATCGAGGGTTACTAGGAAGCCGAGGTGAGGGTCTTGGCCAGTATATTTTGCCTGCCCCTTTGTCTGATCAGCATGTTGTGCTTGACCAGACGGTCGTCTTCCTCCTCAAGTAAAAGAGCTTGAAACAAGAATATGACAGTGAATTCTAAACCTTCTTTGTTAAGTATTTTCACTAGGGATTGATGTATCATTATCCTTCAGTGCTAGTTCCAATGGGCCATGAAGTCACCATTGAATTTGGGTTGGGAGATCTGTGCCACATCATTGACTTGCTCTCATAGAGTTGGTGTGTGTGTGACACTTTGTTTAATGTAATGAGTTTGCCATGTCCAAACACAACACTACTGAATCATCATATTGTAGTGCAGATGTCCTCTTCTGTCCTAGCCAGTAAAGATAGGAATATATGCTTGACCAAAAAACCCAGACTGATTCCTTTTGTCACATGTGTAGAGCCACTACCGCAATTAGCCTTTTGTGAAACTACCTAACCATTGATACTTGTGTTGAATTTGAGTCCACACACAGGATTCACTTAACACATTTCTTTGTATATAAACCACCTGTAAATAACGTGTGTGTTCGTGTCTTTGCTTCCAGGCCATCTGCATCTCGCTCCTCCAGATCCGTGATATCGTCTCTCCGGGGATCAGAAACAATGCTAGATGAACAAGGCTCCGAGGACGGCCAGGACGAGCAGCAGTCAGAGTCCTGAGCAGTTGACGGGGAGACCTCTAATTGCAATTAACAATGTTGACGAGCATTGCTTTCTGCGTGGGTCAGATTTCCTTTTTTATAATTTGCAGATATTGTCATTACTTTATCCCTCATGGGCCAAGAGAGAATATGGAACATTTTTCTATGCTTGTTCAATGAGGAGGGGGGAAGGCTTTGGCAAGATGGTAAACCTATTATGCAAACTTGGGATGATGCAACACGTTTGAGAAAGTCTGATTTATTTTGTTCAGCTTTTTTCAAAAATGCCTCTCATGTGTATTATGATTATTGCCATGTGTAATGTATTCATTATTATGTCAAGGGAACATACTGTGTTTCGACTGCTAGTAGAAGCTATACAGGGGCCTCAAGCTCAAACAATCCGGAGGGCCGCTACATGAGGACAAGTTTGATGATGAAACAACCATTTAACATTTCTAGATTTTTATTTCCTTCTGAAAACCTGAATTGTGTGAGAAAACTTGCTCTTAGCAACTGCTGTACATTTCCATTCATCTGTTATAAGTTTCCAGGATATCTGAGATTTTCAACTTGGTTTCTCTCAATCTTCATCAGTGGTTTGGCCTATTTGTTATCACATATCTCTCTTGATTACACTAGGATGCAATCCTTCATAGTAAAATGCCCTTCTTCTCAAACTTGTGTGTTCATCTCTAATCTCACATTTTGATGTGACTCATGTTGCGGATCACAAGAAGCGCCTTGTTTGAGACACCTTCAAAAGATGGAATTCTGGTCTCCATTAAGTAGATGCCATCATGAAAGACCTAAATGTTTCCCTGTCACTAATTCACTATATCTCTGTTATTTGTTGCGTTGACATTCATAAACAGATGAGTTTTCTTATTTGCTAGTGTTAATTCCATGATGATTCCAGTATGCTGCCATGCTATATCTCGTTGCTGGATATGTCCTAATCTTTCTTACCCAATTTATAGTGAGAGAATCACTTTGGAGGAGGAACAAAAATGTCTATTTCGAATGAAAATGTTTGGAGCTGAATATGAAAGATCCCACAAGAAATAGATGGAGGTATAACTTGATGGGGCATCCCACGTCAGAAAACTACTTCCTGGAGCAAGTTTCCAAATTCCAATTGACCTAGCAAAACTTCTCTGTACATAGCCAATAATTTAAATTTGTGTACACTGTGAATATTTCGGTTCCTTATCTTCCCCTTTGTTCCCTTGGACCTGTGTTCATGAGATATTTGTCCAGGCAGTAGTTTTCTCCTGTTTAACTCGACCATTCTCAATTGTTCACACATTTTCTTCTGCTTTGGTTTTTACAGTATACCTTCCATTTTTAGCCTACTTACACAGTTATTGAGTTACAATATCTTGTATTAAGATGACTGTGTTCTTATTGTTGTTGAGACATGAAATGACAATATGACTGCAGTCATAACCATGTCTGGTATGATAACCTTTTCATTATTTCTATTATAACAATAATTATTGCTATTATTATTATTGGTATTCAGTACCAAAGAACACTATCATCACTAACCAAGATTTGTAGTCAATGTGTGTGTGACTGTGCCCAGTTCTCTATACACTTTCTGCATACCTAAAGTTACCAGCAAAGTTGTGTTTAACTGCCCCTACACCCCAATGTTTGGTAGATTAATCAGCCAACTCTTAATTAACATTATAAACTAATAATTCTTTTTGACCAAGTAAGCATTGTGGTTTAAATAAGCAGCTTATAGCTAGTAATTATTGAATTATAATTTTGTGTGTGCCAATTAAGTTATATGCAAAAAATTCTTGTTAGTATTTGATGCAGATTATAACGTATCCGTGCAGGTGTGGCGATAACATGCAGAGATTTGTCAATGATGTCAATTAACGTGATAATATAGTAAATGATATAGAAATTATAGAGCTAGTAAGTCCATTTATCATTGGTTTGGAGTGGGTGTTGGGGCTAAAGACCAAACATGTATCGAGTCATATCAATTGTTGATTCCAATCCCATTTCAACACGCTCATTCCAATAAAGGTCAAAGTATTTTTGATGTCTTGTTTGATACTATGTGTGTGCCTTGTTGATTGCATGTAGCATTTTAATATATGTACTGTTTGTTCCGTGAGAGTCGGGGTCAACTTAGCCTGCAGCTGCCCATATTCATATCAGGCATTATATATGTGTTTTGGTGAAGGCACTGCGTTCTTGGTATAATGGGTTGGGTCGTCGTCATTTCATCACAGTCAAACATAATACACCATCACTTGGTAAATACATGTACATTTGCTATTCTGTATGGCTGACATTAGCTGTTCTGTATGGCTGACATTAGCTGTTCTGTATGGCTGACATTGCTGTTCTGTATGGCTGACATTACCTGTTCTGTATGGCTGACGTCGCTGTTCTGTATGGTCGCTGTTCTGTATGGTTGACGTCACTGTTCTGTATGGTTGACGTCGCTGTTCTGTATGGTTGACGTCGCTGTTCTGTATGGTTGACGTCGCTGTTCTGTATGGTTGCTGTTCTGTATGGTTGCTGTTTTGTATGGTTGCTGTTTTGTATGGTTGCTGTTCTGTATGGTTGCTGTTCTGTATGGTCGCTGTTCTGTATGGTTGATGTCGCTGTTCTGTATGGTTGCTGTTCTGTATGGTTGACGTCGCTGTTCTGTATGGTTGACGTCGCTGTTCTGTATGGTTGACGTCGCTGTTCTGTATGGTTGACATCACTGACTGTTCTATATGGTTGACGTCGCTGACTGTTCTGTATGGTTGACGTCGCTGTTCTGTATGGTTGACGTCGCTGTTCTGTATGGTTGACGTCGCTGTTCTGTATGGTTGACGTAGCTGCTCTGTATGGTTGACGTAGCTGCTCTGTATGGTTGACGTCGCTGTTCTGTATGGTTGACATCGCTGTTCTGTATGGTTGCTGTTCTGTATGGTTGATGTTCTGTATGGTTGCTGTTCTGTATGGTTGACATCACTGACTGTTCTATATGGTTGACGTCGCTGCTCTGTATGGTTGACGTAGCTGCTCTGTATGGTTGACGTCGCTGCTCTGTATGGTTGACGTAGCTGTTCTGTATGGTTGACGTCGCTGCTCTGTATGGTTGACGTCGCTGTTCTGTATGGTTGACGTCGCTGCTCTGTATGGTTGACGTCGCTGCTCTGTATTGTTGACGTCGCTGTTCTGTATGGTTGACGTAGCTGCTCTGTATGGTTGACATCGTTTTTGAGGCTTGTATTATGATGGTGAATGAGCCATACCAAAAATGGACGCAACACAAGGTACATGACCTGAATGAGCCGTCACAGACATTATTATCTGCTGATCAGTACTGATGCATGCTTGCATGCATCTTGGAAGCATATATAAACATATAAATATTCTCTAGCTTGTTATATTGACTGTTTTTGTTTTGTCTTCTAGCGTGCTTATTTGCACTGACTTCTTGTCACATATAAACACAATGAACCATTTGTCTAGAAAGCTACTGCCTTTTAGTGGGAGAAATCAACCCCTCCTATGCTCCCCTATAAACAATACAACTGGTTTGGAATTTGGAATTTGGGAAAACTAAGTTAACATAATTTTTATTTCTTTCTTCGACGACTCTAAGCTCTACTCGCAAAAACCTGCTAGCTCTTATAGATTTCTTAAGCGCCCGAAATGCACTATAATATTATTGAATATATCTCAATAGTGGCTTGAAGCTTTTATAAGTTATATTACTCTCATCGGATGGTAGTTTATTGTGGTGCCCCCTCTGCCTCTATAAATTTCCCGACACACAGATATTGAGTGCTATATTTAGTTCATCCGTTTGTTGTTTTCAATTTCAGCATGTCTTGTCTTTTTATATTAGTAGGAAAGTTAATGCAGAATTTGTTTGTTTAGATGGTTTTAAATGGCACCCTGTAACATGCTACGGTATGGGGAAAAGATACAGCATATTGCTACACTGTTGTTTCTATTACTTGGGCCAGTCGCAGGATTTATAGGGCTACAGGTTAAAGGCTTGTTGGTCTAGCAGTCTCAGCAGACTGACAAGGCTGGGTTGATATTTCATCACCAATAAAAGCCATCATCCTTAATGGGGTCCGAACCGGTCCATGTCTGTGTATACAAGGAGACCAACATCCAGCCACTCACTCCTTGTGAAGTTGTCACGGGACTAATAAAACAGGGCGCCAGTAATGTTGTACAGGCTGCTTGAGTCTGTTACACTTCCAGATGTGGGCTATTTAGATATTGTTGATTTTGTGTTTATAACTGTCACTTATAGCAAAGCTTATTCTGTTTATTGCTTCGTGTATCATTCAATCCTATATGCTTGGTTAAACTTCCAAATAAACTCTCAAACCAGATCACTGCATTGTTCACATGCTGTTGATTAGTAATCATTATCAGACTCTGATTATAAGCTTTGTTTGTGAAAATCATGGGACAATTTACTGTTCCAGAAATAAAGTTACTATCAGTGAGTGCCCATAACCAGAGACATAAGACAGTTGCTCTGTCAGTGAGTGCCCACAATCAGAGACAAGGCAATTGCTCTGTCAGTGAGTGCCCACAACCTGAGACATAAGAAAATTGCTCTGTGAGCAAGTTCCTATAACCAGAGACAAAAGACAATTGCTGTATCAGTGAGTGCCCATACATAAGACAATTGCTCTGTCAGTGAGTGCCCACAACCTGAGACATAAGAAAATTGCTCTGTGAGCAAGTTCCTATAACCAGAGACAAAAGACAATTGCTCTGTCAGTGAGTGCCCATACATAAGACAATTGCTCTGTCAGCAAGCAGCCAGCTATGAGTCACTGACTGTGTCATTTGATTTACTGTGCCTTTGGCCTCAAATTTGATTTTTAAGAAATATTTAACAAGATCACATAAACGTCCACAACATACTGTATGAGATGTGTTTACAAAGTATCCGACCTTTGGGCTGGAAAAATACAATTACTCACCTGGAAGTTTGAAACCCAAATCCCCTTCAAAGTACTCCTTGGGACTCCACACACTTCTCCCAGTGGTTCTGACAATGTTGGAAGTATTTCAGGAAAGCCTCTTTGGGAAAGGAGTACAACTGGGTCGTAGCATTTAACATAATTTGTTCTTTTGATTCAAATCAGGTTTCTTTCAGCGGAATGTTCAGCTTGGGAAGCAGTCAAAAATTGCAAGGAGATGGCACGGGAGAATAGGGAAGCCTGGCAAACCAGAGGAAGGTTGTGTTTGGACAAGATAATTTGAATCAGATGGGAAGAATGGGCAGGTGCGTTGTCCACAGGTCCAGTTGTTTGTGACGAACAGCATCGGGAAGGTGACGGATGACCTCCACGTAGTACTGTTTGGTAATGTTTCGACCTTGTGGTGTGTACACGTGATGCACACAGAATGAAAGTAAAAGAAAACGGTCAACATGATTTTGACATTGCTGCGCACCTGCCTCACTTTTTTCAACCTCGAGGAAGATTAATGTCTCCACTGTGACTGCAGACTGTGAGACTTCCAGATGGAGTTTCTGCTTTATCATTAGCAACTTTCACTTTTTTCATGGACACTCTCCGCACAGCCAAATCCTTGCTCAAAATGGAGTGTACAGAACCAATGCTTATCCCCACCTCATCCACAAATTCTCGGATGGTAGCATAACGGTTCTGTTAGACCAATGTCCGTACTTGGTCAGTGACTTCACCATTTTGACTTACCGGAATGTAATTCGCTCTCCACCAATATCCTACCATCTTTGAAGTGATTGAACCACTCCTTAAGCAGTGTGAGGCTAGTGGCATCTGAAAACCTCTTGAATCTTCCAAATGGTTTCCACTTGGGCATTGCCTAGCTTTTGACAAAATTTGATGCAAAAACACTGCTCAGTTCTTTCCTGTTTCTTGTGCGTTAATTCGCCCATTCTGAAATGTTATACCATTCAATGACCACACAGGTTTCCGTACAAAAATAATTATAAGTGTGTAGCTACAGGAGGCCAAAATTCTGCGATGGCCTGCAGAATATTGTCAAACGGATCTAACTGACGGACTTTATTTCGATGTCACCACAGAAACTCAAGACATGTAGGAGTCTATCATGTGTCTGTGTGTTCTGTTTTGGTTAGAGTTAGGTGCCCTCTAACCATGTGCCAGAACGAACAGGAATGTCCTGCTGACATGTGCGACATCTCTAACGATCTTGGGGAACTGTAAGAGACAAAATCATAACATGATTTTTAGCACACAGTCGGACGGTGTATATAATTCGTCTTTCCTGCAAAAACTGCACACAATTTTTCTTGCGTGTCTAGTGTGACAACTGCAATAAATCCATCTTCCACATACGGTGTTAGATCTGAGAATGACATGGACATAGGTTTACCCTGCGAATTAAAAAGTAGGGTGCTTCGTGTGGTTACATTTTACTAAATTTGACCTATTATAATCCGTGGGGGAATTAACGCACAAGTACAGTTTCCGCCATTTCGTGGTGAATAACAACCTGACGGATACTCACTACACTCATCACTGAAAGGTTGACTGCCAGTGACTGATTTAATCTGCGGGTGGGAAACAATTCACGTATGCGCATGAAGGTCCCCTATACCTCCCTGTCGAAGGATAACACCCATGCTTCAATTGTTTTCGCTGAAAAAAAAAATAAAGGTAGAATACTTTTTGAACACTCGCATCAAGGCACTGAGACCCAGAATTGAGTAGAATAGTCCAGGTTGTGAGAAGGTTTGACCTTGTCTGCAGGATGACCAATCACTGTGGCGAATAGTTTGAATTAATTAACCATTAAGTAAATTGAAAATACACTGATGGTTTGCTGGGGCAGTCCAAACTTCCTGTCAGAGCCCTGGTGAACAAATACACTGATGGTTTGCTGGGGAAGTCCAAACTTTTTGTCAGAGCCCTGGTGAACAAATACACTGATGGTTTGCTGGGGCAGTCCAAACTTCCTGTCAGAGCCCTGGTGAACAAATACACTGATGGTTTGCTGGGGCAGTCCAAACTTCCTGTCAGAGCCCTGGTGAACAAATACACTGATGGTTTGCTGGGGCAGTCCAAACTTTTTGTCAGAGCCCTGGTGGACAAATACACTGATGGTTTGCTGGGGCAGTCCAAACTTCCTGTCAGAGCACTGGTGGATAAATACACTGATGGTTTGCTGGGGCAGTCCAAACTTCCTGTCAGAGCCCTGGTGGACAAATACACTGATGGTTTGCTGGGGCAGTCCAAACTTCTTATCATAGCCCTGGTGGACAAATACACTGATGGGGCAGTCCAAACTGCCTGTCAGGGGGGGGGGGGGGGGGAAAAGGAAAGGTAAAAAGTGGTCGCCCAGTTTTACCTAGCGGTCTATCATTAATGGGAGATAACGCTCTTCTATTCTTTTTTAGTAATTTACTTGGTTGTGTCTCTTGGTATGATGTAAATGTCGTTGACCAGCTGAAAAGAGCATGATGGGTTCACAAGAAAACAGTGAATTGGATCTTTCATCTACTTGTCATAAACGGGCAGCGTGGCCTAGGCTTAAGTGAAACGTTCCTTTTACAATACCAACGTACCGGGTTCGAATCACGCCGTGCCCAGTTCTGCAGACACGAGTTTTTTCTCAGTTGCGAGTGCCTACATCCTGAGTCGCCTCGTTGCCACTGGTCCAAGGTAGCTCGGGACGAGAGAGTTATCTTGATGATCAGCGCTTCTACTTTCCTCACTATAACTCAAATACAGCGGAAGTTACATCATTAAAATCGCCCCCGTCTGATGATGTAGCTGGTCTCAAGAAGCAAGTAACAGTTGGTGTTGGAATTCTGCATTTTTCAAGCCGTCTCTGGGGTGTGAAACGTGCGCTTATCTGTATCTGAAAAGGAAGTATATTTTTTGTTTCTTTTTGCTGTCGCCTAATTTTTCTAATCCCCAAGGCGGTGTGCGTTGCACTGTGTTTTATTTTGCGCCTGTCGGCCCAGTGCATACGACTTCAGCATGCATTTTATGTAAGGGTCTGCTTCCTCCTGCATTTTCTAAGGGTTTGCTTCGCCGGGGTAACGGCCGGTGCTGTGATGGGGATCGAACCCAGCACCTTCGAGTTGTGAGCCGTGCCACTTAACCACTAGACCACGTCGTCCCCTGTATCTGAGACGGAATATAAACTCAGATATCCTGGTGTGTATGATATGAACCACTGGCAGTTGACATTTTAAAAACGAGCAGCCTGGTTGACGCTGTCAGTGCAAACATTTAAAAGGAAATGAAACTCCTACCAAATAGTGGATTGCATAAACGTCAAAAGTAGATATTGCCTTCATCATGAAAATGGTACAACAGGTCAATCACATGTGTACACTCGATTGCAAGTTATTCAGAAAGGGCTCTTCATCTTCACATGGGTAGACGAGGAGCTAGAAAACAGCGAGGAACAATACAATAAAAGAAGCGTTTAAATATCACATTTATTGATCACGAGAAAGTCTTTGGTTGTGTAAATAGGAATACGGTATGGACAATATTAGAGCACTAGATACACGAAGACAACTATTCTATAATGTGAGAGCATTGTACCATATGAATAAAAGTATAATTAGAACAATCGATTTCGCGAAGACGGATGTGTCGGACCAAAAGATGCAAATATCGCAGTCAAACTGTAAACTAGCGACACAATGCAATCCGTTCTCTGGACTACATCCTGCTGCTTGCAAAGTCCTGTTCAGGACTTCGTTGCAGGAGACTGAAAACGAACGCAGAAGAAGAAGAAGAAGAAGAACAATTGATGGCATTACAGACGTTTTGAAATAAACACAGAAAAAAGGCAGGGATGTGGGTTTTCACCATTGCTGTTCAACATTTTAATTGACATAATAACAGAAGTCAGCTAAATTGCATCATCAGAGGTAGAGTTCTATCAACGAACAACCCTTTGCAGACGATAACAGCCGAACGTGCGAGGAGGAGGATAAGCTGTAAAAGTATATGCACGTATAAAGATAAAGATATAATATAAAGATTAGCATACTGAAGACAGACATTACGAGGATTAGCGGAACATCAGGCCCACTAAACAAAAGTCTTGTTGTTTGCGAATGCCCATAATAGGTAGGTTTACTGTTTTGTGGGTCAAGAGAAGGACGTTAAGTGGCGGGTTGAAGAGGCTTTCCTCACATCCCGAGCGTGCTGATGAAAGTGGACCTGGGTCCTTCAGATGGCGGGTTGAAGAGGCTTTCCTCACATCCCGAGCGTGCTGAGGAAAGTGGACCTGGGTCCTTCAGATGGCGGGTTGAAGAGGCTTTCCTCACATCCCGAGCGTGCTGATGAAAGTGGACCTGGGTCTTTCAGATGGCTGTGTTATGCTTGGCTTCATCTGCGTGATACTCACTACTACGGGGATCTGGTCGATCGCTCACGTTGTTGGCCAGGCTGCCATGGGAACAGCCCGTTTTGAGGGAGGATTGCGGGGAAGTCAAGGTAAGGGTCTTGGCCAGTATGTTGTGCCTGACCCCGAGTAACATGTCTGACCAGTAGCCTGACCTCGAGTAACATGTCTGACCAATAGCCTGACCTCGAGTAACATGTCTGACCTGTAGCCTGACCCCAAGTAACATGTCTGACCAGTAGCCTGACCTTGAGTAACATGTCTGACCAATAGCCTGACCTCGAGTAACATGTCTGACCAGTAGCCTGACATCGAGTAACATGTCTGACCAGTAGCCTGACCCCAAGTAACATGTCTGACCAGTATGTTGTGCCTGACCCAGAGTAACATGTCTGACCAGTAGCCTAACCCCAAGTAACATGTCTGACCAGTAGCCTGACCCCAAGTAACATGTCTGACCAGTATGTTGTGCCTGACCCCGAGTAACATGTCTGACCAGTAGCTTTTACCCAAGTAACATGTCTGACCAGTATGTTGTGCCTAATCCCGAGTAACATATCTGACCAGTAGCCATACCCCGAGTAACATGTCTGACCAGCAGCCATGTCCCAAGTAACATGTCTGACCAGTAGCCTGACCCCAAGAAACATGTCTGACCAGTAGCCTGACCCTAAGTAACATTTCTTACCAGTAGCCTGACCCCAAGTAACATGTCTAACCAGTAGCCTGACCAGACGTTAGTCTTCCTCCCCAAACAAAAGTGTAAACAGTATCCAAGTTAAGCAGGCCCAATCGTTCAAATACTTGAGGGATCAAGGTGCTGAGCAGACGAGATGTAGTGATCAGCGACCCTAAGCTGACTGCTAACGTCAAAGCCAGCGAACCAGACCTGTCAAGACACTTCTCCACCTACATGGGGTGATCCTGGACAACAGTCTGCGACAGGGCAGATTGGCTAAAGAGAAAACATCGAAGATGAAAGGATAACCCGGTACCCAAAAATGTTATTCTGAAGTAGGATGTGTTCGGCTGAAAGGTGCAAATATCGCAGTTAAGCTGTAAACTAAGACATAATGCATTCTGTTCTCTGGACTAGATCCTACTAGTTACAAAGCCCTTTTTAGGGCTTGGTAGCAGACGTTTGAGATCATAGAAGATGGGGAAGAAATGCTTAGGATATATTTTGACAGAAGATGGAAGGATTGATAGAGAGATTGAAAAAAGATGAGATAGAAAACCTCTTTTGTAACTACAAACTTTCACAGCTACTTAAACACTTGATGGAAGCAAGATGCTGAGCAGCTCATGACCTGCAGCGGTCAGCGACTCATAGCTGACTGCTAGCGTCAGGGCCAGCGAACCAGAGCTGCCAAGACTCTTCTACACCTCCACGCGGTGATCTTGGATAACAGGCTGCAGCAGGGCGGACTGGCTAAGGAGAAGGGATCGAAGAGGGAATGCTAACCCGGTACTCAAAAAATGCTTGCTGAAGTCGAATGTGTTGGACCGAAAGGTGCAAATATCGCAGTGAAGTTGTAAACTACGACACAACGCATTCCGTTCTCCGGACTACATTCTGCTACTTAAGCCCTTTCAGGGTTTGGTAGCTGGAGATTGAGAACGAAGCGAACCCAAACCAAACACTTGATAAATAGTATATAAGAACCAACTCTAGGCTACCAATGTCAATCTGGGTCGTTACCTAGGGCAACAGAGAGGGAAATTACAACCTGACAAATGTTTAAGAAAAATCATTGGTGTCACCAGGTGAGACAACATGATAAATGAGGACATTAAGAGTATGCTGAGAACTGCCCCTTGGGCTGAATATATAGTATGATAGAAAATACGATTACAATCCAATCAAAATTAGGTTTCTTATGTCATCAGGAAGAACCGCTGGGTGGGACGCCGGACATGTGCTGCGGATGGTCAATGAAAGGCTGCTGTTACAGGCGGTTATGTGGAAACTTAGTGGCAAAAGGAAGCGGGGTAGACCCAGAGAGACGCTGTGCAGATCTATCCCCAGGAAGGGTGCAACCATGGGATAAGGAACATGCAGGAACCACAGGAACTGGGCAGTGGACCGATGGAACTGGATAATTTTGAGTTCTGCCATTTGCTCCGTCTTTGGCAATGAAAGACCAGACAGACAGAGAGAGAGAGAGAGAGAGAGAGAGAAAAAGAGAGTAACAAGCTACCACCATACAGCCCAGTACCCCCGCCCCCATCCAACAATTAATGCTATTAAGATACAACGGATTCGTGGTCAAAGACCGATCGCTAAAAAGATGCATTACAGAAACATCAGAGGCCGCGAATGCCACTGTGGACACCAGTAGGACTCTCACCAGAGATCTCTTGATAACCTGGCGCTGAAAGGCAAAGCAAGAACAGCGAACACCTGACCAACTGCCACATCATGCTTTACAAATCATTAGGATATGACTGCAATTCGCGCGGGAACCCCAAAGACAGACGGATATATGACAGAAGAGAATCGTACAACAAGACGGGCTTACAACAGCCGGCTCTACACACTTGGCCTAGAAACCCAAGTTCTCCACGGCACAAGTGGATGATAAAGTACGTTTCTCGACTACTTCAAAGTAATCCTGTCTTTGTGATGATCAGTGTCGTTATGTTTATGACCTGGTGCGATCACTGAACCGTTAACTATAAATGTTTTTAAAAAATCGATTTCTGGCCTTCGGTACCACTGCAGCTTCGATTATTTTCTTTCTTACCACAGCAAAGATTGAACCGCTGCTACATCTTGTTGTGGTTTTATTATCTCACCAGCTTGTTCTCTATTTCGTTTCATTATTTTATTTTGTTTCTGCTATGTCTTCTCCTGTTCAACTCAAACCGCTAATTTTACATTTGTGTTGTGATTTGATAGTTGTTTTCGTTCGTTCTTCATCCCTGACGAAGATCTTATTGACGTAACATAGATTATTTGTTGTTTTTGTCCTGGTTTTAGTCACTACTAAATATGTTTATATCTATGTCCTAGGGAAGGAACACTAACGTCTGGTCAATCACAACATACTGATCAGACATGTTAGTCATGGTCGGGCAAAATATACTGGCCAAGACCCTCACCTCAGCGTCCTCGTAGCCCTTCCTGAAACTGGCTGTTTTCATGGCAGCCTGGCTAACAAGGTGAGGGATCGACGTGATCCCTGTTGTAGTGAACGACACGCAGATGAAGCCAAGCATAGCACAACCGCCTGGAGGACCCCGGTCCACGCTCGGGATGTGAGGAAAGCTACGACAACCCGCCACTTAACGTTCTGTTTTAGGGCGCACAAAAGAATAACCTTACTAATTGTGGACATTCATCAAAGAAACTTCTTCTTCTTCGTTCGTTCTCAATCTCCCGCTACCAAACCCTGAAAGGGCTTAAGTAGCAGAATGTAGTCCAGAGAACGGAATGCGTTGTGTCGTAGTTTACAGCTTGACTGCGATATTTGCACCTTTCGGTCCAACACATCCGACTTCAGCAAACATATTTTGAGTACCGGGTTAGCATTCCCTCTTCGATCCCTTCTCCTTAGCCAGTATGCCCTACTGCAGTCTGTTATCCAGGATCACCGCGTGGGGGTGTAGAAGGGTCTTGGCAGCTCTGGTTCGCTGGCCCTGACTCTAGCAGTCAGCTATGGGTCGCTGACCCCTGCAGCTCATGCGCTGCTCAGCCTCTGGATCCCAATCAAAGAAACAATCAATCTCCTTGCACTCTGAGCTAACCTGACCCGAATGTTGGTAACAATCGAAATTGTCGATGGCAACAAATGCACAGCGTGTTCCAACTTTGAGCTTCCTACTTGCCTTCACTTTGCAATATCTTCATTCATGGAAAAGCACACACAGCTGAAACTGTTACGCCCCTAAATCCATCTGACGAAATTAAAATATGTTTATGCCACACTCCGACAGAGAAATTGACTATTTCGTGAATTGAGCAAATTTCTGCTCATTCCGTGGACTGGCTTCTTCCTGTGTCTAATCTCAACTTTTCCCGCTATGAACTGAACATATTAATATAACCCCCTCAACAAAATTCAACAACATGTTTTAGAGTATGATTTGTGTACAGTACGAAACCACCAATCATAATCTCGTTGGCTGACAGGACCTCAACGATGTTAGAAAAATAATTATCTCCAAGGCGTAACAAATACAACACGCTGGTGAAACTAGACAGCCACCAAACACATGTGGGTATCATTACACAGAAATATTGGAGTCCAAGGCCAGATGAATCAATAGCAACAACTATAACAATTATGTTCGTGAAAAGGGGCAATAAAAGCGGTCAATTCATGGAATAGGCAGAAATCTCCCAGTTCATGAAATGTGCATGTTCCCGAACTGGGTGTAACAAATGCAGCACAAGAGGTAATTTGAGTCTGTCATATGTAATCCTGGTATGCAGCCAAGTGTAACAAGTGTCTGATGGCAGGTGGCCAAATGTTGTTTAAATTCTTTTCAGTTTTTTTGCTTAAAGTACCAAGTTGGATCAAGGGCTTAACTCTTCATCTCATTGTCGGGCGTAGAGATGGACGTTGAAAGTTTGATTGTCTCCAGGACGTAGCTTGTCGAGCCAGACATATGCACCACATTCCCAACCCAATCCAACTGTCTTAACGACATAGTTTCTGACACGTTGTTGAAAGCGGTTTTATTAATAGTTTCTGTTTGTGAATTCGAATCCCTAGAGTGGCTGCTAATGTTCTCTTCTAATACCTAGAGCACATGTCAATGTTCTCTTCTAATCTCTAAAGTGGCTGCCAATGTTCTCTTCTAATCCCTAGAGTACCTGTCAATGTTCTCTTCTAATCTCTAGAGTACCTGTCAATGTTCTCTTCTAATCTCTAGAGTGGTTGCTAATGTTCTCTTCTAATCCCTAGAGTACCTGTCAATGTTCTCTTATAATCCCCAGAGTACCTGCTAATGTTCTCTTCTAGTCCTTAGAGTGGTTGCTAATGTTCTCTTCTAATCCCTAGAGTACCTGTCAATGTTCTCTTCTAATCCCTAGAGTACCTGTCAATGTTCTCTTCTAAACCCTAGAGTACCTGCTAATGTTTTCTTCTAATCCCTAGAGTGGTTGCTAATGTTCTCTTCTAATCCCTAGAGTACCTGTCAATGTTCTCTTCATTGCCCTTTGAGCGACTCGAAGCTTTGTTGCATCTGTTTTTCATACGTTGCATCCATGGACGGCGCAATACCATGGGTGGATTAACTATGATGTTGAACGTGGGATCTCTTATCTTGGCCTTTCTCGTCTGCTGAAGCACAGGTTTGATGTTACTGATGTTGGCCATCTTGCTACTTTCCTTTTGTTGAAGCCTCGTTATTTATTTGTTGGAGTTTGTAATTTCTTGGCTTAGGTAAATGTACGAATTCCCACTGGTGGCAGTTCCCTTTGAAAGTGTCAACTATCTACATGGGTTTTTTCCCCATTAATTTCCTGCTAACTGCTACATTTGCTTCGTTGAGCTCATTCAGGCATTTCTCAGTTTCACTGACGCTGTAACGGATAAGTTAGACTAGAACAAGTTTTTTTTCTTCAAAATACAACAACCTACAAGAACCAGAGTGTACACAAATTAACTAAAGAAAGGTCCAGATTAGATATTAGGAACAATTTTTTTTAGTCAGAGAATGGTGAATGATTGGAATGCATTGCCACATGAATTAGTGGAGGCAGGGAAAATTAATGCATTTAAGAATATATTGGATGCACATAGCTTTTAGAGAAAGGAAATGCAAAAGAAACTGGTTGTATACAGACTCTACAGTCTTCTAAACCAGTATAAAAACGTTAAGTTAAGTTAAGTTGGGTTACATTAAATTAAGCAACTGAAGAATACTTTATCATTAGCAAACCTTAAGTAATGAACATTTCTTTGACTATGTTGATGACTTAATCTCCGAAATTTAGTTTTCTACAAACTTCTTAAAGGGCTGCTGTGAAGTGTTTTGGGCAGAATGTGTTTGCTTGTCGAGCGTCACGCTGTATTGGTTGGTTGATTGACCAGTAAAATGGGGTAATATTGGATAAACATCGATGGCACATACGACCTGACCTAATTCTGAATGACGACATTGTTGTACTTGGCGAAACCTACAACCAGACCGAATTGCTCACCTATTTGGTGAAACCTGCAACACCAAATTGCTCACTTATTTGGTGAAACCTGCAACCAGACCGAATTGCTCACCTATTTGGTGAAACCTGCAATAAGACCGAATTGCTCACCTATTGGGTGAAACCTACAACCAGACCGAATTGCTCACCTATTGGGTGAAACCTGCAACCAGACCGAATTGTCACCTATTTGGTGAAACCTGCAACCAGACCAAATTGCTCACCTATTTGGTGAAACCTGCAACCAGATCAAATTGCTCACCTATTTAGTGAAACCTACAACCAGACCGAATTGCTCACCTATTTAGTGAAACCTACAACCAGACCGAATTGCTCACCTATTTAGTGAAACCTACAACCAGACCGAATTGCTCACCTATTTTGGTTGATGTTGTTGTAGTGGCGGAGACCACTTGTACTCCAGTTATTTTGACGCAAATCTAACCGATATTTCATTGGCTGCGAGTCACAGTGGTTCTCCTTACATTCCGAAGTGTTCTTGAGAAGGTGGACAGGAGTACTCTTGACTGTAATGCAATTAACAGCTTTTAATTAAACTCACCACTCAGGGGATTACAGTGTCGATCCCCACGACGTAGGCCAGACTGATTTGACACAGCTTGTTTACAGGTACCGCAATCACAGACGAGAGGTGGGGTTCCAATCAGTGTGTTTCACCTGACTCTGTATGCTATAAGCTTCCTGGCTTAAGGTTGGTGACGTAATACATATTGGTGCCGGAGAAGGCTAATACATGGCCATGAGTAGTTAGATTACAGCTGGGCTTGGTCAATATCGTGTTGTATCACATCATTATCTAGTGCACATGGCTGAACTCTTCATGTTGTATCACATCATTGTCTAGTGCACATGGCTGAACTCCTCATGTTGTATCACATCATTGTCTAGTGCACATGTTTGAACAACTCATGTTGTTTCACACTATTATCTAGTGCACATGGCTCAACTCTTCATGTTGTATCACACCATTATCTAGTGCACATGGCTGAACTCTTCATGTTGTATCACATCATTGTCTAGTGCACATGGCTGAACTCCTCATGTTGTATCACATCATTGTCTAGTGCACATGTCTGAACTCTTCATGTTGTATCACATCATTGTCTAGTGCACATGTTTGAACTCCTCATGTTGTTTCACACTATTATCTAGTGCACATGGCTGAACTCTTCATGTTGTATCACACCATTATCTAGTGCACATGGCTGAACTCTTCATGTTGTATCACATCATTGTCTAGTGCACATGGCTGAACTCCTCATGTTGTATCACATCATTGTCTAGTGCACATGGCTGAACTCCTCATGTTGTATCACATCATTGTCTAGTGTACATGGCTGAACTCCTCATGTTGTATCACATCATTGTCTAGTGCACTTGGCTGAACTCTTCATGTTGTATCACATCATTGTCTAGTGCACATGGCTGAACTCTTCATGTTGTATCACACCATTGTCTAGTGCACATGGCTGAACTCTTCATGTTGTATCACATCATTGTCTAGTGCAGATGTCTGAACTCCTCGAGACTGATGCCCTTCACCCAATTTGAAGATAGTGTCGGTTTTTGTGTGGCTGTGAAATGTACATACGGGACAATAATGGTCTAATACACATCACCAAGGGACAGATTTGACACTGTCTGGTTATCAAGATGCCCAATTCACATCACTCTCACACCATGCTGCCTCTTGCGGTTACAGGAAGGACAAGAAATAAACTGGTTGTATACAGACTCTGCAGGGTCTTCTAAACCAGTATGATGACTTTAAGCGGGGACGGCGTGTGCTAGGGGTTTAGTGACACGGCTCACAAGCCAAAGGTGCTGGGTTTGATACCCAATCACAGCACCGGCCGTTATCTGGGGAAGTAAACGCTTAGAAAATGCACGAGGAAGCAGACACTTACATAAAATGAAGGCCGAAGTCGGATGCACTGGGCCGACAGGCGCAAAATAAAAACATAGCGCAACGCACACCACCTTGGGAAATAGAGAAATAAGTAGGACAAAAATGACGTTAAGTTAAGTTAAAACGATTATCACATTGGTGTCATGGAAGACCAGTATCACATTGGTGTCAGGGAAGACCAGTATCACATTGGTGTCAGGGAAGACCAGTATCACATTGGTGTCAGGGAAGACCAGTATCACATTGGTGTAAGGGAAGACCAGTATCACATTGGTAT
Organism: Ariolimax columbianus; assembly: GCA_036924085.1. Lineage (NCBI taxonomy): Eukaryota > Metazoa > Mollusca > Gastropoda > Stylommatophora > Arionidae > Ariolimax > Ariolimax columbianus. Next base: position 76,488,542 of record JAVGWX010000006.1, read on the forward strand.
CAGGGAAGACCAGTATCACATTGGTATCAGGGAAGACCAGTATCACATTGGTGTCATGGAAGACCATTATCACATTGGTATCAGGGAGACAGACCAGTATCACATTGGTATCAGGGAAGACCAGTATCACATTGGTGTCATGGAAGACCAGTATCACATTGGTATCAGGGAAGACCAGTATCACATTGGTGTCAGGGAAGACCAGTATCACATTGGTGTCAGGGAAGACCAGTATCACATTGGTGTCATGGAAGACCAGTAACACATTGGTCTCAGGGAAGACCAGTATCACATTGTTGAAGTTGGCTTTTATTTTGTCAAACGCCATGTTGCAAATGTTCAGTCCGTCCAGATTGCAGCAGTAGAACGGCGAGTAAAGGTTAGACTGTCATACTCCTCAACACAGTGCTTTGCGCCCCATACTTGAGAAAGCCTGCTGGAGTCAAGATGTGGTGCGTGAGCTGACAGCAACGAATCTTAACTGGCTGCTTGAACCAGGGTCAGCGAACCATAGTTGGCCAAGACCCTATTCCGCCTCCTAGTGCGACCCTTGATACAGGCTGTACTAGTGTCGTCTGGCGAAGGGATAAGGATAGCAGCGGGAAGGCAAACTCGGTACTAAAAATAAACAGCTGGAATCTGATGTGTTGGGTCCGAAAGACGCAGATATCTCGGCATGACTGTAAACTACGACACAACCTCCTTTTCAGGACGAACGCCAAAGAAGAAGAAAACAATCCTGCTGGAAAAGGTTGACCTGGCACTCCATAAACTGGAAAACTAAGCCTGAGACTGACTACATGCTCAGTAACGATATCAAATTTGTTACAAACGTTCGAGCGTTACATCGACTAAGAATGGACGTCGAATACAGACCGATTAGTGCAACCAGACGTTTGAATACTCTTCTTCACACAAGGTACAGACGTGCAAGTCGTACTTCTGGAGGTACAGCATGGATATCATAGGTACGAGTGGATAGCAGTTGAGGCCTCAAACCTCCAGGGGTTGACATGGATCTACTGTCATGGTCGTGCTGGGGTTCAGGGCAACGAAAGAGCTGACAGCTTGGCTTCACAAGCTCTCATTATGGGCACGTTAGTGATGGATATGAATGCTATTTTGAAATCAATCAATGGCCGCCTGTTAGATGAAGACACTGCAATAGATAAAGCAGCAACCCAAAGGCTACAAAGTTTTGACATTGAACAAGGTTAGAGCGGATTAGGGCGCATGAGAGGACAGATTAAGAGAGTGTACAACCAGCGAGCTACAGGCTCCATCAGAATCCAGACCCTACGCCATGTGCTGAGAGAGACTGAACACCTATAGGTATGCCCGGAGTGCAGTGACAGCGATTCTTAGAAACAGAACAAACATAACTTCACAGAATCTGATTTCAGTCCACCACAATACGTGATGCTGTTATGCTGACAGAATAAATTCATCGACATTATTGGCAGTGTTAATAATTAGTTGGTAGCTCCTTTCAGTCATGACTGACTATAGGATGATATGACTTGGAGTATGGAAAACAAAAATTTCAACAAAATGTATACTTCTCTTTTGTTGTCTTTCTCCTTGTGACGTTGTCGTAGCACTTCTCTGTGTAGCAAGAGCTTCGCTTCACTAAACGTGAGCTGGCCATTCAGGGGACATCTCAATCTGGATCCGTCTGCAGTTTCGTCTTCCCAGGATGTCAGATTCGTGTCCAGTGCCTTCATATCACGCTTGCACACATCTTTGAACCTCAACTGTGGTCGGCCGACTGTTCTTGTGCCATTCGCCAACTGTCCATAGAGGATATCTTTGGGAATGCGGCCATCTTTCATGCAACGAGCACGACCAAGCCATCGTAGCCTTCGCTGCCGAAGTAGAGTGTACATGCTTGGAAGACCAGCGCGAGAGTGCGCGCGCGCGAGAGTGCACGAGAGTGTACGAGAACTTCTACCTGTCACCTGGGACAGTTGATGGAAAATACTTAATGCACACACACACACACACACACACCCGCGCGCGCGCGCACACACACACACAACACTCACACACACAAAATGCTGCCGCATCTTCTTCTTCTATCTTTGCGTTCGATTTCGTTTCCTCGTTTTACGCCACCAGATGGGCCGCCTCTAAGAAGTGACACACCAGTCGTAGGTCCTCAATGGTTCCCCACAGTTTGTCTCGCGTACATTTGTCTTTGGGCCATGTCTTCTCACTGAAGCTTTGATGCAGTAGGCATGTTTGCAAGATGTGTTCTGGTGTGTGGGGACCGTCTGACATTGTGCAGTCTGTGCTGCTTTCATTTTATGTAAGTGTACATTTAGCCTGCAATGACATTATTCTAAGGTGAGAAATTGTGGTATACTGTTTCCTGTTCAGGCTGTTGATGGTGTCTTGTGGGTTTTTGCTGTTTGTTCTATTTTCCCACAGTTGTTTATATGTGTCGAATCAGATGAAGCCGTAAACCTCCTAGCAACGAGGAGACGGCTGAAAGACAGTGGTCTGCTCAATAATATCGAACTATGCGAGCTAAACAAAATAGACCAGGCATAGACTCAAAGTAGACTACTTTGAACTTGGAATCCTGGAATTCAAACAGACATATTAATGTGTGTTGCCAGGTAGCCAAAGGCTATCGGATATCCATAGAAGGTAATTTAAACTTCTTGCGGCTTACTAGACCTGGGGGAAGGTACAATTAATGTGGGTAGATTTTTAACTTGAATTTTTCAATTTTGTCCGGGCAGTGGCTTACTCTTTTATTTACGAGGAAATTTTTAACGTGCTTGACACTGTCCACGGGTGTCCGATCTCACTTCACAGAGATCAGGGGTCCGATCTCACTACCCAGAGATCAGGTGTCCGATCTCACTACCCAGAGATCATGGGTCCCATCACACTACCCAAAGATCAGGGGTCCCATCTTCTTCTTCTTCTTCTTCTGCGTACACAGTCAGACAGTAACCATTATTTTTTCGAAAAAAGCGGCGGTCATCCTGAGACTCTCGCCACTACCATAGAGCTTGTCTTGCAGTTCCACTGGCAATGGCCACATCTGCTCTCTCTGATCCTCGTATGTCGGGCAGTTCTGCAGCAGATGTTCAGTGGTCATTTTACCAGTACCGCACGGGCATTCGTCGGTACACCCTATCTTCAATTTGTTGAAGAGGTGGTACCTCAGTCTGTTGTGGCCAGTGCGAAGTCTGAAGACAACGACCTGCTCTCTTCGGTTCAACTGGTAATAGGCATCGTTTTTGGTGTAACCAGTATGTTCGGTTTCCTATTTGGACATGTACCTGGCTTTGATAAGCCGTTTTGACTCTTCGTACGTCATACTGGTATCTATTTGTGGTAGCCTTGCACCTTCTTTTGCCAGTCTGTCTGCCTCCTCGTTGCCTTGGATGTTGCAGTGTGACGGAACCCACTGTACCACTACCCTTTTTGGTGCGGACTGTTGGCACAGTTTGCAGAGTGCTGCTCTTAAGTCATTAAGCTCAGTGTTTTTCTGGCTTTTTAGCGCTGTGACTACTTCGAGAGCATCTGTCAGCAGGACTATATGGCTCTCATTTTCACTGTGTGTTGCCATTTCTTCCACTGCCGCCCTCAGTGCCTCTGCCTCTGCTCTGAAATTGCTCGTGTACTTACCAGTAGCGAATGACAGTGTTATTTTTCTGCCATTTGGTAGGTTCAGGAATGCTCCTGCCCCTCCGTTCTGTGTAGTGTTTGTTACAGAACCGTCGGTGTATGCATAGGTCCAGTCCATGCTTGGGTAGCTTTTCGTTATGAAGCTTAGGGTAGTGTCTCTCCTTTCTTTTTCGGTCTGGCAGTTTTTGTTTGCAATACCTGGTATATTTTCTACCACCTCTGGAAATATATCCTGCCTCCAAGTAGGTTTTCGTACAGTATTGATGGGTTTTCGTGTTAGTGCGTTTATGGGATCTTCGTGCATCTTTGCTTTGGCTATTTCTGCAAAGTTTCTCCGCTTTAGTTTCCCAGTTCCCAGATTGTTTAGCCTCTGGTACATTGGATGGTCCGTCAGTCTTCGGAGTTTCTCTGACTGCAGCTGGGCTCTGCAGTCTCTTCTGTCGGTCATGGATTGCAGTTTTGTAATCTTTTCAAGTTCTACAATTGGCGTTGACTTCATGCCACCTGTTATGATTCTCATGGCTTGGTTTTGAAGTTTGTTAACTTTATCGAAGTTCGCCTTCGCTGCTGTTGTCCATGCCGCGATGCCATACTCGAGAACTGGTCTCACTCTTCCAGTGTACAGTTTCTTTAGTATGCCTTCGTCTGCTCCCCAGCTTGTGCCAGCAAGTTTCCTCATGATCGCCATTCTTTCTCTGGCTTTCATTCGGTTTCTCTCAATCTGACTTTTCCATGTCATGCGCCGATCAAATGTGACTCCCAGATAGGTTGGGTTGTCGTTTGGCTGCAGGATTTTGCCATTTAGGCTTAGTTTGGTACTTTGGGGTTTTAATGAGAGCGAGAATATTGTGCACGTGGTTTTCTCCTCGTTTATTTTGACCAGCCATGAGTTCGCCCACTCTTCCAGCGATGTTAGGGCCGTTTGCATCCGATTTCTTGCTATGGTGAGATTCTTTTCAGAGGTCCACATAGCCAGATCGTCTGCAAACATTGAGCTATGGACTCTTCTTGGTATATTCTCTGTAATATCGTTTATATATACCAGGAAGAGTGTGGGTGACAGTACTCCCCCTTGGGGTACTCCCTGCTCGAGTGTCACCTTTTTGCTCATCTGCCCTTGTACTTGGACTCTGGCCGTTCTTTGTTTGAGGTAGTGGTTGATCCACTTGTACATCTTCCCACAAACATCACTTCTTCTTAGCTTGACTCTAAGTCCATCCTTCCAGACTTTGTCAAATGCCTTTTCCAGATCCACCCAAACAGCTACTGTGTGTTTCTGTGCCTGGTAGGCATCTTCTATCTCTTGGGCTATGAGGATGACCTGGTCATCAGTGGATCTGTGCTGTCTAAAGCCGGCTTGCTGTGGAATTAGTATTCGTTTTTCTTCCAGATGCCACATCAGTCTGGTGTTTATCATCCGTTCCATCAGCTTGCCGACACAGCTCAGTAGGCTTATGGGCCTGTATCCATTCGGATCTGTTTTGTCCTTTCCTGTTTTTGGTACTGGTACCAGTATTGCATCTTTCCATGCCTGGGGTACAATACCCCTTTTCCAGCTTTGGTTCAGGACTGATAGTAGTTTTTTCTTCGCTGTTTGGCCCAGCCCCATCAGCATTTCGTTTGTTATCCCGTCTTTTCCGGGAGATTTCCTTCTCTTTAGTGTTCTCATAGCCTCTTCCATTTCGCGCATTGTTAGTTTGGCCATCATGTGCTCTTCAGGAGCCGTATTTATGTTTTCGTGCCCCTTTAGCTCTTCGCTAATGTCTGTATGCTTATCTGCAGGGACCTCGATGTGGTTTGCTCTGGCATAGTGATCGACAAAGGCGTTTGCGGCTTTCTTACCTGTGATCAAGTTCTCGCCTTGCTTGATAGTAATTTGTTTATTTGACGGGGTTTCGTCGTTCATGGCTCTGACTAGCTTCCATAGCTTGTTCCCTTCTTTGTCCAGGTTTAAACTTTCCGTTTTATTTTTCCAACTTTCTCTTGCTGTTTGCTTGAGAGTGTGTTTGTACTTCGCCGCGGCGGCTTTGAGGGCGATGTTTGCCTCCACGGATTTTTCTCGTTCTGCCATGTTCCTAGCATTTGTTACTGCATCTTCCACTTTCTGTAACTCATCATTCCAGTAGGGCTTATAGTTTTTCCTAGCTCCTCTTGGGATGGTTTCAGTGGCGGCTTGCATTATTGCCTTGCTTAGGCTCTCTACCATGGGCTTCATTTTGGTGTTTCGTGTGTTGATGGTTTCACACAGCCCATCTGTCAGGATTGCAAATCTGTCCCAGTCGGCTCGTTTGTAATTCCAACGTGGGAGCGGTTTTGTTTCCTGTGGGCCTACTTCCATGTCAATGGTTAGCCTGATCGGCCTGTGGTCGCTACCTGCCAGTTGGTTTAGCACCTGGCGGTCTATTTTATAGTGTATGTCCTGTGTGGAGAAGGCCAAATCTGGAGTCGAGGTGGTATGCCATGTTCTTGAATAGAAGCTAGGGCTATCCTCCGGCCTATTGATTAGGGAGAGATTTGCATCTATCTCCCAATCTTCCACTTCGTCACCTCTGCTGTCTGTGTCAGAGTATCCCCATCTCTCCGAGTGGCTGTTGAAATCTCCAACCACTATGCAGTTGGAGTCTCTGACCTCCATACTCGAGAGCGATAGGTCTCTGTTTGGTGGTCCGTACAGATTGAAAATGCGGAGCTTCGTCTCTTGAGCCATTATGTCAACTCCTACAATTTCTGCTTGTCCGGTGTGATTGACAGGTACCGCGCTACTCGGTATGCTGTTTCTGGTCAGTATCAGGACCCCTCCTTTGTGGCCTTCTCTATCTAGACGGAAAGTCTGGTATCCTCTGATTGAGAATTTATGGTTATTGTTGAGGTGCGTTTCCTGGATACATGCCACGTCAATCTTACCTTCATGCAGGTGATGTGTTAGGGAAAGTTTTTTGTTAATGACTCCCTCCGCATTCCACTGTAATATTCTGAGGGTCTTGAGGTTTTGGCCAATAGTCGTTTCCCCATAGCCATGTGCCTTGACTCCACGACACATGGGTGGGTGACCACCAGTAGTCAAGGGTGGGCCCCTTCGAGGCGTGGGGCCCGGCGCTATCGCTGCCTGGCGGGTCTCCTCAGGATGAGCGCCATACGTTTTTCGAATAGGTTGTGCTGCCATCATACTGTGATTTACGTTGCACTGTTTTGTTAGGCTTGCGGCCCCGTGCATCCGATTTCAACAGGCGTTTCTGTAGGGATGCCCTCCTTAGCCTTTGGCTGTCCCCAGCCTATCTGCAAGGCAGCAGTTGTTTACGATCAGAGTTTTCTCTCCTATGGAAGTTGTCTTACCAGACTATCGAGTCTTCACTACTCGTGTCTATAGGGTGCAATGATGGTATGTGATATATGAGATGGACTGGTTTACCCGGAAGAGAGGCAGTCCAGTGTGTCTGTATCCCAGGATCGTCACGTCCTGCCAGAAACGTAGCATTTGCATGTGAGTGGGGTATCTCTTTTTCCCTTTATTTTCTTGGCTTCTATGCAGGGATGGTACGCCTAGCATTCCCCGGCACCTGGGGTGTTGACACAGTGGGGCAGGTGTGCAATGTCCGCTGGTCTGCATCTCTTCTGCGTCCAGCATGATAGTTATGGCTGATAACGTACAGAGGTAGATATCGTAACCGGAGTGCATTTAGCCAGAGGACAAGCCTGGTAATGTCACAGAGATGTTGATCGCCTGGTGTGCGGACAACTCTCATGGTCAGTGGTTGAATCTTGACAGTTCACAGTGTGGTGGCTGCTCTACTGTTTTCGACACCCCGACCAGGTTCTAAGTCTTTGGTTGGTGTTTTTCGCACCCCATCGCCGTATAGGGTGAGTATCAAGCAGTTTTCCGCCCGCTTTGATTTGCGGGCGGCAAGGACCTCTTACTGTGGCTCTACCTGATAGGGCTGGGGCGCAAGCCCCAGGTCCCGAGCATGTAGGAGCCTCCCATTGCAGTGGTGCTGAGATTTTGGGCGGGATTGCGGCTTTCAAGGGTTCGGCCGTAATCCCCCACATGGTAGCCTCGCGCCCTTGGCTTATCAGCCTGGTACGTGGACCAAAGTGTCTGCGGCTCCTCTCGATTTGAGCTGGTTTTCCGTAGCAACGCCCTGTCATTTGTAGGGTAAAACTGACCTGTCTTCAGATCTATTTCCAGCACCCGTTCACTATTTGGTCAGACGAATTTATTGAGGGCTTTTGTTTGTCTATGACCAGGTATTTGAAATCTGCGGAGTTAAACACGATTTCCGTAGCGTTCTTTCATTTGAGCTGACTTGTCGTCCGTGAGTCTAATACCAGCGCACGTTCATTATTAGACCCAAACGGCAGTGCTCTCAATTTGTCAGTTGTTCTACAGTATTGGCGTGTTCAGTCAAATTAAGCCGCAGGTTCCACACCTGGTGGTGCCCTTCCGTCAATTCCCTTAGCGAGATAATCAAGTTTCTTAAAGGGTAGCCTCAAAGATTTTCGAGGGTCTAATTCCAGCACATGTTCTCTATTAGACCCCACTAAGGTGTACTTTTTGATAGTCATTCTGCAGTATTGGCGTGGTAAGTTAACTTAGGTCTCAGGCTCCACTCCTGATAGTGCTCTTCCGTCAATTCCTTTATCAAACACTGGATGCAGACAAAACCGAGCCACAGGGGACATAACCCCAGATTTCTGGGGGTCTAAGTCCAGCACCAGTTCCATATTAGACTCCAGAAGAGTGGTCTCGGCATGTCAATCATTTCAGTGTTGGCCGTGTTGAGTCAAATTAAGCCGCAGGCTCCACTCCTGGTGGTGCCCTTCCGTCAATTCCTTTAAGTTTCAGCTTTGCAACCATACTTCCCCCGGAACCCAAACACTTTGGTTTCCCGGAAGCTGCCCGCAGAGTCATCGAAGCAACTCCTGCGGATCGCTAGTCGGCATCGTTTATGGTCAGAACTACGACGGTATCTGATCGTCTTCGCGCCTCTGACTTTCGTTCTTGATTAATGAAAACATTCTTGACAAATGCTTTCGCAGTAGCTCGTCTTGCGGCGATCCAAGAATTTCACCTCTAACGCCGCAATACGAATGCCCCCGTTTGTCCCTGTTAATCATTACCTCCAGTTCCGAAAACCAACAAAATAGAACCGAGGTCCTATTCCATTATTCCATGCACCATTATTCAGGCAGCCGAGGCCTGCTTTGAACACTCTAATTTTTTCAAAGTAAACGCGCCGGCCACCCAGGACGCTCAGCGAAGAGCACCCGTGGGAGAGAGCCGGCAGACGGTAGGGCAGGAGACAACGGGCAGTGAACCGGCGCGAGCCGGACCGCCCGCCTGCGCCTGAGATCCAACTACGAGCTTTTTAACTGCAACAACTTTAATATACGCTATTGGAGCTGGAATTACCGCGGCTGCTGGCACCAGACTTGCCCTCCAATAGATCCTCGTTAAAGGGTTTAAAGTGTACTCATTCCAATTACGGGGCCTCGAAAGAGTCCCGTATTGTTATTTTTCGTCACTACCTCCCCGTGCCGGGAGTGGGTAAGTTGCGCGCCTGCTGCCTTCCTTGGATGTGGTAGCGGTTTCTCATGCTCCCTCTCCGGAATCGAACCCTGATTCCCCGTTACCCGTTACAAACATGGTAGGCATGTCACGTACCATCGACATTTGATAGGGCAGACATTTGAAAGATGCGTCACCGGCACATGAGGCCATGCGATCAGCACAAAGTTATCCAGAGTCACCAGTGGGGACGCCGCAACCCCGCGAGGGGAAACGACGATTGGTTTTGAACTAATAAAAGCGCTCTTTCCGCGAGGGTCGGAGCTTGGTAAGCATGTATTAGCTCTAGAATTGCCACAGTTATCCAAGTAGGATCGTGTCATCTAAGGAACCTCGACTGATTTAATGAGCCATTCGCGGTTTCACCGTGAGACAGTGTGAACTTAGACATGCATGGCTTAATCTTTGAGACAAGCATATGACTACTGGCAGGATCAACCAGATATCTGTCGGAGACGTACGTACTGCGCACACCGGTCGGCGGAGGAAGGGTGTGTAAAAAGCCTCACTGGGACGGCCGCAGGGACCGACTGACGGGACGAACGGACGGTTGTTCCACCCGTCCCTCACTCCGTCGACCTAGGACCGCCTGACAGGGGCCTCCCACACGCACCAGACGACCGACCGACCGACCGGGCTCGCTCGAGGAGGGATGGCAGCGCTCTGTGCAGAACGGATCCCAACGACCTCGGCGACGAATTTCACTGGGACTAGAGACACAATTTGGCCTGCCCTTCTTCTCCGTAGGGAGAGAACGCAGGGCCTCGAGGCAACGATTCCTGCTTTCCATTTGCCGGTCACAAGCTCTTTGCGAGAGTCGGACCACCAGCGAGACGTACTGTCGAGCTGTGCTATAAGCCTTAGATAAATCACCAGGGACGGACCACGTTTCCTGATACGGACCAGACTAGCGCACCTCGGTGGAGGAGCCACTACCACAAACCGCACCCAATTCGCACTACGGGGAAAGGCAGGCGAGCGTTTTCCGCAAGCCCGCGCTATCGCTCCGCCTGGCGGGACTGAGATCGCTTTACGAACACTGGATGAAATTGAGTCGCTGCGGCGAGACAACTACCCCAGATGGGGTCCCATCTCATTACCCAGAGATCAGGGGTCCCATCTCACTGCCCAGAGATCAGGGGTCCCATCTCACTACCCAGAGATCAGGGGTCCCATCTCACTACCCAGAGATCAGGGGTCCGATCTCACTACCCAGAGATCAGAGGTCAAATCTCACTACCCAGAGATCAGGGGTCCGATCTCACTTCCCAGAGATCAGGGTTCCGATCTCACTACCCAGAGATCAGGGATCCCATCTCCCTACCCAGAGATCAGGATAATTTCTACCAGAAGATCCACGTGAATAAATCTCGGTCTCCATCGTGATTCGAACCGCCGACCCCCGGCGCCCGAGGCGGACACTTTACTTTGAGACCACTGATCACAATCAGACTATGAACAACATAAATTGCAAACACCGATCAAAGCAGCCAGGACAAGATGAAATGTAAATGGATTCTGGCTTGAGATAATTCGGCGAAACCGTGCCTTTCACTTGCTACTTAAGTGTAACAAATTGTTCAAGAGCTAGTCTTACAGAAAAAACAAAGCTAAACTTCTTGTAACGGCATCAAATAGCTTTCCCCACAAACAGTTGATGTTCTTTGGGCTGCAAGGAACACACACCACGTTTGGTTTCGACCGCCATGACTGCCACCCTTTCACGCTGTCACGTAACTCGCTGTATGATGAAAAGATCGCGTTATAAGATGTAACAATGGATGCTTTAATGTGCCTTTTCTTTTTGTGCAAAAGCAGCGAGTACTCATATTAATAATAAGAATTGATAAGTGGAAAGGGTAGCTGTGAAATATGTGATATTCATTGGCATACACCCACTGTATTGCTTCCCAGCTGACAGGCCTGTGTTTGGGTTTAGCAAACAAGATGAAAGATCCGGGTGTGTGAGCGTAAGAGACCTTTGTTCCTACGTGATTGATTATGAATATCGTGGCGGAGTCGCGTCGATGGAAAGTGTCGTAGCCCGTATGCAGACGACAAAATTCTAGCCATGAAATAGAGCCCACACAAAGATGGCATTTTAATGACAAAGGCTTGCTGATTCGCTTCATGTTGCCGGTATGAGCCTGTATGTACCCAACGGGTTTCCTCTAGCTGGACCGCGTCCCGTTGACAGCATAATCCGTTGTGCTGTTTCAAATTGGATTCGTGTACCAAATGCTGTCATTGTTGGGGGTGGAATTTACTTTATTTTTAACTAAACGCTACCAGACCATGCACAACACAGTCTCTTGACAGTAACAGCACAGCTATTGGGACTTCCGGTGCGACACTGTAGGGGCAAGGTTTGAGATTGGGATCTTAACATTACAGTACTCTTGGTGAATAGATCTAGTGATCCGGCTGGTAGATCTAGGAGAATCAATCGCTGTCTGAAAAATACATGCTGCCTTGCAGACAGTCTGGTGGCAGCTACAGAATAAAGAAAGTTAAACTGAATTAAAAAAACTTACCGATAGAGGATGTGTTGCACTAACAGGCGCGAGCATATATAAAAAAGTGACACACTTGACTCGTAGTCAAAACAGCTTGTCAAATGTGACACAACGAACTGCCAGTCAAAACAGCTTGTCAAATGTGATATATCGGACTGCCAGTCAAAATAGCTTGTCAAATGTGACACATCGGACTGTCAGTCAAAACAGCTTGTCAAATGTGACACAACGGACTGCCAGTCAAAACAGATTGTCAAATGTGACATATCGGACTGCCAGTCAAAACAGCTTGTCAAATGTGACACAACGGACTGCCAGTCAAAACAGCTTGTCAAATGTGACACAACGGACTTTACAATAAAAAAGAAACAGAAATAGTGAACAAAGAAAAAGGAAAGAAATTGTCAAACAAACTAACAAACAATCAAATAATTTCGATCTGAAAACCAAAACTTTGCTTGCTGTAACTGGTCTACTTACATACTCCGTCGATTATGTTCTACCCTCGAGTGTAGAGTCCTCTCTCTACATTACTTACTGAGACGATCCTCTTCTACCCTAAGGTGTAGAGGTTGGTCAGAAAGAGCGTCAGATCATTCCATCCGCTGTCTTCCTCTTGGCCTTTTTTCAGCCTAGTCCTCGGTCTCAAAGACTTTCTTAAATTGTCATCCCATAGGACTGGTTAGTGTCTGTCTGAATACTTGACTGTTTGCTTTCAATTGCTGCCTTGGGATCTGATTTTTTCACTTTCCAGACATGCCCAAACCATCAAAGTTGTGGATGTCTCAGTCGAGTCTGCAAGGGATATCTGTCACTAGAACCAGCAGAATAATATATGACGACATTAGATATATAACGGAGACGATCTTCTCTCTCGGCTGACCACACCAGAAGACAGAAATAAAACGGTTTAGTCTTGTTCCAATTGACGAAAAAACACCCCAACAACAATGGAAATGCAAAAGCCAGTAAATAAAGAATTTATTTAAGCGAGTACATCAATATAAAGACAAGCATATTATTGCACTCGGTAAATATAAACCTCATATAAATATATATATATGAGATCAAGATGCTGAGCAATGCATGAGCAGCAGCTGTCAGCGAACAAAAGCTATTTTTTAGCGTCAGGGCTAGCGAACCAGATCTGCAAAGTGATCCTGGATAATATATTGCATCAGAGCAGACTGGCTTAGGAGAAGAGGGAAGGCTTATCTGGCACCCAAAAAATGGCTGCTGTAGTCGGATGTGTCGGACTGAAAGGTGCAAATGTTGCAGTCAAACATATAAACTACGACACAACGCGTACTAATCTCTGGACAGCATCCTGCTACTTGCAAAGTTCTTTTTATGCCTCGGTAGTGGGAGATTGAGAACGAGCGAACGAAGAAGAAGAAGAAGAAGAAGAACAAGAACAAGAACAAGAACAAGAAGAACAAAGACAAGAAGAAGAAGAACTCAGGAACGGATTAATCTGAAACGTACCTCTAGGCCAATTTCTGTTTGAGTATCCATTGTTCACCCAGGCAATTATGTTTTCAAAACCCTCGCATGATAATGGACTGATGATTTATACAGTATCATTAGAAGACGTGTATGTTGTTGTGTTAGGTGTCGCTACCACTTTTATACTAGTAATGATTATTTGAAATAATGTTTAATAGCAATATTACGGTTTAATAAATTTAACTCATTTTATTGTAAATATTTGTCTATTTCGCAAGAACTTGTTCAATATTCAGAAACAATCTCATTTCTATGAGAATAATAGGTTTTGATGTACATCAATGTCAAATTGTTCATTTTATAAATCTTCAAGGCAGATTCGTAGATAGGTTTCGCATGCTTTGGTGCAACAAATAACTTTACTCTAGAGCAAGTAGTTGTTAACAGCGGTACCAAAATAATACGAAAACAGAGGAATACATTTGGCGAACTTCCCGAAGACCATGTGTGTAACGATGTAAACATGGCAAGCGCAGCTAAAGACTTGATAGTTCCATTGTCATCTCTTAACTTCCTCTTTTCTTTTTGTTGGAAGTTGCTTTTCTGTCTCAAGTATTCACAGGAAGGCCCTTATTACTGCTGTGAGGTTTATGGACGACTTCCCTGTTGGAAATCCTCTTCTGTTATATTTCCCCTTTTGTGTCTTGTGGCCTCCTCTCCCGTTCCGGCCTGCCCCCTCCACCGTTCCGGCCTGCCTCTTCAGCCCCCTCTGCCCTCTCTGCTTTCTCTGCCCCCTCCCCCGTTCCGACCTGCCCCCCTCTGCCCTTCCACCGTTCCGACCTGCTTCCTCTGCCCTCTCTGCCCCATCTACCGTTCCGGCCTGCCCCCTCCACCGTTCCGGCCTACCTCTTATGCCCCCTCTGCCCTCTCTGCCCCCTCTGCCCTCTCCCCCGTTCCAGCCTCCCCCCTCTGCCCCCTCTGCCCTCTCCCCCGTTCCAGCCTCCCCCCTCTGCCCTCTCCCCCGTTCCGGCCTCCCCTCCTATGCCCCCCCCCCGTTCTGGCATCCCCCCTCTGCCTTCTCTCCCGTTCCGGCCTTCCCCCTCTGCCCTCTCCCCCATTCCGACCTCCCCCCCCTCTGTCCTCTCCCCCGTTCCGGCCTGCCCCTCTGCCCTCTCCCCCGTTCCGACCTCCCCCCTCTCCCCCGTTCTGGCCTCCCCCCTCTCCCCCGTTCCGACCTCCCCCTCTGCCCCCTCTCCCGTTCCGGCCTGCCCCCTCTGCCCTCTCTCCCGTTCCGTCCTTCCCCCCCTCAAAATAAACAAGTTATAATCAGAACTTGTCACCAAGACCACATTTGTAAATAAATGCCATGATCTCTGACGCATAATTACGGCCATCCTTACCAATGGAAACAATATCGTAAGAGAATCAACATTTTGTGGACACAGAATTCTAAACTTCAAACCACTTTAACAAATCAGTTACCAGGTAGTCAATCATCAGTAAATTAACCTTTATTCTAAAATCTTTCTTGTCTGACAAATCCATGAGTTCTGAAGATCCATCATTCAGAAGAATTTATGCTCTTATATTTCTTTGATGTTTCTTGATGAAATCTGAATGGTCCACTTTGGTCTATTCTTTTTTTTTTTCCAGATTTCCCGGAGCTCTTTCTAAGTTGGAAATGTAATTACTTAATAACTTCTGCAGCTTCGCCAGCGCGTGGAAATCAATTTCAGTGGATTGTCGTCTGAGGTCTGCTTGGTGACATCTCTTCATTATTGAGGTCCAAACCACCAGCATTATCTCATTCTCCAGAAAACTTTACTTTCTCAACAGCCTTTTGGCTGCCTGTCACGATGTGGCTTTCTATTTCTGTTGTGATGTGGCTTTCTATTTCTGTTGTGATGTGGCTTTCTATTTATGTTGTGATGTGGCTTTCTCTTTCTGTTGTATGTGGCTTTCTATTTATGTTGTGATGTGGCTTTCTATTTATGTTGTGATGTGGCTTTCTATTTCGTTGTATGTGGCTTTCTATTTATGTTGTATGTGGCTTTCTATTTATGTTGTGATGTGGCTTTCTATTTCTGTTGTATGTGGCTTTCTATTTCTGTTGTATGTGGCTTTCTATTTCTGTTGTATGTGGCTTTCTATTTATGTTGTATGTGGCTTTCTATTTATGTTGTGATGTGGCTTTCTATTTCTGTTGTATGTGGCTTTCTATTTATGTTGTATGTGGCTTTCTATTTATGTTGTGATGTGGCTTTCTATTTATGTTGTGTTGTGGCTTTCTATTTATGTTGTGTTGTGGCTTTCTATTTCTGTTATATGTGGCTTTCTATTTATGTTGTGATGTGGCTTTCTATTTATGTTGTGATGTGGCTTTCTATTTCTGTTGTATGTGGCTTTCTATTTCTGTTGTGATGTGGCTTTCTATTTCTGTTGTGATGTGGCGTTCTCTTTCTGTACCAGTGTGGCTTTCTATTTCTGTTGTATGTGGCTTTCTATTTATGTTGTGATGTGGCTTTCTATTTATGTTGTGTGTGGCTTTCTATTTATGTTGTGATGTGGCTTTCTATTTATGTTGTGACGTGGCTTTCTATTTCTGTTGTGATGTGGCTTTCTCTTTCTTTACCAGTGTGGCTTTCTATTTCTGTTGTATGTGGCTTTCTATTTATGTTGTGATGTGGCTTTCTATTTCTGTTGTATGTGGCTTTCTATTTATGTTGTGATGTGGCTTTCTATTTATGTTGTGTGTGGCTTTCTATTTCTGTTGTGATGTGGCTTTCTCTTTCTGTACCAGTGTGGCTTTCTCTTTCTGTACCAGTGTGGCTTTCTCTTTCTGTACCGATGTGGCTTTCTATTTCTGTACCGATGTGGCTTTCTATTTCTGTACCGATGTGGCTTTCTCTGACTGTACCGATGCAGCTTTCTCTTTCTATACCGATGTGGCTTTCTCTTTCTGTCCCAATGGGGCCTTCTCTTTCTGTCCCGATGGAGGATTTCTCTTTCTGTTGTGATATGGCTTTCTCTTACTGTTGTAATACGGCTTTCTCTTTCTTTTGTGACATGACTTTCTCTTTCTGTTGTGAAATGGCTTTCTCTTTCTGTCTCGATGTGGCTTTCTCTTCCTGTTGTGATGTGGCTTTCTCATTCTGTTGTGATGGGACTTTCTCTTTCTGTCCCAATGGGGCCTTCTCTTTCGATCCCAATGTGGCTTTCTCTTACTGTCCCAATGAAGCCTTCTCTTCTTGTCCCGATGGAGGCTTTCTCTTTCTGTTTTGTGGCTTTCTCTTTCTGTTGTGATGTGGCTTTCTCTATCTGTACCGATGTGGCTTTCTCTTTCTGTACCAATGTGGCTTTCTCGTCGGTCGCATTGGGCTTTCTCATTATGTTCTTGTATGGCTTTTTCTTTCTGTACAGATGTGGCTTTCTCTTTTTGTACCGATGTTGCTTTTTTCTTTCTATACCGATGTGGTTTTCTCTTTCTGTACGAATGTGGCTTTCTCTTCCTATCATGATGTGACTTTCTCTTTGTCTCGAAGTACCTTTTACTTAATATTACAACGTGCCTTTTTCTTCCTGTCTCTATGTGCTTTTTGTTCCTGACATAATTTGACTTTCTCTTCCTGACATAATGTGACTTTCTCTTCCTGTCATAATGTGACTTTCTCTTATTGTTGCAATGTGGCTTTCTCTTACTATCGTAATTTGACCATCTCTTGCTGTATCGATGTGGATTTCTTTTCATAATATTGAGTTTCTTCTTCATCGATCAACTGATACTGTGCTTCTAGCCCGGTGTGGTTCACGAAGGAGACTGCGCGTTTCAGATCTTCGCCGGTCCCCCACAGCTTTTCGAGCATGGTAGCTCCCTAGACCATACTGCCTCTCTTTGGTCTGTATAAGTAGGACAGTCCTGGAGGACATGTTCTGGTGTTTGCTTGGGTGCTCCGCAATCGTACGTGGCGGTGTCTCAGAGACCAATTCTGTGGCGGTGCAAGTTTGTCTATGCCGTCATTTTCTAGCTTTGTATCCTTTGTGCTGGTCTGTCAATTCAGCCACCAAGGATCGTTTTGTGAGTGTCTGTTTCATAACATATCTTGCACAATTGCCGCACTTATGCAGACGAAAGAGAGGTAGCCTAACCCAGGGAAGCGACTCTGCTGCAAAAGTTTCTTGGGCCGCCGATGATCTGATGCTCAGAGTCTGCCTCGTCAACATCATCGGGTTAGAAACATGGCATCAGTTGATCGAAGAAGAAGAAGAAGAAGAAGAAGAAGAAGAGGAAGAAGAAGAAGAAGAAGAAAAAGAAGAAGAAGTATTTAAATCATGGTATGCAAACAGCAAGCGCATTTTGCTTGCGAATTCTGATTTGCAGATCCGTATAATTTTATGTTCAAATTTGGCGCGTTATGACATAACTGTTCTCTACTACTGGCTGTGGAGCGTGGAGTCAACGAGGTTATGAAAGGGTGGGGTTGGAAGGGGGATAGTTGTTTGCTTTATAGGCGTCATAAATTTGTAAAGTATTTTAGGAAGGGGAGTGCGTGGTGTAGGAGTGCAAGCTTTGTTTACAACACGAACATACCGGGTCCTTCTTCCTCTTCACCGTACGCAGTCAGACATCAACCTTTATTTTTTTGAAAAAAGCAGCGGTCATCCTGAGGCTGTCGACACTGCCATAGAGCTTGTCTAGTGTTGCCACTGGTGATGGCCACATGTGCTTTCTCTGGTCCTCGTATGTCGGGCAGTTTTGCAGAAGATGTTCAGCGGTCATTTTCCCGGTACCACAAGTGCATTCGTCAGTGCCACCTATCTTCAGTTTATTAAATAGATGGTACCTCAGTCTGCTGTGGCCTGTGCGGAGTCTGAAGACCACGACCTGCTTTCTTCTGTTCAACTGGTAATAGGCATCATTTTGTGTGTAGCCAGTGGAACATACCGGGTTCGACATCACTTCGTGTCCAGTCTGACTGGGCATGTCGGGGATTTTTCTCGGTAAGACCACTTCTCCACAAAGAGAAAGAATTGACAAAACTACTGTACTTCAGAACTATCAAAGTGAAACAAACTACAAACAAATACACACACACACATTCATACACTGGCCAATACGTACACATTACAAATACACACACACAACATCCATGCACTGGCAAATAAGTCCAAAGGACTACTGTCTGGGGTGGAGAGTGTCTTCGACAGTAGAATCCAGAAAAGGCAAACCTTTAATGAAATAAACAAAAAGCATTTTTAGGCTTTTGAACAAAATGCTTAATTTGTAATGGATTTTGGTACTGTCAGCGAATTTACTTAGCTTTACTATTTTGTTTTTAATCTTTAAAAAAAAGTGTTTGACTGGCGACTGACAATCCTTTTGCGGGTTTTATGATTCCTTTTTTTCGAATGTAAGAATTCCTAGAATAGAAAGAAGCAACAAAAAAAAAAATAAAAAAAAAATAAAATCATACTTACTGGTACATAGTATGTATGTATAATTTATTGTACAGTCACAGTAGTCTTTGAAATATGTTTTCTTTTGTTAGTACAAACATCTATGTCAAATTGCTGGCTTTTATTTGAAAACGTTTTTTACCCCTCGTATGCATTTTTGTATGTAAAAGACAGTTTTTGGCCCATCTGAGATATAGTGTTTGGTTTTTTTGACAGTTGTGGTCTGGAAATGGCAAACTTAGGACTATCTATCTATGTGTTACCTCACTACACAGAGTTCAGGGGTAAAGTTTACCGTATGATCCACGTGAGAAACTAAGGACTGTCCAGCTGATATCCACAAATTGTTGGCGCTTGCTTGCGTAAACAAAGTGTTGAAATGTATGTGTGAACAATGTTCGTTACTCAATATGCTAACCAGCCCTAGTATACTGGAGACACTTCATTGAAATCTATACACATACATACATATATATACATATTAAAAGTTATATATTGGATATGGTCACATGCTATTGGTGTATAAATTCGCTGCAAGCGTTTAATGTATTACCTTTAGCTGCGTATTTCGTCATGTAGGATCAAGCCGGATTAATGAATGAATTATTATTTGATATGAATATATCGATTGTGCGAGTTTGACGGTTCTTCCCTGTAACGTTGATGACCTTGTCTGTGATAATTGTCATTCTTATATCCTGTGGCATTTCAAAGCCAAGGTGGCGCAAGTGGATTACCAGCGACGATCGACTAGTTATTCAGTTTTCATTGATGACATTTTTGTGGCTTGTATCTTTGGTTCGTACAAATCATCACAATTTGGCTGGATCGCCTCCGCTGCCTCCTGTAATCATTACATCTTGGCTGGATCACCTTGGCTGCCTCCCGTAATCATCACATCTTGGCTGGATCACCTCTGCTGCCTCCTGTAATCATCACAATTTGGCTGGATCACCTTGCTGCCTCCTGTAATCATCACATCTTGGCTAAATCACCTCCGCTGCCTCCTGTGATCATCATAATTTGGCTGAATCACCTTGCTGCCTCCTGTAATCATCACAACATGGCTGTATCACCTCCGCTGCCTCCTGTAATCATTACATCTTGGCTGGATTACCTCCGCTGCCTCCTGTGATCATCATAATTTGGCTGAATCACCTTTCTGCCTCCTGTAATCATCCCAATTTTACTGTATCACCTCCGCTGCCTCCTGTAATCATTACATCTTGGCTGGATTACCTCCGCTGCCTCCTGTGATCATCATAATTTGGCTGAATCACCTTGCTGCTTCCTGTAATCATCACAACATGGCTGTATCACCTCTGCTGCCTCCTGTAATCATCCCAATTTGACTGGATCACCTCCGCTGCCTCCTGTAACCATCACAACATGACTGGATCACCCCGCTGCCTCCTGTAAGCATCACAACATGGCTGTATCACCTCCGCTGCCTCCTGTAATCATTACATCTTGGCTGGATTACCTCCGCTGCCTCCTGTGATCATCATAATTTGGCTGAATCACCTTTCTGCCTCCTGTAATCATCCCAATTTTACTGTATCACCTCCGCTGCCTCCTGTAATCATTACATCTTGGCTGGATTACCTCCGCTGCCTCCTGTGATCATCATAATTTGGCTGAATCACCTTGCTGCTTCCTGTAATCATCACAACATGGCTGTATCACCTCTGCTGCCTCCTGTAATCATCCCAATTTGACTGGATCACCTCCGCTGCCTCCTGTAACCATCACAACATGACTGGATCACCCCGCTGCCTCCTGTTGTCAGGTAAGCCGGACTAATCACGGTGCGTCTATCAGTATGTGGGTGGCGTTGTCAACATTTTGAGACCATCTGGAACATTATTTGGTACTTAGTTTCCTGTGCCATTTGTTATGAACATAAAGATTTAGTCCTGGTTATCCTACATTCCCACCCTATTGGATGTCACACACCCGCTGCCTTGCGGGATACCTGTTGACAGGAAAGGGTTTGAGAATAAACCCTTGCAGACAATCTGCATTCCGTGCTATCTCCAGCCGTCTCGGTAACGTCTTGCCATTGACCAAAAGAAGCTCAGGACGAGATAGTGTGGTTACCAAATTGTACAACCTTCCTTACGTTTATCCAGATTACCACGCAAGTCATCCATTTCAGCAGACATGTCGAAAGGACAAGAGTATCCACACGGCAGAGCAAAAAATAATGGTATTCAGCAGACGTGATGTACCAACATGGTCAATGTTAATCTTTGTTTGGTGAGTACCATTGACTATTGCTGGTATTGAGATGTTCTGTGTTTTGTGTTTACACTTCTCACACTTTGCTGATAACGGTACTTGATTCTGGAAGTTATAATTGACGGCGTACATGCAATACGGAGACAATGCTGTACACGTAATGTTACCATTATGAGATGAACAGGAAAATACCTTCAGACTGCACCATCAAGGTATGAGAAAGATGAGGTTTTTGTAGATTAACGGCAACCGATCTTGGATGTAGAGATGTCAGATTGTGGGATCTGTTTGAGACGTGTTTAGAACATTCTCGTATCTGCAACGAGATAACTTGCCCAACGTCTGAAGTAGTCACTGCCAGGGGCGGATTAACCATTTAATAAAATTAATGCGGGCATACGGCTCGAAGAATAAAAGTACAGTCGAATCAAAATAATAACAATAATAATAATAACTGTTTAGAAAGTTACACTTCTACACAGCCTAAATGAATTATTTAAAGCTTTATCTTATCGACATGGCTCAGAGTTCATGGTCTGAGTGCCCCTGGGCTATTTACAAATCTGTGCTCGAGCAGAAGCATGTGCTTGTATCAGTAAGGTATGGGGCGTGTGTTGGAATGAAGCCGCTTGGGGAGGAAGGGCGAGGGAGGCGGGGGTGTTTGTAAGGATTGTCTTCTTCTTCTTCTTCATCGTACGCAGTCAGACGTCAACCTTAATTTTTTCGAAAAAAGCAGCGGTCATCCTGAGGCTGTCGACACTGCCATGTAAGGATTTAATATTGAGCGTTGGCACCAACGCTTGATTGTGCTTAGAGCACCAGGTGTAATTAATCCGCCTGTGGTTACAGCCGATCCACATTGACGCATTTGAGTCATGTATTGTCACTAATGAGGATGGTTAAACATTTTGAATTAGTTGAGCAACAAAATGAAGCCCATGGTGGAAAGCCTAAGCAAGGCAATAATGCAAGCCGCCACTGAAACCATCCCAAGAGAAGCTAGGAAAAACTATAAGCCCTATTGGAATGATGAGTTGCAGAAAGCGGAAGATGCAGTAACAAATGCTAGGAACATGGCAGAGCGAGAACAATCTATGGAGGCAAACATCGCCCTCAAAGCCGCCACGGCGAAATACAAATACACTCTTAAGCAAACAGCAAGAGAGAGCTGGAAAAACAAAACGGAAAGCCTCAACCTGGACAAAGAAGGGAACAAGCTATGGAAGCTAGTCAGAGCCATGAATGACGAAACCCCTTCAAACAAACAAATTACCATCAAGCAGGGCGAAAACTTGCTCACTGGTAAAAAAGCCCCGCAAACGCTTTTGTCGATCACTATGCCAAAGCAAACCACATCGAGGTCCCTGCAGATAGGCATTCAGACATTAGTGAAGAGCAAAAGGGGCACGACAACATCAATACGGCACCTGAAGAGCATATGATGGCCAAATTAACAATGAGCGAAATAGAAGAGGCCATGAGAACATTAAAGAAAAGGAAATCTCCCGGAAAAGACGGGATAACAAACGAAATGCTGATGGGGCTGGGCCAAACAGCGAAGAGGAAACTGCTATCGGTCCTGAACCAAAGCTGGAAAAGGGGAATTGTACACCAGGCATGGAAAGATGCAGTACTTGTACCAGTACCAAAAAAAAGGAAAGGACAAAACAGATCCAAATGGAAACAGGCCTATCAGCCTACTGAGCTGTGTCGGCAAACTGATGGAACGTATGATAAACACCAGACTGATGTGGCATCTGGAAGAAAAACGAATACTAATTCCACAGCAAGCCGGCTTTAGACAGCACAGATCCACTGAGGACCAGGTCATCCTCATAGCCCAGGAAATAGAAGATGCCTACCAGGCACAGAAACACACAGTAGCGGTTTGGGTGGACCTGGAAAAGGCATTTGCCAAAGTCTGGAAAGATGGACTTAGAATCAAGCTAAGAAGAAGTGATGTTTGTGGGAAAATGTACAAGTGGATCAACCACTACCTCAAGAACAGAACGGCCAGAGTCCAAGTACAAGGGCAGATGAACAAAAAGGTGACACTCGAGCAGGGAGTACCCCAAGGGGGAGTACTGTCACCCACACTATTCCTGATGTATATAAACGACATTACAGAGAATATACAAAGAAGAGTCCATAGCTCAATGTTTGCAGACGATCTGGCTATGTGGACCTCTGAAAAGAATCTCACCATAGCAAGAAATCTGATGCAGACGGCCCTAACATCGCTGGAAGAGTGGGCGAACTCATGGCAGGTCAAAATAAACGAAGAGAAAACCACATGCACAATATTCTCGCTCTCAATCAAACCCCAGAATACCAAATTAAGTTTAAATGGCAAATTCCTGCAGCCAAACGACAACCCAAACTATCTGGGAGTCACATTTGATCGGCGCATGACATGGAAAAGTCAGATCGAGAGAAACCGAATGAGAGCCAGAGAAAGAATGGCAATCATGAGGAAACTTGCTGGCACAAGCTGGGGAGCAGACGAAAGCATACTAAAGAAACTGTACACTGGAAGAGTGAGACCAGTTCTCGAGTATGGCATTGCGGCATGGACAACAGCAGCAAAGGCGAACTTCGATAAAGTTAGCAAACTTCAAAACCAAGCCATGAGAGTTATAACAGGAGGCATGAAGTCAACGCCAATTGTAGAACTTGAAAAGATTACAAAACTGCAATCCATGACCGATAGAAGAGACTGCAGAGCCCAGCTGCAGTCAGAGAAACTCAGAAGACTGACTGACCATCCAATGCACCAGAGACTAAACAATTTAGGAAATGGGAAACTAAAGCGGAGAAACTTTGCAGAAATAGCCAAAGCAAAGATGCACGAAGATTCCATAAACGCACTAACAACACCAAAACCCATCACTACTGTACGAAAACCTACCTGGAGGCCGGATATATTTCCAGAGGTGGTACAAAATATACCAGGTATTGCAAACAAAAACTGCCAGACTGAAAAAGAAAGGAGAGATACTACCCTAAGCTTTATATCGAAAAACTACCCAAGCATGGACTGGACCCATGCATACACCGACGGTTCTGTAACAAACACTACACAGAACGGAGGGGCAGGAGCATTCCTGAACCTACCAAATGGCAGAAAAATAACACTGTCATTCGCAACTGGTAAGTACACAAGCAATTTCAGAGCGGAGGCAGAGGCACTGAGGGTGGCAGTGGAAGAAATGGTGACACATAAAGAAAATGAAAGCCATACAGTCCTGCTTACAGATGCTCTGGCCGTAGTCACAGCGCTAAAAAGCCAGAAAAACACTGAGCTTAATGACTTAAGAGCAACACTCTGCCAACTGTGCCAGCAGTCCGCACCAAAAAGGGTAGTGGTACAGTGGGTCCCATCACACTGCAACATCCAAGGCAACGAGGAGGCAGACAGACTGGCAAAAGAAGATGCAAGACTACCACAAACAGATACTAGTATGACGTACGAAGAGTCAAAACGGCTTATTAAAGCCAGATACATGACCAAATGGGAAACCGAACATACTGGTTACACCAAAAACGATGCCTATTACCAGTTGAACAGAAGAGAGCAGGTCGTTGTCTTCAGACTTCGCACTGGCCACAATAGACTGAGGTACCACCTATTCAACAAATTGAAGATAGGTGGTACTGACGAATGCCCGTGCGGTACCGGGAAAATGACCGCTGAGCATCTGCTGCAGAACTGCCCGACATACGAGGATCAGAGAGAGCAGATGTGGCCATCACCAGTGGAACTGCAAGACAAGCTCTATGGCAGTGTCGACAGCCTCAGGATGACCGTCGCTTTTTTTGAAAAAATAAAGGTTACTGTCTGACTGCGTACGAAGAAGAAGAAGAAGAATTAGTTCAGCGACAAATGGTTACCAATGTCATTGTATTTGTATGCAGCGACTGACAGCCATCAACGTGCTGAACCATTGAAGATGTATCCTGAAGATTTATCCTGAAGATTTATCCTATGAATTTTAAGTCATAACGAAGAAGCTTAATATTACACATGAATTCTGTTCTCTGGATAAATATTTCTGTAGTGGAGAGTTCTTTGAGACATCCAAACAACCTAGTGTGGAGATTCGTCTGCGTGGACCAGTGCTCAGTATGCGATTGGTTAAGGATTTAGCAGTCTTGCAGGATATGCTCGGATGTCTATATTGCTTCATCGCATATACACACAGGCTAAAATTGGCTCCATCGCCAATGTGTATATGCGATGAAGCCAGATTTAGCCTGTGTAGGTGACTATTCAATCTGTTAGGTCCTGTTCTCAAGCTGAACATGTTCACAGGTTTAGTTCGATCAAGGCAGTGATAGTTGTCTCTCGTTTGGTCTACTTATGACTCGAATTGGGCTCTTCTTTTCTTGGAAGGTGATTGTTTGTCCGTTTTGTTATCGTCTTGCTCTCTCCTTTGCTAATCTGTATGCAGTCTCCTTTCCTGGTATGCCCCAGTGTGATGGTATCCACTGTAGCACTACCCTTCTCCTGGTTTTTAGTTCGCCCAAGAAGAAATGATCCGCAGAACACGAGCAAAACAACAAGAACAACTTTTTCGAGGATCGGCATCTTCTATGTGGCAACGTAACGTTGGAAAACATGTACATTCATATTCATACTGTACTAAAAAATATAATCTTTCTAGTTAAACTGTTTCAGCGAAAAGAAAAAAAACCGGAGCTGAATATGGATACAGATTGGCTGATAATAAGCGTTTCATCTAGGAATACTATGTTCCCATCAAACGTCACCACAGGTTGGGCAAAACTAGCATGTGGAAGACTTCGAGCCGCTTCCGATGTCCATGTAAAACCGTCCAGAACTTCAAGTCATCCAAGAGGATTGGAATGACGCAGTATATATATACATACACATACACACACACTTTCGAAGTACTTTCGGTGTCAAGCAAGATGGCTTCTTTCTTTGTTCGCTTCCACAGTTTTCATGTAAAATTCGCATAGATATGAGCTCTATCGCGACAATAGATAGGTTCTGTTCGGGACCAGAACCTCCCTTCCGTTTGATAATAGTAGATATCTGGCTACTTACAACTTTGACAACGGCCCTAGTCTTCTACAATCCGTCTCTACTGATCAGTCCGTTAGCGCTAACGCTAGCAATGCGCGTAAACAAAGCGCCCTACTCTCAGAACCAAAGTCCATCTCCAGAGCTTGGTTTCCTCGTCGCCCCACGCATGGTCCATCTCGTTCAACAGGTGACATCTGTAGACCACCGCTTGGCTTTCTTGTACATCACCATCTCCAAACGTCATACTGTTACCATCATTCAAGTGAATGCACCCACCAACAGCAGACAAATACGAATAAGAATAAGCCGACTTCTACGATAACCTCCATGAAGTCCTCATGTGACGCCAAAGCCATCTATTACAAGATCGTTATCTACGACTTTAATGACGGCAAAGGACCTCGCCAACATAGTGACACCTATGTGGGACTGCACTCTGGAGAAGCAAGGAACGACTCAGGTGATACTGGCCACTTTCTGTGGATCAAATCGACTGTTTCACTGTAACAGCTTTTTCCAGAAGTCCATCCACAAGATGTACACACATATAGCACCCAGTGGACTTCATCGTCATGTAATTGACCATGTCTTGTCCAATCGTAGATCTTCAACAGATGTCCCAGATGTCCCAGTGGTTGATTCCTTCTGCACTGGAAGCGATCATCACCTTCTCCATTCTCCTTTCTACTTTGATCTAGAACTTGCAGTTCCAACAGGAGCAATCATTTCGGAATCCAGAGATGCTTATCAATCTTTCGATTGCTATCACTCTCGCAGCTAGCAGGCAGCTCGGAGCTTCTATCAACACCGACATCGAGGCTAACTATGCCCATCTGATTGCAACAATCACATCCCTTTCAAAGGCAGCCAGTCTCTCAGCACCCACTCACACCACAAACATCATTTGGCTTGGCTTGGTTTGGTTTGGCTTGGCTTGGCTTGGCTTGGTTTGGCTTGGCTTGGCTTGGTTTGGCTTGGCTTGGCTTGGCTTGGTTTGGCTTGCTTGGCTTGGCTTGGTTTGGCTTGGCTTCGTTCGTTCTCAATCTCCCACTACCAAACCATAAAAGGGCTTAAGTAGCAGAATGTAGTCCAGAGAACGGATGCGTTGTGTCGTAGTTTACAGCTTGACTGCGATATTTGCACCTTCGGCCCAATACATCCGACTTCAGCAAGCATTTTTTGAGTACCGGGTTAGCATTCCCTCTTCGATCTCTTCTCATTAGCCAGTCTGCCCTGCTGCAGCCTGTTATCCAGGATCACCGCGTGGAGGTGTAGACGGGTCTTTGCAGCTTTGATTCGCTGGCCCTGACGCTAGCAGTCAGCTATGGGTCGCTGACCACTGCAGTTCATGCGCTGCTCCGTATCTTGATCCCATGTACAATATTTCAAGATGAATGCGAAGTATGTTTCGACATCTATAATGGCGAGAGAAAAAAACAGCATTAAAAAGAGAAGAAAACTTTATTATAATGTGATACTTTAGCGCGTGACCAGGATGTGACAGAACAGGTGTTGAAAACTAAATAGGATTTATATTTTTATATGGGGATCAAACTGCAGCAGCATATCAACAAACTTAATGAGACCAGCACGGATTAAAGTATGAAAATCAACATAAAGAAAACCGAAGTTTTGACAATTAAAAGAAATTAAATATTATTCATTCAATACCAACAAGTAAAACAGACGAAACATTTCACGTTCCTGGGTAACAAAATCTGAGCAAATGGAAAAGAAGACACCAAAATACAAAACAGGTGTAATACAGCAAGTTAGATCATTCGGCGAATGTTCCCGATATTACTATGCAAGTAAGTGGCAATGGATAAAAAAGGATCGCTTTACAACACAGCATTCCTGGATTGCTTAACAACATGATATTCCTGGATCGCTTTACAATACGATATTCCTTGATCGCTTTACAACACGACATTCCTGGATCGCTTTATAACATGATATGCCTGGATCGCTTTACAATACGATATTCCTGGATCGCTTTACAACACGACATTCCTGGATCGCTTTACAACACGACATTCCTGGATCGCTTTACAACACGACATTCCTACACGCATTGTGCTATCAGTGCCAGAGTTAGACAGAAAAAAAACCGATAAAAGAAACATCGTAACAGCAAAGATGAAATGCCTGCACATAATGCTTGAGAGTAACAATAATGAAAATCAGAAACGAAGATATTAGGAAACAAGTAGGCACAGCATCTGTCCTAGACTTCTTCAAGAGACAGCAAACAACATGGTTCAGTCACGTTATGCGAAAAGCACTAGATATTATCAGACTGCAATGCTATTACAAATACAATGGATACAATGGATACTGTACCAAAGGCCGATCATGCGAAAGATGAAAAGCAGAAATAACAGAATCAGTAAAGCTCCCAGTGTACGAAGCACATACTTAAAGCATGAAACTTAATAAAAGACGATAGGCACAAAAAGAACAAAAAGCGAAAAGCAAGATATATATCTATGGAACAATAGTCGAAAAGCCATAGGGATGAAAACATATTTATTTTTGTACTTCAAAGACTTTAACAACGTATTCGATAGAGTGCAGCGCAGCGGAAGGGGGGGGGGGGGGGGGGATCCCCATGCAGGAAGAGCTTCAAGTGGATTGCAAGAACCGAAGAATTATTCAGAACTTTTACTGGGAGCAGATTGCAGCGATACGAATAGATAACAGACGAGGAAGCTTCAGGTACATACATTAAAAAAAGGTGGCAATACATTTATTAATTCAACTTTCAGCTCCAAATGAAGCAGGGGGTCTATCGCAGAATTCTTCACATGAAGTCTGTATTCTAGCACTTGCAATGACGGATTCTATATCAATTAGTTTACACATTGAAACTAATAGCACCATGCGAAACTCTCCTTAGTAGTGATTTCCGACACGCTTGTAGGTTACAGGGGTCATATTTTTCTCAACTCGGATACAACTCTATTAGAGTTCCAATCTCGTATCTGAATTCAACCATTTGGTTCACATTCAAGTATGCAGACTTTACCGCTGCTCTCAAACTATTTATAAACATTTTGGGTTGTTTGTTTTAGGCGATCCTTCCCCCCTCCTCACTTACAAGGCTGTCTAAATCATACCCAGCCCCCCCCCACCCCCCACCCCTCCTATGTCGATCTTCGCCAGTTGCGCTTTGACCTTCCAGCTTATCTCGTTCCTTGTGGGACGAATGGCTGAAATTCATGGTATGTCTCCAATCTAACGCATGTCAACAATCTAGCGACTTTCCAATCCAGTGAATGTTCCCAGCCAGTGCATGTGTCCATCCATCGTATTGTTCCAAATCCAGGACGTATCCCAATCCAGCACTTGTCCTCAATCCAGCACGTTTTTCCGATTCCAGCACGGATTCCCAATCAAACACATATCCCAATCCAGCACGTGTCCTCAATCCAGAACGTTTCCCAATCCAGCACATATCCCAATTCAGCACATACCCCAATCCAGCACATATCCCAATCCAGCACATGCCCCCCCCCCCCCCCCCAATCCAGCACATGCCCCCCAATCCAGCACATGCCCCCCCCCCCCCCAATCCAGCACATATCCCAATCCAGCACATATCCCAATCCAGCACATGCCCCCCCCCCCAATCCAGCACATGCCCCCCAATCCAGCACATGCCCCCCAATCCAGCACATACCCCAATCCAGCACATGCCCCCCTAATCCAGTACATGCCCCCCAATCCAACACGTCCTCAATCCAACACGTGTCCCCATCCAGCAAATATGTATTTCTAATGTTAAACCTCAACTCCCGTCTCGTATCCATCTCCAATTTCTCCCCTTAATCCCCGTTTGTTGTGGTCGTTGTCTTGTATTCCTCCACAAACCCGTGTTTCTTATTAAGTGTGATCATCTGATACAATGCATCCGACTTATACATCTGTTGGCGAAGACCTGCAGCTTGTCTGTGAAGAACGCTCTGTAATTACTTGTAATCTGTCTATGGCGCAAAGCCAACGCAAGCGCCTTAATCTCAGAATTTACGTGACAGATGCTCTTCTGCGGAATACCGCGTAAATAGATACTACGCACTACTTTTACATATTTAAACATGCGAGAGCTTTCGATGCGTTATGTCGCTTCAGCATTTAATGTATGGTAAATTTAACCGCTTGTTCATATGATCCTAAGAACCTTAACTAGTAATGAGCTCTGTGTAAGTTGACTCCTCGTTACATTTCATGCACATGCAACTGTACGAGTTCGTAGATGGAATGTAAACTGAAACAAACAAATACGGTCTTTAAGAACTTGGGGTGAATTTTGAATATCTGGGCTCCAAAATGGACAAAAATGGCGGCTGCTCGAAAGAAATCAGAAGACTAGCCATGGCAATGCAGAGACTGAACAGCCTGAAGAAATTATGGCAGAGCACCAACAAAATGAGAAATAAAAGTCTTGAGAACCTGTGTTTTTCCTGTGAAAAAAACAGAGAAAAAAACAAATGCAGACATTCGGCAAGAGTTGAGCATAGAGAAGAACTGGTTTATCAATTCCATTTTGGCCAGAAAATGCAAATACTTTGGTCACATCAAGAGACACAACGGTCTTGAGAGAACGGTGATGGAATGAATGGTGTCAGGCAAAAGAGGAAGGGGTAGACCAAGAAGACGATGGCACCAAGATATCTAGGAATACCTGGGTATGACTGTGGCGGAGGTTGGAGTTTTGGCAATAGAACGAGTTTCTTTCAGACAGTGTGTGATGGGAGCGACGTTCTACAAAGGACATGCTACATGATGATGATGATGAACAAAGATTTAATGAAAGAAATAAGTCAGACGGTTAAAATGTATTGGTCATAAACTTTGACAACAACAAGCTGACAATTGTATTGAAAGAGAGCTAAGGACACACACAGTGTTATCAGTGAGAGTAGAGTTGGGCAGGATTGCACCGTCAGAGCCGGGCATGAGACTAATCGTTATTGTCTGAAGCTACCAGTGCCGATCTCTAAATTCTTCTCATTTTCTCTAGCAGAAAGTTTCAGTTGTACGTATTTGATCCTGGGGCACACTGAAAATACTGGATCTGACTTCCTTGACTGTAGTGCTAACCTGTCTCTCAGTAGGATGACCACTACAGGGATCTTATTGGCCAGGCTGCTGTAACATATTTTTTTTCCATGTGCACGGCATTGTAGAAGCGTGATCAGCGTGTGTTACCTGACCATAATGAGATTGTTTTAGTTCCCAAGAAATAGAAAAACGTTGGGGACCTATTAGGCCAGCCTTGTTATGAAGATGGAAACTGATCCTCAGTTCATGTGACCTTATATCAAATATACATTTTGTTGGCTGTCAACCTTTAATACATTTTGTTTGCTGTCAACCCTTAATACATTGTGTTTGCTGTCAACCCTTAATACATTTTGTTTGCTGTCAACCCTTAATACATTTTTTTACTGTCAACACTTAATACAATTTGTTTAATGTCAACCCTTAATACATTTTATTTGCTGTCAACCCTTAATACATTTTGTTTGCTGTCAACCCTTAATACATTTTGTTTACTGTCAACACTTAATACATTTTGTTTAATGTCAACCATTAATATATTTTGTGTACTGTTAACATTTAATACATTTTGTTTACAGTAAACCCGAAATACATTTTGTTTAATGTCAACCCGTAATACATTTTGATTACTGTCAACACTTAAAACATTGAATTCTTATTTATTTAACTTATTAACAGCTTCCTGGTTGTAGCGAGGATCGTGTAGCGGGGAGTGTGTAGCGAGGAGCGTGTAGCGGGGAGTGTGTAGCGGGGAGTGTGTAGCTTGCTGGTTTTTTTCTTCTTTATTCCAATTGTAGCATGGGACTACAACAGTCGATCTCCAGTGATTACTGTTTAGTCTAGGGCTCCGTACAAGACATTCCAACCACAATGATGTCATGTTTCAGTGTTATTCAACCCACCAACCCATACTTTCTACATCTTCTGCGTGTTCCAGCCCGGCACATCTCTGTTTGTAATGTTAGATATCATCATCAGAGTGGATGTTTTCCTCAACTGCTGGTGTATTCTTTGCCCCAAATATGCTTTTATTATCACAACTATTCTTCCGATGCGAAGCATTCAACAGAAGCATTTAACAGAAGCATTCAACAGAAGCATTCAACAGAAGCATTCAACAGAAGCATTCAACAGAAGCATTCAACAGAAGCATTCAACAGAAGCATTCAACAGAAGCATTCAACAGAAGCATTCAACAGAAGCATTCAACAGAAGCATTCAACACAAGCATTTAACAGAAGCATTCAACAGAAGCATTCAACAGAAGCATTCAACAGAAGCATTCAACAGAAGCATTCAACAGAAGCATTCAACAGAAGCATTCAAAAGAAGCATTCAACAGAAGCATTCAACAGAAGCATTCAACAGAAGCATTCAACAGAAGCATTCAACAGAAGCATTCAACAGAAGCATTCAACAGAATCCTTTTTTGGGGAGGAGAATATCAATTGATTTCTTCCATGTACAAGTGGATCAACCACTACCTCAAACAAAGAACGGCCAGAGTCCAAGTACAAGGGCAGATGAGCAAAAAGGTGACACTCGAGCAGGGAGTACCCCAAGGGGGAGTACTGTCACCCACACTCTTTCTGGTATATATAAACGATATTACAGAGAATATACCAAGAAGAGTCCATAGCTCAATGTTTGCAGACGATCTGGCTATGTGGACCTCTGAAAAGAATCTCACCATAGCAAGAAATCGGATGCAAACGGCCCTAACATCGCTGGAAGAGTGGGCGAACTCATGGCTGGTCAAAATAAACGAGGAGAAAACCACGTGCACAATATTCTCGCTCTCATTAAAACCCCAAAGTACCAAATTAAGCCTAAATGGCAAAATCCTGCAGCCAAACGACAACCCAACCTATCTGGGAGTCACATTTGATCGGCGCATGACATGGAAAAGTCAGATTGAGAGAAACCGAATGAAAGCCAGAGAAAGAATGGCGATCATGAGGAAACTTGCTGGCACAAGCTGGGGAGCAGACGAAAGCATACTAAAGAAACTGTACACTGGAAGAGTGAGACCAGTTCTCGAGTATGGCATTGCGGCATGGACAACAGCAGCGAAGGCGAACTTCGATAAAGTTAACAAACTTCAAAACCAAGCCATGAGAATTATAACAGGTGGCATGAAGTCAACGCCAATTGTAGAACTTGAAAAGATTACAAGACTGCAATCCATGACCGATAGAAGAGACTGCAGAGCCCAGCTGCAGTCAGAGAAACTCCGAAGACTGACGGACCATCCAATGTACCAGAGACTAAACAATCTGGGAAATGGGAAACTGAAGCGGAGAAACTTTGCAGAAATAGCCAAAGCAAAGATGCACGAAGATCCCATAAACGCACTAACAACACCAAAACCCATCACTACTGTACGAAAACCTACTTGGAGGCAGGATATATTTCCAGAGGTGGTAGAAAATATACCAGGTATTGCAAACAAAAACTGCCAGAGTGAGAAAGAAAGGAGAGACACTACCCTAAGCTTCATAACGAAAAGCTACCCAAGCATGGACTGGACCCATGCATACACCGACGGTTCTGTAACAAACACTACACAGAACGGAGGGGCAGGAGCATTCCTGAACCTACCAAATGGCAGAAAAATAACACTGTCATTCGCTACTGGTAAGTACACAAGCAATTTCAGAGCAGAGGCAGAGGCACTGAGGGCGGCAGTGGAAGAAATGGTAACACACAGTGAAAATGAGAGCCATATAGTCCTGCTGACAGATGCTCTCGAAGTAGTCACAGCGCTAAAAAGCCAGAAGAACACTGAGCTTAATGACTTAAGAGAAGCACTCTGCAAACTGTGCCAGCAGTCCGCACCAAAAAGGGTGGTGGTACAGTGGGTTCCATCACACTGCAACATCCAAGGCAACGAGGAGGCAGACAGACTGGCAAAAGAAGGTGCAAGGCTACCACAAACAGATACCAGTATGACGTACGAAGAGTCAAAACGGCTTATCAAAGCCAGATACATGACCAAATGGGAAACCGAACATACTGGTTACACCAAAAACGATGCCTATTACCAGTTGAACCGAAGAGAGCAGGTCGTTGTCTTCAGACTTCGCACTGGCCACAACAGACTGAGGTACCACCTATTCAACAAACTGAAGATAGGGTGTACCGACGAATGCCCATGCGGTACTGGTAAAATGACCACTGAACATCTGCTGCAGAACTGCCCGACATACGAGGATCAGAGAGAGCAGATGTGGCCATTGCCAGTGGAACTGCAAGACAAGCTGTATGGTAGTGGCGAGAGTCTCAGGATGACCGCTGCTTTTTTCGAAAAAATAATGGTTACTGTCTGACTGTGTACGCAGAAGAAGAAGAAGAATTGATTTCTTCCATGCTTCTGGCCACTCTACACTGTGCCATATCTGTTTGCACAGTTTCTGATAGACTCGAGCACATGCCTCTCCTCCTGCTTGTATTAGCTCTGCTGGGATATCATCGCATCCTGGGGACTTTCCCTTTTTCAGGCTTTTAATTGCAGAGCGTACTTCTTCCAATGTTGGTTCAGGTTCTTTCTCATCCTTTGGTAGGATTGTAACTGAGCGCTTTGTGCTATCTCCATACATGGTTCTGCACTACTCTCTCCATCTATTCAGTATGTATTTGGCTTATGTTAATGTGTTATCCTCTTTGTGATTTATGACATGTGGAACCGGACGGAATTCCCTTGTCAGTGTTCGTATTGCTTTGAATGCATCTCTTTCTCTGCCTTGCTGTTGTAGGTTTTCTATATCCTTACACGTTTCTACTATGTATCTTCTTTTATCTTTTCTTATTTCTCTTCTAACTTTTCTTGCGCAGTTTTTATATGCTGTGTTGGTCCCCTTACTTCTCATTTGTTTTAATTGTTGCCTTTCTGCGATGAGTTTCTGTGTTTCCTCTGTTATATAGCTCTGTGTCTTGTGCAATATCTTTGGAATCATTTCTTTTGCTGTCGAGATCAAAATATCTCTTGCGTACGATGTCAACTCCTCAAATGTCATCTCTTCCTGTACAGCAAGCAACGCCTCAAATTTATTTTCTACTTTGATGTTGTATTCAGTAGGTATTGCTGATACATCGAAGCGTATTAGCTGGCAGCCTTTGTTGATCCTACGTAGTTTTGTTCTAGTTCTACCTGAATGGATTATAGCGTGCTGGAACTGCTAACGTTAGTTAGGGGCACTTGTGTCATATTACTGCTAAGTGGCCCACTTGCCATGGGACAGTCACGTGACAGATAAATAAAAATGGTGGACAACACTGTTAGTGCTTACATAGAACAGCGTGTTGTGATGAAGTTTCTTGAAAAAGAAGATGTGGAACCTACGAAGATTTACAGAAGACTGTAATACCGATACAGTAATGGAACAGGCACAGTATGACATTTGTATTGTGTGGACGTTTTAGAGAAGGCCGTACATCCGTTAGTGATGATGTCGGCCGCAGTGACTTTCAACCCACCACAGTCCTTCCAGTGAATATTTAGATTGTGAAACGCCTTATCCTAAAAAATCGACGCATAAGCTGTCAAGAATTTACGCAAGAGACAAGTCTTTCTCTGCATACGGTGTACAATAATATTCATGAGCATTTTCATTTTCTGAAGGTTAGTGCAGTTTGGGTTTGATCACAAAGGGCGACCTGCTTTCATAAGATAACGTTCGACCTCATACGGCTCACCGCACTATGGGCCATCTGCAGCAACTTGGCTGGGAGGTATTGCCACATCCACCTAACAGTCTATACCTCGCTAAGAGGGCTTTCCACCTGTTTGGACGCCTAAAAGAACTTCTGGGAGGTCTGCATGTCAGCACTGATGAGGAAGTGAAACAAGCTGCCCTGGATTGGTTCAGACATACTGGCAAATCTTTCTTCGGTGACGCTTTTCAAGCGTTTCTTAAATAATCAGGGATAATCAGGAGCCGCGTTGCGCAGTGGCTTCGCATCTGAGTGGTCATGGGTTCATTCCCCAGTTAAGGCGGAAAAGTTTTTTTAGACGCAATGACCCCCCGGTCGACCCTGCCTTAAATTGGTACTGGGTTCAGTCCGGGAAGTAAAAGCGGCAAGGGAGAAGTGATGGCTCATATAGCCGAGCCTTTTTAATGTGATATCGCTAACACTCCACACCCCTACGGCAGTAATGCTATGAGCTACTTTATTTTTTAAGTGCATCAACGCTGGGATAAGTATATAAACGCTGGGATAAGAATATAAACGCTGGGATAAGTATATAAACGCTGGAATAAGTATATACACGCTGGAATAAGTATATACACGTTATGATAAGTATATACACGTTGGGATAAGTATATAAACGTTCGGATAAGTATATAAACGTTGGGATAAGTATATACACACTGAGATAAGTATATACACATTGCGATAAGTAGATAAACGTTGGGATAAGTATATAAACGTTGGGATAAGTATATAAACCATGGGATAAGTATATACACACTGGGATAAGTATATACACGTTGGGATAAGTATATAAACGTTGGGATAAGTATATAAACGTTGGGATAAGTATATAAACGCTGGGATAAGTATATACACACTGGGATAAGTATATAAACGTTGGGATAAGTATATAAACGCTGGGATAAGTGCATAAACGCTGCAGGATATGGACAAATAAATGACATTTTGTCTACTTGGACATTTTTTTCCTTACAAAAGAAAAGTCCCAGTTTAACTTGAACGCCCCTCGTATATACTGCTTAATGAAAATTAAAGTGAGGAAAGAAATGGTACAATTATAGCAGCTTTCTCTAATGACGGTTATTGCATTCATAATTGGGGACAATTTAAATAATTTATATGGCATGGCAAGGTGGGTGGTTTCGTATTGAGGCAACTGACAGTCATCTGTGGATACCGCAGTTCCTTTGTTGCCTTCGATGTTTTTAGGATGTGACGGTTAAATATGTTGTTGTTCGTTAATGTTGTCAATTCTTGTTGGTTTAGTTCGATCATTGTCTCGTTGGTGATATGAGAGCGCTAAAGTCGTACTGAGATTGTGCAGCATTCTTCTTTTTCTTCTTCTTCTTGTTTTTCTTCTTGTTCTTGTTTCTCTTCTTATTTCTCTTCTTGTTATTGTTCTTCTTATTCTTCCTTCTTGTTTTTCATGTTCTTCTTGTACTTCTTCTTGTTCCGCTTCTTATTTCTCTTCTTGTTCTTCTTGTTCTTCTTGTTCTTCTTGTTCTTCTTGTTCTTCTTCTTGTTCTTCTTGTTCTTCTTGTTCTTCTTGTTCTTCTTGTTCTTCTTGTTCTTCTTGTTTTTCTTCTTGTTCTTCTTGTTCTTCTTGTTCTTCTTGTTCTTCTTGTTCTTCTTGTTCTTCTTGTTCTTCTTGTTCTTCTTCTTGTTCTTCTTGTTTTTCTTCTTGTTCTTCTTGTTCTTCTTGTTCTTCTTGTTCTTCTTCTTGTTCTTCCTCTTGTTCTTCTTGTTCTTCTTCTTGTTCTTCTTGTTCTTCTTCTTCTTCTTCTTGTTCTTCTTGTTCTTCTTGTTCTTCTTGTTCTTCTTGTTCTTCTTGTTCTTCTTCTTGTTCTTCTTCTTGTTCTTCTTGTTCTTCTTCTTGTTCTTCTTGTTCTTCTTGTTCTTCTTGTTCTTCTTCTTGTTCTTCTTCTTCTTCTTGTTCTTCTTGTTCTTCTTGTTCTTCTTGTTCTTCTTCTTGTTCTTCCTCTTGTTCTTCTTGTTCTTCTTCTTGTTCTTCTTGTTCTTCTTGTTCTTCTTCTTGTTCTTCTTGTTCTTCTTGTTCTTCTTGTTCTTCTTGTTCTTCTTGTTCTTCTTCTTGTTCTTCTTGTTCTTCTTGTTCTTCTTGTTCTTCTTGTTCTTCTTGTTCTTCTTGTTCTTCTTCTTGTTCTTCCTCTTGTTCTTCTTGTTCTTCTTCTTGTTCTTCTTGTTCTTCTTGTTCTTCTTCTTGTTCTTCTTGTTCTTCTTGTTCTTCTTGTTCTTCTTGTTCTTCT
Source organism: Ariolimax columbianus (assembly GCA_036924085.1). Lineage (NCBI taxonomy): Eukaryota > Metazoa > Mollusca > Gastropoda > Stylommatophora > Arionidae > Ariolimax > Ariolimax columbianus. The sequence goes on from JAVGWX010000006.1 coordinate 76,526,501, forward strand.
TCTTGTTCTTCTTGTTCTTCTTGTTCTTCTTGTTCTTCTTGTT